>JAOTQQ010000012.1:66421379-66479109 GCA_026546715.1 Gallinago undulata
TCTATTTTTGTCAGTTAGGTTGACGGTTGGACAAGATGATCTTTAAGGTCCCTTCCAACCTAGAAGACTCTGTGATTCTGTGATTCTGTGATTTCAGCTTGTGTTGAGCAGTCAAACTGCATCTGGCCCAACTTCTCTCTCCTGTCCTGGCCACCTACTGCTGCTCTGGTTCCTCTGACGTTTCAAGGCTATTCAGCCTTACAAGTGCTATGTTTCTATTCTACTTACCTCTAGATAGCTTTTTCATGACAAAATTGAGAGGAGGAAACTGATTTAGTTTGATTTAATGTCTTTAAATCTTGGGATATTGAAGAAGGGCACAACTGGCTTTAGAGTTAAGGCTATTCTGCATCCTACACTACTGCAATAGTGTACAGCAGTTAGACTTTACAGCTTGTCCTATATCTCTTCTCCTGTTAATCCAGTTATTTCGCAAACATTCACGTCATTTTGCAAATGCTAAGGTGGAAAGCAACAACCCTGATAGCAATTTCTTTCCTCTTTGTTCTTCGTCTATATGGTAGGAAGATTGACAGTGTCTCATAAACTGTAGATGAGAAAGATTTAATTTGCAGGGTAAACTTCTTATTGATTTAACTCAGGTCTTAGGCACTAAAGATGACTTGAAGTGCAGAAAGCAGATTTTGAACCTGGTGAAAGTGATAAATCATTGAACCCAACTGGAAGAAAAATGAACTTGAGGCAGGAAGGACATCTATGAGGGACCAGAGTTTACATTATCTGTTGTGAGGATTCTCCTTGGAAAGGAAGGGTCTCCACAGCATGGTCGTTCACTTGAGATTATTAACATCACATACTGGTGAAGTGGGTTGGAGAGTCTACCATGCAATTACTCAGCTTCCCAGGGATGATACAATATTAGGAGTAGGTCCCTGGGAACACTGTCCCCTCTTTCCTTACTTGCACCATGAATTCAGTTTTGCTCAGATTCTAAGGTGTTACTTACTAGTGAACATCTGCTCCAGGAGTAATTCAGTGCAAGTGTGGGTGATGATGAGAGAGATGTGCTGAAAAGGATTGATACCTCGGTGGTACCCTGAGCAATGAGAACCAGGCAGGCTCAAGGCAGGGGCAAAGAAGAGGACTTTCCTTGGGCAGGAAAAGGCTGAGGGTGGTGAAACACAGTGGTGCCTTCACTTTCTTGGCTTATGCCAGAGCTTGGCTGCTGCCGGTAAGGGAGAGCTCAAAGGGTAAACGGGCTCCCTGGGGTTTCACCACCATCCCTCCCATCTTCCCTGCCACAGCAGCAGCAGCCTTGGCTATTCAGGGCTTCATTTTCAGCTCTCTGGTCTCACCATTCCCTCCTCTCTGCCTGTCCCTGAGCAGCTGAATCAGCAGCTTGGTCTGGGTTGTTGCTCACTTCCTTCAGGAGGCAAAACTCAGATTACCTTCATCTGTCAAGGAGCCCTAAGCCAGGCTGGACACAGCTGCAAAACCAATCCAGTTCTAGTTGCAGCATGAGAGCAAGAATTCTGTTAACCTGAATCATACCCTTAATGATGCAAATGTAGAACGTAAAGCCTAACACAGGTAGGGGACAAGCTCTGTGGAGTTTCTGTCATTCTGTCAATATTAATATAAGATTGTGTTTTCACTGAATCTAAAATACTTTTGTTTTATTAGTGTATGTTTCCCTGTCTCCTGCCATTTTCCAGGGGACAGAGGTATTTTCCTTTGCTATGCAGTTTCTTCTAAGGAAAATGAAATACAGCACAGGGCAAGTTCTGTGACAAATGGTTTCTGGTCTATTTAGGCACCTCTGCCCTCAATTCATTCTTGTGCTTGTTCATGCCGGATCGAAGAAACTGTACCTTTTCACTCTATTTTTGAAGAAGACTACTTTAGGTCACTTCGTATTTTTGATGTCTGAGTTTCATAGACCAGGACTAATCCATATAATCAGTTTTTGGCTTGTCAATTTTAAATAGATTTAAAAATTAATTTTGAAATGTTAGTGTCTTCAAATTAACTTTGGCAAACCGTTTATTGTTCAATTTCCCAGCATTGCATTAGCTGTGTCAGAGAAGTCCTGAAATTAACAGGTCTGGAATCTGTGAAGGACATGAAGTCCTTTGCGAGCAGACTAGCTTCTTGTAGTTATTATTATAATATCTTCCTATTATATACTTGTTAGCACTTAAAATTTTATGTCCTGTCAGAAAGGTTGTGTTGTCATTTTAACCTTCTGGAAACTGGACTGAGATTGAATTTAAAATTATACTCTCTTTTGCCTCACAGCCTCTCACATTTTTTTGCTGTACAAGGGTGATTATTCTAGAAGAAAACTTGCATTTTTAAACACAGAACTTTGGCTTGTCTAGCTATTTTTAACATTGATCAGTTATTATAACAACAATGAAAAATAACTTTTCCTTTGCTTTGGAGAATAAAAAGTGATTCAATTTTCCCTCTGCTTCCCTTTTTATTTTATTTTTTTATCTAGTTTGAAGAAGACATTCTGGATGCTTGCCTGTTCCTGATGGACAAGGCAGAACTGGAGCTCTCTGGGCGCGGAAACCCAATCAAAATCTGCCGTGTTGCCTCTGCAGTGGTATGTAATGGATGCCTAATATGTGTGAGAAGCAACTCAAAAATCAAAGCCAGGCTCATTTAACTGACCCTCGTGCCTCAGTGTGCTCACTCTAACAGGTGCCAGATCAATTGTCCATTATGACCTCTGGGGTCTGCCATTTTATTTTGCTCCATTAAAGGTGAAATACTTATGTCAGCTCATCACCTTTTCCTGAGAATAGTACCTCCCTGGTAGGAAAGCTACTTTTAGATATTGCATTCCAGGCATGAAAACATTTCTTGTGACACTGCACTCGCTTTCTGGGAACTGAGATAATTCAGACAGCTATTTATGCCACGGAAGATAAGGCAGCATAATGGGTGGAATTTGGGATGGGGAGCTGAGAGACTTTATGCGGACTTCAGCACGAAACTCAACAGGGTCTTAAGACATTGCAATGGTGGGTGTTACTGTGACTGATTTTTAAGCCCCCCGAATGGCCTAGTCAGGCTGACAACATTTATATGTACTACCTTGGCCCTAGAAGAAAACACAATGACATCTTGAACATGGGGTCAACAAAACTCACCACTCTCAGAATGGAAGTACCTAAAATAACCAGAAGCAAACAGCAAGGAGCAGACTTTCCACATCTCCATTCTTTCCAGCTCCTAGGCACCAGGAGTCATGCTGTGGGTGCAAGAGCAGGTCCATCCCTAATATTCAAGATGGAAAATTTATCCAGGACATGGAAAGCAGAGGCTGAGTTCTCCCCTCTGCTTTATAGAGGTCTGAACTGATGCCTTCTGCTTCTCAGAATAATACGGTAGTCATTGAGCTAGCATCATCAGATATGATCCCAAGTTAGCTACTAAAATAGACTGTCCACAAAACATGGCTGCTGGACATGGGTGATCTTTTAACCCCCTTGTTACAGTATTTTCCCAGGCTTTAAGAGAATGAGCTCTTTGTCTTAGATGACATTGAAATGGGATCTCCAGTTTCAGTGTCACACACTGAATCTCACATAACATCATAATAAATAGAATAGCGTTAGCAACAAGTATTGAGAACAGCCCCACTTTTCTTTCTCTTTTAACCTTTTGATTACTGCTTTTGCCCCAGACATTAGATATATGGCTTCAGACCTTCATATAGAAGTAAGAATTGAATGTGGTTCCCTCTTCACTGGGCCAGTACATGTAAAGGGTCCCTTGTTCAGGGACCATCGAAGCCCTAAGGGCAGAATAGCATAAAGTTTATGCGCCCAAAGAGGGCTTGGATATTACTTAGGTTTTGAGCCACTCAATCATTTTAGGGAGGTGTAGAAGTTCACCATTGGAAATCCAGGAGTCAAGGGACTTTAGGTCTCATCTGCAGGATTAGGCCATAGCTTGGTGAGAGTTTTGGCTGTCTGAAATCTGGACCTCAGTAAGAAGCAGCCAAGAAGTGTTGAAGTCCCACCCATGCTCCTTACCTTCAATCTTGCTAAAGTTGAAATGTGGTGGAGTTGAGCACATCTTAGGAGGTGCCCCCATGCTGGGACCCTTCCGAGGCTTCCAGACATTGCAGAGCAGGTAGAGTTGCTGCTTTTTTCCTCTCATTGCAGCCAGAGGAGAGCCCGAAGATCAGCACGCTGCCCTGTCTTTGAAGTGCCTCTTTTCTTGGCATGTTTCCCACAACAGGGAGATGGGCACAACCCCTTAACCCTTTGGTTATGACTCTGAATGCTTATCTTTATTCAGTCCTAGGGTTCACAGCAAGTCGATTTTCCAATTATAAACCAGTACTTAATCCAGCCAAAAGCTTTTAAATGGGAATTGTGATTTATTTGGCTGGCGTGTTGCTGTTCCACATTAGCATAATTAAAAGGTACAGAGCGAATGAGCGTTTTGCACAGCCTCAACTGGTTTGGTTCAAATTGCAGCTAGGAGATGTATTGCTCATTAGTGTCTATCAGTATAGCCACTAGTCAGCAAAATTTCTTGCTTTGTATAATCTTACCAGGGGAAAACTTACACAGCAAATTCCTTCTTGTTTTCATGTGTGCTGGACCGAAGAAATTAGTTTCTACTCTAAAAATAACAGTGGACTCGTTCTCCTCTCAATCTGCTGTAAATCAGAAGTGATTTTATTAAAATCTCTGGACTGATACAGACAGAAAAACAGGCAATGTTAAGAAAGAATCTAGCTTAATATGTTTGAGGCTTGCTGATCAGTGTATAACTGATCATGTTTATTAAAAATACATAGCAGTAAGCATATTTAGTGTTAATAAAACTTACTAGACTGGCAACATGGATACTCAGTGTGATGATTTAATTTTACCATTATTTTTAAGTGTCTGACCTTCATTCAAAATTGTTCAGTGATGGAGAATCCATGGCCCTTAGCAAGATTGTTCTGTTCATCTCCTACCTTCATAATGAAACATTTCTGCCTTTCCTCTAGCCTAAACTTGGCTATATTCAGTCTCTCCCATCCTATCTTTGTCTGCTGGGTTAAAGAGCTCTTTATTATTCTGTCTCTGACATCCCTAATCCTCATTTCCTTTGTCTTTAGATCAACTCCAGGGATGATAATGGTGTGATTGCTGGATCCTGGGACAATACGTACACTTCTGGGGTCCCACCTTCCGCCTGGACGGGAAGTGTTGACATTCTTCTGGAGTATTACAGTTCTAAGCAACCCGTGCGATATGGCCAGTGCTGGGTCTTTGCCGGTGTCTTCAACACATGTAGGTACCCATGAGAAAAGCTCCACCCTGCTATGCCATTCTTGCATAACAGAGAGAGCTTTCGGGTTAAACTAACTAAAATACTTCCTGGCTCTATGGTGTTTAAAAGTAAATGGTAGAGATGCTTAAAAATACACGGCTAAAATAGATGCTCTTTAAATAAACCTTTTGGCATCTCCTTCAGTTTGACTGCTCTTCCACACAAATCTGTTAACTATTTATTGGTTCAGTAAAATGTATTTGGTGACTCAGTAGGATAGGTTTGGGAGAGGGAAAGTTAGTCTTTTGGCACACTCCACCTTTCTGTTAGGAAAATTCAGATGAACAGGGGGCTTATTCTCTAGACCTGCAACATGAAACTGTTACCCAGTATGGGATGTGTGATGGTGTTTCTGCTCCAGAAAGGCCAAATCTCACTTACCAAGGTGAAATTGACATAACGTTTTCTGTGGAGTTTGTGAGCCAGAACAATGAGGAAAATGCTGGCCTGCTTTATGAATTGTGTAGCTCTACAAGGTTAAGCCTCAACACACTTGCTCAACTAGAGTTTCAAAGTTTCAGCACGTGGGGTGTTGCAGGTTGTAAAACCCAGCAGGGAAAGCAGTGTTGGATTGTTCCCATTTTTTCACTGTCTAGCACTTGCTAACAGCAGCATCCCAGAGGAGCACTAATACACTGGCACACACTGCAGTGTATTAGGAGTCAAAGGACATTCTGTGAGTGTAAAACATGTGCATTATACAGATAATGGGGACAGGACATTTGGAAGCAATGATTATGTAGCGTGCCAATGTAGAGCCAGTCAAACCGTTTCTATGTTTATGGCACTGGCCAATAGAAGAAGCTGAACAGAAACTAAAAGTGTCTTTCTTAAACCCAGATGATCTTCCTTAGAGGCACTTCCAAAATATGCATTTATGTATCAAAATGAGGGGGACCAGATCAGCTTAGGACCAGGGGTACATAATGGGTATTTCTGAAGGCTTGGAGCTTACTTTTTATCAAGTACTTTTCTGCCAGAGCTGAACGTCCAGGTTTTGGTCCTTGTATTTAAGATGTGAGAAAGAAATTACAGGAAAAATCTCTGTGAAACCTTTAACTTTTTCATCTGACTCAAGGCTGTCACATGTTGCTGTCTCAAGGAATAGAATTAATAGTTCTCTTTATATTATACTTCTATCAAAAATGAAGGATATTAATCACCCACCTTCTGCAGCGAACGTGGAAATGGAATAATTAACGAAAAGTTAAGAGATTGGTTCTTCATGCCCAGACAGCCCTGGAAATCTCTGCAATTTCACTTTATTTTTGCCTGTTTTGTACATGTATGTTTAATTTTGTACATAATTTTCCTCCAATCTGGACCATTGAATTTCGTAACTCATTTTGTTTACCTGAGGTAGTTCAAAAGCTATTTAAAACAGTAAGAACCTCAGAAATAGAGCTATCTTCTGAACACCCAGCCTTCTGCTGGCACACACTCCTCAGAGCTGCATTGGGGGGTGCAGTTTCAGGCTTCTCTGCTTCTCTTTCATATATCTGGAGAGGTTCCTGGTTTGATTTGGGGAGGTGCTGGCAGGTGCTCTGTCCTTCGACATGTGAATTAGTCCATTTTATTCTGGGAGCAGTAGGATGATGGGCAATCACCCACATTCAAAGGACTTGAGAGGTATCTACTTCCTTTACTGCCTGAGGTTGCATGGTCTGTGCTTGATGCTCCTTCACCTCTGCAATGGGTTTCAAAAGGCTCTTGCAAGTGCTCCCTATGGTTGCAATTCCTCGCAGCGGCTTCTACAGACCACTTTGTTTTCTCTGCCCCTCTCCTCATCTAGATTTCTCTAAACCACAGACACACACACACACACCAGTTCTCCTACCTTTCCCTGGCACCGGCCCCGAATCACTGCTTGGCAGTATTTTGCCCAGAGGCCACTGTGAAACTGGGGCAATGCAGCAGAGGCCCGGAGCCTGCTGTGGCAAACGGAGCGGCGTATTTATCTGGAGCAAAAGCAGACTCGGTTTGCTGACTGAAGTTAGTCAAGTCAGAGACCTGCCACTTGGTACCGCAAGGGTTGCTGAAGTATAAAGTTCATTGAGGGTTATGAAATGCAAATGTTGTCCAGTGGCTGGTCTGACACGTAGCTGCTGACGCGTCCAGCTGCTGACCACTGCACAGAGAGGACAGCAAAGGTCTGAACAGCCACGGGCAGCTAAAAGGGTTGGTTTCGAGCTGAGTTTGAGTCTTTCTCAGCTGACAATGTTTTATTGTTGTGACCAGTCCAGCTTTCCAAGGTTACTATATTTTACGCTCTGGATAGCCATCCCTTAAAAATGCTAAAACATTCTGAAAAATGGTCATTAATCTTGAAATTGTCAGACAAATTATTTCCAATGAGCCCTGATGGCTCATGTGCTGGAAGTCTGGGAGGGCACTTGAATTAAGTTTAATCAATAGGTACATATGGTATTGGATGCATCCAGGTAATTTGTCATCCAGGAACTTGAGATGCATGTCTAACATTACACTTTATTGGGAATCACAGTACTGACACTAATGAATATACAAAACCCAGCAGTAGAACCAAGGGGCATTCAAAATTGCAGCATAAAAACTACTTTTAAATAAGATTCTCAATAAAAATGCTTTCCCTTTCCAAAAACACCTCTCTGTTTTCTGCATAACTATGTTGGCTCCTGAATTGGAAAACAGGAACTTTTTTGCCTAAGATACAGATTATTTCATCCAGAGATGCTGATATGATGTGTTACCTTTCAGCCCCACTCTCTCCTCAGGGCCATGCTCTATGCCCATTTATCAGCCAGGGTGCACCACAAGCACAGAAGCCTAATGATGCACTACTCTACTTCAGACATGGCCATAGCATTTCCACATTTCCCAAATTTACCACTTGTCAAATGGGAAGAAGAGCCAACAGTCCTACATTGTGATGATCTGAGAATTAGGGGTAGAGGAGGTAGGGGCTTTTTTTCTTTTTTCTTTTTTTTTTTTGATCCTCTTTTATGGGAAGATCCTTTATGGGAAGGCACTATTGACTCCAGAATACTATTACTTAGCAATCAATACAAATTATGTAACGCATTTTGTTCAGACTCTCTAATTCTGACATTTTGCTTGCAAATAATGCAGCTTTTCCCTTGTTAACAATAATTTTCTGCTTTATTCTTTGTGTTCTCCAGTTCCCTTCTGACAACAGATGGCAAACAGGAAAACTCCAAATCAGCCAGAAGGAGATACTTTCTATTAATTTTCTTTTTAGCACAGACTCACTATTCTCCTGGGTTACTGATAGTAGGAGATCTAATACATTTTGCATTTCTTGTAAGCCTAAACTTATTTTTCTTTATACCACCTTTGCTCATGCAGTTGACCCATTACCCCCAGATTTGCCCTGAAAAGCTACGGTGTGTTCACTGTAGCAAGACTATTCTAAAGCTACTGGTAATCAGCTTCTTAGGCTATAACTTTTGTACCATTACACATCTTGAATGCTCATCGTTTTGGGACCAATAAAATATTTCATATATTCTGTAAAGATATATTCTCTAAAGACAGATAGGAGGAATTATTTGTGTTGATTTGACTGAGTTTTCCCATTTTATTCTAGTTATTAACAGTTTGTCTCTATTCATCCTGTCATCCACACTCTTCATATTTGTCCTTCTGATCACACTTGTCTCTGCCACAGTTCTGAGGTGCTTGGGGATACCTGCAAGGCTCATTACCAACTATTCTTCTGCCCATGATAACAATGCCAATTTACAGTTGGACTTCTTTCTGGATGACGAAGGGAAACTGGACACCAAACTTACAAAAGACTCTGTCTGGTGAGTTCTCCTGACAAATGCCTTTAATATGTCAACTATATAAGTAGCAAAAAACATGATAGCAATGCCTGTGGTTTATTTATTTCTCTGTGCATTAAAGAGCACCACTAGCTTATGTAAAACAGAATGAGCAGATTGCTAGCAGGCTTACTGATAGGAAGTGCTTGTCATGTAAGGAGACAAAACCTTGGGGATCCCACTATTAATGTTACCATACAGTGCGCATTTAAACACACTGGAAAGCTGAAATGGGTTTGTGCTTCTTAGGGCCAGGCGATTTCTCAAAACAGAAAGGGGAGGATGGGCACTTCCATCAGACTGGAGCCAGGCTCAAAGGGATACCTCAATATCTATGGAAAAACACCCTTCTTGTTCTGCTTCTACTGAGTTTCCATATTTGTAGGCTGATTTCACATTGTGCCCATGCAGTCACTGTCACAAATAGGTACTTTCCAAAATAAATCCAATTCAGTTGAAAAAGAAACAAGTTACTGAAATTCTATCATCAGATTTGTAAAAAGAAAACTCCCTAAGAACGAGAAATGGAGTCTGCACATTCTTTTGGAGAAGACAGTTCTCTAACTTGCTCACTGAACTCTTACTGTCTCCTGTCTGACAGGAGAGTGTAGCATTTATTGATTATATGCTTTGTTCTGTAGAAATTATGTGTCGGTTATTTGGCCTCAAGATTCTCCTCCTCAGAGTGAAGCAGTGACCTCTATATTCCTATATTCAGGAGATACTTGTCCTATTCAGTGTTAATATACCTGATTTGTGTCAATGACACCGTCAACTCATCAGCATAGCTGCTCATCAGCATGTTTCATTAACAGCACAATCTCTACAAGTCTTTATATTAAAACTGTAACAAACCCATTCTGTGGTGGAGGAAATGACAGAACCTGTTGCTGTGACCTCTTTTATGCAATTTCCATAATCTGCTACCAAGAGGGAATCTAAGGAAAATAATTAGGTTCATTTACATCTGAAGCTTGTATCACAACATCATAGGATGATTGAGACTGGATAGAACCTCTGCAAGTCATCCAAATGCCCTGCTCAAAGCAGGGTCACTAGAGCAGGTTGCCAAGGGCTGTGTCCAGGTTCCAAGCAGGACCTTAAACAAGCCAAAGCCTGCTCTTCTGAAGTTCAGGGTTGTAGTCCTGCTATTTGTCTTGTTCAATCCTGCTAGAATCCTTGGGGCTTCCCAGTTTGCTAAGATGCATCTGGTCTATGTGGCAGCAGGACCTCAGTACGTCTTATGGCACAGGTCCTTCTACAACTTGCAGAGGAACAGTCACTCTTCTGAAACTCCTCTGCCTTTAAATCATGTGAAATAAGACTCAGTGACCAGCTGCCTCACTGCTCAGTCTATATATACCCAGTAATGGATTATTGCCATGCTTTAGATTTGTCACTGTCTCATCTCTTCTTTTCCCCTTTTAACTTGATCAATCAAACAACTCTCATCCACTTTTGATATTTCCTTTTACTTCCTTACCTCTCCACTTCCCAGCTGTTTCCCAAGACTTTTTAATCCTGGGTCCTGTTTTTTTTTCCCATTCTTTTGGAGGAGGGCCAGATCATCAGTTCCACTGAAATCCATATGCAACTGCAGACTCATCCTCCCATCTTACGTTTGCTTTTATTTGGCTTGATTACTTTTCAAACTGCCTTGTTCATCCTTTTATTCTCCTGGTGCATTTATTAGTACATGGTGCACATAACCCTTTGGGCATGACTTAATATATTGCACACCTCTTTCATTTCTCCTTTGTGTCCTTTCTCTTCATTACTCTGTAACACTCCATGTTAGCCCACATGCCGACTTTAAATGGCTTGTGTCTTAACCTTGATTTTATTTTTAATGTCTCTTTTATTTTTTTTTTAACAAGATCAAGGTATTTATAATGATTTTTTTAAATGTGTTTCTCACTTTTATTTATAAAGTCCTAAAAACTGAAGCAAAGCTCTTTTTCTTTATTAATATATCTTTTCTATTGCCTTGTACTGCTGAAGGTGATCTGTCTTCAGGTTTTAAATACTCTCAGACTTCAGGGATACTTGGAGCCAGGAGTTTTAGTCCAATCAATCTCTGAGTGTGGGGCTACCTCTGAATGTTATCTGACATTTATTTATTTTTATTAAAGATCATCTTCTCCCTCAGGATAGGAAACAACAACAAAACACATATACAAAATTACACAGACTTTGCAAAAAGTTATTTTTATAAAGCTGGCCGGATTTGGGCCGATCAGTACTGCCTCTGTCCCCTTACTTTGTTCCCCTTGTCTTTCTTAATGATGATATAAAGACACTTAAAGAATATTTCTTTTGGATGGGAATCAAGACTCACTCCTACTGTGAGGTCCAAGCAGACCAACATCAGTCCCTCAGCAGAAACTTGCTTGAAGTCACTCAGCCCCGTGAGGGTTCATCCATGTTCAGACCTATGGATAAAGCCTTTCTGAGATCTCTGCTCTCCCATTCACTTCCAGCTAATTTTTCTCTAATTTCTCACTAAGGTTAGCAGTGCCTCTCTCAACCCCAATGCTTGAGCTTATTAGCTAATGAAAAGGCAGCAGCTGTTTCCAGCATGTGCCTGTCTCATAAGCAATACGAAGTACCCTTCTTAAATTGTCTTCCAGGCATAAAACCCACCTGGTCATCTTTTATTAATTTCCCCATTGCTTTGTTTAGTCTATTCGTAATTATCTCTGTAAATATTTAATGGCCACTACATTGATCTGTGTAGCCATTCTTGCTTTCTTTAAAGTCTCAGGCTTGCTGTAGAATACAAGAACTACAAAACAAGACTCAGTTTAACAAATTATGGCTGCAGAGCCAGCTCCTCCTCAGCTGTGGTCACTTCTACCAGAGAGAAGTTTCTGCTGCATTTTGGAGAGGCAAACATTCCCCTCATCCTCCTTTTCTTAATGCTCATGTGCTTACAAGCAATGTCTTTCTGTCCATTCACGTTCAATATCCTGAAGTGTATTTGATATTTGCATGGCAGCTGACCTAAAGAAATTGTTGTCTTGTTGTGCCCGACACCACACCAATAGAAACCAGTAAGAAAGGTCCTGTCCCTTTGAATTAATATAGAAAAAAATACAGAAAAAAATGCATTACCTAGTTACAGAATTAAAGCAGAGCTGTGATTTCCCACGCTGTTATCCTCCTCCTCGGACACTTCCTTCTTGCCTGCTCTTCAGGTTCTTTCACAGAACACAAAGCCAATGACACAGCTGAGTTTGATTCATAGTGAACCAGTGAAGGTTTCAGGGCAGGGATTGTCTCTCTCACATGTGGACATAACAGTTTTCAAAAACTCAGCTGCCACAAAGTACATCTCCAATCTTTGGTAGCCCTCAGCAAATCTCTGTGAGCATGATTCAGCATTGACTACTCTCAGCAGCATCAAAAATTCTCTGAGTGTGCGTCATTTTCCTTGAATAATTCCTTTTTCTGTAGTGCTGCTTCATTAACTCTTCTAACTGACAAGTTTTACCCTGATCCAAGCTTTCATTTCCACTTTGAAATGTCTTGTTAGACAAGCCTCAGATCCTCCCGACTCTGCTCCATGGCTGGTTTTCACCTATTATTAATGAAATGGTCAGAGTTTAACAATCCCCATTTTGGTTGCTAATATCATTGCATGTACTAGGGGCTGTATGAGCAGCTACACAGATGTAATTTTATTCATATCTGCTGTAGGATATGTATAATTTGCAAGCAAAATCCCCCCTTTCTCTACTCCTTTGTTCTTTTATTTTTTACAGTAATGAAATTCAAACACTTTACTGGCTTTACTGCAAGACCCTCTTCCTAGATTGTCTTTTTTTTTTTTTTCTGGTTGTTCTCTCCCTTGAGCACCAGTAGCATCACAGGAAGCTACAAGATCTTTGTCCTTCTTTTCTGTTCATCTTTGAAACATTCTGGGCAGACTCTGAGGGTGCTGTAGTCATTGTGGGTTTTTTTCCTGAGCATCCAGTCAAGTGAGGGCATTACAATGCCAAGCACCTAGATGAACCACTCTCAGAAATTCCCCTTTTAGCATACTGTCCTGGGCCCTAAAGGCAAGACTTAGCCCACAGTGGTTGGAAGTGGGGTTTATGGAAAGCTGTATGTTCTAGGAGACCTGACCTCTCTCGTTGTCATTATGGATTGGGAAGACCTTATAAGGAATCCACAATGAGGACAGTCTTATAAAGCCTATGTAGGGTCTTTTTTCCAACCAATATGGAAACCAGCTAAGCATGTTTGTTTTGAGCCATGAAAATAAAGCTATCCACTGTACATTATGGAGTTGATCCTGAAATCTCTTCAGAAGAGGCACCAGAGCTTCAGTCAGTTACAAAGCAGACCAAGCTTCACTGGCTTGAAGAAGATTCAAAGCTTGCTTTAGCAGACAGACTGAAGTGGAGGTGTCTGGCTGAAAAGGGATTGTAGTTTGTGAAGCTCAACCCCAACAATCTCCAAGCACTGGAAAGTTTTCTCAGAGACATTTGCATTCAGAACACAGCAGATGAATCAAAAAGCATCTTCAACTTGCAGTTGAGAAATTACAATGGAAGATTGTGGCCTTCAGGTTGTAATAGATAGGTACCAAACTTTTAGACCTAAAAATCTTTTCTCTAAAAAGAGCCAACTTTTTAACCCTAAAATGGCAAATGTTGTTATTGAAGCAATGGCAGGGCATAAATATACAGGTTTGTTTCTCTCTGTATGCTCTTTCCAAGAATTTAATATTCTGGTCTCATCTCTTGTCTAAGGAACTACCATTGCTGGAATGAAGCCTGGATGACTAGACCTGATCTTCCTGTTGGTTTTGGAGGATGGCAGGTTGTTGATGGAACACCCCAAGAAACCAGTGATGGTAATGGTGCTTTAAGTCCTCCTTAGCTCTCTTTCCAATGTTTGGGTTCTTTGTGGCAAACAACGAGCTGAGCCAGTGCCACCATATAGCCAGCGACAACTTCTTGCACCAGATAACCACACTCATGTGTGCTCAGGGCCTTCTCCTTATTTGTTTTGAGCTCTAAAATAAAATCTGTCCTTATCGTAACACTGGTCATGATGCATATGCACAAAATCCTGCATGAGATGGGCCCTGCTTGGTACAGAAGAGATGTAGTCCTATTGCCAAAAGATGGCTTTTAAAATTTTAGAGACCATACAGAGGGGCCTGATCAAATTAATTCTCCTTCATTATATGTTAGCTAGTTTCTGCAGCCCTTAGTAAACTTCCTGAGCAGGTGCTAGACAGGAGAGAAAAAGTGAAAAGCCTCTACTATTGCTTCCCAGTCCCTAATTTTCCAGTTCTTAAGAGACATTCTCAGCAAATTTGCAGTGAGATCTTTCTCAGCCTGTGGTATAACTGAGCCCTCCCAAAACTATATGCTTTAATCAAAACCAGCTTTAACTGTGTTTCAAGCACTTGAGACTCACAGAAACAAAGACTTAAGGTACCGGACCATGAGGTTGTTTCAGACTTGAGTTTGTGTTGTTTACTTCTTCATCAGGAGTTCCTTTAAACTGTTAAAAGGGTTCACCAAAGACCAAGAATTCTTTTTCTTCAAGAAAATATAACATTTTTACGTGTTATTTAATTAATTTAATCTCTCACTGTATCTGTCTTCTCCCCACAGGTATGTATAGGTGTGGTCCAGCCTCAGTTCAAGCCATTAAACATGGTCATGTTTGCTTCCAATTTGATGCTCCTTTTGTTTATGCTGAGGTACATACCTGAAAATTTTTAGTGTGTTGAGTGATATCAGTGGGACCATAGGTGAGACAGAAGATAGAGTTCCACTGCAATTTATGGACTTAGAAGTCGTTTTGCGTATGCTCCACATCAAAGAGGAATCTCACAATTATATTTTGACATGCAGGCTAGTGGATGGGATACGGCTGCAATGAATGACAGAGATTTCTCTAATCCCTGCTTCCCAATGTAATAAGCAGAAAAAGCTGCCCTGGCTTAGATGAAACTTCAGGCTGTGGTCATTTATCCATCCCGGATTCCAGCAGTGCTGGCAAATGAGTCACTAGCTCTAGCTGCTCATCTTCACCCCTTGTTAGCTGTTACCTCCCTCTCAGGCTTGCCAGCAAAGCTGCTTATGTTAAGTCAAAATGGTTGCAGTGATTTTAAAGATGCCTTTGCTCACTGTGTTCGTTTTGGCTGCAGTGGATCAAGGAGAGCTCACATGGTTGGTTTGACTGGCAGATCTGAAAGGGAAATAACTCCATAAGGAGCAAGAGGGCCTGGTCTGGAGTTTTAACCTCTCGCACCACCATAGCTGGTGTGCCCAGAATTGCAAGTCTCTCTCTAATTGAATTGTACTAGGCAGAAGGAATTGAATTGCTTAGGACAGAAGAAAATAAAGATATTTTATCTATGAAGCATTCCCTTCTTTATGGTCTAAAACTTTTTGGTGCAGGGGATGTGTAATCACGGTCCCCAAGTCTGAACGGTATCTCTGTAGCCTACTCAAGTTTATGCTGTCTGTTGTTCTAGAGCTGTGAATAGTAAAATGCATCTAGTCATTCTTGTACCATATGACTAATTTTACATGTGGGACTTCAACACAAGTAATTAGAGGGACTTCCAGTCAACGTATCGTTCTTTTGAGGGGAGTTAGGCTGGGTTTCCTTCCTTTCTACTTCCACATGTCTCAATCTTTTTTCATTCAATTTTACAGGTGAATAGTGATATTGTTTACTTAAAAAGGGCAAAGAATGGAACCCAAGTGATAGAAAATATTGACACAACCCATGTTGGGCAGTTAATTGTGACCAAGGAAGTTGGGCGTGATGGAATGATGGAGATCACTGAGGAGTACAAGTTCCAAGAAGGTAACCTGAAATGGGGTGGGACCACACCAATGTAGATTTACGTCAGTCGGATCTTGGATGGTGGATTTACAAAACTCTGGTGCTGAGGGAGCTTTATGAAAAGCTGCCAAGGTGCCCTATGGAACTCTTTATTTGTAATTCCATCCCAGAAACACTGCAGATGCCTTGATGAGAGCACAGACTTTGCTACTCAGAAATGCTTTGGACTGAGTAAGCTGCAGTGAAAACACAAGGTAGTCATGGAGTAATTCAAAGCATTCAAAACAATTCAAGGCTTTCTGTACAGCTGTTTAGATACTTCTTACTCAGGCCAGATGTTCGCACAGAGTAAATCAGTGTAGCTCCATTAATATCAATTAAGCTACATTAATTTATCTGATATGACTGGAATCTAACACTCCTCGTGGAAGCTGGGAAGTTCTCCTAATATTAGCTTTACCATAGGAAGGTTCACTGTCCTCATCCATTCATTTCAGCTGCCACAAACTATGTAAGATGCCCCTTGTGACTGGTGAGAGGGCTAAGCCGTACCCCTGTTTCTTTTCTAAATTTGATTTTCATTCATTTCTAGGTTCAGAGGAGGAGAGACTGGCTCTTGAGACTGCTGTGATGTATGGTGTTAAAAAGCAAACTATCCAAGATACCTCATATCAGCCACAAACAGATGTTGGCATGGAATTCCAAGTGCAAAAGGCAGTCCTTGGCAGTGACTTTAAAGTCACTATAACTTTCAGAAACAAAAGTCACAACAACTACACTGTTACTGCCTACCTTTCAGGCAACATCGTGTTTTATACAGGAGTCACAAAAAATGAATTCAAGAAACACTCTTTCAGCGCAAAACTGGAACCCTATTCAAGTAAGACTTAGATGTTTGTTTTCAAACCTGCTAGCATTTTTTTCTCTGTGTCATTAACTGTCTGATGTCTCTTACTTATGGGTAGAGACAATTCTAGTAGGGGTAGGATACTCTATTGGGTATTAGGAGATTCCACTGCTAATTCTGGCCCTGCTACCATTGTAATTTAGAGCTGGGGCTGTTTTCTTCAGGCTGTTCCTCCCTGCATAATGCTCTCTTACACTCAGCTGCATGTCTGAGAACTGTTAATTTTTCTTACTTAGCACAAAAGAAAGCAAAGGAGTGCGGATATTAAGCTGCAAGGTACTGTTTTTCATACCTTAAGTCTCCTAGCAGTATAACAGAAAGTGAAGGAAAAGTTCTGGTTCCCCAGGGTGCCATCTTCAGGGACAAAAAGTGAATATCTTGTCTTACCTGGTAGAAGCTGTCAAGCTCTGAGTGGGTTCAGGTGCAAATCTGGCTTTTGAGGACTGGGTGGTTCAGGATTTTATATTTACAAAGGTCTAAAAAGTTTGTGTGTTAACTAGAATGTGTCACTATAGCGCAGGGGCATTTGTCATCTGGGCAAGGGCCCCAAAGGTGAGTTATCTTTGGAGATGCAGCATTTGCTTTTCCTAGTGTCCTCTGGACTGTGGTGGGGAGATCCTGCCTCCTTCTTGTTATGAGAAAAGCAGTTCTGGCAGCCTAGCTCATGCAGCTGAGGGCAGGATTTTGCACTGCTCAAGGGGATGGGGGGAAGAGGGAAGAGGGATGTTCTCCATTTTTATTTTGGACATAACCTATCTACTTCACGGCAGCCATATCAGCCCCATTCAGAAATCAGTCAGCAAGTGTTGAGGACTTGCCATACTCCTAAGCGCCAGGGAGCAGGCTGTTTGTAGATCTCTGGTTTCTCCAGTGACAAGTGACTGCCAATCACTTGTTCTCTTGACTGGCCTGTGTGCTCTTGGGTCAGTGCCTCCAGCTTACCAAAAGTGATGAGAACATGCTCTTATGGAGTCTAAGTCAGAGGATCTTCCACTTGAGTTCCCTACTGAGAGAGTCGGGAGCAATGGTTTTGCCTTTTTGACACTGCTACTGGGCTAAAGCAATCTCTGCTGAGCACAGCAGGAGTGGCAAGACTTTGGGAGGCCAAAGGATGGGCGTCTAGATCTGGGTCTAGTGCTGGATCATGGCAACCCTGGCTGACCTCCGAGTTTTCTCATCTGTCTTGTCTACCTTATTGCAGCTCAAGAGACACTATGCACCCTCTCATCTCAAAGAGGATGGGTTTTGTCTCAGTGAGAAGCCTCCATGGTACCACAGCTCCTGCTGTGCCATGAAAAAAAATCTTCTGGTTTCTTCCTCACTTTAAGCATCATCTAAAACTGCACATTCTTATTTGGAGCCAATTATTATCCGTAAAGTAGGAGTCCAGTAACCTCCACCAGTAACCTACAGGTGGAGGTTAATAACAAAGGTCTATAACAAAGCCCTGACAGCTGCTTGCTGGTTCTTTCTAACTCCACAAGTCATTTGTGGGGGGTCTAGAAACGGACATTAAGTTGTTCCAACACAGCCTATCAAAACACGGTGTGGGGATTTCCAGTGGCTTGCATCAATTACTAAATATTCAATCTGAATTACTGCAAAACTTTTTGAGAGTTGGGTAGGTACAGTAAAAAAATTTATTTCAACTGCTCAGCCTAAATTCCGTGCCACTTCTTTGCTGGGGAAAAAAATCAGTCATCTTGTAGGTGATGTGCAAGTACCTGCTACACTTTCTGGTTGTAATTTGTGCTTGGTTCCAGGACTTACGTCTGTTCTTGCATCAAAGGTCTGTGTAAGGTATTATTACCCAAAACACAGTTTCTGCAGTGCTTTGATGCTCACCTAGCTAGCTCCTCTATGCAAGAAATGACATTAATAGATGTTTAAGCATCACTGAGCCTCATAATTCATTTTTTCTAAGTTAAGTAAATGGTTTGCAAAAAAGCTTCTTGAAACCATGCTGGAACTCTGAATTGACTGACAGTGAGTGAACGCAGACTAGAGAAAAGCACCTGAGAAAACAGAACAAGGATTCTTTTTGCATGTGTACCAAAATTAGGTTCCCATCACTGCTTATGGCCAAGGAGACAGGTATTAAAGTATTACCACCTTTCAAGGTGGAAATTAGCCTATGTCTGAGCTACTGTCATTGATTTGTGGAGCACTTTGTCCTGCTACAGGGAAAAAAAACTCTCACAAGCTATTACATCTCTGAAGGTGATACATAAAACTTGAGCATGAATTCTTTCCCCTTTGCCTTGGAAAGGAGTGCACATGCGATCAGGAGCAGTGTCTGAGCAGATGGGCAGTGTGAAGGGAGGCAGCGCCATCATTTGCAGCTGTGAGAATACTCTGTTGGGTAGGATGGTGATGGCGATACCTTCTGAGGTGATGGTAGGATCATTTCAAGGCACTCAGGCAGAATTTGTAGGCTTCGTCGATGGCAAGAAGTGTATATATGTATCTGGAGGCAACAAAACATTATAATATAATATAGATGTGTCAGAGGCATTCTTCCAGCTCATGCTACTGAAAGAATGAAGCAAACTAAGTTTTCAAACAGGAAGCAAATGCATGATTTTCAGAATAATGATTAAAGGAATTGTGTGGGTTGAAAACATCTTTGAGGATTTGAATAGCTTAAACTTTCCAGTGCCTTCAAAGGTGCTCTTGCATCTACTCAGTTATATTTAGTTTGGTTTTTCTATTCTTTTTTTTCTTTTTTTTTTTTTTTTTGAAAGGCTGTAAGGCAGCTTGGTGTTGTATCTCCCTTGGCTTTCCCAGGTGCAGTAAGTGGTACTGGCAACTTACTAGCACAGCCAGAGCTAAGGAAATGGAAGTCTACTATTCTTTTTTTTCCCTGTGGTGATAAAATTTAAACAGAAGAGTTCATCTTTCCTTCCACTGTACAGTAAATTTCTCTTTGATTGTAACTAATTTATGTATTTATTTACTTACTTTACACAAATGAGAAATACCTTGCCTGATTTATAAATTACAGTTTGGGGCATTATGGGAAATTCTTTTACAAGAGATGGAGGGAGGGAGAGAGGGAGGGATGGAGGGGGAGCACTTCAAGTAAATTTAAGGCTGGCCTGGTAAATCCAGGTCAGGTGATCACCAAGGGAATAGCTTTGTTACCAAATCAAGGAACTGTTTTTTTTTTTTGATGTGAGTGGATCAAAAGAGTGAAAAGGGGTGAATGCCATTTACCCAACTGAGTTCAGTTATCTCAGTGTGTACAGTGTACGTCACAAATACAATACAAATAATGGATAACAGTAATAATCATAGTTAACAGATGAGAGGTCTTGATATGTTTACTGGGGTTATAACAAATGTTTATAGAGGCAAGAGCTCCAGAACTATATATTCTGCCCAGTCACTTAGTTAGGAGGTCTGCTTCTCTGCATCACATTCTCACATCGTTGTTGGCCTGGGAATTACAGTTCAATATGGTTAAAATTAATGATTCCCTACATGTCAACCATCTAGCTTAGGGGCACTTGTTCCTTCCAATAATTATCTTCAGGAAGCACATGAAAGTTCTCTGGAGGGCATGCTGGTGACAGGAGGACCTTCTTGGTAATTCTGTGGCAAGTTCAGTGTAGGACAAAGGTCTAAAAGGAAATAGGACAAGATCAGAGAGGAGAAGGTGAGGTAAAGAAGTCAAGATAGTCTGGGCAAAAAAATCAAAGTCATTCTTTGGTGGTAGGTCAACTTTTTTCCAAGGCACTTGTGTAAGTGGCACTGGGCATGATGGGGGGAGCAATTAGCATTTCATTGCTTCAAATGCCTTTTTTATTTCCATGGTCTCTCTTCAGCTAGCAATTTTGATGTTGTGATCAAATCAAGTGAGTACCTGAGTGACCTGCTGGACCAAGCCTCCTTTCATTTCTTTGTGACGGCGCGGATCAATGAAACAGGGAAGATTCTGGCCATACAGAAGGCAACAGTCCTGGAAATTCCTGCCCTGAGGATCAAGGTATCTCAGGGCTGGGGTGGAGGGGAGCAACCACAATGCTGCACATGGGCTGTTCTCCACAAGGCTGTCACATTGACTTTGGGGGGGCTTGTATGTATATGTGTGTGTGTGCACATTGGACCTTTAGTCTAACATGGACTTATAAAGCAGCAGCTGGCTAGACTGTACAAGGGTGTATAAGTATGTTTTACATTCTACTGAGTATCCCTACTCTGAAGTCTGATGCTGACAGCGTCACTGGTAGTAGAGAGCTGAAGTGATATCAGTGGAGGAAGGAGGAGAAAAGATATGAGAAGGCAGGAGAAACTCAAAGGGTAAGAGAGATTGGTTACTGAAGTCTTTAGCTATTTCAGAAATCTGTTACATTTAAAGCAACATAGCACAGAGGCCTCTTGCTGAAAAATGAAGGACACTGCTGTTGAGGTGAATTTTCTTGGAAAGCTCCTGCACGTGTTGTGGAAAGTTCCTCCTAACTTGGACGGGCAGCACCCTGCTTTCAGGATTTCAGGGCTTTTCTGCTGCTCTGAATGTACTGTCCATGGAGTTTCCTGAAAGTGTAAGCATTTCTGCAGACAGTGGCATGGTACCTATGAAAATGTAGAAGTGTTATGTTTGTGGTAGGACAAGGACCTTATGCCCTATGTCTGGCAAATGCAGGGCTGAGATTTAGAGATCTCAATTCATAACTGGGCATCCAAATAAATTGCCTCATTTTAAAAAGTGCTGAGCCTTCATCTGCTTTGAATGATGTAATTTGGATCTGCTTTTTTCCTAATACTAAAAAAAATTCATAACACCTGTTCAGGAAGCTTTACATCAACATGAATGCAGTTCCCTAAAATTCTGAACCTTGAAAGAAATCTAAGTTTATAGACCTTTTCCTCCCTGTATATTTATTTAAACAAATGTTCATGTTTCCATTTAATAATATCTGTAGTAATCTTAAACAGCAGCCTTCTGTAGAAAACGCTATTTTTTTTTTTAAATTGTAGATCAAAACTACAGTGAAGTTTGCAAAATATTTAATGGTCTGCAGAAATGTCGCTATGATCTGATCGGACTATTGGTATTCTCAAATAAAAGTTTTTTAGTTTTTCTGAGAATTTTAGAGAGGAGGTAAACAAGCCACATAAAATGTGCTTCAAATACCTGTCTTCAATAACCAAATTTTGAAAGGAGAGACTCCTTTCAATTCAATACTTAAACAGAACATCTTACACAGGATCCCAAATATAAGCTTCAAAATAGTTTATCCTCCCTGCTGTTATGAAGAAAGGATATTTAGTATATGAGAGGGTTTTTTTTCAATAACCAGGTCTTCTAGTAAAACTGAGAACTGATTTGGTCTCTTCTCTGCTTCTTTGTGATGTGTAAAAATAAGGTGAAATTTTAATAGCTGGGGTTTTTTAAGAGTATGTGTGTGCATGTGCACACATGTATATACCTATGTATTTACAGGGGAAACTTTGATTTATTGTTTTTTTAAAAGAAATCTGAAGAAACTAATCTCCACAGATTTCTTGTCAGATTTCTTCATTGAACTTGACTGGCAGACTGGAGTTCTTAATGTGAGAGTAAGGGAGAAAAATGAAAAACCGTATTTCCCCTCATGTCTTCAAATACACCTTTGATCTTTCTCTGTTGGTCTAAGGAGATTGTTGGAGTTAACAGTGAAGGAAATTACACCATATTCTAATTTAGCTTGAGACCAGGTTACAAAAATAAGGCTCAGCAAATACAGATCATGATCTCAGTTGCATGTATGGGAGTTTAGAACTATTTTGAATCTCCCCCATGTAACAGAGATCTTAAATGGGCAACTGAAATAAGAAGGACTTTAAGACCTCTAATTGGGCTAGGATTTCTGAAAATGTCACCGATGTCTTTTTGCAAATTCAGGTGGCCAAATGTTGTTGAGACCTTAGCTGTGAATATCTCATTGTTTACTCCGGCCAGAACATCAGCATTTGGTGCAGAGTGATCCCTTAGACTAGAGTCCTTCCAGTTTTTTGCAACTGTCATACTCGTTAAAAATTTGCAGTAGGGCTGCAGACCACAGTATAGCACTTTAAATTTACTGACAAGATACTTGTTTTTCTCAAGGCCCTTTAAAGTAGTCCATGGACCAGCTGGGTGAGGTGAAACCCCTTGCCTGAGCTTTTTATATTCTGTGAGAAATATTGTGTTTCTAGGGTAGGAACAAACAAAATCCCCATGCACAAAGTCTTTGCTTAAAAACACATTAATTTGGAGGTGTTTTCCAGGCAGCTGTACTACAACACTGATCTGAAGAGACAGACGGATCCCTTCGGCTGTGTACTGTAATACATGTGGAAGTCAATGCAATCACTGATCATTAGTCTGGTAGTTTAATATTTGCCAGTGCAAAATGTATTGGTTTTTTGCTATGTAAGTGTCTTGGAAAACAACTGGATCTCAGGTCTACATAGAGATCAGGGCTAGAAACCCTTCAGAGCATGGGAGACAGTTGCAAGGCAGGGGGAAGGCAGGCACAACACTTTTGGAGTGTGTAAGCAATGTGACTCAGTGTTTCTACTTCAGTGTAGTAAGACCTGCCCTTCTCTTCCAGAGCTTACGTCTCCTGAGGAGGCTTTTCTTCTGATTTTCTTCTGACTAGGCTTATTCTGCCTTACGGTGTTTTGCTGTGTGCTCCATTCCCCCTCCTCTCCTTCTTTGCAAGTACTGTGTATTTAACCCTACAGATTTCACCGTGGGGCATTTTATTATTATCAGCTTGTGGAGTGTTGCCCTTTCCTTGTCTTGCAGACTCAAGGCGCGATGGTAGCGGGTAAAGAAATGGCTGTGACTGTGGAATTCACCAATCCTCTGAAACAAACCCTGGAAAACGTCACGCTCCGCCTCGAGGGACCCGGCGTGCTGAGAACGATGAAAAAGGAGTTCAGGTAGGGAAGAAAGCACAACTAGCTGGGACTTCATCCCCTGCTGTCTCACAGGAGGAAGCTCACAAGAGACACTTATCTAATGCAGCTCTGAGTAATTCAATTCAGATGATTCTCTCCTTACTTTAAAATTCAATACACAGGGGAGCTATAGGTCTCCACAGTCAGAAGTCAGGCTGTCCAGAGAGACTGTGCGAACATTTCATCTGTTCACTATCAATGCAGGCAGAGGTAGTGGTTGTGGGTGGTTGCTAATGCAGCCTAGGTTTACTTTTTCACTGTGTTACATTATTTTTAGTGCTTCACAATAGCACCCTACGAGCCACCACCACAGAAAGACAGATTTATCCTACACACGAAGTGTTTACTGCCACTCGCTCAAGTACGTGCAAATCAAGCCCTGTGCTGTTTTTCAAAAGGGGCTTTTCTCCACACACGTTAGTCGTGATTATACAAGAGGTTCAGGTACCTCAGATGATCTTTGCAAGCTTATGTCGAGACCCGAAATGTGTGTCAGGTTCAGCAGAGGCTGCCGGGAGGGCTGCAGTGGGTGTGCGAGCACACGGCTCCCCCGGGAGACCCACCGCATAGGGCTGCCCTGGCACAGAGGCGTGTAGGGAGCAGGATGCTCTCAAGCCTGAGGAAAAAGAAAGTCCTTCAGCCATCTTGGTTTTACCCACAGTTGCAGCTCATGCTGACATGGTGGTACCTGTACGCTAGGCAAGCTGTTTCCTAAACCCTCTTTCCATCGGGGTTCAGTGTTATAAGCTCAGCATTAGCTGGTTCCAGGATATATAACTGGGATCCTTGGAAAATTTTGCAGCCATGGTTTAGTCTTGGGCAGCCAAAGCAATGTTATCTATCATTACCTGAGCTGACGGTCCCCAGGTGTGTGCAAAAGGAGTTTGAAAAATTGCCTGTGCTTCAGCAGCTGCATAAATTGTCAGCATTATCTGCAGCCAGTAGGGGAGGTCTGAGCCTGATTGCACCTGGGCCAGGGATAAAAAATCAAAACCAGCCTCCAGAGTGGAGCTGGATAGAAAAATGACTGTGAAAGGGCATCATGCTGTGCTTGCTTTGTGCACGTGGTATGTCGCAGGCACTGCTGAACATGACTCAGCGTGGTCCACACGAGTTACACAAGTTGCAGCAGTAGCCCTCGCTGCTGCCCAGCCTCTCCCGTTGTTCTGCATCCTTCTCCACCCAAAAGGTGCCGTGGGCTGTTCTCACCTTCAAGGATGTAGAAGTTGTCAGGTGCATCAAAGGCACAAAAGTTAGGGAGACAAATGACTCATGGAACAGATGTAATTTTCCTTCAAGTCACCATGTTTTCCCCTTTTCAGTAGTGCCCTTGGCACCATTTAAAATGGAAATGGATCAGCTTAGTCATTTTAAGATTTGACTTCTCTGAGATGAATGAAGGCTGCAGGTTATACATGCAGAGGACAGAGCAGGGGGCAGTTGTAGTTTATTTAAATAATAATCATATTTGCCTCCGTGCATTCAAAGTGATAAATGGCACCAGTGTGGTGATGGCTCAGCATATTACACAGAACCATTCATCACCGAATTCTCTCCCAAGAAAATGAGATTAGGATGGCTTTACTCCATTTGAAAAGAGAATTAAACCTATTCTAGGCTTTCTCCACCCTTGCATTGTTTCCCTGTCCATCAAGGACTGCCACATATGGGATATGGCTTTTGCAATTCTTTGTGGGGGTGAGATTTTTGACCTTCCCATATTTTTAAAGTATCTTTTCTGTATCACTTGGGTGATTCCACAAAACAGGTATGTGTGATCCAGCTAATTCAGCATTATTCTGGGAATTAAGTGGCTTGAGGGCTTCAGTCTTGACCATTCATGAAGACTATATATATATATATATAATGATATGTAGCTATTAGCCTCAGACAGATGAGGATCATGACTTGCGGAAAAGCCTTTGGCAGCAGCAGTTCCTACATGGGGCATAGTCTTTGGATGACAAATGAGAATTAACCAGGCAGTGATGGATAGTGTTAAGAGGATTTTAGCCAAGCATACATTCACACTAGCAGGTATGTCACTTCAGGTGTTTCTACACATCAAAGCTGAGCTAGCATTAGAATTTGTAGAGAGAAGCAAGTAGTTTTAGAAGTAAGACAGTAGAGAAACAAGAAAAGGTGGGTTTGGTTTCTTAGTATAGCTGTTGTCTTTCTGCAGACACACACACACACATATATATGTGCAGAGATAATAGCACTATAAATCAGAGATGATGGTGCTACCCTCTCTCACTGGGGCACCGTGAAGATGTGGTCTGGAAACCTCCATCCTCAGATAATCTGGCCCCCAAGTTCTCAAATTAAACAGAGTTTTGCTACACAGACTTGCATATTATCTTCTTCACTTTTCATACAGATAATCCCTTGCAGATCATTCCCATAAACTCTAAATTTAAAAGGATATTTAACGTTGTGCAGCCACTGAAGTCATTGCCCTATCATGCTACCATTTTAGTGGGCATCTAGTAGAGCAGGCAGGCTGGCTGAAGGGAACAGAATATCTCTTATTAAGAACAAAGATAAAAAGAGGGAAAAAACTTGCTGGTAGTGGTCTGCACATGCTCACACCAAAAATACTATCTTCCTCTGCTTTTTCTTTTCTAAAACTGGGTACATGCCCCAGGGTACCTATGACTGTATATGCAAAATGCAATGCCATGTGAAGATACCTAAGGCTAACCTCTAAGGAGCTAGAATACCTCTCATTTTAGCAGGGGCGGACTTGCTCTGAAAAAAGATTCAGGTGGGAGGATCCCAGGCTAGTTCATTTAGAGATAATTAAGGTTTCTTGTCTTCTGGCAACTTGTGCTAAGCCTAGGCAGTCATTTCTGACCTGATCCTGGCGTAGGACATGGTATCTGAGAGCCAAATCCTATCAGACAAGAATTTGAAACAGTAAAGTTTAGCCTCGCTTTACTCTTACTTTATTCAGTTGTTTGTAGAACAGCTATGTGAGATGAGAACACTGGGGATGTGTTCTAATGCTGAGGAATGTCCTCTAATGCTGAGGAATGTCCTCTAATGCTGAGGAAAAAAACATTCATTTTTGTAAATAGCTACCCACCACACCACCTTCTCCATGATTTCTTTGGAGGAGCTGTAATCTGACATCCCCCAATTAATCAATCAATTAATCAATCAAGCAGTCAAACAATATTAGCTGTCAAAATATGCACGTAGAACACAGTGAAAGCACTGAGAAAACAGAAAAACCCGATACTCAAGGCTCTCCATGCATCTTAATTGTCGCAAAAATTGAAAATCAAGAGCAGCACAGAATATCGCTTCTTTATAGTATGAGTTATCAAGAGTCATACATAACATAAAAGAGTAACTGCTAACAGCAGCACTCCTAAGAACACTTTGACTTATTTATATGGATATGAAAAAGACATTTGAAGTACCCAGTGAGGAGATCTGCTGATGTTACCACCATGGCAGGTGCTACAGAGTAGGAGCTGGAAACGGGCTCAGCATCTCAACAGTACAGCATTGGGTTTGAATAAGAATGCCCTGGACACTTTGTAACAAGAACTTATTTAACCATTTAAGGAATCACCAATGGGTTATAGGGTATAAAAAAAAAAGATAAAATGGAATTACAAAGTAGAAAAAAATCTTAGTTATAAAGAAGATCATTCTGAAAGTGATTGTGAGAGGAAGTGACAGGAGGCAGAGAAAAATCGATTCATTTCTGAAATTTAAAATTAGCCTGGAGGAAAGGCTAGAAAAGGCTTTGACAGAGTCAGTTCTGTGAGGCATAGAAGATGGAGGGAATAATTTATAGGACACTTATGAGAATGAGTGAAACCAAAAAATTGAGACCTATTATATTGTCCACTTTCAGTTTTTCTAAGTTTGGGTCAGGTTGAGAGTATGGGCTGACTAATCTCAATATTGTTACTTTCCTTTTCCCTGCAGACAAATCCCAGCAAACTCTACCTTGATCTGGGAAGTAAAATGCATCCCGAGCCGACCAGGGTTACGAAAGCTGATTGCAAGCCTGAATTGTGATGCTTTGAGGCACGTGTATGGTGAGCTGAACGTCCAGATTCAGAAACCATGAACAAAGGTGCTGCCTTCATCTCTCATTTAGCTATACTTCAAAATACTACATTAGAGGAGGGGAAAATCAAGGTAGAAATCTATTTATTGTTAATTTGGTCACCCTTGTCCTGAACAATATTTGTTATGAAAAAGTAATTGATAACACTGGGGAGAACTTGAAAAAGTACCTGGATAGTGAATGATTTAAAATTAGATACATGTAGTTAAAGGCAATTCTAGGCCATATTATTCCTGTAGTTCACTTGTATTTATGGTCTTTTGCATTAGTGCTGCAAGGGAATCTGGAAAGCTCCGTTCACCAAAGTAGCCTGAACTTGGCTTAATTTTTAATTAAGGCCTGATATTTCACTGAAAATGAGAAAAAAAGAACCCACTGTTATAAATTCTTAGACTGAATTACACAACCTTATGGTAGATCATTCAAGTTGCAGTAAAAACAGGTATTTCTAGCTAAAGGGACTGCATTAACTTATGATATTAGAATTTTCTAGTTCACGGAGAACTCATTTTCCTGGAAGTACCTCTCAGGTTGTGTTATCTTCAGAATATTCCCAGCTCCTTGTTTCCTCTTCCTGCTTCCCTGTGCTTTTTCATATATTCTTCCATGTGTGCAGGCACCCACACGTACTCACTCCTTTATGTCTTGCCCTTCTTGCCCTATTGATACCCTGCTTCTCTCCTCTGCTTGATGAAAATTCAGAGTTTTTCATATCCCTGCTCAGAGTTCATCATTTCAAACTTGCATTTCCTGGTCACATCTCATTAGTATGGTGTGGTCTGTCTTCATCCTTTTCTGCCTTTTCTTCTATCCTAAACCCACCCTATTTCCTCTCTGTGTGTGTGTGTGTGTGTGTGTGTTAGGGTGTTCCCTGCTCCAGAGCAGTCCAGGCTCTGCCAGCTGATAAATGGGATGAAGGCGAGAGGAGGAGTGGGGGGGGGGCAGCATGAGGGTCTTCTCCTGCCAGCCTCACAAGCCTAGCAAATATCCTGCACTGGACCTGCCACCTGCGGAGGTTGAGTCTAGACTAAACCATGCCTGGAAGTTTCCTGGGAATGACAGGTAAAGCGGAATGATGCCCTTTTACATGAGCGACCCCAGGAAGATACAGGGACAGAAACTCAGCTGCAAAAGGAATAAAGATGTACCCTGAGAGCCAGAAATGCCCCAGGCTGGATCTGGTTCCTGCCTTTCTTGGAGCATATTCCTCTGCAAGGTGCAGTGGGACTTCCCAAGGCATCGCTCTTCCCCTGAGGACCTTCTGGCCCAGAAGCCGCTCTGAATCTGTGGTTTCCATTAGTCTTCCATGCAGAACACCACTCCATCCTAAGCCATATACCTCATCGCAACAGGGCAGCAGGAGGGGGGGTGTGTGTGCTCATTTCTCATCTCCCCTGAAATCATTCTTGGGATCTTTTTCCATGAGGCAAAGATGCACGTGTCACAATCTGCAGCAACTCCTCTCCCCTGGCCAGGGTGTGTAAGAGGTGTCCTACACTAACAGCACAGGTGAGCTAGCTGAGCTTCCAAAGGAGTTAAAAGAAGCCTCATGCTCATTAGACACTGGGGCTTTATTGTGCTGTGTATGGCTGTGTGTGTCATTTTGTGTCTCATTAGTTAGAGAGCAACGGAAATGACTTACCTTCTGATCCTCTCCTTGCTACACATTCCCTCCCGCAGAACTTGTAACCAGCTGTTAAAAACAAGCAAGTCCAGGGAGGGGAAAGAAAAAACAGAGGCTACTCTTTTGCTGATGTAGAACAACTCAAAGACTCACACCGCCTCAGTGCTCCAGGAACTCCAGACTTCTGGGGGCTTTCACTTCAGGCGTGGGCACGTGCTCATTTTGTACAGCTTATGTGACCACATTAGAAATTCTGCAATGTCAAAGTTTCCCAAATAGGTCTTCTGGGGTACAAGGGACTGAACAGTGTGTTGTAAATGCAAGGTGACAATCTCTGTTAGGTAATTAAGCAGTCCTACGGGAGCATACATCATCTAATGAAATTATCCATTTTTTGCTCTTGCATATAAACCTGCTTTCCATTTTTATAACCACAGTGTAATAAGAATTTGAAATAAAGCACATGTGATTGCACTTGTGTCTTGTGTTCTGTATTTTGACTAATCACTTCTGTGTAGCAGCATTATAACCACTTGCTGCATCTTAATTATAAAAGTTAAAAAAATTTGCTTGTGGGCCATACTAATAAAAGTGCCTTTTTTGGTGCTAAGGAGAAAACCTTATCTTTATTTTTAAAAAATACAAACAAACATTTACTGGTTGAGTTTAACTACTTGCCTTTGTTTTTCTTTCTAACAACTGACTGCCCAACGCATTGGAGAAGGTGACAATTTCCAGAGCGCATCACAGTGCCAGCAAAGAGAATCCCCAGATTCCCCTGGAAGTTTTTTGACAAGTCAGAGCCCATTAAGTGCCTGGTATGTTCCTCATGAAACCCACTTCTAAAGTGTGTTTCTCTCAGCTAAATATTTCAAGGTATTTTACTAACAGTCATTAAGCTGAATGATGTTCACCAGGCGACAGGAAGTATTTTTATTGATAATTTATAAAGGAGTATACTTACTCCTTGTATACTCCTTATATATATAAGGGAAGTGATGGCTGGGCATAGAGGCCAGGGAAGTCAACATCCCTTGGCATCACCAGCTCATTCACTCTGTACAGAGTTGCTGACAAAAATCTAAGGACAAAATGAGGATGGCCTCTAGGATTTCAGCCACTCATCACCCTGTGGATGGGCTGTTGCATGAATCATGGGTAAAATCTGATCTAAGAAGCAGTGAGTGCTGTGATAGCACTGTATGTATGTGTAGGAAATAATCAATAATAAGGTCAGATTTGCAACCCCAGATGTGGAGAATCTTTGAACCTGAAAAAAGTTGGCAGTCAGACTCTTCATCTGAAGTCTCTTTTGAGTGGGGTGAACTTGTGTCCTCAACCCAGCCGTCACATCTTGGATATGGCCCGGGGAGAAAAAAGTCGAAAACCAAACCTCTGCCTCTAGAGATCCCACACTCCAGCAGCTCAGAGAACACAAGTACAAACAAAAGTCTGTGCACTCCTAACAGCACACCTCATTTGTTACCAAGGTGTTACATCCAAGCTACGGAGCAGGTTGCTTCAATTCCCATCAACTTGTCAGATTCAAAATCTTGTTATGGGCAGAAAGAAACACACCTTACATGCAAACCTTATAGGATATAAGACAATCTATTTTTAATCTTATTAAAAGTAGACTAATCAAATTATAATTATTATTAGCTGAGATAATTAAGTGGTGAAATTGTATTCTTGTATTTTTCTTATAATGATACTGACACACTTCCAATTATATCAGGGAAAACTGATACACATAAACTTTCTAGCATATTCTCCTTTCTCTGCTTTTATATACACTGCCCCTATTATGTCTTCAGTCTGGGGTGAGGGCATGGGTAACAGCAAGTCACCAGTGTCTTCCATCAAGCAGAATGACCTTAGTGGGGAGAGCTTCTCTTCCTCTGCTGTGATAAGAAAAACTGAAAATTTCTTCCTTCTTACCATAGGATTCACCAGAGGTCATTTTTACATGCTTACTAACACACTCCGCATCTTCACTTGTTCTTTCTTTGCTGGTTCACAACTCCACAGTAGATCCAAATTTGCTATATGTGATGCATTTTACATAGGTTGTGTACTTGTTGTTTGTTCTCCTTTTTAACATCTAAAATCTGTCTTGCCCGCCTGCTAAGGTTGCACCCTTTGGTGCCAGTATTAACTATTGATGAACTTTTTGTAGCCTGAGGCCTTCAACATCATCCTGTCCCTGTACTGCCAGGACCCCTGTCATCCCATGCTCCTGATTCTTTATGCTGCATTTTATTTTGGGGTCATAAATAGTTCATTCTACACAGAATACCTACCTGCTGTTACTATTAGTTATAAAGACTACATACAACAGTAAACATTTCACCTTGCAAATGGATAAAGCAAAGCAAAACCTAAAACGAAGCCAGTTGTAGACACCAGGTCATTAGATAATTGCCTTTATGCCTAAACAAAACATAGAAAACACTTGACAAGCCCTGATGCCTGTGCTGCTAGCTGATCACCAAGCTGTGACCTTTCACAAGCAACAGCAGCATCTTATTTTTGGACTGGAATCGGAGAATGTGACAAAACATTGGCTTTTTCTAATGACTCGTGCTGCTAATGATAAATCGTTTGAACTGAAACTAATCAATAAATGCCCTGCCAAGTGGGTGACACCCCTGGACCCTGCCCTTTTCTCCTGCTGTGAACTTATATACTGCCCTTTCTTCAGTATGTTGCTTTCATGTTTCTCCTTGTTTTCCCTGAAGAGGAGATAGAGGCTGCTGGTGCTACCTTCTGAACTTGAGTGATGGTGCAGTGGAGGAAGATGACCAGGTAAGAGGGTGTGGAAAAAGTGTCTGAGCTTGTTCAAACCAATATTAGTACCCATATTGTGAATGAGGAAAGTTAAAGCATACTATGAGTGCTGATGAAAGGAGAGGGATTGTCTTGTATATTGGAGCTGGTATGATAGCTGGTACTGAGTAGGGGTGTGATATGTACATTGGACTAGCATCTGCAATAGAAGACAGTGGCTGAGAGAAGCTACAAGGTTTTGACGTGTAGGTGAGAAGGATTTACTCAGGGCTTGAAAACAAAGTTGAAAAGGCTGAGTAGAATATTGAAAAAAGAAAACAAGGACTGTATGATAAAGAGGGGAAAATGTCCAACCTGCTCTGGGTGAACCTGCTTTGTCAGGGCAGTTGGACTAGATGATCTCCAAAGATCACCTTCAATCCTTACCAGTCTGTGATTCTGTAAAAATATGGCCAAAATAACGCAACGTGAAGAGTTCTAGTGGGGAGAAATTGTGGGAGAGGGAAGAAAAACCTGTAAGAAATGAAGGTCTCAAGGCTGTGTTGCCAAATGCACAGAATCAACAGGAGATACTGGTGGCAGTGCTGTCAGAAAGCAGATCTCCTGTCTGTCACTGGAGCTGGATGTGGGCTGGCAGCAGAGGGACTCACCCCTTCTGCAGGTGAGTCTGTGAGCCTATGCTGAGGGCTGCAACTGGGCTCAGGAGCAAGCTTTGCCTGCAAGGCTGGCAAATCTTGGGGAAGGGAAAGTCAGAAGGTGGGTTGAGTGCTGGAAACCTGGGCACTGTGAGGCAGTCAGCAGCTCCAAACCAACTGCATGGCTGAGTGTGCACTATGAGGAGATCCAGGCTGGGCTCAGCATTCTCTTTAAGTCACCGGCAGCCCAGCCCAGATGTGATTGTGTTTATCTGGCCTCCTCAGTATCAGTCTGGAAATAAGTCACCCCTTGTGAGTGCTCACTCAAAGTGAGCATGTTTTGGCTCATACACAGCTCACGCAAGGGCCTGTATGCTGTGTGATGTATGCTGTGAGCAGCCCCATTGGAAGCAGATACAACAGCAGCCAGATGTTTGAGTCTTTTGTGTGTCCAGGTGTGATAGAAGGGACACCCAAAAGGTGATGGAGGAGGAAGAATGTGTGCTTTTTCTGTCAACTAGGTAACTATTTTGCACATAGACGCTTGAGTTGTGAGACGCTTGAATTGGAGAACTTGTGAGTTAGAATCATCACAAATTAAGGGATGAATCAGTGAATTTACAAGTTAGACTAGTCTGCACAAAGGGGATTTCACCCTTGTGTGAAGTGTTTGTTTTCTTTCCTAGTGTGTTCATAAAAGTTTAATTTACAGAGCACATGGTCCTGTAAATTTGAGTGATCCAAATGGATCATAAAACTCTTGATCATGAGAAATAGGAGATGTCTCATGAAAACTGTAGTAGCAGTGCATTGCAGATGCAGGTAATTCGTTTATAGTTAGCCTCCTTATTGGGCACAAATGTAATGTAGTCTCTCTTTGGTAGCTTTGGTGGCTTCTTCTTTTGTGAGCCTTTGCAACTTTCTTAGTTTTTAGCATCTACCATGTGATTGGGAAAGGAGTTCTACCTTGGGAAAGGTGTGCTACCAACAGATATGAAAAACTATCTCACATTTACTTTGAGCCTCATTCTACTGACCTCTTTTGATACCATATATCTCTGGTACTGGAAGTATAAGGAGAAAACTTCTTCCCTCTCCAACATGCAGTCTAAAATTTCATAGAGTTCTGTACTGTATTTCCTCCAAATCATTTCTTTATCAGACTAGGAGTTCTACCTTAGTCGCTTTCGGCATGGAAAGTGTTCCATACCTGTGATCATTCTTATTTCTCTCCTCTGAACTTCTCACAGTAAAATGTAATTTCAAGTACCATTTAAAAACAAGACAGCTGTTTTAAGCATCTGTGTTTTGAAAGGACACTACTAATAAGTGAATGGCCTACCTGTGCACGGAGAACATGGGTCTATCGGAATCGAGGTTCATTAGGTTAAACCTGGACCAAAGTGTGCCTGAAACAAATAGATTCAAAACCTGCTCTTGTTGCAAGTTCTGTACAGTCCAGGTTGAACACATTATATTCTTTTGTGTGGAGTGTTTAATGAAATGCCCTGCCATCTCAAGCAACCACTAATGTGACTGCCTTTCCTTCAAAAGACCATGGTTCAGCTTTCTACAACAATGTACTAATGAGTACAACATTAACACTTGAAAACCAGCTGATTTTTCATCACTACATAGATTTATAGGGTCCTGAGATGCACTTAAATGTTATCTACATTCTGTTCTTCAAAGTAAAGATGTCTCTCTATCACAGTACTTATGAGGTGCCCTTCAGGCTGTTTTATCCAATTACAAAAATCTTCTGTTTAGAAATAGCCTGCAGAATAATAGTGAAATACAGCTGTGAACTTCAGACAACTAAACAGCTACAACCTCATGGAGTAAGGGACAAAATTAGTAAGCTGCAACTCAATTTTAGCATTTTTCGGCTATATTTGCATTAGTAAGTTGAATAAGAGCAGATCTATAGAGTGAAGCAGCTGGTGTCAAGTACCCAACAGCTACACTATGTTTTGGAGAGTTCATGTTGGATTTGCCCTTCTCTGGTCTGAATGGCTGCAAGCACTTGAAGAGCCTTTGGGTGCACTCTTCAATTGTCTCTCACAGACAAAACTGAGCTGAAAAAAATGTGTGCTCCAAAATCACCCTGATGCAAACAAAAGCACTGTAAACTGTTGTTTCAAAAACATGTTCCTGGTCAGAAGATGTGAGAGACAGTCAAGAACTCAGCATCTGTGCCAGCTGCATGGTAAAAACCTGCCTGGGTATCACGATCCGAGAGCATCAAAGTATTTTATATTTCCCTGTATAGGTGTACTGGTACAATAGTACTCACACTGCTACTGCTCACTCCTATGGAAGGCACAAATACACTGTAAGCAGTAGTTAAAACACACCTTCAGAAGTAATGGTGTGAGCTCTTAGTAGATGAACTTCAAGAAAAAGAATTTCTAGTGTCCTGCAGGTCTGGGTTCTTACCAGCAGGAATTCTTGGTGCCCTCTACAGAGTGGCACACTCTGCTCAGATTTGACCATTGAAAGTATCTTTACACTAATCTGGCTGTATCTGTGCTTGTGATTTTACCACGATGAGTATTTTGGGAACTTGCCTCCTTTTAAGCAAATGCAATGTACATCATTTTTGATGTACACTGGCTCCAAACCCCCTTTGCGGCTGTAAAAGTTTACCCTGATGTTTGCTTAAAAGTTTGTTGGGTTTGTTGTCCTTTATAAAGCAAACAACTTGAGCTAATTTAGGGGCTGTTATAAAGTTGATGTTCCAAAGCCTCTGCTGCCTAAACAGTTTAGTTTATAGGAACACATTTTCATGTACTAAGATAAGCTTTGCACACAGCCATTACAAACCCCACTGCAACATGTCAGTGAATTATTTTCTGCCTTTCAACTGGTTAAGTAAGGTAGCCACAGTTTTTGCATTATAAAACTATACTTTGTGCTCCAATCAGCTAGCTCTGGAAGAGCTTTTAACTAATAAAACCTATTCCCAAAACTCTGTTGGCCTCATCAGTGTTGATGGTGCCCAAGAAAAAAATGCCTTTGTGTTCAGAGACACTTAGCATTGGGGAAGCACCATTATCAAACTGCAAATTAACTTGCATCCAACTGTGGTTACAACTGAAGGTGTGAGGTTAGGCAAATGGGAAAAGCCATCATTTAGAGGAAAGGGAAAACTAAGAAGATTTCAGACTGTGGGGGGTCAAGAATATAAGAAAGTAGAATAAATATTAAGTGTCTTATTGCTGTATTTCTAGTGAAGCTGTGTAACATGAGGTTGTTCTTGAAAGACATCTGTTTTTCTGGGAAAAAGCATTTGGCTTGTTCAGCTTTTTGTTAACTGGACTTCTAAGACCCCACTGAGCTAATGGACCAGGCAAAGACACTGCACTCATCTTTGCTATACTTCAGCTCCGTAGTGGTGCAGACAGAGATACCCCATCCTTTGCTCTCCGTCATGTTTTTCACAGCTCGTTCCATCCCCAGTTTGCCTCTTCAGTGTGACCGTGAGGCCGCTCCAGTATTACACACCCTGTGCTGGGTGGGCTGTGCGTGCTGGGGGTGTCCTGACTGATAGTGTACCTATCTACACAGCCTCACACTACTTCAAATATATTACAAATCTTAAAGAAGCATGATCTCAATGCTTCATAGAAGGCGAAGCTCTTTCTCATCGCCTTTTTATCGGTAATAAATTTCTGGCTGTCACCATATGCTAACCTGTAGTCCTAACCAGATTCCTCCATGACCGGTCATTTTTTTAAAGTCCTAAGAAAATACTTTGTGTTGTAGGCTTGTTGTTGACATGTAAGTTTTTTATGTTCAGCAGTTTGGCTGTTACATCCCATAGGGCACAGAATGCTGAAAATCCCTGCATGTGATTTTTAACAATTAGACATTGATTTCCCAAGAAAAAAATAAGACAACTAGGGACAATAAGGGGGGAGAGGGGCAGAAAGGGCTGTATCAAGAATAACACAGAAAGCATGTTATAAGCAGGCAAAGTGGTTATGCAGTTTTCTTTCTGCCGTCTGTAATTCCTGTCACCAAGTGAGTCTTGGTTCCTTTATGTCACTTCTTCCTGCAGCAGGAAATACCTCTCTTCCTGGAGCAGGAAAGGGACTTTATGGCTCACACCCTTTTTTGTGTAGCAAGAACATCTCTATTGCCTTCTGTCGCGTTCATTCCCTCCTTTCTTCAAAGTGTTGTAATAAGTACTTTATACAGATAACATTATGGGTTTGGACTGGAAATTTGGAATGAGAAATTCTGTCTTTCCCTCAGGTATACTGGAAATGCCTAGGAAGTTATCTACCTTGGCATTATAATTTTTCTTGGTCAGAGCTGGAACTCCCCTCTAAGGAGAGGTACTAGGCAAGGATAAAAGCTCTGATATTAGGAATTTATTGGATTCATATTTCTGGAGATCTGTGCAGGAATTGGCTTCAATGATTCTACAGTCATTGGAGTTGCCCAGACTCCTCTACAGAGATATTTTTCTCTCCTGGGATGGGCTGATTTGGGTTCGTTGCAACCAGAAGTGAGCTATGCTTTGGAAATTCCCAACTCAGGCACCTAAGTTGCCAGCCGTGCAAAGTTTGGGATAAATGCAGAAATCCTATTTCACCCATTTCAGAATATGCAGCTTCTGGCCACCCTAAATTAAGAGCGAATCCTTTTAGAACAATTTTCTCTAAGTGACTTGCATGGGGAGAAACTGTATTAAGGTGAATGCTTTTATTTTATTTCTGGTTTCTCGTACTTTGTGCAGAACCAATGTCATAACAGTGACAATATTACAGCAGAGTAGCAAAAGCCATGGAATGGGCTTGCTTTGCTTTCAAGCAGATCAGCTGCAAGCTTTTGGCCAGATACCATTGCCAATAGCTTGAGTATTTTGGCATGTTCAAGCAGTGTGAATTTGTTCTATCACATCTTCTGTATTGAACACAGAATGGGTGTTACGTGGCCTCAAAGAGAAAACTACCAAGAGAGGCCTCTCTGGCTTTTTAGGGCAAATGCAGCACTATACAGTTAATGAGAAGTACATATAGCAGTATCTACAGTACCCAGGACAATCCGGATTGAAAAGAAAGTGGGATTAATTTTTCTTCTTTTGTTTATGTGAATGCCTTTTCTTGACAATAATTTTACGTAACTTTTCTTTAGCTATTTTTCATGATTCTAAGTAGGCCTGTGTTTAGGAACTCCTATAAAAGACTCTATAATTTCTGTTTCTGGTTTTTTTTTTTTTCCTGGATTTTCTGCCTCTGATCTGGTTTTGCCACTGTGTCAAAGAAACTGATGAGAGCTCAACCTGTACCTGCTGATTGTACCTGCAATTTACTCAGTGGGTTGATTTGCCAAATAGGGTGCTGCTTGATCCAATCTTGAACAATCATGCAATTATGAAAAACAGCATTTAATGCTATTTGAAGAAAGAATGAGCTAAGACCTCATAGAAAAAAAGAGTGTGGGGAGGAAAAAGTGTTGCATTTCTCTTTTCTGCTTTGGTGGCACTTCTCTCTGCAACATTGCTCAAATCTGTGTATCTCCTGCTGTCCCAAAGGGCCTGACGATATGAACACTTAGCAGAAGCACAGTTAACAGTATATTTCCAAGCTGGACTGCAAGTCATGGGAAAAGTATTCTCCCTGAACATCCTCATAGCAATTTAGAGCAGTGGTGGCCAAGCTGGGAAGGTGACACATCTTGCAGTGCCAGAGGAGGGCTGGTGCCAGATGGCCCCTCTCCTTCCTACATCACCCAAAAGCTTTGTGTCCTCTCCACTGCTTCACAAGTACTTCACATGAGTTTAGTGACAGAACTGAAAGTCCTGGAAAAAGGTGATATTTGAAGAGGTTTTCAGACACTACAATTTGTTCAGCCTCTCGGTCTCTTGCACAAAACTTGCCCCTATAAAAAAGACACTTAGGAAGAAACCATGGGCTAAAAGAATAGTGCTGGTGAGCTGCATGATGCCCATACAGCTGCGGGCTAAAGCTGCAACCTTGCCAAGATTTTAGCAGCTGTGCTCCCCATGATTCTGTCTGCTTTGTACATGGTTGGAAGCTCTGACCTGACAGGTCCAAGCATGTAAAGAGAGTCTGGGGAATTTGCCCACCCTATGTACTTGCCTTCCCCTTCTCTCACTGGGTCTACATAGAAAACATTAACAGGTCACAAAGTCAAGGGCTTGGACACAGGAGTGCACAACTGATCTTAAGTCAGCCCCTTTGCAGGGCAGACATCACCATTGTACATACAAATTACACACTTTTTTTTTGTTGTTGTTTTCTGCAGGAATAGGCCTTTCCTTGGCCAGGATGAGTGGTTCTGAGCCAGGAAAGAGGACTGTGAGGTGAGCGCAACCTTTGCCTGCTGGATCCCAGTCTCATCTCCCGCAGGAGTGAGGGGAAATGTTGGGGATAAGGGAAGGGATTAGCAGAAGAACGAGATGAGAGTCATGACTGCTTAGGCTGTTTATGCCTTCAATGGCACAGTGCTCTTCTGGTGGCAGGCTGGTGGGTCTGTCTGGGATGAGTGATTAGGTGTTTGCAGCTCTGGATGATGGATTGCAGGCACATGGCTCCTGTGTGCAGAGGTAGTGTACTCATTGCTGCAAGAGAAGTTAATGAGGGTCACACACTGAATCCATAAAATGCATCAGGAAGTCTAACTCCTCTCAAAAATCAGCTGTTAATTGAGCATCCTGGTTTTCCAGTTAGCTTTTGGGCATCTCCTCATTCTGTGTTAGGGGGCTTATTGGGGAAATACAGTTATGATGTACAACAGAAAGCCTGTGAAGAAAGAGTAACTGCTTTCTGAAAAGCACTTGAATGGTGGGGAGGAAAAGCAAGCCAAGCTGGGGCTTGTGGTGTTCCTTGACCTCTTCCCCCAGCACTTCCTTCCTTGGCCTTAAGGAATTTAGAACAGAAACTTCAGACATGTACCCACAAAAACCTAAAGGAGGGGCTGTCATAGACCTGAAGGACAGAAGGCAAAATTCCTGGCCAAGGTGCAGGGTATCTGTGGACATCTCACGGGTGGTGGTATCCCCCTTTTTAGCCCTTAACATCTGTGGTGATGGGTGTTTGGGGTAGATCTGCTGCACTAGCAGCTTGAGAGTGGGAGTATCCCACACTGCTTTCAGAAGGGCAATAGTGGCTGAAACGATGCAATAAATAACTTTACAAGGGCTTCATTGTACAGTTCTTATCACTTTTTATTTTAATGATTTATTATCTTAAACGATGTTAAGTATCCAGCTGGTTAAATATTTTTATCTTCCAGTAGGATGAGGGCTTTTAGGCAAATCCCAGCCTGGCAATCTTCCCTAGGGAAAGTCACCACCACCAAGGCTGCTGAACTTTGACAGTCTGAATGAGCATGTGTGACAGTCCAGAGGCTGTCAGTCCTTCGGCCCCACAGTGAGCCTACCAGTGTGGGGCTGGGCTGCAACACACAAACCCAGGGTGATAGAGTCGAAGTCTGGCCCTAATGGTTGATGTGGCTGGGAAGTAACTGAGGTTCATCTGGCAAGCGCCTGTAGCAGTAGAGATCAGAAATACATTCATATCCCTATTACTTGGCCATTAAAACTCATCACAGTGATTGGTGAGGCAAGAGAGAGAGATTTGACTTTGCACTTCCCTCTCTGTCCCTTGAAAATAAAATAAGAAATAATTACAAGGCAACACTGGTTTTCCTTTCCTGTTTTTATTTCTTCTGCTTCATGAATTCTGAGGCATATTGTTGATGCCTGATTCACTCTCGCAGTCCACCTTACAAGGCTCCTAGCAAAAAAAAAACATGGAGCAATGAAGTCAGCTCCAGGAGCAACACTAGTTTACCTTGTGCACACCAAAAAAACCTAAACAATTAAAAAAGATAAAACAATTAAACAATAGCACAAAGAAAAAGTGGTAAATTACTTTCTTTTAAAGTGTGGCTGTTGCTTCTCTTCTTGTCACATATACTGACTTTAGGGGATTTCCAAAAATTTACAGGAAAATAAAGGGGGTTAATAGGAATAAAATCAGAGAATCTGAACTGGGACCATAGCTCTGTATTGTAGGAAAGAACCAAACCCATTGCTGAAGTCAGGGAAAGGGGGAAGCCTTTCTGCTGATAAATTATTTGCCAAGGGAGGCAATGAGGCCAAGCCGACTGAGCTGGAAGATGATTCAGGATAAATTAGCTCCGCAGCTGATTTTTTTTGACTTCTTTGTGCAAGTCAGTTCTCTATTTTGTCTCTTTGTTTTACATCTGGGAATGGGTTATACTGCCTGCAAGCACTGCCTAGAGACAAGGACCAGTGCTGAGCCACAGGCTCCAGAATGTGATCCTCAGAACAAGCACTGCTGTTCTTTTATAAAAAACTTCACACTTGCAGGGGAACAATAAATTGGGAGAAATTATAAGAATATAAAAACTTTCAAAGCATGGGCTAATTCTTAGTCGACTTCAAATGAAATAACTGTATTTTTTCCTCAAAGTCTTATGTGGGCGATAGATTTAAAAAAAAAAATGTGCTATTATTACAGAGATTTTAATAATCTAGTGTGTATAATGTAGAGGTATATAGAGGAGTTAAAGTTATCCTGTACATAACAGCTGTGGCAACAAATGCCCCAGATGGTTGCTTTTGGTGAGTGTTGATTTGCAGAGAGGTACTAGGCTGTTTTTGAAAGGTAATGAGTAAAAAGTGCTTGGTTCCAACTGCCTTCAGTGAAAGCACATGGCTCCTCTCAGGAAGAGATGCGACTTACCAGAATGCATACAAGAGCATTGATAATGTGCCAGCTTTTAAAAGAATCAATATTAACTCTGTTTTGTTGCGTTGTAAAGAAAGGTAGAAGTAATACCAAAAGCAGGTGTTGTGTCAGAGTTGGACTAGCGTACATCAGGTCTTGGTTTGGCTTTGTGCTCTTTATTGACTAAGAGGTAGTATTCAATTGCAACAGAGCATTCTACTTTTAATTAGCCGGGGTTGGATGCTTGTATCCTGAGTCTTTGATAAATTTAATTTGATATTGGTGCAAACACTGAACTTGACATGGCTGTGTCATCTTTGACTCCAAAATTTCTCTTGAGAAGTGCATCAATTGAGCGTCGCTTTGTGACAAACACAGTGAAATAACACCTCCATAATCCAACTAGGTTATCTTTTTTCATCAAAGACCAAAGTTCTTACTACTGCATCAGCCTTGGAAATGCTCTTCACCTATGTTTCTTTCTTCAATGCATTTGTAAGTCATATTAAGTGTCTCGTTGTACTGGTCCAGAGGGGCTCAGAGTGATATGGAACAACACAGTGATACAATTTTTTTGGTACCTAGAAGAACATTTGGTGATGTTTTGACGTCTTTCATTCAAAATTAGCCACAGCTATATTTCCATAAAAGCTTCTTTCATTCTATTGCTACATCCTTGATGGTTTTCTACTGTCTTTGAGTTAGTCACTTCATCTGATATTGATTCTAAAGCATTACCAGTTGTTTTCCCTTTAAACTGACCTACTGATTTTTGAAATATTAACACATATACAGACTGTTGACATGAAAATGAATCAACTTTGTGGTAAAGTACATTATATATCCTGTAGCTTGAATGTTAGCTTAGTCCCCTGGAGGTTTGACAGGAAGATTTGTAATACCTTTGAGCTCTGAGCCTGGCTCTTTTTGACTCACTAGCCTTGAGTACCTTATTGAGTTCCCAGACAGCTCAGAAATCAGGCACTGATGTGAGGGCAAGAGCACCAGAAGCCCAAGGGTCAGTGCTTCTTACCTGTCATCAGTCCATTGGCAAAACTGTTTCCCTGCATTCATTCTGGTTAAACATTTGGACACCGTCTACTAAAATGCCCTCAGGGTCTCCACACATATACATTAGGCACACATACATGCATGCTCACCCTCAGACATCTTCAAAGCACTCAGATGTCAATGGAGTTGAGCCCTGGCCCTTTAGGATGTCTCAAGTTTGTAAGAAAGCAGCTTATGGGTTTTTTTTATGTCTCTTATTGAATGTCTAAAGGGCTATTCAAGAGCTACTGCTAAGAAATAATCTGATTTAACACATGGCAATAGTTAGGCTAGGTGCTTACAGAAGCAGTGCCAGGATCTGACCACTTACTGCAGGGTTAAAACTATTCTATTAACTCCAGCATATACCATGGGCTTTGCTGATCATTCTTCCTCTTCCCCTGCAGTGTAATTGTCGCAGAGGTCCCTATCCAATCTCTCCATGCAGCCCCAGCGGTCCACTTAAATACCCCTTGCATGAGAACTATCACCTGGGATGGACCCCTTTGGGTTTAGGGCTCATTTGCTGGATTCCCTGTGCTAGTGAATGTAATATGCAGAATGCTTGCCTGTGTTTTAAAGACCTGCTTACATCTTAAAAATAACTTTTTGGAAAACAATTCTGCTTTACCTTCTCCCCTAAGCCAGACAATTCACTCATGTCCTGAGTTATATATATCACTTTTCCTCATGCTTTCCTAATAATGGCAATGGTATTCGTCTGGAAAAAGCTTCTTGCTTATTAACCATTCTTCTTCTCCTGCAGCCTATTTCCTCATTGGGATCATAATTCTCTGCGATATCTTCATTGATTTCTTCTGGAAATGTTAATAAAACTTAGTTCTTTATACATAGTGATCTGTAAATGTGAACTGTCAGGATTTTTGAAAGTGACTAGCAATTTCTTCAAGTTCAAACTGAAATGCTGCAAGAAAACTTGTTTTTCCCAAGAATGTTCCTCTGCCTTCTGAAGCTAAGTTTTGCCCCTCTGAAGCGGTTCAGGTTGAATGCCCATAATGAGTGACCAAGAAAATGAATGTCTGCTACCAAGTAACTACCACTCCCTGGCCTACAGGCCTGAGCGTGGAGCTTCGTATCCAGTTCAGCACTCTGGAAATACCCACAGCAGTATCTACAAAGGCTGTGCCCCCAGTCCCTTCTACTGCAGGATTATTGCTGCATGAGTCCTTGCAAGGCTGCCACCCCAACCTGCCCTCCCACACACACATACACCTTCTCATGCAAAGTCTTTAACACTGAACTTTCAGCTGATGAACCTGCCAGCAAGGTTCCCAAACAGATGGCAAGTCTCGCACATGAGAAAAATTTCTATTTCTAGCTCCATTTTGCAGAACACAAGAGCTCTGGAAGAGGCTTGCTCATGGCCTCACAATGAAATCACAGAGCTGCAACGAGCAGCCGGATGCTTGGACCTCCTGAACACCTTCCTCCAGTCTCAAAACCTGGGGGGACCTGCCTTCTTGCCGAAAAGCCCTGCTGCTCTTTCAACCACTGCTTGCCAGTCACCCTAGGAGCACAGGGCTTTGGGCAAGCAAGTCGCCATGCCTTAAAAAACTGAGTGGCCTCAGACCATGAGAGATGAATTTTCAGGCTGTCTGACCTTCATCCCTGGGTTTCATATTATTATGAGAACAAACATACTCAGGAATAAAGACTGACCAAATCGTACAACTGAGTATGTGTTTTCTGGAGAGCTGGGCTCTCCTCAGGTTTTCAGGCTTTTCTTTGGTCTTAATCTGGCACTGACACATCAAGAGGGTCTTGCTGTCAGCAGCAGTGGTCTCCTTCCATCTCAGAAAGGGAAAGGTTGTCGGCATGGCACAACAGAGTGACAGTTTCACGCTGTCTTCATTAGTTGGAAAGTTGTTTTGTGTGTGGAGTTGGGTAGGTGATGGTCAACTCTGACAGCCAGGTCAAAGAACAGTGAGAGGAGGTCCTCAACCCAAGGTATCAGTGAGACTCTCAAAAGAAAGGTGAATGTCCTTAGCCTCTCTGTGCAGCCTCAGTAGGTTGAGAGAAGGGACAATGCCTCACCAGAGCTAAGAGAGACCATCCTGCAGACTGAGACATCTTCCAGTTCTTCAAGTAGAGAGCACAGTGATGAAGGTCTGGAAAGGAGAGTGGATTTAGAGTTAAAAGTGCAAGAAGCAGCCATAGGCTGCTGGGAGAGCCTAGAACTGACCCGTTAAAGATTTCCTGAACAAGCAAGACACACACCGTTGATTGCTTTGGTGACCACAGGTGAGTGAGTCTCCTGGCTGGACATTCCTAGTGTGGGAATGGTTCCCATGCACGCAAAGCAACATACCTGTACCTGTGGTTTTGAAGCAGGTGTCTCGTGGGAGTGGATCCTTCACAAATGAATTTTTCCTAGCCTGTTTTAATAAATCAAGAAAGAAAGCATATTCTGACCAGCAATTCCTTGTTATTATTTCAGCTAACTGCGAACTCTGCTACTATTTTGGCTCAGCCACCTGCTCACTAAAGCTTAGTTTGTTGCTAAGTGTCAAAATACCCTAAATCAGAACTGGTGTCTCAGCTAGCAACCAAGCAGCAGTAACACTAATGAGTCTGCAACATGATTTACATACAGGATCTGAGTGTCTGCTACTATAAGAAGAGCAACTGTAGAGACTAGTAGGTCTGCATGAGCACAGACATAAAAATCGATCATGATTCTGGCCAGCTTTTTTTTAAAAATACATATTCAGGGGATTTGGAACATTTTAGCATCATATATCCCTCCCAAATTACTGAAACTTTATATTCTTGTTATGTAGGAAGTCCTATCTCAAGTCAGTGTTTTTCAGCCATGTTATAGGGATAGTTCTTGGGCTTTTAAAGTTTCTGGTTTTGACTAGAAGTTAGTATTTTGACACAGGATAAAGCAAAGGTACAGGTAATTTTTGAAGTATTTGACTCTAGAATTGTTATGGTTAACAGGTCAGAATGTGGCTATGGGGGTGTTTGGATCACAGCAGCGTGCTACTTTGCTCCGGCTTGGTTTGTACTGCTTGGCTCTGGGTTGCTCTTCACAACAACTGGTTGTGAAGCTCATTAACATTGCCGGAAAATGTTTGTGTCTGCAAGGGGATGAGGCTCCAAACATCCAGATATTCACCAGCAGTGACTCAGAGACCGGAAGACGTTAACTCCTAACAACGCAAACCGTGAGGCTGATGCTCCCAACTGCAATTTGAAGCCTGGGGTGGCTGGGGGAATTAATTACATAAACTAGCCATGACGGGCCAGCACTGCTGAGAGTTGAGCAGTGGGACCAGCAGGGCGCATGGGACATCTGCAGACTCTCACCTGGTGTTCCTTTCCCTGGTGGCACTTGACAACGCACACAGGAAATGCCAGCATTCAGTTTTGACCTTCACTGTTTAAAAGCACAGGGGGAGAAGTGGGGAAAAAAAACAAAACAAAACAAAACAAAACAAGGATAATAATCCCTTTCCCTTTCTTTTCCTTTTAAAACCAACAGGCTTGACCCAGCAGGCTGCTAAACAGTACAGGCCTGCTTTTCCTCTTCTCTCTCTGCCCCAGCAGGAACCATCAATACTTCAAAATGTGCCGTGGTGGGAGCCCTGTCTGGCAAGTCAGCTGCTCAGCAGCTGGGAAGTTGCAGACATTTGCAACCAAAGGGATTCAGGGAGGCTGGAAGAACTGCCAGAGACTGGCAGGATCAGGGCAGAAAGGGCAGAGGGTCTCAAACTAGGAAGAAGGGATGAGAAATCAATAGAAGGGCAGAGAAATTTGCAGCACCCAGAATCAGGAGGAAAAACTATATCTCACAGGGACACTTGATGCTTCAGTTGTAAAACTGCATCCGGTTCTGATTCAGCAAAGGCAATGAGAGCACTTGATGATGTCTACACATGAGGTAATCATGTGGATGCCAACAGCGTGAAGCTTGTTCATCATGCCAAGTATATATTGAAAAAGCAAGCCCTTCTAGGAGGAAAACTTGTCATCTCCAAAAATGACTCTGCTATTTTCCTACTGGATGGGAAGAAAAAGAAGAAAGGAAAGAAAGGAAAAAAGTCGGAGATCATTTCCCATGGAGGAACCAAAAGGCCGCCAACACATTGTTTAAATCCATTAAAGGTAGTAGAAGTAAGCCACACATCAGTATTGCACTTACACTCTGCACAGAAGAAGGGAGGAATACATGGCCTGGAAAATTCAAGCCTAAGTACAGTTTGTCTTCAAGTTTAGACAAGTAAATATCCCAGAACAATTAAACAAAAAAATCCCATATCATAAAGCTGTAGAGGTGGAAAAGAAGGGAGGAGGAAAGAAATCTAGAATTACTGAACCATTCTCCTAGGAAATCTGCTCCTTTACATAGGCAGCCCAGAAGGTCTAGCTCTTCTAAGCAGTATTGATCAAGGTAAGGAGATACTCAAGGAGAAATCCAGTTCTGACTGAAGTCAACTTCGCTGCTGCTTAGGACTTCAATGATGCTACAATTTTATGTGTTCTGTTGCAAATGAAGTGCATGAAAATTCAGTGTATAAATCCTACCACAAAAGAACGGGCCAAGAGTATGGAAGGCCTATTCCCCACCCCTCTTTAGAACTGGATACTCTGTACTGCAAAAACATAGATAAGTATGTTTTTGGAGTGGTTCTCAGAAAGATAGCTTCAGATATAGCCATCAGTGAAGTAAAGAATGTTAATAATGCCAACTCTGTTATCTATAAATACCTTACTGTAAGAACAGGAAGCTAAATAAAAAACATCTACTACCTCCTCTCTCCAGCACGACGTGATGTACACTACAAAGGTTTTTAAAGCAGCTATAATTGGATATAATGTAGCCTGGAAAAGTCCTGAAAGGGCATAATTACAAGAATCAATGCAATAATGTGGGATGAGACCATGTATTATAACTAAAGCTGCACCTTGATTTGAAAGGATTTTCTCTCCAAAGCAAAGAGCCCTGAAATCCATCTTGGTTTGCTTTCTGGCTAATAAGCATGTAAAGCAGAAGTTCCTCCATCACTGCTCTATTTCAGATGTTGAAGTCTGTTCCCTTGTCAGACCCACAAGCAGCCTTACATGTTATTGTGAGGAGCTGAAGAAAGTGTATGGACTTCCTCAACACAGCACTGTTCATTCATAACAAAGTCACCTGTACTACCCACATCCATTAGACAGAGTTTGTAACACCAGGCAGAAAAGCAACTGCCTAAAATTTTCATGAACTGAGATATTGGTCCTTGAGACATGAATGGAAAGAGCATCAGAAATGTCCTTGTGATGATGAGTCATGAGTTTAAAAGGATGCTGCCAGGTAAATGTTTCTTTCCAGCCTTCTGCATTCTATTACCAACACAACAGCTTGTCTTGCTATACCTATAAAAATCTGCAGAGCTAGATCCTTAGCTGGCAAATGCCAGTGGAGCACCCCAAGCCACCATTCCCTCTTCCACTATTTTAAACAGACAGGAGAGCCTCCCTGTTTCTCTTGGTCAGGCCCTGGTCCAGCCACACCAGACAGCCATACTGCATCACCAGTAAGAACTTTCTAAAGATGCAGTGATGGTTGATCCCCTGACCTTGACACAATGAGAGTGCTGACAAGAAAGCTGCAGCTAACATTTCTTTTGTGGCCTGTAGCAGCCAGGGGGACCTTCCTCCAACACCTTTCCCCTCATCGTGGCATTCATGCAGGCCTTGGTAACAAAAAAGTTTCATTATTTTGGAGTTCTGTGGCAATTCAAGGGAAAAGATTTTGTCATACCCTTTGCATGAGTCCCAGTACCACTGTATTCTCCAAAACATTGTGCATAGCTGTGTGAATGTCCAGCTACGTCCAGCTCAACAAGCAATCCATTGAACATCATCTGTGTGCTGGGCACAGCCAACGTTGCGTAGCATAAAGGCCTATTCTCTGAGTGTCGTTGGACTGTGGCACAATCAAGGTACTCTGAGGTGCCTCACACCAGTCAGGCTGTGGCTGACAGGAGAACATAGGATTTACGAGGCTGCTACTTGAGTTAAGCTGTGAAGGCCTTGCTACAACTCACATCTGTCACCAGATGATACGCAGAAGACAGTAGAAAGTAGAAAAACACATTAACTAGGGCTGTTGAGCAGGCCTTCAAATCTGGCAGGTACACAAGGCAAGAATTCATGTTCTGTTGTACTGGTGATGGGCTAGTCCCTTGTCTCACCACATTCAGCCTTGACCGAGCCAAAAGCTCAGTCATAACCTGATTATACCAGCTTGAGGTAGAAGGTAAGATCACATTTGATTATGTTTGGATGATTCAAGCAGGTTCGGACCCTCCTGACATGGACCTTTTTGTGGCATGGAAACACATCCAGATCATGGCAAACTGTCATGTGCATCCTCCAGGATGGGTAACTTGGACCCTTTTCTAAGGGAGAGGGCAGCTAGTCCTCACAGTGTGGAGCTGTTATTCCAGCTTCAGACAATGAAGTCTCTGAAAAAGAATATTTTTTCTCAAAGGGATGGGATTTCAGTGACGGAGTCCAGCAAATCCAGCCAGGTTGCTGGGGCAGGAACAGGAGAGTCTGCCACGTGAAAAGTGAGGGGGCAGAGAGGGGAAAATTATTGGAAGGGATGGAGTTGGAAGTGATGGAGAGAGAGAGAGAGAGAGAGGTGTTTCAGGAGGAAGCAGTAGCATGGTGCAGAGTGATAGAGAAGGTTATGGAGACAGAGGACTCTGATGATGAATGTAGTGTCATGTGCTGCTTCTCCCCTGTGGGAATCACTTTCACCAAGAGCAAGGGTCTGCTGGCTTCTGCTGTTCAGGTTGTCAGGCTCCCTGCTTTCTTGGCACAGACTGCGTGAAGGACCTGAGTGGCCTTAGGAGTACTACTGGCTTCCTCCAACCTAGCATCAAGCCCACCATCAAGGCAGGCAGTGCTGGGATACACCAAGGGTACCATGTGCATGGCCAGTATGGCCAAGGTGTGTGCATAAATTTCCTGCACCCATCAGTGGTATCCCCCCGGGCAATGGAGTGGTAATCACCACTGGAGAGGACAGCATGCCCCACTGGTGGTCCCAGCACAACAGGGGGTGTGTCATACTTCCTGCATACTATAGTGTCATTCCAGATATCTTTAACAGCCACAACTTGTGGTTTGGCCAGCCAGTACATGGTTTTGCAGATGTCTGCAGAGTTCACCTGCCCTTGGACCTAGAAGAGTACATGAATACACGTACTTTACTTCGCAAAGTGGGGACTACAAGGACCTCTGAAGGCAACCTTTCACATCCAGACATCAGTGGGCTGCTGTTAGGACACATGGTCCTGCAGATACAAGGTGCTCATTACTGAACATTGGGACGGTGTATCAGGTGGTAACAAAGGTCTAGATGCCCCCACACCCTATCTCCAGCAGTGATGCAGAGATGCCTAAGGAATGTATATGATCAAGGCAAAAGTATATGATATTTTCTATCAACACCACCCCACTTCTTCAACTATTTTTTGTTCATGGCCTTTCTGAGCTGGAGATTTCTATGTATATTTAGTAACCTCCAACAGTTATTAAATGGTTACCTCAATCTTTCATGAACTCAAGTAAACCATAAAGAGCTTCAGCTTCCTATGACAAAGAGTCCCTTGGGTCTAGTCATTGCTGCATGAATAACTGCCCCTGGTGCTTGGTTTGACTCTGTTTCCCACCTGCTTCAATGGATTCTCCTCACATCTCTCAGGTGGAGTCTGCATGATGCATGCACAAAGCTGTTAAGGCATGGTGGGTATCAGTCACCTAATGCCAAGCAGACACTGTCCGGATGCCACATGTTAATGCAGTGGTCGCAGTGGGCGTGCTGAGGGGCAGTATCCAGGCCCAGTATTATAGGGAACTTTCCAGAGGTGGTGCAGCATAGGGCAGGGATCTTCTCAGCAGGTGTATCTTGTGATGGCTCAAGAGAGGTAAGGACACAGGCAGAGTGGTGTCAGTGGGCAGCCCCGTGCAGGGCAGTGCCGAGACCCCTGTAGCCATTTAGTTCACTGTTCCCTGCCTGCTGACAACCACGTGTTATCTCCCATCCTCTGTCGAGGCAGCAGGTTCCTGGCGTTGGGACCCCCTTCATGGACTGTGTCTTGTTCAATAACCAGCACTGCCATGTTGTGGTCCTTGACTTCTTGCTGGGGAGTGAGTAGCAAGGTTCCACCACTGAATGTTGACTCAGCATAGATTAAGGCGCAGGGGGGAGGAGGGAGAAGCATTTGAAAATACTGGCATCACAGCCGTCCCCTTTTCCTCAGGTTCCATTTTCACTCTAACTCCCTAAGAAGAATAATATTCTAAAAATAATCTAATAAAGAAGCCTTCCACATTGACATGAGAAACAATCTTTGCTCAAAAGGTGCAAGATATCATCAGCTTGTGGAGCCCGTCAGCAGGTCAGTGCTGTGACTGAAGTTTATTAGCAGGGCTGACAAGGTTGTGCTGGTCTGTCTGTGTCAGCAGCAAATCACAAGGTTTCTAATTCAGAGCCTCTTATTAACAACAGTCCCTGTTCCTTGTTTTTATTTGTAGGACTGATTGAGGGCACTGTAAATCTGTAAGTGAGCAGTCCAAGGACTTGGGTGAGAATCCAGGGGTCAGTCTCAGAGGAGAACAGCTTTATAAGTATGTGCACTTCCCGTGATTCCCCTGGTTTACTGAGATAGAAGCTCCGATAAAAAGAGCATGCAAGCTAATAGACAAGAAAAGTAGGTTGCCCCTGAGTAACTGGTATTCTTATGCTCTCTTGCCTCTAGAGAGTGGCACTCTTGGAACTACACAACTGCTGTCATACAGACCTTATCAGATAAAAGGCAGTTTGCTGGGGAAAAATAAAATAAAGAAGAAAAATTGTTTTGTTTATTGAATTCTGGTGCTTTGTACCAGATGACTCATTGTCACACTTCTTTTCCCTCTTCTCACTGAACTAGAATCGTGTAGCACGTTACTTTCATCCATTGTGTCTGGTTTATAAAATGAAAGGACAAATTTTAAACCTAAAGATTTTTCTTAGCCATCAGCAACATCACTAAATTTTTCCCTCTGGCCAGCTGGGTGGCATTTGGAGGTGAGGAATGCTATTTAGTATTAGTAGACCCAGGCCTGAAATTTAAATATTTTCCAGAGTTCTTTGCATTGGTTCTGGGACCATCAAAATAGGGAAATGAAGGTTGTTTGAAATCATCAGCTCTGCTTGTTGGATTTTAGCCAAGGACATTTGCATAAATATCTTTCTTGGGTATGATATTAAAAAATCATACAAATTACAGTTTTGCCCATTGTTTCGCAGAGTCTGATCTAACTCTCTAGGAAGCTGGCAAGAGTATTCTTTGATTTTAATGAGAATTGGATAAAGACTCAGAATACAATGGACCAGCTATTAATTTAGCATGAAGTCAACAGAGCACAACTGGCTTCAATAAAGATGTGCCAAATTACAGCGTGTGAGGAACTAGCAACACAATGTTCCTCAACAGCTAAAAAATACACTAATTCTACAATCACACAGGCTGATATCAGGATTTTGGTGTCAAAACACTTGGATTTGAGCTGGTTGGGGTAGCAGGTGGGGTGAATATCAAAACCCAAGTGAATATTGTTCCTTAGTAACCAGTACCACCTCTGTTATTCTTTTATGTTGTGTCAAAATCCCAGATATTTGCATATGAAACATTTTGGTGGGCACTAATCCGAAAGGAACAAAACTAGCACAGACCTTCTAGTAGACTATATCCCTCAGCTTTTAGACCAGAAGCAGTAATATAAGTGTATTTGGCAGATTATGAAAGCTAGACAGACAAATAGACCGAGCCCTTAATTACCTGACCTGGAGAATTTCAGGATCCTGTTAAATTGCTTTATTCTATTTTTACTAAATGAGAAAAAGGTCCATATGTGGGATGCTGAATTTGTATAGAAATAAGGTGAAAGACTAAGACAAGACCAGAACTTTATTATGTATAGTTGTTTTCCTTATGAGGAAAAGTTTAGTTAATTAATTATACAGACCATTATAATAGCTTTTGACCACATTAACTTAATGTGACATAATGCTTATGAGGTGAAGTTGACCTAAGAAGAGTCAACACAGGTAGCCATTTGTGCTTAAAGGGGTGGCTGCAGTTAGTGCAAAGCAGGATTTTATGTAGATAGAATTAGGATAAAGAAAATTGATTTTTAACCAACCATGAGGACCACAAAAAGAAATTACCACACTACTTGAGGGAACAGAAGTTCAGTCACCCCCATGGGAAGAGAAGTAGACTTAATTTCTCAATGAAGCTGAATTTCACCAAGATTCAGTAATTAAGCTGCTTTCTTTAACAGTCAGGATATTTGCAGCCAAATGAATGTTTCTTCCTGCTTAATTGATAGGAAGGCACATTTGCATTCAATGCTCACCAGGACTAAATTACAGCTGCATCATACCATTGTCTACTTAGAGGTCCAAAGCTGAGGAGATGAATCTGAGCACTCAATAGAAGCCACAGGTCCTTCAAGATTATGTGTTTTACAGGCAGTTTAGCTGTATGAAGGTACACCAGTGTATGTTGAGGAAAACATTTGTCTTGGGCTCTGAGCTAGTTTGAGCTGTTGTTGTTAGGGCCTGGACCACTGTCACACAATAGCTGTGTGTCACAGGTTGTTATGGAGAGCTACAAGTAGTGAGTGGCTGGACACATTCGAGATTGCTTGGGACTGACCCAGAGTTTACAGCATTCTCCAGGCGATCCAGTGACAACCTCTGTGATGCTCCTTTCCTCCAGGTTTCAGGAATTAAAATTAGAGCAGGTGATTTGTGCTGGGGTCTGCCCCACCACCACCACCAAGCTTCTCTACTGTCACGAGTTGTATTCTGCGATAGGCAGAAGCCAGCTGTGATGCCAATCACTGCCTGGGGCTGCCCAGCATCCCCAGCGGCCACCCGCAGCACCCTGAGCTCCCAGTGTAGAGCTGAGCTACTAGCAAGCCCTGCTTGCACCACACAACAGGGCTAATCATCCCACCACTGACCACAGAGCCGACACACCAAGGCTTAAGGAGAGGAGGGAGAAGAGATGAACCGGCAAAGGCTGGGAAAAGGCATGAATCCGCAGAGAGAGAAAGAGAAGAGGAAGGGAAGGAATAAGGAAGGATGCGAGACAGTTATTATGGCATTTCAGTGGATCATTAGGGAGGAAAATAACTGTGTCTGGGAAGAATTACATATGCTGTCTCCTTTCTAAATTAAGACTTGTAAACTAAAGTGAAGAAAATAATTGGGGGAAACAAGATGCAGGTGCAAAGCAGGAGGCAAAGTATGGCTGGTACTGAGGAAGAGGATTCTCCTTCAGCTTGCAGAGGAAACAGCAGGGGAAACGGAAGCAAATGCTACTTTCTGGCAGCTTGAGTGAAAGGTAATGTCAGGAAAGTCAGGAGGGGACAAGATGCCACTTTTTATGCTTTTTCAGTCCCCATAATGGCCTTTTTTATCAGATTACAAGACCATTTGGACTGGAGAAAAGAGTGAAAATGGATGTCTTGCCACTTATGCGCAGAGGACAGCAGGGCAGCAGCCAAGTGGAGGGACTCTGATGGGTCCCAACTGGAGACAGAAACACGCTGGTGTGAAGAGACATGCCAAATGACCTCCCACAGCTTGTGTACCAGCAAAATTTCTCCTCATCTTCTCAAGACCCCTTGAAAATTTGAAACACTGGAAAATTATTTTCTGTAGGATAAACAAGGAGGTTAGTTCTCAAAAGAGAATCTTCATGGATACAGACTTCAGAGAACTGCTTAAGAGAATGTTTCCTTCAAAACTTTAAATTCTATTATAAAATTATATGAGGGAATTGTAAGTTTTATTATTCCTTCAGAAATCCCCTGAGTTGGGTAAAAGGACTTATAGCTCCCTTAGGTCTTCCTGCCCTGTGTTCACACCAAGTAAAACAGGGATTGAAAGATGTTAGGAAGGCTGTTTTGTAGCCCCTGGGGGAACTGAGGACCTGATATTAGCCAAGCTACAGTTGCAAAGCACCACCATGATACCTACTGGACCCATGGCTGGAATAGCCACCAGTGGGTCTTGCCAATGAGAGGTGAACCAGCTAAACCGTAGCTGCAAACTCAGACTGATGGAGTCCTGTTGGTCCAGCTGCACGAGCTTCCACACAGACTCAAGGAAGCAATACATGCAGATGTGGCGACTACTTTTGCATAGAAGTTGTCCAAAGCTTTTTTTTCGGCAAAGCTTATATTGGAAAGTTTGCCATGGAGCTGCCTCTGGTCTCTCTCTGGGTTACTCATCATATTGCTGTGTTCAAGGGCAAACTCACTAAACTCCCTATTGCCATAAACCATAAGGGAGATGGATGAGAAAGAGCTTCCAGAAAGAGCAGATTGGATGGATCCTCAGGTCACTGAGGACTGACATTACCTGCAGACATCAGGATTATCTGCAGGAAAGAAGAATTTTGTCATTGAAGAGTGGAGGCTGTGGAGGCATAACTCAACTTAAAATGCTGTGTCTTTGGTTTCAGTCTGGGCCTTAATGTATGCCTGTGTCTAATGCTGTCCTCAGTGGAGTTCTCGATGCCTGGGTACATGCTTTTGAGATGCCAATTCTCAAAGTATAGAAAGTTAAATCGAGTCTAACACATGATCTTGTTTTTAAAAAATCAGTGGAGACAAAATGCACCAGTGTAAAGTGGACTTTTAAAAATACCACAGATCAGACAACACCTTCCTGGACTTGCCAACGTCAGTGGTTGACATGAGTCAGAATCTCTGAACATATGGATTGGTTACATTAATGGGATGAAGCTGCAAAACTTCCTGGAGAAGTATTATTCATGTCAAGGCCACTGAAAGGTGCAGCGTGGCCTTCTCCAAGAAGCAAACATCACCACCCTGGCTGCACCTTCCCACAGTCAGCAAGACATGACTACAGCAGGTTGGCAGCAGCAGCTAGAATATGGCTCAATGATTCCTGCAGCCACTCTCTCCCTTCTATGTCATTTTCATTCACTGACTTATTCCTCTTATTTTATATACTGCTCTTTGTGCTTGTTAGCTAATAATCAGCTAAGACAAAGTTATCTTTTATGTGATGCAAAAAACATCCTAAAAGTGACACCCAGAGCAGTGAAACATAGTTAGCATCTTGCCAGGCCCTGGAGCTGTTATCAATCTGTGTTTCTCCAGACAGGTTGTTAGAAAAAAATCAGTGCTGAAGACAGTATCCTCCATGATGGGATTTACTCTGTTTTTTTCCTGACTTTGTATGTGGTTTGCATGTCATGTCTTTAAAGGAGTAATCAGAATGATTAGCCACTTCCATAGGCCAGGAAGAATTCCCAACTCTTCCCTCTTCCCCTCCCCTAAAACAGGACAGCACAAGACCACCCCTAAAATCATTAACAATACAATAATTTTTTTTTTCTCTAATTGATGAGGGAGCTAGAAAAATCATGTTGATACAATAAAATTTACTGCCTTATATTTCCCCACTTTAACCACTTGGCGCTCCCTATTTTTTGTCTTTAATAAGAAGCTGGAAAGTTCTTTAATGGTGGCAGTCGCTATAAAAGCAAGCCAACAATCTCTTGCCATGAAACCTTGAATCAAGGTTGATTTTTTAATCTTGTAGCAATATACCCAAGCCTTTACACAAGATGTAAACCTGATTCTTTCTTTAGCCCAAGACTCGCCTTTATCATCAACGCATATGCATCAAAAGGCAAAATTTAGTTTGGAGTAGCTCTTCTTTTATGATCTTCCCAGCAAATATTACTTTTCTATCCCCTGAGGCCATCCAGATATCCTGAAGAAATTAGAGACAAAGTTAGAGCAATTCTCAGCTTGAGGGATTAAAACAGCTTGTTGGAAACCCAGGATCAAGGAGAGCATTTCCTTCCTAACTCTCTGAGCTCCTGGCGGGCTCAGCTCTGGGGCAGGAATGAGCCAATACCCAAGTCCTTAATCACAACTCCTGAGAGATGGCATTTGTGTTGTGTACTTGTGTTGTATAGTGATACAGCTCACAGTTACAAAAGTCCAAACTAGTTTTCTTCTAGATTTATCACACTAATTTAGATCGTGCTAATTTAGATCTCGCTTAAAAAAATATAAAAATGCACCCCCCGTGTGCCATGACTTTACACAATTTTCTTCCCTTTAAGGAAAATCAGTATGTTAGCAATTCAACTGGTGCAAATTTCACTTAGTGTCTGAAGTATCCAGAATGTATTTCAAAATAAATTCCTTACTTCTGCCTAATTTTCCCCAGACATGAAGAATAATGAACAGTTTTATGTCCCCCACCAGCTCTTAGACTCCTCAGGGGAATTCTTCTCTCCAGCTTTCCAAGTTCAGTCACTTTCTCTGGATGCAATTTCAGGCTAATAATACTAATAGTTCTGTGCCTAGCAGTCCTCTACAGTCAAGGACCTGGAACAGGAGACACAGGAGAGACATTTGTTTGGGGTTTGTTGGGTGGTTTTTTTGCTTCGTGTGGCAAATGCCAGCACAGCCTCTGAATTTTTGTAAGTTTGTGAAGCTGTTTCTGGGCTTTGTTGCCTTGCTGTCTTCTAAGTCTGTGCGTCTATTGTGTCTTCACCCTTATACTCTTTGCAGTCCTCATTACATTAATTGTTTGACCTTTCCTATAATGAAGTAAACGTTCTGCTGCTCACATTACTGACCTTTCTGTGTGACGCTTTCAGATGTGTGGTGGGAAAGCAGATCCTGATGGAAGTGCTTTTAATCAAATGCAGTGCATGGTGAAGAGAGATCCCACATGGATCCCTGTGAGTGGTAGCAAATTCCCTGCTCTGGTCTTGTCAGCCCACTTGTGAAAGGACATGGGATACTTCTGAGTGAAGCTGAAGATGGTTCCTTGAAAACCCGAAAGTGTTAAAAAGCAATGAACAAATCATAGAATCACAGAATCTTAGTGGTTGGAAGGGACCTTTGAGATCATCGAGTCCAACCACATTAAAAAAAAAAAAAA
>JAOTQQ010000012.1:66479558-66496732 GCA_026546715.1 Gallinago undulata
GCCTATAGCAGACTCCCAGCACAAAATCACCTTTGTTAGCCTTCCCTTTCACCCTTACCCATAAACACTCAACTTCTATGAAGAAGGTAAGAGAAAAAAACAGGGTGGTACCCTAGGAGGCCTGTTTTTTAAAGCTCAGGAGCTGCAAGGGCAGGAAATACAAGGTTAAAGGTAGACCAGCTGCAGAGCCGGAGGAGTCCCCAGTGAGCAGAGCACAGGCTAGGATTTGAGAAATCTGATAGGGCTTCAGATTTATCTTCCACTTCACTGTGCTGTGTTTTAGTCCCACCAATGTGAAATAGAGCTCTTTGCTACCTATCAAAGTAAGCAATGAGAAGTAATTTAGCACTCCAGTGATACTGGTGTGGGTGATGAGTTATCACATAAGTGACAAATCTAAAGAAACTCTCTTTTTCCAAGTTCCTTATAAATAAAAAAGAAGAAAGAATCCAATCCCCAAAACCAGTCTGAAATAATCTGTTGGTAGCTTTCGGAAGCTGCCAGTTAGGCAATAGCTGAACACTGAGAAGGAAAGGCCAGGCAGCTTTTAATTTTATCTGGGACTTCTCTGCTTGTACAGCGTCTGCAAACCTCCCGTCACTTACAGCTCTTGAGCCCGAATACACTTGCAATGCCAGACCTGAGCCACGGCAGAACTGCTACCTGTGGTCACCTGGGCAGGCACGGAGATGAAAGCAGCCATAAGGTAACGCTGATGCAGTGCCATAAGGGTGATGCTGGTGCCCACGGTGCCAAGCTGTCCCCAGCCCAGCACTGTGCCTGTGTCAAAGGCTCCTGACAACAGGTATGGCGATCAATCAAATTTATGACTAAATTATTTTGATAATATAAGTAACAGGTAAACTAAATAATGTATTATGTAAATTGTATAATTAAATTTTATCTGTGAACTAGGAACTCCAGTGTGCACATGCATTTGACTGTCCAAAGGAGTAGAGAGGTCAACTCCCCTTCTCAGCCATGTCCCAGAAGCACCAAGATGCATCCCATTCCTCACAGTTTTGATGGGAGGAAGAGTTTCCTTAGTTGTCCCCAGCAAAGAGACAACGACATTTCCACTGTGGTCTCATCATGGGGGAGCCTGGCTGCGTCTGACACAGGACCTCATGCAAATCTGATGATGACAGCCCCAGCAGCCCCTGTTGGCTGGCACCGTCCCATCGTCAGCAACACTGAACACAAGGGTCTCCCCTGTGCCTCTAACGTGACACAGTCCCGGCAGGGGGGACATCCCCTAACTGGCCACACACCACCGCGGCTCCCAGCCATCGGTGGCTACCTGAACTACCACATCTAGCAACAGCAGTCATTCAAGCACATCTAGCGACCTGTTAAACTAGCAATAAACTACAGAAAGCAGTAAGAGAAAGAAACAAATATGAATCGTCTACAAGCTTTTAAGCTGTTTTTCCAGCTTTCCCTAATTTGCCTTTAGGTTTTCTTTTCATTCACAAAATTCTAGTATAGGCACAAGAGGGTTTCCCAACCTGCTTCACTTGTAAAGGCACAGCATGTTAGCAGGTAGGTAGATTTTTTTGTTTAAATAAGAGTATAAGTTGTTGCTGACAAGTAGCAGATTAAAAGCAGAGGGATATGTTAAAACGATTACACTGCAGAATTCTTCAAATTAAACAATGCCCTTGTTAAAATATTTATAGGACAATAATTTTTCAGGGAAGAAAGCTAAATAATCACATTAAAGGCTTTCACATCTAAACAGTTTTGATATAGAATTATTTTTTTTAATAAAATTTAAAAAAAATTAAAATCCCACAGCAACAGGAAAGCCTAGCCTCAGTTTTCAGGCTTGTATCTCTAAGATTCCTCGTCAGATTAACCTCAGACTTTATGCACACAAAAATCCTTCTCTGGCTGGAGAAAATAATTGAAAAATTGCAAAAAGAAAGTAGCTTTTGTGCAGAAAGTCAGAAAAATTAGGCTTAGTATGTAAAGCCAGGAATAATCTTCACAGTGGAATCACTGGAGGCTTCTTAATATATGAAATATTTTTGGTTTTAAGCTCTATACCTCACAGTCTCACTGTATTGTATTTATAGACTATCAGACTGCTAGACTTCCTATTGTTTTTTTTTCTGATATGTTTTTTCCTGTTTCAAGACCTTCTTTTGGCGAAGGGCAGAATCCAAAGCTATTAGGGCTGTAGCAGGAGAGCAGCTGTCTCACTTTGGAAGCGCACGGTGTGGCTCTATCCTCTCATGTGCTCGGTGCTGACTGATGTGGGACGTTCCCAGGTGTTCATATCCAACCTCCAGACTCTCGGCAGCTTCATCACTAGGTGGCAAGTGCATTAGCTGTGGGACCGGGCTGGGGGTGGTCTGCAAATAGCCTTCACCTGCTGGCCTGAAGGTCTTGCTGGCAAAAGATACACCCAGTCACAGTCAACACCATGAGCTGCGGCAAACGCTTTTGTTTTTGCAGAGAGAAACCCAGCCCCACATGGGGCTTCTTCCCAATGGTTTGTGATGGTTTTTTTTTTCCCTGATGGTTCTGCTCTTCGCTGACTTCTTCAACCCACTCAGCTGGTTAGAGGCTTCCCTTTATCAGAAGGGCAGACATATCACCTGTTCCCTTCCAATGTTAAAAACAGCTGCTCGTTACTCCCCTACCGGCTTGATGGAGGTGAAATCCAGGACCTTCCCCGCCTCATGGAGGAGGTCAGTTTGCAGACTGTGGATGGTTAGCAAGAGAGGTGTGCTGAAGGTTTGCCCAAGCAGGTCAAAGGCATGCTAACCCAAAATATTGCCATTTCCTTGAGTTTTGTTTCTTAGGTCGCCCAGCCCAGCCCCTGCTTTCGGTAATAGCAATTCTTGGGTGCATTTTCCCCCATCAGACAGAGTGCTTGGCTGCCGGTAACTTCATTACATGTATCACATTGCACCACAACACGCTGCTTTAGCTCCTGCACAGCGTTCAGCGCTTTCATGGATTATATCGATTCTAGAAGAGTCGGATCCTGCTCTTATTGAAGCCAACGACAGGACTTCCATGGAACCCGATACACACTCACTGTCCATTTAATCGCTCCTCAGAAAGCCATGAAAATATCAAGTGGCAGGAGGCCGGCGGGAGGACCGCGTCGCGCTGACTCTGGAGCAGGACAGCTCTTGATCTCAGCCCCGGTGTTAAGGCTGATCCACAGCCCCAAAACTCTCCTTTGGTAGCCAGGACCAGCAGCGTGGTGGGGGGTGTGGTGGCTGGGCTCCCTTCCCCCGGGGACCCCTGGCAGCTCCCTGCAAGAGGTCATCACTCTTTCCACACCACCAGGGTGCAGTTAAGAAGTCCCTGCCAGCCAGCTGACATGAAGGGGCTAACTCCCTCCCTCCCTCCCCTCGCATTTCCAATATAAATCAAATTGATCTGGTGTCCAGTACCGGCTACCAGGCAGACACGTTTATTAAGGGTGGAAGCTGATGTCCCCATGATATATGGCATGCACTGCTTTAGCTAGTGCCCTGCACCTGAATTTCCCGTAGCCATCCTCACCTTCCCTTCTCAGCCTGGCAATCTCAGCTGAAGAATTTCCTTCAGGAACAAAACCAGCTGTGTGTTGCAGGGAAGCCAATTACGGCACTGGAGCCGGGATCTGGGCTCTAAGACTGCTAGCATGAATTGGCAAGAGAATTTCCCAGTTACCTTCATAATTTATTCTTCCAATATTTGGGGGGAAGTAGAGGGAGAGACACTGGAAAACATACACCAGTTCTAAGTAAGAGTAAACACCGGGGTATATTCACTGATATATTTAACAAGTTGTATAGGAAATCGCTAGCTGTTCAAACATGTAATTATGTGTTAACATGCCTGCCTAACAGGGCAAAAAACAGCAATTATTCAATAATTGGACTATGGAATGCTTTTCTTCCTTGTTTCCCTGCAGACTGGAGGCAGCTTATACACCTTTATCTGCCTAAGTTTTAAAAAAATAAATAATAAAATGACCTTTTAGGAGCCCTTGAGCAGCTTGGCAATTGTGTCCTTCTAGTTCTTTCAACAATCAGATAAACTCAAGAACCATGTTATTTCCTGGCCAGGGGAGTATAAAGTAAGCTATGGTTTCTCACATAACCTGCTTCCCTGTGCTCCTGAAACTCATACTGCACAGGCAATGCTTTTCCCGGATGACAATTCAAAGCCTAGAGAGCTTTATTTTTTAGCCTATTTAAAAATAAATACATGCTAATTATAGGACAAAAATAAAAAATCTCCATTCTACTGCACTGTGCAATCCTGCTACTTGGCATGGGCAGAGGGTTCAGTGCACTGTTGCTGCGAGCAATGGGGAGGGCTGAAAAGGAAAAATCAATGCCATTTCTTGTTCAATTAAGTTCATTGTGATTCAGAACCACCTCCTCACACTGCAGAGCCTGCAAGAGATCAGTGCTGCAATCACTACCTTTTAGCAGCTTGCTTTCTCCATCTGGACCTGCACAAGCCACTCACTGGCAGGGCATCACACTTTGCCCTGAAAAAAAGAAAAAAAATGGGGAAAAAAATCACCCCGTCCTTACAGGACCCTCTGAAATACATTGTCATAAATCATAGGTCTTCAGGTGGGCATGTCATGGAGGGGGATAGAGGGCAGTTTCCTCAATGAGTGATTTTATTTAGATGTCAGAACTACTGCTGTCTTTTTACCCTTCAGTAAAAAGTTTTCTCTCCTTGCTGCCTTGTCGAGAAATATCTGCAATACATACATACATCTTCCCGCTCGGTCTCGCTCAGGCTAAGCAGTGTGATGGTGTGACTCAAAGTCTTTTGGAAGTCAATAGATGCTGGCAGGCTGCTGGACTACAGACCAGATCAGACACCCTTACGCCCAGGAATCAGGGGTCAGCAGTCAAGGCTATCAAGAGGTCAAGATGAAGGATTTCTAGTGTCCCTCCCACCCCTTTGGCCACTTTAGCTATTCTATGGCGATTGTAAAATAAACTAAAAAAATAGATGTGTTTGCGGTAGAATAAGGTAACCTGGAGAGTTTCTGAGGCTCAGCTTGCTGAGAATGCACCAATCTACCATGGTGCATGGTTTCTCCTCAGTGCCAGCACCAGCACCCCACAGGCCTGCTCAGCACCTCCCAAAAGAGGAGCCCAGGATGCTTGTGAGCATGTCTCACTCTAGTGACAGGACACACAAACTACAACAGCCTGCCACTTTCCAGTCTGCCTTTAATGGCTGCTGCTCACTCCCCTGGTGGAGGGGGCTTGTCCAAGGCTCTTGGGGTTCAGTCCCAAATTACCAGGGTCTAGCAGAGCAAATAGTTCATTACAAAACATGAAGGCAAGAATGATCAGAGGTGGCACAGGCAAAGAACAACATGAGAAAAAAATGCAACTGCTTAATGTTACAAGGCAAAGGCCTTTGATGCTCACAAAGGTGGGTTTAGATCATGGCTGTATGTTATCTAATGGCAATGGATAAGTGATGCATGTAACATCTTAGTCCACAGCTACCCACATCACTGTCCAGCTTCTCTATTGCACTGCTAGATCATGGTGAGGAGCAAGACAAGTCCTCAAGGAGGCTGCCAGCTGTTTAGTTGCTCCATGCACGTATGAACAGCGGCCATGGAACTGCTCTTGACTTTTCCAGCTGCAGTCACCTTCATGGCTGCTGACAAGTGACAATGATATTTGAGTTTATTATGCCAATTGTGGCACACACAAGACAAATATGGCCTAAAAGCAGATTTCCAAAGAAGGGTGGTTTTTAATGAATGTATACTTCTGCTCAAGTCATGCCTTTGTGATGTGCCCAGTTCACATCAAGAAGCAGCTTTCTACTCAGATTTATTCTATGATTCATGGGACTTACATCTGACCCTTCTCAGTTTCAAGTGACACAAATATGTTCCTGAAGCTAATAGTGGAGAAGGAAGGGGATGAAGAAGTGGCATGTCCTCAGCATCTCTGCAAATCAGATTGCAGGTGCATGTACAGATCCATCCTGCTTTTCTGTGTCACAGAGCCCTTTTCACCTTTGTGTACATTCTTCCTCTCAGATTTCATCCTTCCTAGTAAAGTGAGATCTCACTTGAAGTTCTTGCAATGCACGTGTGACTGGCAGAACATCTGTCCTGACAATGTTCTCATCAGCCCACAATTAATTAACACATCATTTTCCTGCTTCCTAAATCCCTAAGTTCCCCTGAAACTTTGGTTTTCATGATTAAGGATCGATAAAAAAAAAATTTAAAATGTAGAAGCAGCTTTCCACGACAGCTGGAAATCTGATATGACTGGTTCTTTAGATACGTATTTATGTTTTTTTCTAGAACAAATCATATTGACAGTTACAAAGGAAATCAGAGCGGCATTTCAGTTATTGAAGTCCTACTGTAACTGAAGGTTAATAGCTGCTGTGGCAGTATATACTCTATAAATCAATGGAAGGAACACGTGAATCAGAATATCACACCACTGAGGGACATCCCATCTCACTGTGGCAAATAAATAGAAGTTGTGGTGCCGACATCCATGGAAACAGGAAATGTTCACATTCCAGCAACATTCAGGACTAGCTATCGATACGTACTGAGGATAAAGGTCTTGTGCAGCCAGTTTGTGTTCTGACAATGGCGTTGTTATTCCACATCTGGAGCTTGGTTCTGAACCAAGATCTGGAACTTGGTTACTGGCATCTGCAACCAGTGAAACCGAAATTATCTTAATACCATGGGTATGCATTCAAGGCTATTCTCACATGCTCAGGATGACTGGTATCTGGACCAAGGTGTCTATTAAGGATGCCAGAGAGTGATTAACAGCTCTGGCAAGATACATACAGCTCATCACAAACCTTCCAATTCCTTACATGGTGTGGATTTTACCATAATGAAGCAATCACTGGAACAACCTCCCCAGGGATGTGGTAGATTCCCCAATACCGGAGGTTTTCAAGACATGACTGGAAAGGGTGCTAGATAATCTCGTCTGGGCTCCCTTTTCCACAAAAGGTGTGACTAGGTGATCTTTGGAGGTCCCTTCCAACCCGGGCTGTTCTATGGTCCTCTGTTCTATGACAATAGTAAGCCAGGATGCCAGGAAAACCACCGATATCAGCCTTTTCACAGCCATTTTCCAGGTCCATATACTTCCCTCCAGCCTACAATGAAAAGGGTACAGACTGGCCTTGGTTTTACATCTCTTGAAATAAAAATGCAGTGGCAAAGATGCTAAGGATTGAGACTGCTTTCTTCTTAGACTGCTTTACTGAAACCATCCTACTCTTTGAAACATCCACAGGCACCTTAAGCAAACCACGTGTTGCAAACATAATTGTAGTGGGTGTGAACTCCATCTGGCTAGAGCCGAGCAGGATCTACCCTCACGAACCTCCCCTCGGCTTGCCTGGGCTCAGCAGCAACGCCGGAGCCACAGCCTGCGATAAAGGGGGCATGCTCCTAAGATGCAGGATTTCGAGTGCACACACAGGCACCCTCCTAAAACTGTGTCTCTGAGGAGTGCAGTTAAATGCAAACACTACTGTTCCTGTCACAGATAGTGTTTTCCTTACTGGATTGGCTGGCACAAACTGATCCTGGTCAAGGGACATCCTGCTTTTTTAAGACTGCTTTTTAAAAGAGAAAATTACTGAAAAACAAACATAGAGGCTGAGCTTTTCAAATGGATCTAGTGAAGGCATTCTGGTTTTCCCCTTTGAGACTCCCAGAAACTGAGACTGAAGATTGCATTTCTCTAATCACTTTCTAAGTTTATATCAGATCACTGTTTTCTGTGTCAAATAGACAAATACCTTACCCAGCATTTTCCATTTTTTAAAGATTTCATATCTAGAAATCACATCCCTTTTACATCCACTCAGCCACATACTTTTTTCTTTCCCAATTTTATATTTGGAACCACGGCAACAGTTTATACTTTCAGAAATACATTTTCATAGACATCAAATGACAATTATTTTCATGGTGAACAACAAGCACTATTTTAGTACTAATTTCTAGGCAGATGTGGGGCAAATTCCAGCCTCAGGTGCATAACTTCAATATTTTCTTCTTAGCTAAAGTCAGACACATTCAGCCAGTAATGAAGGCAGATGTCAAATTAACAAGGCCACCCAAAAAAGCTTTGTAAGTCTGGCCGCTAGCGAAAGGTATTTCTTTAATCCTACCTGTCACATTTTCAGTGTGTTCTCATTATTTTTCTACTTAAATAAAATCTTGGACGATCATACTGTGAACAGCTATTAATTTATCAGCTGGGTTTGATATTTGCATGTATTTTTCTAGCTGGCCACTTTCCTCTAGCAAAAGTAGCAGCTGAGGGCTAGGAAGCACAGCACAAGCAAGAAAAGGCACCCCTGCAGGATGGTAAACTGTTGGTCTGTCCCCACTTCTCGGGGTACCTGGAAGTCTAGGAGGGTATGGAAACACAAGTCACTGGCTCCTGTTCCATCTGAGCTTCACTAGAGCCAGATTTCGGGCTGATCATGCGGGAGAGTAAAAGCAAACAGTCACCTCCTGGTAGAGGCGATGTTACTGCAGGATGAGCTAAGAGCGAATACGTTTCTCACACACCCATAGGAGGGACTTTTAAATATCACCGTGATCACTGGACCCTCCCCTCCAACCTAAGCCGATGCTTAGAATAAATCAGTCTGACTGACAGCACCAAAAATCCAGTTTTTATCCCTATTACTAGCCTGCAACCGTGAACTGAGGAGCCCGTGGTGTGAGCCGTTCGAAGAGATATTTTGCATTAAAAAAAAAAAAAAAAAGATGAAGGGAGAAAGAAACGCAGAGATGCAGACAGCTTTTCCCGGGAAAGCAGCTCTCCCTGTTACCTTGAGCCGGCTGCCTCTTTTGAGGTTCAGCCATGACAGTCAGCCGCCGAAAGCTGAAAGAGAAGCACATCGCTAAACGCGGTGGGTCCCCTTGTGGTAGATGGTTTAGATGGAGCCTGGGCTGGTTTTAGAGCAGCTGCCCAGCACGCTGCCCTGTGCCCGGCAGCGGCAGCGCAGGGATGCCCACCCAAAGGCCAGCCCAGCCTCCCCTCGCCGCCGCGGTCTCTTGGCAGGGCTATATCTGTCCGGCAGCCGTGGGCTCTGTCCGTCTGCCTCCCCCACGGCAGCGGCCATCACACGCGCCAACAGGATGACCCCGCCGCCAGCCCTCACAAGAGGAGCACGGGGCTGCCATGGAGGAGGGAGTCCTTTTTCTGAAGACAAGGGCAAAGTCGTGCTGATGAGCAAATTGTCCTAACGGCACTGTCAGAAGCGCCTCTTCTAAAACACGTGCAGAAGTCTCTTAGAGACGGGCTGATATTCAAGCACCTTCTAACACCATGCTGAAAAGAAAGAGAAAAATAAAATAAATTTTTTAAAAAAAAAAAGGATAGTTTGACAAACAACTGTCCCCACTTCATCCTGCCCCCCGGCTCCCAGCAGAGCTGAGAGTGCTGCTATCTGAGACGGGCTGAGACCGCTGGCTTTTGTTCAGAATCTATAGTGTGTCGGGCCCCTTCCTGGGGCAGGGAAGGTGGTAAGGCTGGAGCCGGGCTTGAATTTCAGACGGAACTGGACTGCCCCAACAGTCAAGAACACTTAGAGGAATTTGGCCAGGCCCTTTTTGCTTCCGTAATTGGTGCCTCTAGCTGTTAGATGTGGTGTTGTTGTTGTTTGGCCAGAAATCCCCCAGAAATGCCTATTCTTCTGAGATTTGTGGCCAAATTGCCAGAGGCTCCAGTCATGTCAGCGGTGATAGACGTACCAAAAGCCAGATATTAAACTCTTCCTGATTGTGCATTAGAAGCTGCCCTGAGGTTCATTCCAAAGCATATTTATGCAGTGTAATGTCAAAATCATGTTCAATGCAAGTGTCTTGGAGCCAGCCCAACCTTTAACCTGAAGCTACAGTTTGTCTGCCCTCAGAAAAAGAAGTAGCAAACAAAACCATAGCTTGTATGAATGTATAAATAAACCAATACAGTTATCAATAGGGCAGAGGAGTGAAATGAGAAATTCCTCTTACTGCAGCCTTCACAACCTGGTGCTCCTGCAAGGGTGCCTTCTCCTTAACAGGAAACGCAGCCACAAGTGGCCAACCTGCCAAAAGTTGGTAGATGCAATGCTTATATGCACGTACCTCAACCCACAATCTCTTCCTTTTTTATGCCGATAATGCACTGACTGTGAGACTTAAAAGATCTTTTGGGCTATCTAACCTATCCCTCCTGGGAGAAGGACAGGGCTCCACATTTTGATGTCCACTGCAGTCCCTCTGTTGCATTACAAAAGCACCCATTACCACAGCAGCAAAGAGCCGGGAAAAAGTGCTTCACCTTGCCTTCAGCTTAAACTCAAATTCAGCATTCCTCTGAAAGAGAACATGGTGCACAGTCCAAAGCTTAGCCTTATCCTCCTTGCTGCCACCAACGCCCTTAGGAGCGCGTAAAAGACAACTCTACTCTCGGCTGCAGGTCCATGGCTGAGCGACTGGAAGGGCAAGCTGCCAGGGGACGTGGCACCCATGGCCTGTGCTTTGCACCGAGCTCACTACCCTGTGGCCACACGCTGAGCTGGCTCTGGGAGCTGGCTGAAAATTAACCTGTTCTTTTTCTAACTCCTCAGGTCAGTTTTCAACCAGGTCTGCCTTCGAATCCCGTTTAACGCCTACCTATAAATAGGAAGAAAAGGTGGAGCAAAAAAGGAATAGGGGGAAGGTGCAGAGGAGGCAAGCCAGTGTTTTTCATCTGCAGGCCCCAGCTGACTGCTAGCGTAGTCACACAACATTATTCCTGCTTTCAGGCTGAAGAAACACAGGTTGGGGTTTTGTGACAGCTTTAAGAAGATGCGCTGTAATGTGTAAAGGCTGCCTCTGTGCACATTAAGTAGATCTAAAGAGGCAATGGCATTTACCAGCACTATTTTGTGAATGGTAGCAAGGAAGCTTTTCATCTTGCCCTCCAGTTTGCTTACTTCCAGTTGCACTGGAAAGCAGATAAAGGTTCGTTTCACCCTCTGCAATCCCTGGTGGGCTTCAGGTATTTACAGCCTGTGGGGGTCCTGGGGACCCAACCTGGAAGCTGCTGTCCTTTTATCATTGAGATCTGAGGATTGTCACTGGCAGTCTGTAAAAAAGAGGGACCAACTAGTAACCCAGCTTGTCCAGGGCATCACAGCGCTGCCAGTACAGTGGGATTGTAAAGAGTGGGGGACCTGGAACTGAGAGAAGCAAAGGCCAACAGCAGTTCTCCCTCCAAACAGTCCCCTTTGGCTCCTGGAGATGCTGTGGATGGCTGCTGAAGGTGAGGGGAATAACTTTGCAGTGGAAGACCCTGGGGGAAGGCGTAGGATGGGGTTTTGATCCATCACTTTGCACTGGGAGAAGCCCATGCTGTCACCTTTAGGGTCCTCCCATGCTGCTCTCCAGGTGGGGATGGCCTTCAGGAGGGTCCCAGGAGGACATCAGGCTGCAGGAGCACCCCAGACCAAGACCTCCACATACCCTCAGCCGGCGCCATCCCCGCCACCCAGCCCTGTGGCCAGTCCCCAGAGGACGGGGGCGGTGGCCTCACTGTGGCCCCTTTCCCCACGCCACCGTCTGCACTGCCGTCACCGGGGTATTGCCACCGGGATTGAGCACAGGCAGCAGGGCCGGGAGAGACCAGCTTCCCCCTGCTTCTTCCCCCCCCCGCAAACCTGAGGCTAGGGGTGACGTCATGGTGGGGGAGGGGCGGGCAGGGGGAGGGGACCCCCGCACCTCCCTTTCCTCCTCCCCGCTCCGCAGCGCGGGGGCCGGGCCGACCGGCCCCGACGGGGCGGTCCGGGGGCGGAGGGGGGGTTCTGCCGTGCTATCCCCACCCCCGGGGAGGTGTCTCCTTCGTCTGCGTGTGTGTGTGAGTGCGCGTGTGTGTGTGTGCGCGTCCCCCCCCCGCCCCCGCATCCCTCCCGCCCCGGGGGGACGGTCCCGGCTGCCGCCCCCTCCCCCCCCCCCCGCCGCCACACGGGGCAGGAGCAGCGCGGAGTGGCGGGGAGGGGGGAGGAGGAGGGAGTTTCTCAACGATTAATGGGGCGGGGGGACACGGGGAGAGCGGATAAATCTAGCCTGTGATGCCTATAAATGGCGTTTCTCTTCTAGGGTGCACATTTAAAAAAAAAAAAAAAAAAAGAAAAAAAGAAAAGAAAAAAGAAGGAAAAAAAAAAAACCAACCAAAAACGGTCCGTGTCATCCCCCCGCGTCAGGGCCCGTGGTGGGCGTGAGGCTGTACTTCCTCCGCCCCCTCCTAATGGAGCGAACCATTCCCAGCTAGTCCTCCTCGCCCTCTCCCTCTGCCTCCCTCTTTCTCTCCTTTTCCTCTTGTCTCCCCCCCCCCTCGTCTGCAAAGTCCTCCGCTGCTCGGAACTTGTTGGCAATGCCTATTTTTCAGCTTTCCCCCACGTTCTCCAAAGTAACTATTTAAAGATCTGCAGCCGCAAATGGTTTTACTAAATGTAGGATGGGACTTAAGTTGAACGGCAGATATATTTCTCTGATCCTTGCTGTACAGATAGGTAAGTGGACTGCCAAATTCGGTACCAAGTTGTGCGCACCGAAGCCCGGCTGATGCATGCAGAAGCGGAATGTCGGAGTCACCTGCGCTGCCGGCCGCGGTTTGGGGCGGCGGAGGGACCCCTCTCCCTCTCTCCCCCCGCTCCCTCTGCCTCCTTCCCGCTGACATCTCTCCGCGGTTCTTCACGCTGTCGAGGCAGGGAGGTCCGCAGGAAAGGGAGGCTATTCTTTTGTTCCTCTTAAATCACTTTTGTTGTTCGTTTTCCGAAATCAGTGCATGCTTATTCATACTTCGCGCTTTCCTCCCCCCCCCTTCTCTTATTCTTCCTCCTTTTTTCCCCTCCCGTTCCCTCCGTCCCCACGAACGACTGCATTTGTATTTGCTTTTCGGATATTCCCTGCATTCCTTTCCACCGCCAATTTGGGGACTCCAGTGCTAAGAATTGCCCCCCCCGCCTCCTCCCCGAGGGACGGAGAAATAACAACCGGCACAAAATGGCTTGCGAGAGATCTAGCTGGAAAGTTTTTTTTTTTCGGCAGAAAATCAGGGGGACGAGCGAAGGACTCCCTTTGGGAACTTGGAGGCTTTCCCATTTGCAGAGCAGTCTAAAAACAAACAAAACCCACCGCTAAAGAAAGAAAAAAATTAAATTTTAAAAAATCCACCCGAATGAGGGGATTAAACAAATAAAAAATATTTTAAAATCGCGAGGTCCCACCGCCCGATCGTTAATTTCGTGCTCTGAGAACCGCTGTCAGAAAATGAGCGGGACCAGAAAAATTTCGATATATGTTAAGTTACTTAAAATAGAATAGGTTTCCCTCCACGACGCTATGTGTTTTTGTGTGCTAGTTGCTGGTTTTGTTTAATATTGTGATTTTTTCGCTGTTTTTTTTTTGTTTGCTCTCAGGGTCATTTTATTCAACATTTCTTTGCTGATTTTTTTTTTTTTTGAGTTACAGACATTAAACAATCTCCAAGTTAATGTCCACTTTGGTCCTATACAAGCAAATTGTAAGGATTTCTATAATGAATATGTATATTCCCGAGCATGGTCCAAAACTGGGCTTCAAGGAAAGGGCGATTAAAGCCCTTCTTTTATTATCCAGATTAGCAGGTGTGAAGAGACCTTTGAAAATATTTGCCTGCAAAGGAATTCTGCTACAATTTAAAAAAAAAAAATGCTCAGCATTGCTATTTAGAGACCCTTTCGCTCGGTCACCCTCCTCTCCAGACAATCTCTGCAGCATTTTGTGGGTATAAAAAAAAAAAAAAAGGAGAGAGAGGGAAAAAAATAATAAGAAGATAAGAGGGGGGAAGAACAAGATAGGAAGAAAGGGAGGAAAGAAGGAGGCAAAAAGCCTTGAACATTTCCTCATCGACGAAATGAAAAAGATCAGAAATATTGAGATGAAACGTTGACCTCTGGAAAATGGATATAGGATGCAAACCCTTCCATTCGTATTCTCATTTCATTTTAACTGATGCTGAACTCTTCAGAAGGCCATTTTCTGTACTGTCAGAGAAAGAAGGGGGAAGGCATTATTTGGATGTTATCCTTGATTTCAGTCCTTGCAATTTTTGTTTGCTTGTTTGTTTGTTTGTTCGTTTGGAGGAGGAGGAGGAGGATTTTTCTCTCGTTTGTGTTTCTTTGGTTCAACCGAGAGAGGATTTTATGCACGGTGCCATTTCAAAAGGTAGCGAGAGTGGCGGGGAATCGCCGTCCCCGCGCTGGCGTGTGAGCATGAGCAGTCATTTGGAAAGTTACCCCCCAAATACTGCCGCACACCGCGGAGATGGTGGCGGTGCGGTTGCTTTGCGGTGCCCTGGGAGAGGGCGGCTTTGAAGCTCGTGGAGGGCTTTTCTCCTCTCTGCTCCTCCTTCGGTATTTCGGGTAACCTCCTCCCCACTCCTCATGACCCCCCCTTCCCCTCTACCCCCGCCTCGCCCCCCACCCCGTTCCCCGAAATCAGCTTTTGGTTGGCGGTGTGGGGTTTGCAAAGGGTCGTTTGCCTTTGCCCCGTCCCCGGTAAGAGCTGGTGCGAAATGGATGTTCGGCTCGTTCCTAAAATGTCTATGCAGCGGGTCTTTAAAAAAAAAACAACAAACAAACCCACAACAAAACAACAACAAAAAAAATATGTATGTACTTGGGTAGAAGCGATTAGAGCTGTCCGAAATCCCTGACATTTTGGGAGGTGACGAGCTAGGGTGGAGGTGCGGGGAGGACTGAGTCTCCGTGAAGGGACCCCAGGGACAGGAGGAGGGGAGCCGGGAGCAGCTAAAGGGCAGGTGGGCTGAGGGGACGGGGAGGGGTCCCGGTCCGCGATGGGCGGCTCCTGCTGCTTTGGAAATCGCTGCACACTCTGGGCTTTGAAGGACGAGGAGGGGGGAAGAAGGTCGGGGTGGCGGCAAAGCACGAGCCGCCTACTTCAAGAGCAATCCCGCTGTCGTTTGGCTGGGCAGGACCCTCGGGTCTCCGCTTCTGCGTCTTTATTTTTTGGTGGTGGGATGTGGGGACACTTTAGAGGGGGCGTACCCTGTGCAGAGGGAGCGGCGCGGGCAGACGGGGCCAGGCCGCTCCTCGGAGGGGAAGGATGCCCTGAGCATCGCTGGTCCCAAACCCGACCCTCTGCCACCCTCCCTCCCCGGCCCGGGCCAGGAGGACCGTATTTTCAGTGCAGCCCGTCACAGTTTTGGGGGAAAATCGTGGCAATTTCCCCTCCCCTCTAGCGCTGGAGCTGCCAGAGTGGGACGGCACGGGTTTTATAGGACATGTTTTTACCCTCGGGATGCTCCTCAGTTCTTCTCTATTTGTTTGCCTGGCTTTTTTTTTTTCCTACCGTAGCCAATGTCTGTAGCCTGCTGGGGTTTTGATGTGACGGCTGGTGCTGGTGTGAGTGTAGAGGGGAGTGGCCACCAAGTCATGTTGGCGATGAATCAAACGGCAAGGGGGGTTGGGGGGGGGGGGGGGGAGGCGGGGGGGATCTGGGTTGAAAAAGTCTCTTTTGGAGTCAGCCATTTAGCTTGTAATCGGTGCCTGGCAAGGAAACACGCACCCCCCGCCACATCCATGTCCTGGGTGAGACGGATCGGGAGGGGACCCCCACAACAACAACCCTCCCTCCCCGGCGCTGTGGGCGGCCGGGGGCTCCTCCGAAAGGAGAGGAGCAATCCCTCCCGCCCCCGCTAGCCGCAGCGACATCCCAGCTGCGAGCCCGGGCCCAGGGACACCGCGGCGTCCCCAACCCCCGTCACTGGCAGGGGAGAGATTAGGGATCAACATCGCATCGCTGTGCCCGGGTACCCCGGCCCGCCGGCTGGGGCTGCGGGGCGGGATGCTGCGGGCGTGTGCGCGGTGCCGAGCGGCGGGACCGGCCCTGGCCGGAGCCCTGCGGGCAGCTGCAGTGTCCCTGCCTCCCGCTGCAGTGTCCCTGCCTCCCGTCCTGTCCCCCCGCGGGGCCTGGCCCGGCAGACACGCACACTCGGAGGAAGCCATCTCACGCACGCCGCAATTCGTTCCCTTCCCCACCTTTCCAGGCGGTTGCTCTTGGGTTTGTGACTTTTTGGGTTGGACCGAGCGCCGTTTCCTAGCGCAATCCCGGCGGGTACCGGAGGCGGAAGGTTTGGGGGAGCGGGATTCATCCCTGCCCCTTCCCGCCCCGACCCCGGGGAGTTGCGGGGCCGACACCCCCACCGTAGCCTCCCTGGCTTTGGGGCTCGCTTCTTTTCGCGTCCTTATCTCAGCTCTTTCTAGTGGTTTGTGGGTTTTTTGTTGTTGTTGTTGCTTTTTTTTTTATTATTATTGTTATCATTATTATCCCCTGCGTCTTCCACGCTATTCGCCAAGCGACCTGGGCAATACGGAGCCGTGTGTGTGCGCCAGTGTGTGTACGGAGAAACCCGCCTGCTGCTTCCAGGCGGAATTTTCTAACAAAGGAGCAAGTCTGGGGAGAAGCAGGAGAAGCAGGAGGAGCAGGAGGAGCAGGAGGAGCAGGCAGCGCATCTTCACCTCGCCTCCCCTCCTTCTCGCCCCTCAAAAAAAAACAAACCCAAAACAAAACAAACAAAAACCACGAAACCAACAACAAACAAAAAACCACCCTGAAATCAGTGCCGTTAATCCACGGGCAGCGAAACTTCCTGTGCTAAAAAAAAAAAAAAAAAAAAAGCAAAGGGCGAAAAGCCTCTGACTCACGTCCCCAAGTACTCGATGGCGACCCTGCTTCGGTCTCACTACCCTCCTCCTGCCCCCACATCGCCGCTCCTCGGCCTTTAGCCCTGGGGGGAGGGAGGGAGGACTGGGAAGGTGATGGGGGGGGTGGGGGTGGTGGTGGTGATGTGGGGGGGTGGCAGGGCGGGCGGGGGGGCCGGCGGAGCTGACCTGTGCCCCTGCCCCCCCCCCAGCGTACCTGGTGCAGGCGGTGAGAGCGGCGGGGCGGTGCGATGCGGTCTTTAGGGGCTTCTCGGACTGTTTGCTGCGGCTGGGCGATAACATGGCCAACTACCCGCAGGACCTGGACGACAAGAGAAATCTCCAAACGATCTGCGCGTAGGTCTTTCCTCTCTCCTTCGGGGCCGGGGATGAAGCCGCGGGAGGAGAGGGGGAGGGGAGGGAGGGGAAGG
>JAOTQQ010000012.1:66496832-66536935 GCA_026546715.1 Gallinago undulata
GCGGGGGGCGAGGTAGGATGGTTGTGGTGGGAAGGGAAGGAACAGAAGTAACGCGGGGTTTGGTGCTTTGGGGTTGGAGTCTCTGCTTCTCCAAGCGCACTGCCACGGGGACAGGCCGGGCTTGGGGATCTGTGAAGTCTGGAGGGAGTTTTTACGATGTCCCGTTTCAGTTTCCTTTTTCAAAAAAAAAAAAAAAAGTCCCTTTTTTCGTTTTTCTGCGTGGTTTCTTTTTCCCTCTATTTTTTTTTTTCCTTCTCTCCCCCTTAGCTCCTCACCTGTATTCTTTCCTTTGCCCTGCTCTGCGCTGGGACGCTGACATTAGCTGCACGGGGGTTGTCATCCCTTCCCTTATTGCTGCCTTTGGGACCCCCGTTCACTGTCAGGCTCTGGGGGTCCCCCCGGGCGCTCAAGGCAGAGGCAGGCCGGGGGGAGACAGCTCACCCCAGACGGGGCTGAGGAGGCGATTCCCCGGAAAATACAATTTAATTAAAAATTCAAATACCCCAGCCACAGCATTAATCTCCCAGCGGCAGCTCTCCTCTACCCCCCCCACCCGCACCGCTCGGGCCCACCTTGCCCCCGGGAAAGCCCGTTTCTCCCCAGTTTCGCCCCGCTCCTGACACAGAGGGGAGGAGGAAGAAGGGGGCAACGATAAAGGAGAATAATAATATTAAAAAAAAAAAAAAAGTAAAAATAAATAACAAAAGGAGAAAAAGTGCCCGCCTTGCAAAATCGGTTCCTTGCTCCCCTCCTCCCCAGCTCCTCTGCGAAGCTGGAGGAACTGGGACAGCTGGAGGAGCCTTAAATTTGGGGTAGTTTTCCCCAGAGCTCAAAGCGGAGAATGTTACCAGGTGGAGGGGAACTTGGGGCAGCTGGTGGGGGCTGGGAGCCGTCAGGTCCGGGCTCTCCCGACCCGCTTCGAGGTCTTGTGTCCCCAGCAGGGACGCAGAAACGGGCATTTTCGTTACGTTTAAAAAATAAATAAATAAATAAAATGGCTGCACGCTGTACTCTCCTATCTCCCGGTTGCTGTTTTTCGGCACAAACTCCCTCAGCCGAAAAAAAACCCCAAACCTAAAATCAAGTCATATTTAGAAATGAGATTAAGTCCTTGGACATAAATATGTTTGGAATAGTTTATTATTATTATTATTATTTTGCTCCCCGAAAATCAGAAAACGAAGGATGTGAAATAAGAAACTGAGGAGGGGAGGAAAGGAAAGGAAAGGAAAGGAAAGGAAAGGAAAGGAAAGGAAAGGAAAGGAAAGGAAAGGAAAGGAAAGGAAAGGAGAAAGGGAAAAGAGAAAGAGAAAGAGAAAGAGAAAAAGAAAAAGAAAAACTCTGTAACTCTCTTCCTGCCTAGAGATTTCTGAGTCAAGCATGACTTTGCTGCACCTACTAAGGCTGGCACCTCGCTGTAAATGCTAGGTTGTGGTTTATCTTGTGTCCTGCATGAGAAATAAATACCGTGGGGCAGCAGCGTCCTTTGGCCCTGGAGCGCCAGACTAGAGGTGGTTCCGACCTGTAAAAAGTACCTTTTTTCCAAGCAAGACCCTTTCCCCAACCACCTCCCACCACCCGATTGCCTTCTCCCTGTGCCAGGATGTGTATTGAAAGAAGATGGGGAAAGATTTAATTTTCCTTTGGGAGATGTAATTACAGCAGAAATACTGCAGGAGAGGCACACTCTCAGACTCTGGCTTCTCAGTATCTCATTATTTATTACAAATGTAGCAAACATTGGGAGTCTACAACCCGCTTAGAGTGCTCATAAATTAGAGTCTGTAGGACTACTCTAAAAAAAAAAAAAAAGGAAAATCAAGATCCAAATTTGCAGGCGCTGCCTTGAGGGAAAATAGGGAAAGAGAAAGGCAGATTCGGGGTGACTTTCGATAGCCCAGACGCGGAGAGGAAGGGTCCGCCCGTGCCCCTCCGGTGGGGCAGTGGGACGGGTCCTGTCCCGTTGGGAAACCCCGACCCAGACCCCGCAAAGAGGGGAATTAAAAGGAAAAACGTGTGGGAACAGATGCAAATTATCCTGGGGGAAGAAGCCCTTTGCTGCACATAGACCCCTGGCGCAATGGATGGGGAGTTTCCCGCGGCCGGGGAGGGGAAGACGCTCCTTCCTCCTCCTCCTCTTCCTCCTCCTTTTCCCCTCCTCCTCCTCCCTTTCTAACCCCCCAGTCAAGGCCCGCTCCCGCCCCGGGGGATCCCTCCCGAACCACATCGGGATGCTCCAGGATGCCGTCTGTGCCTGGGAAAAGCGATGCCTTTCCCACCCCCCACCTGTTCTTTCCCACCGGTGACGAAAAAACCCTCGGGACGAGCCCGTGGGCTCCCAGGCTAGCGTTTGCCCCCTCCCCCCGGCAGGCAAAGACCCCCTCCTACAGGGACACACCAAAGCAATTTTTGGCCAGTCCAGCCAAACCCGGCGGGGTCGGGGAAGATGGGGACCCCCGTTTCGGGGGCCAGCGGCAGCCCCCCCCGGGAGCTGGGAGGAGAGCCGGTGTCCAGCGCAAAGCCTAGGTACGGGGCGGGGGGCTATGGGGCAGCCCGGGGAAGGCAAGGGGCCGAGGATTCCTCCCAGAAACCGGTGTCTCGGGTAGGAGGGGGGAGTGGGGGCCAGGAGCCGGGTTTTAGGGCGGGGGAGGCGGTGGCTCCTCCCCGCCGGGCGCCAGCCCCCTTTAAGGCATGGCCCGGCTCAGCTCCGCCGGCTGGGGGTCGGGGTACCCGAGGAGGCAGCTGCCCTCCCCGGGGGAAGGTTGGGGTGCGTGCCTGTTTTGATGCCCGGCTGCTCTCCCCTCCTGCAGGTACTGGGATGATTTCCACGCCTGCACCCTCACAGCGCTCACCGATTGCCAGGAAGGAGCGACAGACCTCTGGGAGAAATTGAGACGGGAATCCAAAAACCTCGATTTCCAAGGCAGCTTATTTGAACTGTGCGGAGGCGGCAGCGGCGGGGCACCGTCCCTCCTCCCGCCGGCCTTGCCCCTGCTGCTGGCGGCTCTGTGGGCCGCCCTAGTGACCTGGCTGCCTTTCTAGGGGGGGCGAGCACACTCACACCCACACCCTCTCCATGTGCTGGATCTATCGAGGAAGTGTCCATCCGTTGCTTTGGGGACGTTGTGCTTTTCTGTGGTTGATGGTGATGATGGTGGTGGTGGCTGATGGTGAAACACCCATGTAGGACTGTGGAAGCGTTCTCCTTTTTTTTTTTTCTTTTTTTTTTTCCTCTTTTTTTTTTTTGTTTTTTATTTGCCAAATGTTACCAAACAGGCAGCGGCGCGCAGCCCAAATCGGACCTCAGCTTTACTATCGCTTCGAATCAAAAATAGAAAAAAAAATAGATATATAAATAAAAAATACAAACTCGAGCCCTCGTTGTGCAAAAGCAATCTCAGGAACGGCTCTGGGCCACCTAATGTTAAGGTTGTGATCGGCCGGGATACGGGATACCTCCCGCCGGGCCACGGGCTCCTCTAAAAATGTGGCAGTGTGCGAGGCGAGAACAAAAACGCAGACAAAAGAAAGGCACTGGCGATGAATCCAAGGTAGATGTCCACGTGTGAAGCATATGGTGAATAATTCACAATCTCTCATCTTTCCTCCACAGTCGCTTGTTTTTTGGTCATTCCACTGCAAAAAAAAAAATAATATAATAATAATAAAAATAAAAGAGAACATTTTTCCTCGAGGGGAAAAGGGAGCGAGAGAGCGAGAGGGAGAGGGAAACGAACAGTGAAGGAAGGAAGAAAGGAAAGAAGGAGGGAAGGACGGGAGGGAGGGAAGAGCAAAAGAACGCGATGTCAAATGCCTGGAAGAGCGAAGGAATGCTGCTAACAGATCTCTGAGAGTTTACCTTTACTTGCTGTTTGAAGGCATCTTTCCGAATTCACTGCCTTTAATTTTTTCCTCCTCTTTGTTTTAGATGTTACACATACCAGTAAAATACCTGAATATCCAACCGTAGAGATCACAAAAAGGGGGCTTAAATGTAAACCTAAAGAAAAAAAAATAAAAACAAAAAACCACCAACAACAGCAACATGATTTTGAAAAAAAAAAAGAGCCTTGATTTTAAAAGAGAAGAAAAATGTAATTTAAACAAAAGTTTATTATAAAGTCAATTCAGCAAAAAAATAACAAAAAAAAAGATTTGCTACAAAGTATAGACAGAAGTATAAAATAAAAATTATTGTTTGAAATGAGGGTGTCGTCCTTTTTATAAAATACGCCTAAACTATGTTGAAAAGAACAGGGCTTTGAAGGCAAGGGAGGGCTAAATCCTGAACCGATCCCGTGATGAACGTGGCGATTTCAGTTCAGACAAGGACAGGGCGGCTGAATTGGTTAGTCTCAGCCCTCCCTCCTTCCTTTTTTTTTTAATTTTTTTTTTTTTTTTTCCTCCATTTCTTTCTTAAAAATATGCTATAAATCCTCCCACCCTCCTCCTCCCCAAACCCAAACGAGCAGCACCCCCGTTTCCCAGCTGCCCCGGGGCCGGCGCAGGACCCCCCTCGGGGGCAGCGGCGGGGGGTGGGCGGCGCGGCGGTCCCGCGGGTGCGGAGCAGCGCGGAGCCCCGGCGGAGGGAGAGCAGCAACCACCATTAAGGAGGAGGCTGCGGAGCTGGAGCCGGGGCGCAGAGGAGCCCTTTCATAATTAATAATGCAGAACAGCCGAAGGAGCAAGGGGAAGGGGCGGGGGGGGGGAGGCGGGATATTGATTTCGCAGCAGAAGCTGCTCTAACCTCGGCTATTTATAGGCGCCTCATGCCTTTATAAAGAAATACACATGAAAGAGTAAACACGTCCTTTTTACTTATAAGGCGAGAGCCGAGCTGGCGACCGGGGGTGGGTGGGCGAGGGGGTGATGGAGAGGCAGGGGCCGCGAATTGGTTTGAGGTGATCTATTCCGGTGGAAAGCCGTTGCCTGTGCAATAGCTCTCCTTTGCCAATGTGTAAGGTGGCGGGGTCTCTCTCTCTCCTTCGCCCTCTCCCCCTGCTCCCCTTCCTTCCCAAGGTCCGCAATGTAATGGGTAAGCAATAGCAAATGTAACAGTTCATAAATCAAACAGTGGGTCGCGAGCCAATCTGCATTTCCCAAACGGATTGAATCCCAGCAACGAATGCGCTCAGGAACTGGAGCCAGGCGCCTTTACCACTGGAAGCAATGTTGATTTTTTAATGATAAAATACATTATGTGTGTGTTGGGGGGGGAGGGGGGGGCGCTTTGCAGGGCTCAGCCTCTCTTCGGCAGGCGCAGGTCTGCTTGCATTTCGTTTGCCTTTGCCCTCCCTCTAGACTCAATCCCCACCACCACCAAAGAAAAAGGAAAACCCTGGAGAGCAGAGCTTTGTTTAAATGGTTTGGGTTATTTTCCCTCCCCACAGAGGATCTAGACCTAAATTGATTTTTTTTTTTTCCTGTGCACATCTCTGTATTCATGAGGTCAGGCGCTGCTGTTTTACGATTTCCTGTAGCACGAAATGCCAGCTGCCGAGGAGAGGGGAGAGAGAGCCCTTGCTGGGGTGCCAGGGGATGTATTGTCTCCTATGGCTGGGTCCCGGGCACCTTTCACTGGCGGCAGGCAACCTGCTTCGCCCCGGGCTGCCCGGGCGCCGGTCCTGTCCGCTGCCGGCATCCCCCGGCTCGGCGCCGGGATGGAGCCGGGCGTGCTCCCGCCGCGACCCCCATCTTCCCGGCTGCCGGACGGTGCTTGTCCGTCGGAGGACGGTGGGAGGGAAGCCTCCCGGCCTTTTCTCACCCCTCGGAAGAAAGCTAAGACTCCGTAATAAGAGGGCGATTTCCAGCTCATTAGTGGACTCGAGCTGTCTGCGCGTGAGGTTGAATTACTAATGGATAATCTCTCCATAATTAGCACATCCCTCAATTAGCCCTGCGTTGAGGCGAATGATAAAACGGTGGCAAACCGGGGAGAAACAGCCAAGAAACCCGGGAGGGGGCTGGCGGCGGCGGCAGCAGCAGGAGGACGCCCGGTGGTGGTGGCCGTGCCCGAGCCCCTTCCCGGCCGGAGCCCCTTCCCTGCCCTCCCTTCCTGCCGCCCCCCGGACACCTCCTGGGGAGGGTCCCGTTTCGGGCTTCTAAAAACAATTAGCGTCCATCCCCGGGGCGCAGGCCGGCTACCGGGCGAGCGGGGACGCCAGGAGGTATGTGCTTTTCCAAAACCTGTATTGCATCCCTGGGTTTTCCAGCAGAGGCGGCAGGGACGGCAGCAAATCCCGGTCCCTCCGGCTGAGCTGCCCCCGGGCAACTGGCAAGGGATGCTCCCCGCCGGCATCTCGCTATTTTTTTCGGGCAGCGCGAGCACCCAACCAATCCCCTACTTCCCCCCCCCGTTCATTTTATAAGAGCCCCTCAATGTGCAAGGCATTGGTTGTTCCCTCTTCTGCCCCATTTCAGGTGCCGTTTCTGAAAGGCTGAGGGGATTTTTGTTTTAACCCGGGGACGGTTGCTTTCTCTTGCCTTGTTTTTTGTGGCCAGGGAAAGAGGAGCTCTCCCCCAAGTCCCAGGGCAGGGACTGAGCGTACCCGGTTTGCCTTCTGTCGCCTTGCACCTGGAGGGTTTGGAAGGGCTGGCAGGAGAGGGCTGCGGCGGGAGGCTGCGGGGTCGCCGGCCGGGCTGGTCCCGCTGCCCCAGGCAGTGGCTGCTGGAGAGGTTCAAGCCTCCAAACACCCCTTAACTCCTGGGCAATTGTGAGCTGATGAGTTAGAGAGGTGGTGGTGTTGGGGGGAGTAAATCGCAGCAGAAAAGATTTTAAACATTGACAGTTACCACAGCAAAACTATCTCCCACTTAAAATATATATATAAACACAAGGAAAAGAAAAAAAAAAAAAAAAAAAGAAAAAGCTGAAACACAGATAATCAGGGAAAGGAAACCACCGCTGAAAAAAAATACAAGGCAGTGCCTTTCTAGCCGGCTGGGTAATCGGGGAGGGTTGCAGCCACTGCGGCTCTGCCTGCCCTAATTCCCGTCCCCGGCTCCGACTGAGCAACCGCAGCCCCGCAGTCCCCGGAGGGCGGCGGAAAGCTGGCTCCCTCCTTCCCCCTCGGTGCTGGAGGAACCCGTCCTTGGCAAGCGACTGCTCTCTGCCAGCCTCCACCTTTTAGCAGCCTGGCTCAGCCCTGGAGGGCGGGCTGCGCCTTGCTGCCCGGGCGCCCTCCAGGCTGAGGTGGTGGTCGATTTTTCTTTTTTTTTTTTTTTCCCGCTTTAAAGCGTAAAAAAGGGTCCCTTTCTCATCTGTTTCCATTCAAAGGCTGTAACAGAGAGATGGAGTGGGCCTGCACGGGGAGCAACAGCTTGAGCCAGGACACACAGAAGGAGAAAAGCTGTCTGAATGGTAGCGAGGGCAAACAGGTTGGTCCTTACAGGTGCAGCAGGGAGATATAAACGTCAGATGCAGTACCCATTTCTTGCAGAACTTTCTGGTGGCTACAACTACACCTCAGAAGAAGCAGGAAGGCACTTCTGGTCCCTGGTTGGTTTGCACAGGCTAGGGACAAATGTACAGGTGACTCTTCCACTCCCCTTCCTCTCCAGAGCCCTGTTTAAATCTGTGCAGTTGCTTTCCTGCCCAGTGAAATCCAGTAGGCCCTGTGAAAGGCTGACAACCCAAGGAGAAAGAGGCCAGTTCAGCCTTCCTATTCATCAGGGCTGATTCATTAATAATTAGTGCTATTAGGTGCACTACAACAGTGCCCGAGGGCCCCAATTACAGGAAAGTGAGCTTGTTAAATCTAGAGCACCAGATTCTCCCTCCGTTACTCCTGCCTGGTGTGGAGGTGTTGCCTCCAGGGTGGGCAGCAGGAATAGCCCTGGCTTTCTAGGTATGTAGCCTCTCTGCTTTCCCCCTCCCTCCTCCTCCTCCAGCTTTTCTCTCCCCTTCTGCTTAAACTGCAGATTCTGCTCACAGGCTGCTGCAGAGTGAAGCCAATGCAGGAGGCGGCTAGCAGGACTAGCAGGAGGAGGTGGAAAACCAGGTTATTTTTCAAAGCCATTTCATTCTTCATCACAGGGCAAAAGAGTGAGTTGGGCAGGGAGTGGGTGGCTGTTTGTTTGTTTTGTTTTGTTTTTGTTTTTCTGGGGGTGAGGGGATGATGGGGACAGCAGAGGGGTCTTTATCACAAAACCAGATGCAATTTTAGTTGTCCAAAAGAGTTGCTTTAGGCTACCAGCAGCTGATAATCAATGGTGCTGTTGGCAAATATGCTTCCAGCTGGCTGCTGTCTCTCCTGAGGGACTGTTTCAACACAAGGCCCATTGCAGTGATGGTACAGCAAGGGGCTTTCGTTTGCTCTGGGCTTAAGGACCTTCTGCTGCCCACCGAGAAGAAAAGCTGGAGGTGATGTGGGAGAGAGAGACACAGCACTGTCATTGGTGAGTTACTGGTGGTACCTTTCTCCTCTAATCCCCACGGTGGGTCCGTGTTAGAAGATACTTCTCAAAGCCCCATACTCCTGAGCTAAGAATTTGCTAATGGATGGGCAGGCTGTGCTGTCATAGGCTTTGCCTTTCAGGAGACTACTGCAGAAATAGGTTTAAATTAAATGAAATTAAAACTGCAGAAATAGGTTTAAATTATTCAAATGGTCAGAAGCCCTGACTGTGGCCTCTACCCTAGCTTTTTGTTTTTATTGTTTGCCTTATTTTTTGTTTGTTTGTTTATCTCCTAAGCTGATATTAAGAAAAGATGGAAACACCCTGCTGAAGGTGAGAGTAGTCACTAGTTCACCCAAGTGCTGTTACCCACCAGCAAAAATCCGTGCCCATAGCTGCTGGAAGTCTCTTCAGCAAGAGAAACAGCACTGCTCCAGGGGACAAACAACTAGCTCTGAACTTCTTGACACAGTTTTCCTCTGGGAAAAAGTATCCTCTGAAGTCAATAAGCGTTCTTCCTAGGTAAGGATTTTGAAAGCTCAGTTTTGCCTCTGACAGGGATGCTATCTAAATATGAACTCCAGGTTAATGCCACCAAAATATGAAGTGTGTTTCATGGGTTCAAAAATATGAAGTGTTCAACTGACTTTGCACCACCAGGTTTCTTGCCTATTATATCAATTTATTAAGGAGTGTGAAAAATTTACTAGCATAAAAGATAAAACCTGCAGGACACTTTTTCACCTTTTTTTTTTTTTTTTTTTCTGTGAAGCAGCAGGCTCAAGAATGGATGGGCAGGGCATCCTTTAATACCAGTTTAATACTTTCATAACACTTTGGATACTATTGCATATTCAAACTGATGCTTCCTAAGTCAAGGAACAAAAAAGCACACCCCAGCCAGCCAAAAAAATCAACCAACAATAAAAACAACAGAAGAAGAAGGAAGAAAGGAAGAAAACATAAAAAAATCATCACTGATATTGATAGAAATTGTTTTAATCAGATTTATCCCTTCTTAAGCTGTCTCTTTGCTACAGACACTATCAGTTAAGTTTTCTTCAGGACACGCTAGGTACATGGTCTAATTCTGCCAAATGCTCCTCTTCAAGAATCAAAATAAGCATCTCTTTGTCAGAACTTCTATTAGTAATATATTGAGTATGAAACGTTTTACAGTAAATTGATAGTTTAATATTTATGCCCCTTTCTGCATTTCCCTTTGACCGTGTAGTGAAAGAGGTCTTACCTGTTCCTGTGCTTCTTTGAGGCACTTTCAATTTTCCAGTCCTCTGGCACAAGCTGTCCTTCGCAAGGGAATGATTCCTGTAAAAGTCACAGCCCCATTTAATTTCCCATATTCCAAGAAACCCTAAATTATGTTGTCAGATGAAAAATCCAGAACATATTTTGTTAGCATGGAGCATTGGTCACATTAGTTTCGCAACGCCTCATTTGAGGATCCAATATGTCAGAAAATTCTCCTAAGCTTTGCTTTTTATTGAGGCTTAATAGGTGCCTTTGTCCCTTTTACTAGACCTGCGATGCAAGACTCAGTTTTGTTCTGTTGCCAAAAAGTTCCATTTGATCTCTCTCACCCTTGCTTCCACTGTCTATTAAAGGGGAGTAACACTGAGGTATTTGATGGGTAAAAAGTGCTACATGAGGAGGTAGGCATTATTAATTGGAACGATCTTATTTTATCTTTTAGCTTTCATCAGAAGAAAAACATCTGGATTGAAAAGACAACAACAAATAATAGGTAAAGGATGCTTCCCTGAGGCTTCATAGATCTGCTGTGTCACAGAAAAAATTCAGCCCTGGGAGCGCAAGAGTTGTGGTTCACGTCTCCCGTGGAAGAAGCCTCATTTTAAAGAACGTTGTAGCATACCTACCTAATGCAGATGCTGTGCTATAGGCATTTCAGGCTGTGAATTTCAGCCTGTGTCCTTGGCTAGGCTGTTGAGGACAAGTTGCAATACCTGTCCTTCTTGCAGAGATCCCAGTCCGTCTTCAGTCATGTCGCTCTCTGCTGGCAAGCTCCCTGGTTTTGCTGTGCATCAAAGGTTCATTTCATTTCCTTCCCTCCCTTTTTTTTTCAGGTGTTGGTGATTTGTACTCTCTCCACCTAAATCAGAGACCTGGCACATCAATACCTAGAAGGCTTAGGAGAAGAAGAAAACATCAATATTTCACTGAACACACAAAGTTGCACAACTCCCCCATCTCCATTTTAATGTCAGCTGTGGTTACTTTGGGTTCTTTTTCTGTAAACGGAGTGATTTCAGCTTCTCTTTGAACCCTGCCTGTGCGAGTAGCTTGTTTTTCCCCATTGCTAGCATTAACAAGGAACTGTGAGGAGTTTGTTCAGGCTCACTAGTCAGACAGCCTTGGGGTGTCTGACTTTCTAGGAAAAGCCACGTCAGGAGAAAGCGAGAGCCAACCTATGCACCAGCCACAACTTTTGCTGGTCTTTACCTTACGCTCCAGCTCAGGCTCATGTGAAACAAATTGCCATTAGCAACTGTAATATAGACAAATGCAAAGAAAAATGAGCTGGACGCTTAGTCACGGAGCTGTGCTTAGAAATGATGCCCATTATAAGGCATTTTCAGTGAGTTCTGCGGCGCCGTGCCAGCTCACGGCAATTCTGGACTTTGTCTGCTCGTGTTAGTCTGTGGTCTGAAGTTTCTGATCTCATCCTTTGTGCGAACTAGATCGTGCAAATGGGGGTATCGGAGTCGCAAGGAAGTCGAGCAGATTTCGCATGAGTACTGGCCTGAGAAGGGGAAGCAATTAGCTCTAAATTCACTCTGCCGGCCTGTCATTTCTGAGCTCCCCCCCTGCTGCTCTGTAACTGGAAGCCCTGTGGTCTAGAAGAAGGGGAGAAGAACATTTTGCCCATGCTCATATTAATCAAATCGTCTTGTGAGCTGCTGAATCTGTGAAATTTTATCTCCCGTGGTGTTCCGTGGTAATGACTGTCTCCTTTGTGGACTCTCTGGTGTCTAGTAATAGAGTTGTGTTTCTGCAATGGATGCACTCCCAGGGTTTTTCTCCTCTGCCTGCCTACCTCCACAGCACTTGTAGGCAGCTCAAACCTTTGAGACTTCCATTCCCTGTCAAGTTTGATCAAACTCAGCTCACAGGCTCAAAAATTATTTAGGAGGGACTGACTGGCACTTGCACAGACAGTGTGATCTCATAAGCTTCCTTTCCTTGGGAAACTAGGCTACCAACCTAGCAACCGGGGAAAAAAATGCCATCCTGCTAGAAAAAAAGGACCTAAACACAGGGAGGAAAGAGGGAAGGTGGGAGAGGAAAGTGAAGCTGTTTTGAAGGGGAAAAAAAAAAAAAAATCACTGCCTTGTGGTTGCAGAACTCTCGCACATCTAAAGGGCCAATCTCGGAGAGGCATGCTGGAGAAAATATCCTCCAGGAGATGGCAAGATCTCTTGTGAAAATTTGCGGAGGAGGGAAATCACCCAGATTCATCTCACCACCAGGCATCCTAAATGGATATTTACATGGTAAGGATTGTCACCAGTGGTACCTGTTTCTCTCTGCTGACTAGAGGAAGACACAGACACAATTAGTGTGCAACCTGTGCGTTACTGTCGGTGCAGTATCTGAAGTGAGGTGGGTCCTATCCTGGAGGGAATGATCCTCTTACTGCTTTCTCCTTCAGACCAAAACTTTCCATGGTGCTGTTGCGGAGTTTATTACTCCATGTACCATATTTGTATTTTATAAAAGCTGTTTTAATAGCTGCAGATGCATGCATGGTTTTACTGGGCATTTATAAGCACTTACCCTCTGTGCACTAAATTTTTTCCCGTCTTTGTATTTTACAGAATAAAATCCTTTAAGTGAGCTTTAATGATTCTAGTACTACTTCTTTACAAGCTAGAGAGCTGTCATCCTGTTTTTATTTGACATCACATGATATTTGAGGCTGTCAAAAGTATTATAGTGCATACTCATATAAATTGATATTTAATTTCAGTAATTATAATGTCACTAATCGCATTTTTTCTACCTGATGCGATTACTGACATTCAACTCATGAGCTCTGCTTTTTTCATTCTGGATCTAGGTGTTCCTTTATTCTTTAATCTTACCCACCTACTGCAGATTGTATACACAATGAAACTAGGAAATAAAAGCTCAGATCTTCCCATAAACTGCTGTGTGTCAAATGCAGGAGCTAGTTTGAAACTTTGGCTGTACCCAGGGTGCAGGATATTCTCAAAACCCCACTCCCTACTACTGTGTCATTTTTATGAGGCTTAGGGAGGGTTGTGTTACCCAGGTGCTGCACAGTGCTTAAGTGCTTGTACTCGCCTATTGCTAAAGGCCTTCTATTTGCAGTTTTTAGAAGTCTTTTTTTGCTTGCAGCCATTCACTTAACATACCCTGTGACTGCTATGGCAGCTCTTTGGCCTGGTATCTCAATGCTCTTCTCCTCATGGCCTTGCACTGGTGTGTTCCCAGAGAAAGAGCTTGCTTTCTTATGCCTCAGCCACCTGTCTGTCCTCTGCTCCTCCACCTTCTCATCATGTTGTGGTCGAGTTATAATTTACAGCCTGCACTGAGGTTCCCCTACTCTGTCCACCTGGTGCCTTCTAGAGTGATGACTCCATATTAGAACAAATACAACAGATAATGAGTAAATAATAGTCATTTTAATATATGATAGGTATTACCTAATTACAGATGTGTACAAGGCTTAGCAACCAATTAACGTGCAACGTTTGTACCTAATTAAGCATAATCCAGTCAGTGCCAGTGTTGTCATCAGACAAAGATCACTGAAAAGCAGCTTGAGCAGGCTTTAATGAAGGGTGTGATTTTACTGAGGGAAAATCACAGGGAGCAGGTTTTGACATGATTGTCATTCTCTGCTGCGCTGAAGTGGATACTGAGGAGAGGACCTTCACCTGAGGATCCCAGCTGCATCTCTCCTTGACTAGCCACTGAAGACAATTTCCCCTTTAACCTTGAACTTGATACATGCCATCAGCTACAAAAATGGTGAATAAAGCATGTGATTTGTGCCTATCAACCTGTCTCAACTTTCTTTGTGTTAAAGCACAAAATCAAAAAATTATCTGGGCCACGGAATTGTAGAATCATAAAATGGTTTAGGTTGGAAGTGACCTTCAGGGTCATGTAGTTCCAACCACCTAGACATGGGCAGAGACCCTCCCACTAGGTATCTCAAAGCCCCATCCAGCCTGGTCTTGAACACTTCCAGGGATGGGGCATCCACAACTTCCCCTGCAACCCGTTCTCGAATTCCTGCTCTGTGCCAGCAGAGCTTGAGGTCAGTGATCCTTCTCAAACGTACCTAAGACCTATTGGCTTTAGGGTTATGGTCCACAGAGAAACTTGTTTTTGTTCAATATCAGTAACAGCAAACCTTTCACGGGCAGTACATCTTTATAATTATTGCCATGTCAGTATTATTGCCTATTATTTCACATCTATTATTTCACATCTATTATTTCACTTTAGGAGTGGCTTTTATTATTTTAGTTTGAAAACTCTTTCCAACTGTCTTAAATTAAGCCAATATAAACTTAATTTAACCTGAAAGGACAATTGCTGTGCTTTGCTCTGCTGCTAGCAGTATGTGTTGCAGCAGGGTTTCGTGTCCTATCACGGAGCCACGGCTGCATCCAGGCTGGAGTGTCCATATGGCAATAAGCACTGACTTCACTCAGTCTCACTGTTCTAGCTCACCTGCAAAAAAAAAAATATCCCTCTGACTGAGTGACCAAATTCACTGCTGGGTAAAAATGTACATAATCTATAGGCCAGATTGTAACAGTAGTGCTTGACCTGGGTGCCCAGTGAGTGATGAGTGGGCAAGCTTCTTTGGAGCAAAGACCAAGAAGTCTGCAGAGATGCTGTCTTGGAACTAAAAGGACAAGAAAAGATCATTTGTACCAAAGTGTCTGGAGAACTCACCCTAAACAATGTCAGTAACCTAGAGGAGGACTACCGCCCATAAACCAAACATGTCTGAACAAAAAAATGTGACTTCCTTCCATCAAGACACCCACTGCCTCAACATACCAAGCAGCATCTCCACAACAAGCACCCAGGCAGCCATCAGAAACATGGCTCAGTCTGATTACTTACAAATCACCAATGAGGGTGATTCCATACCTCCTCAGCCTCTGTCAGTGCTGTCTTTTCTTCACTGTCAAAGGTATCTTTTTCCTTAGCCTAACCTGATTTTTCCATCTTTAGAGGTGACTATGAACACCTCTCAGGAGTGACGTGGATCAGTTGTGGACCTCAAGATCTCTTTTGGGCCTCTCCAAACCTCTGTCATGGCTTCCTAGAATTCAGTGTGATAAATGAACAGCTACAGGAAATATTTGCTCTTTTAAAATATTTGCTCTTTGCAGAAAATGTGCTTTTAATTTACTAAACAATATTATTTGGTCATCAATCATTACCAACACTGAATTCATGAAAACATTTGCTGACCAGTATAAAACCAGGAGGGGTCAGCTTTTCTGAAGTCTTACTGAGGTAAAGAATTCCAAACAGGTACATGAGGTTGCTCTTGCACTGGAAAGTCAGTATTTGTTACTTGGGGATCAGAGAGATGAAAGGAGTCCCAAGATATGAAACTGTACAGGAGACCTGCACACAGCCTGCTAAGTGTGTAAAACAATCAGCCCTGAAACGGTTAGCAGTATGGTCACTTAGATTGCCATATCATGCTTCAGAGTTAATCCAACTTTGGTTTACTAAGGGACCAGAGTTGGGGGGGGGGGTGCGTAGGGGTGGGTAGCAAGGAAACCAGTGACTGATCTTGCCGACATTTGTGCTGAAGCCTATCTAAACTTATTGTTCTTTGGGACACCTTATGCTAGTTGGGGACAGCAAGGAAAAAACATTTTCCTCTCTTTGGGCAAGCATCCCCAGGCTGACATCCAGGCAGGAGAAGCAGGGAGCTGGCATGCTCAGAATGTATAACCTGGGTGCCTCCTCCAGAGACGTGCCAGCCACTGGCTGCTGCTGGTTTATGGCAGAAGATACAGCAGCAGAGCTACCCATCCCACTGGGCAGTCTGACCTGTGCCAGGACTCGCTGTGAAGCATTTCTCTGATGATAAGCTTTCACAGAATCACAGAATCACCTAGGTTGGAAGGGAACTCTTAAGATCATCTAGTCCAACCAATGGAAAGAAAAAAAAAACAAACACTTTCCCCCCCAAAACAACAACAACAACAACAAAAAAAAACCCACCACAAACCACACACCCCACCACACCCAAAAGCAACACCAATCCACTACTAATCCATATCCCCAAGCACTATGTCAAATCATCTCTTGAATACCTTCAGGGATGGTGCCTCAACCACCTCCCTGGGCAGCCCATTCTAATGCCTGACAACACTTTCAGTAAAGAAATATTTCCTAATATCTAACCTGAACCTCCCCTGGCACAACTTGAAGCCATTGCCCCTTGTCCTATCATCTGTGACCCCTGCCTCTCTACAGCCTCCTTTCAGGTAGTTGTAGAGAGCGATAAGAGTTGTTGAGAACTTTGCTGTGTTTACACAGTTAGCAAATACTCCAATCCCTCACGTACCAAAGGGGAAGTAATAAAAAAAAGCTGCTATGGTATCACTTTATGTACCAGTCATACAAGCACAGCCTCCCTCAGGGTCTGCCTCCTTTCTTGCCCGGTGGCATCCAAATACTAGTCACAAGATCAGAGAAACATCTCTAATCCATGTGGACAGGTCTCTGGTCTCCTAGCTGGGGCAGAAGGAAAGTCCTCTCAGTCAGATCCACCATGTCCTCAGCTGGCCACCCTTGTCTCCCATGGCTTTTTTGCAGCACACCTTTGCCCAGCAGCTTTATCAACTATATTCCTCCCACCAACCATAACTGGTCAGCCGAGACCTCTGAATGTCAGACCCACTTTGGCACCAGGGATAGTGCCTCCTGGCAGCACATCGTGGAGACCTGATGGACTCCCAGCAAAAGGAGCAGATTATAAGGCAGTGGAGCTTTAGTGGTTTTACACTGTGACAGGCAAACTTTTGTATCTCAGGTTACTTACAGAAGCTGCTTCAGTAGAACAAGGTGCAGGAGGCAACACTGTCAAGGGGAAAAGGCTTACCCTGAATACTGCCATTCAGTGCACAGGAAAGCTGCTTGGTTACACACAGAGGTTTGCCACAATTTCCCATGTAGCCGGCACTTGGCTTTACCATGTGGACTCAGTACCTCGCTCAAAGGAACCAGAGTGAAAACTGACCTGCAGACACTCTGCATTTAGCACTGAGAAAAGAAAGTTCTTGGGCCTGTGAAGCCCTGAGATGGAGCTTTAAGTATGTATTTAAAGGTCAGACAGCAGCTTTGGCAACTCACTTTAGCTCTATTCCTCTGACATGTTCCTAAAATGGGCTTAGTCTCTGAATGCACCTGTTATAGAGTATAGTGTGAACAAAATCTTTTATGATCATAAAAGCAGAGTTCCAAGTCATATTATATCTTTGAAGAACTATAGCTCTGGAAGACAAATTTAGAGCAAAAGAACATACTGACTGCAGCTTGGACTATTGCATTTGGTACTAGAGATGACCATGTGGAAGCTGTCTCTGGACATATATCTGGACATTCTGTATATATACAGAATATATATTCCATGTGTTATTTTCCAGGTCACTGAAACTCCAAATACAAAATCCAACCACCAGGAAATTTCCTTGGGTTTGTGGCACTGATGAAAATTCTCTGAGTCACTCCGGGCTTGATTTTCAAAGGTACCAGATCCTCTCCGTTCACAGTGTCATCAACTGGAGCTGTAGTTGCTGATCTTCAAGCTTAAGCAGAGGTTGAGTTATGGACTTCAAGACACTAATGAAATACTTTGTTCTGCTGTGCAGATATGGGTCAGCTGTAGCTTTCAGTCCCATGTCTTAACTGCCTCAGGGCTGGATTGATGGGAAAGCTATTTTTGAAAGAAAAAAAATAATAACGATCATGTAGAAAAGAAAACTGCAAAAATAGTCTTAGGCCATTTTGGGTGTTTTGAGCTGTATCCCACCGCCTTTACCTGTTCTCCCTGAAATGCAGGCTTGGTTGTATGACTTGTATTCTCTGAAGCTGCTTTTTTTTCCTCCAGGGATATCATGTTGAGAGTGCCTGTTGCCCTCAGCTGCATGAAGGGGGGAGAATCAAATCAGAAGAGGTGAACTGTTTTGCCAGTCAAATATGAAGTTATGCAACAGTAGATCCTCCCAGATGGCTTGTCAAGTACCTCTACTGAGCAGGGACAATTACAGAATAAGGGCAGCATCACTCAAGAAAATTTGCAAAAGTGAAAGACAAGAAGAGAGCATTTGCAACCCACTAAATGTTCCTTCATAGCTTTGTTGCTTAACAACAACTTGGTCAAGGACCAATACCATCACCAGTCACAGGCTCTTGTGGACAAGTCTCATCTAGCTCGGGGCTTTCACTTGCTGCTAGAACATTTTGTCAAATGCCTTTTTCATTTGCTTGGCTGCTAGGCAGGCAAACACACCAGCCCTTATTCTTAGCCATCCTTTAGCGAAGCAGATAGGACAGCTAATATCAATGGTTTAAGTTAACTGCTGTTTACCTATTGCAAACCCCAACACAGACTTCAACATGTAGAATATTAATCATAATTATCCATAGGACCTTCAGTGGTCTAATGGGAAGTGTCCCTTCCCATGGCAGGGGGGCTGGAACTAGACGATTTTTAAGGTTTCTTCCAACCTAAACCATTCTGTGATTCTACCATTCTATGATTCAGCAGTGCTCGCTTGAAATGCTCTCCTACTGTTGGCCAGGGCAGCTGGAGCCCCCCGAGAGAGGTTTAAGCAAGTGCAGCTGATTCACCTACGTCAGTGCCTCTGTGTTGTTTCCAATCATCTATCCTGATTAACACCCTGTGTAGATGCTGTTATTGCAAAATCAGAGTGCATTGTTCATGCTTAACTCAACTCTTGAGCTGCCCTTAAGAAACAGCAATGGCACTTTATATTTGCGCCTTACCTTAATCAGTGATAACTTGCAAGTGCAGGCAAGTCCTGGGATACATGATTCATTATCTTAGAGGAGTAAGAGCAATGTAATGAGCATGCTGAGCAGTCCTGAGGGAGGATCTTGTATCCAGCCAGCTCATGAAGGGGGTCTGAAATGAATTTTGCCTTGGAGGTTTTGGGAAAGAGAAATAGGGTTGGTTTTCACTTGATGAGTAAAACCAAAGGAAATCAAACAAGTGTGTTGATGGATACGTTCTTTGCATTGTCCTTGCAGAACAAGCTGGGGAAAACACCATTTCACTCTTGTTTCAAACTCTGTTCACTGCAGAGGGCTGCCTGTTTTGGTGGCATCCATGTCTATGGTAGCAGCACTCATGGAGAACAGCCATCCATCAGACCTACAAATGGAGGAAGATTGCCAAGTTACACAGGTTCTCATCAGTTGGACTCAAATGGGCAGTTAGATATTAACCCATGTATGAGAAATAAATTGTTCTTTAGATTAGATATTAGGAAGAAATTCTTTACAGTGAGGGTGATGAGGCACTGGAAGAGGCTGCCCAGAGAAGCTGTGGATGCCCCATCCCTGGAAGTGTTCAAGGCCAGGCTGGATGGGTCTGTGAATAACCTGGTCTAGTGGGAGGTGTCCCTGCCAATGCTGGGAGGGGTGGAACTAGATGATCTTTAAGGTCCTTACAACCCAACCATTCTATGTTTCTATGATTTTCTTCTCCACGGTGGTAGGACAGAGAAGCCAGTGCTTTTCCTGAAAGGGCTGCAGAGCGTTGCAGAAGAGAGATCCTTTGTGCAGGCAGACAAAAAATATGGGTTGTGTGGACTGGGGAAAATCTGCTGCTCTTCAGTGCACCGATGCAGGGTGAATAGTAAAAAATCACTGGCATTTTGCAGGGGGTTATTCCCTCTGTGTTCTGTTTTGTTTGGAAAAAAAAGGAGGCAGGGGACCTCGTGACAGCCCAGATGAATTGTTTGCCTCTCCTGCTTTTTTGAGCCATGTGAGCGTCCATTTTTATGACTGGACTGGTTTCTGAGAGCTGACTCATATCTGGACCTTTTTCTGATCTGTGTGGGATGCTCCTTAGCAAACTCCATCCTCCTATACAGCTAATATCTTTATGTCTTTCTGTTATTGTGGCTGGAGGCTGAAAATTTGAACGGAGAGCTCTAGTCCTTGTGCTCAGAGTGAGACTCCATGCCCTAACTCATTCATCAATCCACTAAAAATCAGCCAGCCAGCCTGCAGGGTGAGCCTGGAAGGCTCTGTCGTGGAAAGGCCCTTCATCTGTGCTCAATCAGCAAATCCCAAGGAAAGGACTACGGCCATGAGAGCTCAGAAGCAAACTATAGACTCAGTAAGATGGGTCAAGCCATAATAAATGAGTAGATCACTGACCTTTTCTCTTTTTCCTGTTTGTGAATTACCCAAGAATGCACTTGATGCTTGCAAAGGGTAGGACAACCAGTTCTAACTAAAATTCTTCTTAGCTTTGCTGTTTTTAATGCCTAGAAGGAAGAAACAGGGCAGTGGGAATAATAAAGTGGCATGACCACAAATACCATTTAAAGATCTAGTGAGGAGTTGTGGCAAAAGACACACTAAAGGTCAAAATCCACTGTTTTTTTTTTAATCTAAAATGGGATTTTGTTGTGTGTTCTTTAGTGACCTTAGTTTTTGTAATGATCACTTTTAGAAAAAAAAAAAAAGAGTGCACAGTGGGCCCAAAAGTTCTGTCACTGTTCACTCTTGTATGACAGAAAGTCAATGGAAGTGGCCACTGTAAAAGAGGGCATGGTGGGCTGTGGGCTGGTGGGGGCAGACAGGGTTAACAACAACAGCAGCACACATTGCCAGATCCTGCCATTCATTCCCACCCCTCTCATTTGTGCTGAGGTGAGTGCAGAGAACCTTTGGGCCAATGACATCTAACTTTGCAGGTGCAATGTCACTACCTTAATTTACATGACAGCACTGTCTAACAAACCATTTTTCAGCACAACCAAGAAGGTGGACATGCATAGCAAAGGGTGGAAAAGGGGTTGGTACTGTCACTTGGGACAACATCTCACCAAGCATAGCTTGGACTACAGGGCTTTGCTCACTGATGAGTCCACAGCTCCATTCCCTGGATACTGTTTGATGGTAAGAGCAATCTTGCTCCTTTTCCAAACACTACTCCCTCCCAATAGGCATACACACCATCAAAATGTAAGCAGGACTTCTACATCATCTATGGCCACCTGCTTTGGGCTACAGTGTTAGGATCGACAGTTTGGAGAGGGCACCGCAAACTGGAAATGTTTGCCTAGCAGAACAACAAGGTAATTTGTGATGTCAGATACAACTCACTAATCTTTTTCATAAAATATCCCAGATCCACATATTACATCTTTAATCTAGCAGATGTCAGCTCTCTGCCACATGTTAAAATTTAGTTCGGCTGTGCTTAGCTAGTTGGCGTAAAGTAAATTAATTCTTGTTATTTAAGAGTATGACGATGAAATATGGGTTACTCCACACTTGACTCTGTGTCCTAGATAGTAACACATGAATTTTTTAATAGGATCCACTTCCCTTATATTCAAAATCAGTCATGAGAGAGATAAATGAGGCTAATAATAAACAAACCTTGCAAAGGCCTTTGGGATGTCACAGAAACAAGGTTCAGATGGTTGCACAGTGATGGAGATTCCCCACAGCTCACGTAGAGGAATGACTGCCAAGCGTTAGCAGCCACAGAGCAGCAGCTCCCAGAGGGCATTTCTCCACAATGGCAAAACAACCTCAGCTGAGGGAAAAGTACACAGCTTCCAGGTTAGGTAGTCCCAGAGCTTCTCGTTGTTCGATATTAAAATGTTCTTTCACGACAAAAATTACTCTACACATGCCTGATTTTCATATTCTCTCTCCCTGTGACACTGAAATGTGCCATAGCTGAAGACAGACTACCAGGATTATTAGCCAGATCAGCTGCTGCTGCTGCTACAACTATCAGATGAACTAAAGGAGGCAGACTAGCAGTCCCTTCATTTTTAAAGTAATTAGTGATGGAGAAGATTTATGGCCACTGCATTTATCGACTGTTTAATTTATTGAGCAAATAGCCCTGTGACGGAAACAAATGTAAACTGGGTAGAAGGATTTTGGTAAAAGATTAAGCTAGAAAACGTCTTTTGAACAGTGTCTGGAAAATCTGGCACAGAATAGCAAGACTTTACCTTGCTAACCTCTTGTTCACTACTTATCTCTGTAGTAGCTGATAGCATCCTGCATGTCACATAACCTTGAGTCTGAACAAGCAGCCACGGATTACTGGGGTCTCTGGATCAACTGTTAAGGCTTTAGGACATAAAAAATGTCTAAACTTCCTCCTCAGAAGTGATCGGGCAGCTCAGAGGCAAAAGTATAGATCCCCAGTCATTATAGATGTAGAGGAAATAAAGACCTAGAATTATTAGAGGCCATTAATAATTATTATCAAGATCCCTTAAAAATATAGGGGCAAAGAGATCTCCTTCCCCAGTCTACAATGTGAAAATGCAGCATCCCTCCATGTCAGGTCTAGGGAAATGCTGAAGAAAGGACAGACCACTGTATCCATCCCCTTCAGGCTGTGGGCTGGCATGGTGTGATGGATAGAAACAGAGGGCAGATGTCTCCTCCTGTGGCATTTTACACGTTCCTTCCCACCACCCCCTAGGGGTGGAGAGAGCATCACAGGAAGCTCACTGGGAAGCTGGTGCATACTTGTGAGGAAGAAATGACGTTTTGGAGTCAGGCGTTTGGCAGTCTGGGATTTAAAAACATGAAGGGGTTATTGAAGGAAGTTCACAAGCACATGTCATATACAATGTGGAAAAGATGTCACAAGATTATCGATGAGTCCAGGTCATTAGCCAAGGGTGACATGTATTTTGGTGGATGATTGCCAACTGAAATGACCATCTGTGTCAAATCAAATGAAACTGGCCATCAGTACACTTGTCAGCTAAAAATAAAAAAATCAAGGAAGAAAGACTATTTTCTGAAGTGTCAGTTCAGTTCTACAACCCTGAAAACCTGAACTTACCACCAAGTAGATGGTGAGCCCACACTTCTCTTGCAGCATTCAAGACACGTCCACAAGGTTAGGACAGTTATTGGTGTCCTAAAAATTCAGAATAAAGATAAAATGCCTTTGTTTGCAGTGTGCTTGACAGTTCGCAGGATCAAAATATCTCTGACTGTTTTTAATATCTAATTCACATCTATGGATGAACCCAGTTAAAAATGTGTTTTGCATGGAAAAGAATTTTTTTCTTCTAAATTTTCTCATGAAAAAAATCATTGCTTTCAATGCAAAATATCCCCCCCATTAAAAAAAAAAAAAAGATAAGTGTTATTTTAGCAAAAGAAAAATCTGTTTGGGGGAGGTTTCTAATTTTCTTTGACAAAGACAAAGGACATAGTTTTATGATTGTTCTTAATGGAAAAAACCTATCTCCTAACAGCTCCTTTTTTTGACTGAAGTTATTTCAGCCTTCTCTACCTGAAAATGCCTTTTTCTGTGAGGGATGAAACTGGAGGATGAAACGGGCCTAGCCCCTGTGCCCTGTGCCAGCCTAGTCCCTTGAGCCACATGCTGCTGTTTATTGCTTTGGCTAAGCAGAGGTACTACAGAAAGGAAAAGATTGTACAGTTCATTTTTCCATCTCAAAGACAGGACTTTCCTATTGTCTCTTGGCCTGAGAAGCCCTCTCTTTTGCCTCATGCAGTGAGGATTCCCCATCCTATTTCAGTCTGCTGAAAATCACCACCTTTTCCTAGAGTGCTAGGATTAAAGTAGCTTAATGAGTTTGCATACGTCAGCCAAACCTCCTTCAGTGACATTTAAACTAATATAATTTATCTCACAGTTGCTGTGGACTAATGCATAGGATCAACTCCTATTGCTCACCTTATGCCTGGTAATAGGCATTAAGTTGCTGCCGTCGGATGCTGTGTCTGAGCCCTCAAGCCCTGGGGAAGCAGCTCCAGCTGCTGAGCTGAAGCCAGTGTGTTGCCCATCTTGTCTAACATTATCTTGCCAACAGTGGGCAGGCTGAATACCTCTGTGGAAAAAAAACCCAAACACCCACAAACCTTACATATGATGCGGACTGCCCCTCCTACAGGTCTCATCCTATTCTACTGAAGTTTAAATCCTGAATCTTATGATTACCTGCTTTTCAGTCTTCCTCTCCCTGTTTTTCAGGATTAAATTTTCTCAGTCCAGATATCCTTTTCCATTCTGAAAATATCTTCCCCATTAGTATCTCCAAACAAAGGATAATATCTATGTGACACCCTTGAGAAATGAGGGCCATCTCTTCTTGGCCACCAACTAAGCCACTGTTTGGGCACTGCTGACTTTCCTCAGGCTTTCCAGGCATTTACTGATGTCTCAACTTAGACCTCAGCCCGAAATTTTAAAAAAGTGAACATCAACAGGTGTGAATGGAAACTCTGCCAACCTCTCTCACCCTGAAACCCTGATGTTCTCCTATCTATCCTGGGTGACTACATTTATTGACCCCTTTGATTTGCTTGACTTTGGAGGTCCATCATTTTAGTGATCTGTGTGGGAAGTGAATGTCCTGGTAACAGGGATCCCATCAGTGGAAATTTCACGGGGGTTACACTCCCTATAGGGAATCAAATCCTCAGTAACAGACAGCTTCCCACATCTGTAAGTCTTTGCTTTGGGGCTAAAACATTTCACACGTGATGCAAACCCACATGCAGTTAGAAAAGGATAGCCAGCATTCTCACAAATACCTGATGGCAGCATTCACTTTGTCCCAGCTCGGAGGATGAAAGACTCTTTTGCAGAGGATTAGTGCAACAGCTGCATGCCTCTTAACCTAGGAAGATTTAGGGAGTTTGAGAATTACGAGATTCATTCTCTGAAAATACTTAGAAATATACTTCTGTGAAAGTACAGTGAAACATATTGTCTCATAATTTCCACAAATATTTTCTGAAATTGGATTTTGAACTATCACAGAGTCATATAAGACACCTAGCTCTTGGTGCCAATCCCATCCAGTCAGACAACACAGCATTCAACTACTGTTGGTCCATGCAGTTTGAAGTACAAATTGCAAAAGCAAATTACAAAGCAAGCAGCAGAAAAATACTTCTGGGAAACATGGGGGAGATAAATTTTCAGTAAACTATTCATATGATAAATGATTCATTAAAAATTAGTCTACACTATCCAATCACAAATTATTTCTTCTTAGGGAGTCAGGAAAAGAAGGGGAAAAATTTTGATGTTCCTGCCCGTGATGGGAGTTAGAACTAGATGATCTCTAAGGTCCCTTCTAACCTAAACCATTTGATGATTCTATGAATTCTCATTACAATAATGGCAAGAAAACTTTGAATGATGATGCTCTGAAAAACTTCATATGTTTGTTTCTGTATGGTAAAAATTAGTCTCACCTTTTCCCCCTGCTCTTTCATGATTTAAAACTCACTTGCTTTTAAAAGTTCAAGCCTGTCATGTAGTTAATCCTCACTGAGAGCTAGTGAAGATGACATGTTTGAAAATAATTGGTTTTAGGAATTTAGGAAGAACATTATCAATGCTGAAATTCCCTGTCTTCTTTTAGTGTTATCCAACTCTTGCAAGTAGATTTAGTGCAACACAGCTCAAACCAGTCCAGTTATAATTTGACTAGAAAAATCAACTCTTTTTTTATTGTTAGCTTTTATTACCTACCACTATACAAACTTTCTATTATCTTAGTGGTGCAGCACCACTGATGAAAATCTGTTTCGATTGACCATTCTTGCAGCCACCTCAGCATTACTGCAGTCAAACACCTCTCTGTGTTAAAAGAATGATAAGACTGAAAACTCAAGCACTCTAAAGTTAGAAAAGCTGTGGGAAAGTTAGAAACTGTGTTATATGTTAAAATACAGGCTTTGATTATGCAGTAGCATACTATGGGTTTTGTTTTTGTTTTTTTTTAAAAAAAGTGTTGTCCAAGTACACCATTATTCAATATTTCTTTGAAGGAAAATAAAATATGCAGTGCACGTGAAAAAACACCAAGCATAAGATTATTTTATTTTCTCCTGGGTCTTTCTAACACACTCTCACCTTAATACTTGAGCAGAGTTAAAGCAATGATACATGTATATTCAACAGCACTGCTAGGGAAAAGTGGTAGCAACAGTAAAGCCTTGCTTGTGAATTAAGTGATTTTGAACACCCAGGATGATATATCTACAACTTCAGTATTCACATATTGTGTCCAAATTGTAGTTCTACAAACGCAGCCCTGGAAGGCATCTCCTAGAACATGCAATCCAGGGTCCTGCACTTGCAGGCAATGCCTTTGTAGGCTACCTTTCATCAATTGCTCAAGCTTCACCTTAAAGTTAATTAGGTTATTTTGGCTTCATGGCATCTCATTGGAAGTCTGTATGAGGACCTTATCACTTTTATAGTAGAAAGATTTTCTAATTTCCAGTCTAGACTGAATCCCAGACATTTAAAAACCATTTCCTATCATGCTAAACTGACTTTTTAAAGAAACTCTTTTTCCTCTCTGAGGTATTTGCAGATAGCAATTCTATCTTTGCCAGCTTTTTTCATTGCTAGGCTAAACAAGACAAATTCAGTCTTCTCTCAGAAGACTGCAAGTCCTTGCTTTCTGTTTCCACTGGTGTCCCTGCCCTGCTTCTGTTCCAGTTGAAGTGCATTGCTCCTAAAATGAGGAAATCAGGTCTGGACCTGTGAGCCCACCATATGGTCATCTTCCAAAAAATGTATTATGCTCAGGATAAGTTATAAAGAGATGGAAACAGGAGTTTCGCACGGAAAGGGTCAAGTGGCCTTGAGGTGGCAGGACCAATTTCACAGGTAACACCAGCAGTTCCAGACCAAGGATGGAGCCCAAATCTCTGTTTGTGGTGAGGTTGAGCTGCTGACCAGAGATTTGCAAAGACATCCAGTAGCTCAAGAAGCCCAAATCTGACCCCAGCTGAGGGGAAGGGATGAAATCTTCACTTTCCCTTCATGCTTTTGGTTAGCTAAGTAAAGTCAATGGGTCTGTGGACCCGGGCTAGGGGAGCTGCTGTAGTTTGGGGCCTTTCTCTGTTGCATACATATGTTTCCTGACAGAGGAGATGTACAGGATGATATATTGTATAGTACAAGACATGAAAAATATCAGCTGGAGAATAAAAGCATTTTTAGCTGTTACAGCCCTTTAGCCAGTCCTCTGTCTTCTTAGCATCATCCATACCTTGAGTCAGTTTTCCAAGTAAATGCTTTACTCTCTCTAACTGTGTTTCTTTGCCTTTCTACACTGCTTTTGTAATATTGTCAAAAAAAGCAGTCAAGCTTTGGGGATGTTGGGAAAGCAGGGTAACACAGACACAGATGCATCTGCTGCCACTCTCTGAGGCCCCAGCAGCTTTTACAGCTCAGACAATCATCACAAGTTTGGCTGTTGCCAAAGCTTCTCTATTCATCATTTTCAGTATTTCAAATGAGAAATGCATCCAAGCAAACACAATATCCTGCAGGATATAGGTGCACAACAACAAAGACCAGTGTCTTGTAGGCAGCCAGGAAAGTAAACCTTTCTGGAGATGCTGCTATGCAGAACAACACATAAACTCAGTTGAAACATCTGACATATATGAAAGTTTCCAGGAAAGAGTCCCGGATACTGATACTATTGTTATAGCCAGATCTCTTCTCTGAACACCTATTCATAAAAGTAGGTCCCCAGCTGCATGAATCGTTGCCCCAGGAAGTGAAAGAGGCACTGCAGAGATTTTGATCTGGATAGGCTGTTGCTCACTCCCTCAGCATCATTCAGCTCAGCTGAAAATTCCCTACTTCACCCTGGAGGTAGTGGATGAAAGAAATGCTGTATCTATCACTTCCACGTTAGCAGTTTATGAGTTTGAAATATATATAGCAATGTACCATGGTCCAATAGTTTTGATGCTTGTTACAATATCTCTGTAAAAGAGACTTTACTAGCAACTCTGATGGTCAGCTAAGTCTCTAGCCAGACAGGTCAGAAGGAGAGGTACATCTTGGAGGCAGAGCCAGACTTAACTCTGAATACATTTCTCTTTTCCTGTGGATGTAAGCAAGACTCACGGGCAACATCAGCACCCTTGAAAATGCTCTGGAGTTCCGTGGCACCCTACCACCAGCAATGCACAGGGCAGATGCAGAATAGCACTGTGCTTGGGGAGACAAGACACCTACAGCAAGGGCAGCTGAAGATTAGGACAGGTGAAGAGGTGGGAGTTGTGAGCATCTTCCCCACAGGCCTGTAGATCAATCTTTCCAATCTGAGATTCTGCTTAATTTTGTTAGGGAGTCTTGTAGCAAACTGCCCCATGTGTGGGAGCTGGATAAATCACACAGATTTAGATGCTCATAAAAATTGCAGTGCTCCCCCTCTCAAGTACATTTTGGATGAATGTAGCTGACCTCAGAGCAACTTGCTGCCTGGTAACTTCAATGTACTAACTCATAGCCCTGGTGTGAACGCTGCCTGCTCCTGTCTGTGCTCACTGGCATGAGGAGATCCAAGCACCTTGAGGGACAGGCCTTTCACAGAGAAAATGTACAACTCTTGGTTTTTGCACAACTCTTAAACTCCTGCTCAGAACATTTAGGCATATGCTGAAGTGTTATCATGAAGAGAAGATGTCCCCCAGACTGGGGTCTAGCCATAACCCCCAAAATAGAAAAAATTAAAACCCCATTTTTAAAACTGCATCTTCCCAGGAAATGATGAAAGATGAGCTCTGACATGCAGCTTCCTCTTCCCTTCCCTTCATTAGATCACTCATTATGTCTATGTGTGAACACGCTAAACCCAAGATGAACCAGCAGCCACACCAGCAGTTCATAGCTGCGCCCAGCACCCAACTTACCCTAAATTCAAGTGAAAAAGCAGCTGTTGACCTGGTGCACCCTGGGACAGGGCTGGGAATCTGTTTGGATGGGGAGGGATGCCTCTGAGTTTCCCCAGATGGGATCTCTCTTGCGGAGGCAGCAGAGCCGGCAGGTGGCCTTTGCAGCACCACGCACGCAGCTTTGCAGGCTGTGAGCGCAGGGATGCAGCGTGGGCAGGTTTCTGTGGCTCCCTTCTTGTGGACTTTCAAGTGGCTCGAATCGGGAGGGCAGCCGGAGAGAGGACACATCTGCAAATCAGCAGTCCAGCATCTCGCTCCTTTGGTTCTTTTCTCAGCTTGAGATTCATCCAGGTGGAAAGGCCCCGGTGAGGCAAGTGTTGCCACTTTTGGTACCCGATGGGGCACTGGCAAGGTGGCAGCAGTGGAGCCATCGGTGCCAGCAAGTTACCTGCAGGAATGCGCTCCCAAAGAGGACAGTGTTGGATACAGGTCAGCCAACGCAGCTATGCATAGGCAGGTGGCACAGCCCTGCTCCCCATGGGAGGGTGTTTGTGGCCACTGCTCTAGCCCCCACACTGAAGTTAGTCTGCTGCTTCTTGCCCCAGAGGTGCAGGTTACGGCAATGGGGAAGAGGAGTGGAAGGAGTTCACCACCTGTTCTTCTTATGAGTTTGTTATCCCTGTCATTCACTGGGTTCCCATACAGGATAGCAAAAGGAACAGGTACTGGTGAGCTTCCCCTGCAAAGAATGCAGATGTATATTATGCCTCAAAATCCATCAGGATAGATGTGCCTCTGACAATAGATCTCTGATCATGGCACCTCAGGGCAGCCCTCTCTGACCATTTCCACCTCCTCAAGATATTTTTCCTGTCTACCAGAGCAGCCACAATATTTGTAGTCAGTGAAAGGCAGGTTAAAGGGCTGATGATACCTGCAGATGGCTACATGAGTTATGGCACAGAGCAAACTAATCAGAGAGATATGCACAGCAGATTTTATTTTCCCATCTGTGAGATACACATTGGGCTCCACATTCCTGTAAAAGAAAACATTAAAACCATCCACTATCTCTGGAAAATTGCTGAATGACAGCATGGGGAAATGGGGGTTTCTTGTTGACAGGGCTGTCTACTAAATAAAAACTAGCTACATTCAATGTTACCTGGGCTAAACAAGAGGAGACAAGTTGACTATGTACATGTTTGCATCCCCATGGCAGGGTGAAGCTCCTGGACCCTGGTGCAAGGAAGGAAATGGGATTCCCCTATCCAGATATTCACATATTTTTCCACCTTCAGCTCAGTACCTGAGCCTCCCATGTCCCTTGGACACTGTGCAGCTGAATATCTCATATCTCACACCTGACTCATGTGCCACATTATATGTGGACGTATCGTGGCAACTTGGTAAAAATCAAGCATTTCACAAATTACCTGTGGTGCTTGGGCTTTTTGCCATCCACCAATTTTGCAAGTACCACTGAGATGTGCAAGAGCTGCTCTTCAAGAGCCTGCTTTTGCAGAAAATGCAGAGCAGAGAGAGCAAATGCCCTGTTGTCCCAAAGTAGATGAACTCACCTTCCCCAAATGAGTCCTCTAAAAAAAAAAAAAAAAAAGAAACCATGTTATTTCAGATGCTCAAATAAAATTACCATTTTGTGGAAGCCCTGACAACTTCAGTCATTTCATGAGAAGCAGCACCTACATGTATAAGAAAATACATAGACACCAGCCACTCTGCGTAGGCATATGTGTACACATGCATATGCACACACAGCTACTGCATACATCTATACATTCATACGCTATAGATAGGTACAACATCTCCATGTAGTCTCATAGTTAAATGAGCAATTTTTAATACGCAGACGTAGGTGTGGATGGTATGTGTGCCTCCCTCCCATGGGCATTTGTAACTGTGTGCCTCTCTTCGCATGCATGAACAGCCTGTATCTGCATAAAAAGGCTACAAGTCGGCATCGGCAGAGTTCTGCTCCTCCTGAAGGAAGAGCTGATGTGTTTAATAGCTCCAACTGGAGCAGGAGCGGGCAGCTCGTCCCAGCAGTACACTGTGGTTTCCTAGGTAACTGAACTTGAAATAAGGTGATGTCTGGAACTGGGTTTTATCAAATCAATTTGCTGAAGGTGCATACATAAGGAAAAAAAAAAAAACAACTACCATGTAGGATACTACTCCCTGTAAGAGACAACAATATACCATTTATTTATTTTGGTAATTGAAGAGTTTGTTGTCTTTTAATGATCAGCAATGACATTTTCCCATTGAAGCCATCTGTGCGGGCAGGGGCGTGTAGAAAATATGACTGTGCATGTTATGCATTATTTACACGAGGCCACAGCTATGTGCTTTGCAGACAAATGAAGAAAAGACAGACCCCTGCCCTGAGGAGGCTGCACGATGAGCACCGGCCCCACCTTGCCTGTTTCTGGTACCTCACTTTACCCATGTGAGCAGCCAGAATAGAGCAGCCAGACTGACGCAGGCCAAGTTTCTTCCCGTCATAGACTTCCCACACAATGGTGGGCCACATGGTTGGGGCAAGGTCTATAAAATATTTGTGTGCTTACCTAAAGTGTCTGGCTGAATCTGAGATCAGTGGGAGGGAGGGCAATTTTAATAGGAAAATGAGATGTTGCTTCTCTGGTTATACCTTCACCCAAAACCCATAAATGAGATGAGGGCCTAGGATCTAGAGAACATTTGCTTCTACTATTTAATTACATCCATCATATGTTTGGTTTGTGCCAAGTAGCACTTAAACAATTCCTAAGCACTGTCTGAGCATGGCTTGGGCCAGGTAACGTACAAGCAATACAGAGTGTGCAATTTTGGTATGTCCTCCTGCACTGCCCTCCAGCAGAATTTGTCCTAACACAGCCCTCTTGCTCTCACACCAGTCCTCAAACCACTCTGAAGTCAGCATCATTCTGTTAAAAAAACTAATTAGTAGGAGCTGCTTTTTGCCATTTTTTTAATTAGATGAGACAACCGCACTTGGTCATGGCAGGGTCAAGGGAGCAATCAACATGGCTATTCTTATTGCAACCTAAGAGGGACCAGGTTAAGCAAGAATGGTGGAATCTCTCACTATCTGCTTTTGGAGTGAGGAAAATGGAAGTAGGGCTTCCACAAGCCCAGTGTCCAGAGTACAGACAAAATAACCCAGCTAAACATGGCTTACATGCACATGTCCAGTCAGAACCACCTGTTCTCCAGGAATGCATGTGACACCAAACTGTACCAGCTCTGTAAGAGAGGGACTACCACCGCGCCCATTAGCAAACCTGGCCCAAGATCAGAGATCCTGCCCATCCAGGTTCATTCAACCCTCTTCATAACTTTTGTGAGGAACTGGAGACCTCTACATCCTGTGTGTGGATGCAGAGGATACATCCCACCCATGATGTAGAAGGCTCCAGCCCACCATTTCCTCAACTGATGGTCTTCTGCAGCACCTACATGAGACAAAACAGCAGTAACCTGTGACCACATTTGCCTAACAACCCCCATGTGTCACCAAGCTGGGATTCGTGTGCCCAGCATGTACATGAGGTAAACGGGATGTCTTTTCATGGCTGGACATTGGGAAGAGTTTACCATTTCCCTTCCCCTTTCATTTCCCCTTCCCTTCCTCTTCCGCTTTCCTTTTTTCTCTCTTGTTATTTTCCCCAAAAAGTGACTTTCACAATGAGAACTCATGTATCCCATCAGCTATGAACCCAGTTTATACATCTTTGTACATGTGAATCTGTCTCAACATTCTTTGCTGCAACACCAGGGACATTGGGCTTTTACTAGTGCATGATGTTTAAGGCCATCCAAAGGAGACAACACACTTTATCCTTCAGGCTATAACCTACCAGCATAGATAGCCAGTACAGAGCAGAGCAGCCCAGCACTCTTCAGAGTGGTCAAGCAGACGCCTTTCACAGAACAACCTGTGCTCCTCTGGAAGCATCGTCTGCTTGCTGTTTGGGCACTGATAGCAGCAATAAACACTACATCCCCTTCCTGTACAGCACAGGCTGCAAACAGCAAGAGCAGAGTGACCTGTTCCAGGAAAGACAGCCTGACTCCACCCCAGACTCAACCTGGAGGAAGAGAAAGAAAACCCCATGGAACCTTGTACAAGGTGTGTTCTGTGAGGATGCCCCACAGAGCAGTTGTGAGTGAGCAGTTTGCCAAACAGCCTCTGACTCCTCCACCCCATTCCAACCTACTTGCTGACCACACGCTGCTTGCACCTGATCAGGAGTCAGAGATTGCTAGTCTACAGAGGTGGCATCTCTTCTCTGTTGGCATGGGATTGATCTGACGTGGCCAGCCATGCCTCTGCTGGCTCCAACCCAAAGGAGTTGTCCCATTTCCCCTGAGCCTGGGGAGATTGCAAAGGCAGATGCAGCACCCACTTAACCAGAAACTGCTAACCCAGGGTGAAGCCTGCAGAGTCCAGTTTGGTTTTTTTTTTTTAGAGCCCAAGCACGTTATGGTGCCTCATATATGGGGCAGGGGAAAGGGGACTTGGGGGTGTGCAAGAAACATGTGGCATGCCTCATGGGACACAGCTGATGCCGCAGCCTGTGCCTACTAACTTGTGGTTGCATTCAGGGGTGACCCTCACCCTGTTAGTTGTCACAGCCCACTTGGTGCTTCTGGCCTCAGGGGCACCAGACAGCTCTGGGAATGCTTGTTACTATTATTAACACAGACATGGTGTCTGTGCCCATCTGCAGCACTTCCCTTACCTCACCGGGGTGTTGTGAGGACAAGTACCTTAAAAGACCGAGTCAAATGGGGCATCAGAGTGATGGAGATCATAAGGGCACTGGTTATAACAGCAGAAGATGATGACACATCAGTGCCTCTGTTTCCATCATGTTTTGTTTAGCCTGATGTTTCTAACACCCGTGACAGACCTGTGTCTAGGACAAATGCTCCCAAGGAGGCTGGTAAAACAGCACCAGAAATGCTTTGTGCAGTTGCCACCGCTGCATTCAAAGGGCTACACGCAGGCTTCCAATAATCTGAATACCCGACTCTGACCTGAACACACTCTGCATTTAGCTTCTGCCTTTCCCTAGTGTGCTTTTGGGGTGCAGAGCAGTGCTGAAGCTTAGGCTTTGGCAGCTGCAGAACAGAGGGCCCTCCAGAGAGGCCTACCCTGGAGGCCTACCCTGCATCTCATGCACCGCATGCCCCGTAACTGCCTGAAAAAGCAGTTCCCACATGCTGGCAGCCAAATTGCTGGCATGTTCTGATATGGGGCTCCTGGATGCTCTGGGGTGCTTGCCCATCATGCCCACAGGTTCCATGACTCTATAGTCCTTGAGTCCAGTACTCAGGACAGATGGCCTCGGGGCTTCCTTTAGCTTGCAGCATCCTCCAAAGCAACATCCCAGGGTGTAAGAAGTCTTTAAAAGACAGGAGACTATCAGAGTTTATCCTGTGGCAAAGCAGGCTGGGGCAGTTTAGCAATCTGCAGTGCCCATTAACAGAGATGCTATGTGATTTCCAAGGATGAATCCATGTTCCAACAGCTTCTTCCAAGCTAAATTAGCTTTGGGATATATGATTGCAAACCCGCAGCAATTAGCAGATGGCTCAGGATCAAGTATGTGACCTGATGTGACCGCAGACAAACGCAGAGGACAACTTCAGCTTCCAGTTTGGTACTGTGTCATCTTAAATTAAGTGGGGTTTTGGTTTGGCTTTTAACCGATGCCTAAACCAAAAAAGGAGGGATCTATTTTTATTTAGCAAGATATGCAGAAGCGCTATCGGCAAAAATATTGCCTGCAGTGTAGAGACGTTACATTTCATTTCAGGCAAATGCTGCTAGGGCTGCCTGGGATGTGACAAAACATCTGACTGATTGTTCTCCAAGTGCTGCTCTGTAGCCCTTGGAAAATCAACACATTAAGTTTTCACTATAGGCAAGCAATTAGGCACAGAACCATTCAAATGAAATCAAAATCAAATCTGGAGAGAAAACTGCAGAACATTTGCTTGTCATTTTACCTCAGGAAGTTTCATTACTGCTGTGCTCAACACCAGCATGATGGGCCTTGGGATAGTGCATCTGGAGATAGGGAACACAGGGCAAGGCTGAAACCCTAGAGAGGGCTCAGTGATGAGCCTGAAAAATTGTTCACAGGTTGCTGAGTGTATGTTAGGATGGAAAATTCTGTGCATCCACCTAGCTCACCTCAGGCATAGGTCCTGCAGTACACTGTAGGGTCCCGAGCTCCTTCCCATCCCCCTTGGGGAGACAGATGGAAGGGTTTTCTGCCGAGTCAGTTCACCTGGGCTTTTCTGGTGCAGAAGCAGAGCACAGAGAGCGGTGGCAGGGGCAGGCTGTGCACACCTCCCAGGGAAATCAGGTCACAGCCCAGGCATACACCCAGAGTCAGGAGTTAGAATGCACTCCTGGGTCTTCCAATTCACCCATGGCTTTAGGGCTTAATGGAGTTAGTTAGCTTAATAAATGAAAAACCTATGCAGTACCTTTAGTGATGCTGAGTCCTATGCCCAAGGAACAGAGTTAGGATAAGAGTGTGTCCCTCTAGCTAGCATACCAGCATGAAACAAGACTGTCAGGAGCCAAACCAGCACAAATAAGAACAAGCAATGTATATTTAATAGAGAAGCAGCAATTTACCATGGGCAGTGGTGGATTCTCCCATTACGTTCTCCCTCTGAGACCAAGCTGGGCAGTTTCTCTTGGCATACGTGCTCTAGTTCTATCACAGCTCTTTCTCTGAAGTAGGAATTAGTTCAGTGAAGTCCTGACATCTATGCTATGTGAGAAGTCTGACTGAATTGCCACAATGGTCTCTTCTGGCCTTAAAAGTAGGTGGATCACTACGTCGTCTTTTCCCTTTCATCCAGTCTCATATTTCACTTTTGTTTCTTTTCAAGTTGTTTTATGGTACTCACATGAAACATCTGAGTACCTCACAAGCTATGAATCACCTCTGAATTAGACTCCCTTAACGGAGCCTGCCATCCCTTTCTCTCACATGCACAACCAAAGCGCTGAACATGCAAGTCCCAACTTGCACCAAGACTCTGGGTCAGAGCTCAGAAGAAAACCTTAGTCTGCGTCATCTGCTCATGCACCACCACCCCACCAGTGTACCTCCAAATCAGCACATCAAACTCTGTTTCCCCTTCTAAGAAGAAATGGCATGACAAACTGAACAATGTGTTTGCCTGTTTTTTTTAATAGGGGAGCATCTCTTTCTGCCTCTCTTTACGACATATTTGTCCCATCAGAGCCTGCCCACATGCCCATTTACCTCAGACAGAAATCAGAGAGAGAAGGCAGTTCTTCATTTTCTCTGCTCACCTCATTTCTGGACCCGATCAAAGGTTAAAGGAAGAAGGTGGCAAGCTCAGCAGAGTTGTGTGAAACATCCTTCATTTTCTCCTAGCAGCTGAAGGGAAGCTACTGCAAAGTAAGCAGAGATACCAGCTGCGTGGAGCCATATTCCAGTATGCTGGTGCAGAAACCATGCCATATTCACAGTCTGGAAAGCCCAGACAGTTTGAAGAAGGGACCCCTGCCTTGCAAGCATGGGAAGGAGGTAAATGAGAGGCATGGAAGTGTAGACTGAAGCCAGCTGGACTTCCCCTTGAGTAAAGATGTGTTTGCCTTCATCATGTTCAGCTGTGCCCCTGTGCTCCACTTTTGTTTGTATCCACCTTATCAAGTGCAGTGGTGCTCCTAGGGAGAGAGGTTTTCTCTTTATAGGCACCAGCAGCGCATCCCTCACCTCCAGAACTGCAGAGCACTCTGCATCCTCCAGTTTCTCCTGCCACTGACAACTGCTTCTCCATCTGGGCCAGAGACACAGGTACTCCTGCTTCCACCCTAGGAAAAAAGAAAGAGATTTTGATCCCCAGCCCCAGTCTCTATCCCTCTCTGCAGGAGGATAAGCCATAATGCTTATTTCTGTTTTTGTCTTTTTGAAACTCATGTGATTATACTTAATCTAGCAAATAAACAACTAGGGTTGATATACTGAAATGTACTAGTAGCTAATCAAGAGGCTTGAAGCATGTGGGAATATTTCATGTCTGAATAAAAGAAATACAATTAGAGCAAAGGGTCTCAACCTGAACTCCAGACACCTGAGGGATGTTAGTGTGGGCTGAGGTCATTCCAACCTCAGGGTGTACCTTTGCACTAAACTGGATCTATCTTTTCACTTTTTTACCCCTTGCCCCTTTCCAAAGCAGTCACTGGGATCATTCAGCTAATCAAGTCCAACTTTAGCTCATTCTCAGGGATAAACACACATAGTTGATATTTCTGAAAATCTTACTAAGGATCAAAGAAAATAAGCCTGAAAAGACCTTAATAGGTCACCTATTCCAGCTGCCATCTCCTCACAAAACCTTCACTGTCACCAACTTTGGAAAGCTGCTTTTTTTTTTTGCCTAATATTAATCACACTGCAATTTATAGCTTGCCTTCTTGTCCCATCCACTACAGAGCTGACGAATAGATTATATGATGAAGAACTGATAAAGGGCATGGTAGAGAACTGGACAGTGAGATGAACTGAAAACTGGCTGAACTGCCAGGCTCAAAGAATTGCAATCAGCGGTATGAAGTACAACTGGAGGCCAGTCACCAGTGGTGAGCACCAGGGCCTGATGCAATGGCTTGGACTGTTTAACATCTTCATTAATTATCTCCATGCTGGGACTGAGTCTATCCTTAGCAAGTCTGCAGATTGCACAAAACTACAAGGAGTGGCTGATACACCAGAGGGTCATGCTGCCACCCAGAGGGACCTCAAGAGGCTGGAGAAATGGGCTAACAGGAATCTCATGAAGTTCAGCAAAGGGAAATCCAAATCCTACTCCTGGGAAAGAATAAGCCCATGCCCTACTACAAGCTGGGGCTGACGGAACTGAAAGCAGTTTATCAGAAAAGGACCTGGGTGTCCTGGTGGACACCAAGTTAACCTTGAGCCAGCAATGTGCCTTTGCAGCAAAGAAAGCTGAAAGCTTTGTGGTCTATGTTAGAAAAAGTGTTGCCAGCGAGTCAAAGCAAGTGATTTTTTCCCTCTGCTTAGCACTGGTGAGACATATTTGGAGTGCTGCGTCCAGGTCTGGACTTCTCAGTAAAAGAGAGATGTGGACATATTGGAGCAAGTCCAGTGACAGGCCATACATGTGTGAGAGAGAGATGGCTGGATGGCTGGATGCTGAGATAGATGGGCTGTTCAACCTGGAGAAGAGAAGGCTCAGAAAGATGTTCTCCATGTGTATAAATACCTGATGGGAGGCAGTAAAGAAGACGAAGCCAGACTCTTCTCAGTGGTGTTCAGTGATAGAACAAGAGGAAACGGACACAAAATGAAATGCAGGAAATTCCAGTTAAATATAAGAACAAACTCTTTCTAAGTGTGATTGACCACTGGCACAGGTTGCCCAGAGAGGTATTGGTATCTCCAAACTTGGAGATATTCAAAACCCAACACAACACAGCCCTGAGTAACCTGCTCTAGCTGACCATGCTCGTAACATGTGCTTAGACTAGATGATCTCCAGAGGACTCTGCCAATCTCAGCAGTTCCGTGGTTCTATAATTGTATTTCCTTCCCCTCCCAGTAGCCTTGTACATTCTTGAATATTGCCCCTCAATTCCAGATAGTTGAATCTTTCTTGAGACGAAATATCTCAAGGCAACCTCCTATACCTTCTTCAGTCACTTCTCAAAAGGCAGTGGTCCACACCGGACACAGCACTTGAGCTGGACCTGAATGAAAACAGTAAGTTTCAGAGTTAAAGGGCCACACAGAGAATCAGCAGACAGAATGAGCAGACAGATCTGAAGAGAGAGAAGAAAAGGTCAGCAAGAAATTTCTGTTCTAGGTATTATAGTTGAGATATTTTCAGAATTTTTCTAGGATTTTATATTATACCTGTTTGGTATGTATACTAAATAATAATATACACCTCTCCCCCCTTCTTTTATATTAAGTTCTTTAATTGTTCATCTTTTAAAACAAGGGATTGAGCATCAGCCTTGGCTTTCCATACCCATTTTGTGCTATTGGCTCCTTTGAAACCCCCAGTGGGAGCTGGCAGCCCTGCCACCTCGCCTGATTCTCCCCATGCACCCAGCAGAGGACTAGCTTTTCAGAGGGCAGATGATGCTGGTGAGCTCCCCTGCGCTGTGCCTGAGAGCTTGGCAGGGAGCGGACTCTTCCTGGTACTCCAGAAGCCAGGACGGGAGCCACGAACCAGGAGCAAGAGCAGCCAAAACAATCAACTTCAATGCGCTGTACTCTAAAAAATATGAGCCTGTGTCACAGTAGGAAGGCTCACAACAAGGGGCTGTCTTGGGCTGGCTTGTTTATGGATTCATTCCTCACCCCTGTTTCCTTCTCCCACGTCTCTGTTGCCAAACGCAGGTATGTAGCCCATTTCAAAATACAGTAGAAACTAAGGGAAGAAAAAATTCTTTAAGGCACATAAATGTGAATTCCTCCCTCCTAAGGAAGGCCACCCTCGTAGTACCCTGTCAGCCTATTATGCACTCACGGTTTTCACCCCTGCAGAGCAGGCACCAGATGGGTAAGGGAGGGAAGAAGTTGTGCTTTTCCTTGGCTAATAGCTTTATTCTGAAAGCCTAAGGAGGTTGTTTTGAGCTGCTTTATGGTTTCTGCCTGCTCTACTACTAAAGGAACAACGGTGAATGGCACAAAAAGTATCAGGCAGACAGAACTCAAAATGGAGTAATAAAATGGGAGAAAACAAGAGAGGATGTTACCGGCAGCAGATGGCAGTAACCAGTGACTCCCAAACACCCTGAAGTATTTACCTGTGAATAAACCTGTGCCATTTTCATACAGTCCAAAGACCCGCTGTTCTATTTAACGCAGAATATGTTTTCAAACCTTCTAGACTGCTTGGGCAATATCTTCTCAAATCAAAGAGGCCATTACTAGAGCAGAGACAAAAACAGATATCTCACTGTTTAGAAACCACTTAGCAAAATTGGGAATGGGGGAAACCTTAACCGAAGTCTGATATGTATACTCAGATATTGTATGTATGTTTCATGGTTGGCTTTAGCTGCAGTCTTTCTTTGTGTATTTATTTTGAATTTAAAGATCTGGGTGTAATACCAATGTGTACTTGTATAATACAAGAACATAATATCTAAACACAATGTAGATACCAGAATCAAGAAAAAATTTGTCATTATTTTGAGTGAAGCACAATAACAAAATCAGAATTTAGACCCTGTCTTCTTGTCCTGAGGATGAAACGAAGAATTCAATTTTAAAGCTTTTTTTCCCCCTCCCTGACTTGGCAGCCCTATTAGTGAGCAAGAAGGCATCTGCTGCTCTTTCATTAGAAGGGCTCTTAGCTCTTCACCTGCTTGGCTGATGACAGTGACAGCACTTCAAGGGGTGGAGGGCTGGCAGCACTCACTGCTGGGGATCTGAGGTGCTGGTAGAGACCTCTTGAAGTTTGTTCTGCAAAGCACACCATCAGTCGTGTCAACCCTGTTCTTTGATATGGTAACAGATTTATCAACCTTTACTTCTGGTTCAAGCTTCAATGGAAATTGATCATAGAATCATAGAATGATTGGAGTTGGAAGGGACCTTAAAGATCATTGAGTTCCAACCCCCCTGCCATGGGCAGGGACACCTCCCACTAGAGCAGGT
>JAOTQQ010000012.1:66537035-66577612 GCA_026546715.1 Gallinago undulata
CAACCTGTTCCAGTGCCTCACCACCCTCACAGTAAAGAATTTCTTTCTAGTATCTAATCTAAATCTCCCCTCTTCCATTTTAAAACTGTTGCCTCTTGTCCTTTCACTACACTTCCTGACAAAGAGTCCCTCTCTGGCTCTCCTATGGGCTCTCTTCAGATATTGAAAGGCCGCTATAAGGTCTCCCCGGAGCTTTCTCTTCTCCAGGCTGAACAAACCCAGCTCTCTCAGCCTGTCCTCATAGGAGAGGTGCTCCATCCCTCTGATCATCTTTGTGGCCCTCTGCTGGACCTGTTCCAACAGATCTATGTCCTTCCTGTGTTGAGGACTCCAAAGTTGGACACAGTACTCCAGGTGGGGTCTCACGAAGGCAGAGTAGAGGGGCAGAATCACTTCCCATGACCTGCTGGCCACGCTTCTTTTGATGCAGCCCAGGATGTGGTTGACTTTCTTGGCTGCCAGTGCACATTGACAGTTCATGTTAAGTTTCTCATCCACCACCACCCCCAAGTCCTTCTCCTCAAGGCTGCTTTCTAGCCATTCTCTGCCCAACCTGTATTTGTGCCTGGGATTGCCACATCCCAGGTGCAGGACCTTGCACTTGGCTTGGTTAAACTTCATGCGATTTGCACGAGCCCACCTCTCAAGCCTGTCCAGGTCCCCTCTGGATGGCATCCCTTCCCTCCAGTGTGTTGACTGCACCACCGAGTTTGGTGTCATTGGCAAACTTGCTGAGGGTGCACTCTACCCCACTGTCCATGTCTCTGACAAAGATGGACAGCACTGGTCCCAGTACGGACCCCTGAGGAACACCAGTGAAAGACAAATATGCCACTTATATAAAACATCCTGTCCATAGCTATATCCAGTTAGTATTGGAAGACTGTTTGTAGAATCAGGTGCTAAAATTGATTTCTTGGCTGAATTATTTTGCAATAATTATTTATTATTATTATTTATTATTTGCTGAATTATTTTGCAAATTGTAAATGAACATTTACTTTCTGGTTCAAGCTTCCATCACACTTCACAAAGCAAAAGATCATAGGGACGAACTCTGGTCTCCTGGGTGGATCCAGGGCTCCATTTTACAGGGATTATCACTCTGCTCTGCCTGCTGCAGAGGACAGGACCGCCTCCTTGACTTATGCTCTAGATGAGGTGACCTCTGTAGAGGTGTAGGTGAGGCCCTTAGTCTTCAGCTTCCCTGAGAGCACTGGGGATGCAGCAGATATTTTTCTTTCTACTAAACTTTTCCAGTTTTATTGAGAACTGAACTCTGAGAGATAGTGATAAATGTAATTCTGTCCTTGCTTTCCTTCCATTTTTACAGATTGCAGGCTAGGTAGTTCTGAATTAGAATATCTATTTCCAGAATAGCAATAATGGATTTCAATCTCTGATGTATTTAATGAGAAATTATAAATTAATAGTCCTTCTTCACAGAAAATCTATGCTAAATCCATGTGGGATCCTTAAGAACTACATAGTGAAAATAATTGACTGGCTGTACAGCTGTAATAAACACAATTTAATCTAGGAATATCAGGATGGTCTAAAGTTTAAAAAAAACCACTAAAATCACATGGCAAAAGGGTTTAATATGTCCTCAGCAGAGCCGGCTATGCCAAATTTAATTAAGGAGTTCTATTTGTGTCAATAAATTATCATCCAAGGTAAAATAAAAGTAATTCAATTTGTTAAAATTCAATTTTATTTAGGTGCACAATTAGTGGGTTTATCCTATTGCAAAATAATTCAGCCAAGAAATCAATTTTAGCACCAACAGAGTACAACTGAGTCTATAAACAGTCTTCCAATACTAAATGGATACAACTATGGACAGGATGTTTTATATAAGTGGCATATTTCTCTCTCACATACACACACACAGAGACAAATAGGTATCTCTGTAACCATTTTCTAAAAATCATTAGTTGAATGCTACTGTAATACTACTAAAACTAATAACAGTATTTTCTTACAGAAATTGCTGAAGGCAGCTTCAGGAATGAGACAAAGTGGAAAAAAAAATACAGTGTTCATAATCTTGTCTGTCTCCATCTCTGTTTTTTTTTCAAAGGCTATGTCTTAGTCCTATGTTTGTTCTGCACTGTTTTCCAGTAAAATATGGATGAAATCAGATCAAGACAACCATATGAAGAACAAGTCTAAAGGACTCTTGCAAGTGAGCTCTCCACCATCACATTGCTGCAACAAGGATGAAAAACATTTCCAACTCTGCCAACTACACCAGGACTCCTGCTAACCAGTCGGTAGGAGAAGGCTGGTTGTGGAGGATGGGCAAGATATGCTCATGCATATTTTATCTAGGAGGCCTTGATAAACCCACCAAAAAGTGAATCACAGCCCAGAAAGATAATTGCTATCACTAGGAAATTGTCACACCGCCTATACCGAGACACCCAGTAGGTAATTAAGGTAGTAGCTGCCTAATGTGTCTGCGCTGGCAAACGCGGTCATTCCTTGTTTTGTCCAGCTCCACTGATTACACTTCCTGTATGCATGTTAGCTCCCTTTGGGAGTGAACATCCAAGAGGAAACTTAGGCACTTGGAGGGGACAGCGTCTCCCATGGTCTGCAAAGAGAGGGCCCTTGGAAAGCAAGAACTTTGGCTGCCTCCACCAGAGACACTCCTTCAAGTGAATCTCAGCAGACTTTGCTCTCTGAACTTGTCTTCTTAGCAACAAGGTGTGGCATACCCTTCCTGTTATAAAAAGCCCTTCTCTGAAGACTGGAAGAAAACCCATGTAATTAATAGATGCATTTTGAACAGAGAAAATGCCATGTATACATCTGGGAGTGTACACATGTGTGAGCAGGTGTGTTTTTAATGTTGCAGCTGCTATGCAGGGAGGCTGTAGTCAGTCCAGAGCTTGTTAGGCTTGAGCGATCAAGAATTAGCCCCTCCGCACCTCCTTGCCCCAGGGTCTCTACCTGATGCCATCCACAAATACAACAACCTAGCAAAAGCTTTAAGAGGCCTGTTCACTACAGAGTAGTACATCAGGACCCACAGCTTTAGGAAGGAAGGAGAATGATGTCTGTAGGTGTCATATTCTCTTTCACTGGTTATTAGCTCCTGGGGTACAAGGAGGGCTGGTGGTAGGATTTGGATTTATGGCAAAGATATATTCTAACACTCAGTTTCCTTCTGGATTTTATAGAGCCTCCAAAATTAGGCAGAAAGATGGTATCAGGGACTAATTAATTCTTTTTGATTTTATTGTGATCCTCTTGCCACAGTTAAGGATACAGGACACAGTTAAGGATGGGATTGGAATTAAAGTGAAGAGAGCAATACTTTCCAGAGGCCACCCTGCTCTAGAGGGTGTAAAACACTAGGACTGGTGGTGCTGTGACCAAGACCATAGGTTCTCTTGTCCCATAGGGAATGATCTCTTGGCAATTGGCGGGCATAGGGGATGGGGCGTACTTGGCTCCTGTAGTTCACTTTAATGAGGCATACAATGTGTAAGGCCTTCAACAGTGTAAGGACAGCTGGTATTAGCAGAGGTAAAACTATGTGCTCCTTTGGGGGGGGCCTCACCTCCCGACTGTGAATAACATTAGGGTTTGTGTTGGGATTATAGTTATAGCTTGGAGAATATAAAATGTCAGAAGCATAACTACTTCTTGCAATATGCAAGGCCTACAGACACAGTGAGAGGATTTGCGTTGAGAAAGGGAAATTCTCTTCAAGTCCTTTTACAACATATATTGGTTCCTTGACTTATAACTGCGAATCAGGGTTTGAAGAGTTTGGCAATCTTCATGAGCACAGGGTATTGCTGAATGCTACAGCATTTATGCAGCTGCAAAGAAGGCAAAGGTTGGCAAAGGTCCTTTCTCCTGTACATGCTCTTTTACTGCAGGGATTGCTCCTCTGACATCAGAGTTGGGGTGGGGACAGGGTCTGCAAATGTCAGCCACAAGTGTACCATATTATCACACTCTCCACTGCCTGGAGGCAGAAAGCAGCTGGTTTCAGCAGTAATCCCCACCCTTTCAGTGGAGGAAAAAGCGTAAAGCCTAAAGCATCAATGGGCAAGCCTGTTCCCACATGGGGCAAGATGAGCTGAGGGAAACAAACACTGGTATTGGCATGACTGGGCAGGGGCGGGAGCCATTAGACTTTTCTCTCTTCTCCTGCAGGGACTGATCACTTGGGGTAGCAATCGTGTGAGACAATTTATATTTTTTAAGAGCCCTTTGAGTGTTGTGTGGCCCACAGTCACAGTAAAAGTAGAGACCAATTCCCTCTTTTACTGTGGGGATTGCTACCCAGGGTACAATTAAGGTAAGATTTGAGCTGGGATTATCTTTTCTCTCTCCCCAGCTTGTTTCCGCTGCCTTCTGCAGAGCCTGTTTGCAGTTCATTCCTTCTGGAGTAAATCAATCATCTCCCTCCCAGAGGAAATCTGAGCACAAGTGATGGAAGAACAGTGCAGACAGACATTGTGGCCACAGATGCCATCGTATCCAGCTCTTCCCTCCCAGGACAAGCTCCAGCAGTGTCCTAGCAAGCCCTGCAGCCTCCCCCTTTGTCCCAGGGGACAGATCACATGCCCGTCACAGAGGTACCAACTGGGGAGTCTGTGACATAACCATCCCTGGCACTTAAAGCACTTTGGATTAAAAAATCACACACATACATAACAGTGATCTCCATGTCTCATAGTCACAAGGGTTGCACAGTGGGTTCGAGAAGACTTTGGTCAAGGAGCATCCTGGCCACTCCACACCAGAGGTGCAGCCCTGAGAACCATGGACATGAGTCATGTCACACCAAACAGTAGCACTTCTCTCCATCACAATGTGCAGAGACAGCAGTGAGAAAGGAATTTGAACTGTTTAGGGAAAAGAAGCTTCAGAGGACTTTCTTCCTGCACCAACCATCGAGCCTACTTCTGATGCTCAGTCAGGTGTTATAGATGTCTATGTTAGTCTGCGCAATGGCAGGATAACTCCCCTGGTAGAAAACAAAAAGAAATAATATTTCTCCCCCCCAAAAAAAGGAAAAGAAAGTTATAAAATTGTGACGATATTTACAATAATTTTCAAGTTAAAACAACTCAAAACATTTCTGTGCACTGAAAAAAAGTCTTAATTTTTACTGTAATTTCTGTCCCAAGTCTTCTGCATGCTTATCAAGCATTAAATAAATATTAACTCTTCACACCACCTCATCTGTAACACTGCATGACCCAGAACCACTAATATCAGGCATTTGTATAATTTTCCTCAAATGAACAAAACCTTTTAATTCATTAGGAACATTCACTCTTGAAGAAGATCATAAAGATGCGTTGGGATGAAATATCAGCCATAAATCAGAATCTCCTATAAAATGTAGCAGCTTCAGGATTTCACATCATACCACAGACATAAAGCCATAATGCAATAAACAATGAGTCCAACAGTTACAAGGGAGTTTAGGATCTGTTAAGACCAAGAAATGAGGTTACTTACCAAAGTTTATGAAGGAAGCTTGTGGCATGACCTGAACTGGGGTGATGCACCTCCAACATTTGCATTTCATGCTTCCAGCCCCCAAGCCATCTTTTCTATTGCTCCTAGACATCTGCCTTCATCTGTATGGCAAAGAATAGATGAGTTAAGGTTTATTCTGGTTGTAAAACAGTTCAGTCGCCTGTGGTGTTGGTAACACTGATGAAGAGAAGTTGTCTTTGAACACTAAGGTAGCTTTGTGCATGGAAATATTCTTGATTATGAGCATCGGTTGAAAAAGAAAAGAGTAAAACCTTATTAGTTCATTCTTGCTTAAACCAGCTGTCTTGCCACCCTACAACATAAATCAATATATTCAGGAAAAGACGCAACATTTACTAAGCTTTACATTCAACCAACCTTTGTGTAATAGGTAGCTCCAGTCTTTTAGACCTTACACAGATTCCTTGAATACTGCTGGGCAGGAGAGGTCATTGCAATGATTCAGCAATGGTGCAGCTGCAGCAAGAACCTTTTATCTCTTCATGTCCCTAGGCAAATGCCACTTGGATATGCAGAGGAGTTGCATGTCTCTCACATTCAGTTGCATTCAAAATCCTTTAAAAAGGACATTGGCATCTTAGACCAGAGCCAGTCTGGAAGAAGCTTTCTGGTCACAAATGCAAAAAGCATAGATATATTTTTAATTCCCTTTTAAACACTGATTACCAGGAAGCGGAAGTATTTTTAAATTCCATGCTTCCAGTGTCCTGAAGTTTTTAATGGAAAGTGAAAATGGCAAAGGTCATGTATTAATATTTCATTGACCAAAAGTCAAAACAGGTTGGCTGGCAAATGTTTTATGCCTTTCCACCTGCTCAGAATTGCCATTGCCCTCCATTAAGGACTTGATTCCCATTAGCTTCTTCTGATTGATGGGGGGAAGGGGAACATGTTGTGTGTGCACTGCTGGAATAGGGAATGAGATTTTTGCAACCTTTCATTTAAACAAGAAATCCTTGGGGGTCTGTGAATGGCAGATTGCACTAGTGATCTCTCAGAGCTATTCAGGCCTAATGTCACGATGTCACCAAAGCTAAACTTTCTTCACCAACCTCCTCTATGTCAAGGATTGACATCGTTGATTTCAGAAAGCAATGATTGCTTTTCTCTTGGTTAACTCTGTTGAGGAAAAGGTTGGTCAGAAATCACTATTTACTATTTTGATTGAAGGCACCAGGGCTCTGGATATTTCCTCTTTCTTTCACAGAATTTCACTGAAGGCATACATTAAAATGTTGACTATCTGAAACTCACTATGGAAAATATTCTAGTTGGGGTGGACTGCCTGCCAGCAAAGACTGATGGTTTGCTTCAGTAAAGGAAATTAAACTAAAATAAGATCTGAATTTGAAGCTCTGGCCACAGTCTGAGTTGAGATGTGTTTGTGTTTCTAAAGGACTCCTAAAGAAACTTAATTTAATCCTAAAGCCAAAAGAAAACATTTTGTATTTGTACTAATATTTATCTGATTTTGGTTGAGATAAGCAAAAACGACACCCACAAAATGACAGTGGGAGATTCTTGTCTTAAGGGACAGTTAGAAAAAAAATACTATCTCTCTCCAAAACAATTTTGCTTATGAGCCTGCTGGGCTAATTTTGCAGATATGAGAGATGCAACTAATCACACCAAAACCAGACTGACTGGTGAGAATCCATTGCTCCCTCAGACACATGTTGAGGCCTTGAAACCATAAGGGAAGGGACTTACCCACCTAGCGATGTTTCCAAAAAGAGTAAAGCACCTATGTGAAAATCACAAGTCTTTCTGGATCTGAGTTGTAGGAGTTCGCTTACGGGGTTTCTTCCACTCAGCCCTTTCACAGCACTTTCTGGGCACTTCTCCTGTCCCTGAAGTCTTTCAGTACATCTCTGTCCCAGGAGTTTATCAGTTTGCTGTGACTGCATTCCCTATGTCCAGCTTACCCATATGCACTAGCAAATCACTTTCCCTCCTATGAACATCCCAGGGCAGAGATCAGCATGGAAAAATTCTGCTTTCTGCAACATTACCTTCTAGGGTTCATCCACACAACAAAGGTATGGACGATGGCAAGTGACAGATAGGAAGCTGCCTTCACCTGGCTCCAGAGAAGACTGTGCCACAGAGAAAAGATATGCTAAAAAGAGCTACATTTTCATAAGGATGTCCCCAAAATACCACATACTGCAGTATGAATCTTCACAATTGGGTAGTCCCTACCACCTCCACAAATTAAACAAACAGTGATGGAAGTGAGGAGCACAGGAGAGGTTATCTTGCCTTAACATTGTCCCATAGGTTCTCTACAAAAAATATATAAGTAATAGCACTTACGCAATAATGCACAAGAGTATTAGCACAGGGTTTTGGACATGAAGTGCAAAACATCTCTTACTTGAAACTCAAAAGAATACTTATATCAGAAAAGTATACTTACTGGCCCCAGAAAGCATTAAGATCAGAATAGACTGTGCTATTGTTTTTTAAAAGAGATTCATAACTGAATAAAAGGGGAAAAAAAAAGGGACAGCTTCTCAAACATCTTTAACATTAGAAAATGAGGGCGATAACAGGGAATTCATGCATCTAACTGTTAAGGAAACAGAAATTACAAAAAAAAAAAAAACTAGAAAAGCTTTGTTTTTATTGTTTTTCTAACCTAATTTCCGGTAGTCTTCCCATTACCTGCTCTGTTCAGAAGATCATTTTCTTTTTCCTTAAGATGTTTTTTCCCATGTTAGTTCGCATCATATATTTTTATTAAATCAATTACCATGTAATTTACATCATATTGCGTAATTAAGGGGAAATTGTTTTGCTAAGGAGCCTGTTGGAGGATGAATGGAATCAATCAACTTTAATAGAAGACTAGCCTCTTCATAAAGCCATTCATTTCTGAGTTTAGTCCTTGGGAAACAATAAATAGAATGCTATTATGCTGCCTAGAAAATATGACACTACAGTATATCTTAAATGTTTATGACAAGTCCACTGCACTGAGCTGGAACAATTTTTTTTTATAACTCAGGTAAAAAAAACCAACAAGTGCCTATTTTAACAAGTGCTGGGATGCTAATAGATGGCTATTCATTGCCTGCAGATGATTAAGGGAAAAATGAGGCAGAAGAAAAAATTTCCAGGCCATCACTTCTGTTGGGAGCATTGGGATTTCAAACACTAGTTGGGTTAGAAGAATGTACTGGTGAAATAAAAAGATATTTTAATTGTTGCCCTCCACTAAGATGTCACTTCTGCCATACTTAATGCAGTACAGCAGTCATGCTGGAAAACTGGTAATTATACTTTTACCAGTCCTCAGCATTTTAAGAGTACCAAATATAATTTGTTTCTGTGGCATCATGCAATGCTAGGCACTTGTAGAGAAATACATAGAGAACTGCAGTCCTAATGTGCACTTGTTATCTGCACTCTGGGGTACCCCGATGATAATTGCTTCCAGAAGAGGCATCATGCCTAATATTGCTAATTTACAAAGTGATGGAATAGGAGATCTAAACCTGTTTTGGACAGTGAGCTACTAAAATCTTTGCATATTCTTCCCTTGCTTGCTCCCAAATTCCTATCTCCTTCTCTCTAGCCTTCTCTACCATATATCCTATAATAAAAACCTTGACAAGACCATTCCTTCTTACATTTAGAAACACGAAGGAAAAAAAGAAGTTCCTCTGCTTCCTGCCTCCACATTGAAAGCTGAAGGGAGAAACCAGTTTAGATGACCATTTTGGCTCCATAGTTGCGTGTATGAATTTTCTTGATGCTGTTAGAAATGAAACTTGTGATAAACAGCATAATACCACGACCTTCTGTTTCTCTCAAAGCAAAGGAGAGTGAAATCACACACGGCTAAGGGTACCCATGGTGCAAATGGTGTGGGCAGGTGTTCAAGTCTGCAAACAATAGCAATGACACTGGTGTTGAACCTGGGGCTGGGACGCTGCCTTGGGAGCAGCCTTTCTCACCATCCTTCACACCACAGTTTTGTCTCTGTGGTTTCGCTTACCTGTAAAATCTTTCCCAGAGGTTGCTGTTGTTCTTCTTCTTCTTTTTCTTCTTTTTCTTTTCCACCCTCTCTCACCTTCAGGGCATTTATTTGCCAGGGTGGTGAAAGTGTTAGCTTAATGTCATAGAAAACAGGATTTTTTGGAGCCTAATGACAAATAGCAATTGCTATGGTCACTTGGTCTTCAAAATAAAGGCCATAAAAAGAAAGAAGAGAAAGGTGAGTGAAGCCTCAGCAGCCCCTCATAACCATTTTCTTCCTTTGATAAATTAGCTTCAACATGCACCTGACTAAAACAGCCAAAACAGCCTGCAATCTGATTTTGTAGCTTCTGCTTGGTACCTTAACTAAGCCCTGATACAGTCTATACTGAAAACAGACTCTCAGCTGCATATTGACAGACACAGCAAATCATAAGTAATGTGGGGTTTGGTTTTACGTCCAGTTTCTCAGAAGAAATTAGGTCTCTGGGGCTTTACTGCTGAAGAGGAGACATCCTTATTTTTTATCATTTGTATTTCAGCACATTGGTTTTTGACTTGGCAAAACCAATATGGGAGTACCAAGGAATTTTCCTTGCCTTAAATAAGCATCTCCATTTCAGTACCTTGATCAGTTGTGGACACATTTTTTAACATTTATTAATCATAAAGGAGACACTATATTTATCACAGTCCCCTGTAGGGAGTATATAAAATCCATGCTAATTGTGTTTGCCTGCGTTCCCCAAGCAGGAAAAGAAATAAGTAAATTAGCTTCCTGGAGCATCTGCCTTTCTCCTTGCCTGGGACTCCACTCATCAGCACACAATGGGTGAAGAGAAACTCCAGGACAGACTGCAGTGTGAGCCTGTGCAGTGCCTTTTTGAGAAGGTCTGTTTTTTTGAGGAGGTCTGCAAGTGCTGCCACGTATGCTTTGTGCTATGCCAGGGAAGAGAACAGCAATGATAGTGCATTTAATACCCAGGAAAAGGTTACCTTTTAAAAGCCTGCATGTTTCCCCACCAGCTAACTGGGAGATACTGGAGCCAACAATAATTTGCCATGATTAGGTCATGACCCAAAATGGGAAAAATTATCTTTCTTTCCACCAGATAATTTAGGCATAGCTGATGAAAAGACCAGACTGTGGGTTTTAGGAAACAAAGACAAGAAAATAACTTTTCATATGGGATCTCATTGACACAGGCCAGCAGGGTAAGCAGGGTTCAGAGAGGGACTAGACAAACTCACAGGAAAATGGGTCTATGAGTGGCTCCAGGCACAAGGAGCAGGGGAAAAGACCATCCTCTGTTGGCTGATGGAGTCAGCCTTGGGTGCTCCTGGATGAGATGTTGTGTATACAGTATTCCATGATGGTGTCTGCTTGTCTCTTTGTCGTGAGAGAGACACATACACAGAATACAGAGAGTCAGATAGATGCTGCAACCCTTATGTTGGCCCTGCATTTCTGGGTTTTCCAGCCTGGAGGGAACTGGTTTGAGCTGACCTGTGCCTGTAGATGACACTCCTCAAGCCAATGCTTCAGCTGGAAAGAGTATTCACTTCCACAGTAGACCTGCCGGGTGTTGTCTGACAAGATATATAAGGCAGTGAAATGTTCTCTTTTAAATCCTTGTAATGATCCTGCAGTGAAGCCAGAATCCACATTTTTGATGAGTGTGCTCTGCCAGGTGATGTATGACTTCAGAGGGAAAGCAAAGGCTTCCCTCTCTGGGGAAATATCCGAGTGAGCTGTTGGAGCACACCATGATATACTGAACCCAAGGCCTGTCTGCCCTAATCTAATGCTGCTCCACCGTGCTCCAACAGCAAGTACCTAGGTTTTTAATGCCTCTTTTTCTTTCCAACAGGTGTTTAGGCAGGGGAGAGGAGGAAGAAGGAAGGGGAGAAAAGGAGGATTCTGGGGGACTCCAGAGTCATTTGTGTGAAATGTCAGTGGGGATGTTAGGTCACCTGCAGGCAGTGAAATGGCATGAGGAAGCATCTATCCAGTGCCAACATTGGACAATGTTGAGGTTTTAGTTTGCATATGGGTGAGAGACGAAGCGATGAGGGACTCTTGCATCATTCAGGGAAAGGGGCAGCAGCTACTGGGTTATTTGGGACTTTCCCAGCTTTCATCCCTAGCATGGAAATGCCTTACCCTTGCCACTACCATGCCACTGATTTTCTAAAAGGTTCAAGTCATCTTCCTCACTTTCTTTAAACTGCACAGGATAGGCTAGGCATAAATTTGGACACCTGTCCTAAGTCTGAAAAACTGTATGAAGAAAATTTTGAAGAGTCAGATTATGGGTCAGTTACAATCATTTGCTACAGGCATTGAATGCTAGAAATCTGTCCACCAAAGGACCACAAAGAGGACTGGAACATCTCTTATATGAGGAAAGGCTGGGATTACTGGGACTGTTCAGCCTGAAGAAGAGAAGGTTCGGGGCAGGGGGTGGTGTCTCATGAGTATTTATAAATGCCTGAAGGGAGGGTGAAAAAACAGTGAAGCCAGGCTCTTTGCAGTGATGCCAGAGGCAAGGCACAAACTGAAACACAGGAGGTTCTCTCTTAACATCAGGAAACACTTTATCACTGTTAGGGTGCCTGATTACTGGCACAGGTTGTCCAGAGAGGTGGTGGGGTCTCCCTCCTTGGAGATACTCAAAAGCTGTCTGGACACAGTCCAGGGTAACCTGCTCTAGTTGACCCTGCATGAGCAGGGGGTTGCACCAGATGACCTGCAGGCATCCCTTCCCACCTCAACCTTCTTGTGATTTTATGAATTCTCTTCTGAGGCAAACTGAGGCCTATGTCACGGAGCAGCAAGAGTAAGGCTGCTCCCTCAGGGACAGGAGAAGTGAAAGCCCGGAGCTATGGTTATATGGGGGCTGGCAGAACACAAGAGGAGAATGAAAGCTGGACAAAGCACCCTCTGCTGAGGAATGTTTAGTTTCTGGGAGGGCTGGGATGTTGTTTTCAGGGCTCAAACTATGGTGAGGGCCAATGTGAAGGAAAAGTGAAAGCCTCCAGCCCACACTGGACATGTCAGTGGGGCTGAAAGCTGCCCAAGGAAATTGAGGGCTGATACAAGAATCCATCTCTGAGAAATACTGAGTATCTGCACAGTGGAGACCCTGACTTACAGGTAAGTCAGTGGTTGGGGTTGAGAGAGAGAGAGAAAGCTCAGAGCTACATTTGGTGTGGGGCTGAGCAGGGGTTGCCACAGGAACCTGAGGGTGGCAAAAATAATCTCCCCTGAGGAGCTTTTAGTTGTTGAGAGGATGGGGTACCTACTCTGGGGCCCAGAATAGGGTTAGCGTTAGTCTTAGGGTTCAGAGAAGGGAAATATTTACTTTGCAGGGGCTGGAAAATTACGCCCCAAGTGAAACAGGTGGCTGATGCTAGATGCCTATTCTCATTTAATTTACTTCATGATTTACCACTGACATTTTTGCTGTATGAATGAGGTCATATTCAATGCAACCTCACTTGAGATTTCTTACTGAAAATCTAATACTCTTGCTTCAACTCTCCAGGCAAAACTCACTTTCTCAGCCACCTGCTGCGGCAGGGAGTGTTGAGTCCTGGTGATGCTGGGACCTTCCCCTCCTCCTAGTCTCTGCTTTAGGCTCCCAGATGCCCTGTTTGACATATGGAATAAAAAGAAAACAACATAAAGGAATCAAAACACTTTAAAACATCCCCTTAGGGCAGTTGTAGAGCATTTATACAATAATGTCTTAAGTCAAAACAAAACATTAAAATAAATATTAGGGGTGGGAACTGGAGGCTCAAAGCATACTTCTCTCCTAGCACGTACAGTGGCTGCTGCTGTCACCAGCCTGGGGAAGCACAGGTCCCTGACATGCTGAAACAGAGAGGCCTTAGCAACAGGGGACTGAAGCATCAGTGCCCTGGAGGCAAAAGATAATTTTAAGAGGTTTTATAGAGTTCTAGGCCAACATTTTACAGTGCGGATCCCTCTGAGCATCTGAATTCAAATCAGGTGTTAGATCCTGCAAATGCTTGAACACAAGAGTGGTTTTGAGAGCTACTTTGTGAGCTTTGAAAGTGGGCTCTCCAAACTCAGCAGAAATGCCCTCAGAGGTCTGGGACCAGATGACCCTTGCAGCAGGGATGTGGTGACAACAGATGTTAGTGGTCCTCAGATGTTTGTTAGTGCTCCAAGGGCTCTCTGCCGCTGTGCAGCAGTGGCCGTGGCAAGGGAGGTTGGAGGTCAGGGTGTTTTCTTGTTACTCGGATCATTTCAGTGACAAGCTTTCCAGCCTGGCTGGAGAGAAGTACCAGGGCACTAGGAACTGCAGCACAGATGCCAGCAGGAAGGAAATACCCCAAACTGCTTTTCCCTCCAGGGAAATCTATTATGTTACCACCAGCTGAGCCCTTGCCTCTTCCACTGGGAGTCTTCTTTCCTTACCTTAACCTCTTCTGCTTCTTGTTCAAGCTGTTTGGATGCCATCCAGAGACCAGGGACATTACAGTGACTTTCTCTGGAATCTAATCCTAATGACTCCTAAGCCTCAGCAACTCCTAAGCCTAAACCACCTGGATGAGGCAAATCCACATGTAGTATTAATAAGTAATACAGATTAGCTCAATACTTGCTGCACTGACTGTGACCTATAACGTATCATTACGTAGATGTACCTCACTCACTAACTTGTGTTTGGGATGGAAACAAGAGTGATGGCTGGAGCAGAGAGCTGAATTTCTGTGGGAGATCCTATAGCTTTCAGTGCTCCCACAGTGCTGCAGAGAAGCTACCTTTAACTATCCCTGCTTCCAGCCACAACAGTGGCCTGCATCTCCTAGCTCAGCTATCAAAACCTAGCAAACCTAGCAAACCTTGGCTGGGGAGCTCCTTCCTATCTGTGAAGACCTTGGTGAAAGCTGGCTCCGGATTAGGATTTTCCTAAATGCATAAATCTCAGGAGAGCAAATGTCTGAGTCGCATTCAATAGGACCAGCACCCCTTCATGGGCTGTTTTCATCCTCTCCCCTCCATGTTTCTTCCAGCTCCAGAGACTCTGGAATTGCACTGGGATAACACCACTGGAAAATGAATCTTCTCAGGGGCATGTGGGTGTGTGTGCGTGTGTGTGTTTTCAATCACTTCTTGTTAGCAGTTGCATCATGGGTCAGTTAATGCAAGGGAGTTGGCAAAAAGTAGCCATGGGCCAACGGGGAAGAAGGAGACAACTGTCTTTTCCACAGCAGTTAGAAACTTGGTCAGATCAAGTATGTGAAAGACCAGGAGACCCCAATTCACCTAAAAGTTTCTGAAAATCTTAACCACTCTCTTTTAAATATATAACTGATTACTCATTTTTTTCAGGTCAAATTCCTACTCAGAACAGTCAAATGCTGATTCCAAGAAGGGTAAGTAAAACATTGCCTTGAAACCCCACAGTAGGTTTTTATGGAACTGGACTTGGAGGATGTGTTTCAAGAAACATGAGGGAAAAACAAGTTGTCACTGATGTCAATTTTTTTAAGATCACCTTTTACATTATTTTAATTAACTTCTATTCAGTGTTGATGTTCATCTTCCAAATGGAAATATGTTCATTAGCACACTTACTAAATACCTCTGCTACACCATTATTAAAGGCTGTTAAGCAAGAAGGACCCCGAGTTCTGAGTTGGGCTGTCATAAGGAGCTCTTCTGCAGAGTGGTGCAAAAATTCACTTTGCTCAGTTACCACACTGAGCAGTCACTGAACAGGGTGGCAGAGCCAGGCTGGTGGGAAGGAGCAGATTTCACTGCAGGATGTCCCAGGGTTGCTGGCTTCCAGCCCTCTCCATGACCTGTGTGACATTGTGCCATGAAAACACAGCCTCTCACAGCAAAGCTTAGAGAGAGAGAGGTCAAAGGAGATAGATAGATTCATTTTGAGTGTTGACTTAAAGATGGGGAAGTTTCCAGTGACCATATTGACCCAACATCAACAAGCTGCCACCCTCACAGGCATTTAAAATCATCCGCCTTCTAAATTTCAGAGAAGTGGTGCACAGTTTTTACCTCAGAGGAAACAGATTGGGCACAAACAGCAGGCAAAAAGATGTCTGGAGAACTCCCTGACATTCACTACAGGGTGATCCAGTGATCATCAGGGCTTAGGTTAGATTTGGACAGCGTGCCTGTCAGTGTCCTCCACCACAAATTGCTCTCTGCTATTCCTCAACAGCCCTTGAAATTCCACATACTTGGTCTTCAAAGGAGAAGGGACAGCTGACCTGTGGCAGCAGCAGAGCCAAGGCTGGGGAGATCTCTTGGCCTCCCAAATGTGAAGGAACAACGTTGCTGAGATTTCCTCTGATGGGTTGGGGATTGTATGCACTGGGCTGGGACCAGGTGCTCCAGCAGGGCTAAGTATGGAGCTGATGATTGAGCTGCACTGGTGAAAGGTGATAGGGAATGCAGGGACCAAGCGAGCTTTCCCAGACTTGCACCAGGGATACATCACAGCCTTGGGCTAGGATGGCTAAAGGAAGGCTGGTACGATTTATCTGGGATCAAGGACCAGGACAGGAATACAGGACAGGTGGATTATCTGAAATAGTAAAGTATGCCATGGAGAAGAACCCATCAAAAGTAGCTTCATATAAGCAATTTCTTTTCCCATTGCACTACTAGAGAGCGTTAACCTCTAAGTTTGCCATGTACACATCAGGTGACAAAATGAGAAGTTTCTTGAGATCCAGAAGTTCCTCAGAGCCCCAAAGACTGGACCAAAATGACTGACATTTTCTCATACTGTCTGTCATGCATTTGACAAAAGCAGCATAATGCAATCACCTTTACCTGGTATCAGGAGAGAAGGAATAGCCTGTATAATAAGAAGATAAAGAAAAATTGAAGGACTTAAAAAGGACATTGGTGAATCCTGAAAACCAGATGGTGTTCATTATCAGTGCATCAAGACGCTCTTGAGACACACATCCTTGGAGGGGGAACTTTATGAATGCTGTTGGGAACAATGAAATTCAGAGCTCTAACTCAACCCAATTTAAGAATACCCTGCAAAAGTTTGAGGATGTTGTATCTTTCTTTTCATTTTGATTTGCAAGAAGAGACCAATGAAGTTATGAATCAAGAGTTGCAAGGCTTACCTCAATTAAGTAACATCGAGTGGTTTTATGACCTGATATTCTTAGCTGATATTTTCAGTTCTCTCAGCCATGACAGCTCCAAAGTCCCAGAAAATTCACATCTCCTCTGCTTGAATGTGTGAATTCACCTGAAGAAACATTGAAATGACTGCAAAAGTCCCATTCAAGCATGAACAAAAAAGATGCTAAACTCTCTCTCTCTCTGTGCCTTTATGGGTAGAATGTGGATCACATTACCTAAAGATACTTCTTGCAAACTAATTTTGCCATCCAGGTCTTGCTTTTGTCCATTGTAGGATACTGCCTGAATAAAATTGTGAGAACCCCCTTTTCCAACATGAATTGTCCACCTGCTTGCTTCCCAAGGAAAATTCCAGCATACCTTATCACTAACTGCTTCACACTATCCTATCCTAAATGAAATGAAATGAAATTAAATTAAATTAAAATTAGTTATCCAGGATGCTCATTTGTAGAGACTAATCAAAAATATCAGATTTGGAAATTTTACCTACAAGAACAAATCTATTTTTATTTTATGTCTGAGGAAATCCTATGGGACTCAATTCCTAAACCTGCCCTGACCAAAATCAGTGGGAGTTTTTCTGTGTCATTTCAAGAGCCTTTAATTACTCTTCCTTCCATTGGACTTCCCTGTAAGCATAAGGAGGTTAATTACTTCCTGAGCAATATCTGCTTCATACTATTATTAATTATTTAGCAATTAGTTATGAGGCACTGACTCTCAGGGATGTATGTAAGCTATAACAGGCACCAATGAAGACAGTCTCTGCCTGAAGGAATTTCCAATCCTTTCTTCTTATTTGGATGACCAACAAGATGTAGCTTCATTTACACAGTAGCTTGGTCAAAACAAATGGAAAAAATAGCAACCTGTATAAGACTGGGGGACCAGAGGTTTACAGGATGGGTAACACAGGCGCTTTTTACATCTAGGTGACATGTTCACACCTCAAAACCAGGGAGCAACTACAAATGATGTTCTCTGAGAAATGCGCACCTGGCATTTGATCACAAAATCTGCCTCTCCAGGTGGCTGTCCTAAAGGGACCATTCAGCTGGCACAACTGGAATTGAACATGGGGACCAAAAACCAGACGTCTCCAGGCAGAGACCAAAAAATGCTAATGGGGAAAATTGCTGTCCATCCTACATCCATGCTACAGTTCTGGATGTGAGCTCTGACTGCTGAAAGGCTGTTAAAAATATATCTCATTCTGAGGAGATATAACAGAAATAGCTTCCAACTATCCTTCAGCTCCTGCCAGTCTGTGCTGCAATCACACGGGGAGCTTCCGAGCAGGGGCTCTGCTCCACCACCTACTAATGTCACTCCAGTGCCCGCACCCTGATAAACACAGAGGGTAAATAGCATTCCTGCTATCAGACTGCACCCTGAATTACAAAAAAAAAGGCATCCCAAGGGCTGTTCTTCTGACTCTGAAACTGGTAGTGAGGAGAGGGGAGTTCAGATGTATCAGAGCAAGACAGTATGCAGCAGACTGTCAGACTTGACACCAGCTAGGGATTTCACTGTTTAAATCCTAACTTCAGATTCAATCTGTGCAGCAACAGGCTGAAAATGAAGCAGCAGGCAGCTTTTTCCAATACTTCCAAAGTCCAGGTACCCAGCTGTTACACCCACTTGCTGGTCTTCCCTATTTTTTTCTTCCTTGCAGCAGACAAGCAATTGAAAACAGCATCACAGCTTAAAAGCTTCTGTGTAAAAACAAATCTGCTCTTCTGCACAATTAGGAACTCACTAAATCAAAGTCACACCATTACGAGTCTGGTGCCCTTTGAGAGGGTCTAGTGATGTTGCTCCCAGGGTTCATCATCCCTGGGAAGCAGAGACTTTTCCTTGGCATCACGACGTATGCAAAGCAGCGAGCAGCCTCCTGTGCAAAAGCAAAGCTGCCCTACTTTCTGCAAAGGCTCACCCCTCAACCATCTTCACCAGACAGTCTGATTATATTTCTCATATTGCAACACAGCTGTTCATAACTTGTCATCTGCACCAAGAACACTGGCCAAGTATTCCAGCTGTATAATAGCTTTTTACTGTTGATTGAAGAGTCTCAGTACAAATTGCTTTCCCTTATATCCCTGGAAATCACACAAACATTGCATGAGGCAGAGAGTGATGCATTTAGAACCACCTCTGTGAAGTGCCACAGCAATGTTTTAATGAGGATTGTTTTCCTCCAAAGGCTTAGCAGCTCCCATTTGCCAGAGCTCCTTTTGCTAAGAAACATGGAAGTGCCGTTGACACATCATTGCTGGGCACACTTTTGGATTTGGAGGATCCTCCTCTCCTGGTTGGGAATCCATGACAAAAGGCAAGTTATTCTGTGATGACTTGATGCCTTCAATTCTACAATCAGCAATGCTGAGTACAAGGAGGTTGGTGGGAAAACAGAAAAACTCAGCAACAGAAGAAATTGATGCCATTGTAAGGGGTAGGAATTGATTACTCATTGTCCCTCCCAGGATACAAAGCAGAGGACGTTGAGCAAAGCTGGTAGGTTCAAAACAAACATGAGGTTGGGGAATTCCTTGACATGGGATGTTATGGACATTAATTTTTCCATGGTTCAAAAAGGACTCAGTGGCTACTTGGAAGAAAAATCTGTTGAGGACTGTTAAATACAAAGATAATACATCTGATCTGCAATTTGCTGGAGCCCAGAGTTCCATCCCTGTGTTTCCTCTGTCCACTATTTCCACATTATCCTCTGTTGGCCACTATCAGGAATAGGATACCAGAATAGATGCACCTTTCTTTTAACACTGCATGGCAACAGTTTTTTTCTTAATGTGGATAAATGCAGTGATCACTAAAAAAAAAATAAATATCAAATTAATTAAATTAAACTAATTAATCACTCCTAGCTCATCTAAATCTAGGGTGCTTACAATGGTGATAGGATCCAATATGCCTTTCTTCTTAAAAACTACAGCCAGTAAGAAACAAAGTACAGTTGTTGGGGCTGGCTCTGATGCTGTTTGCTGGACTCTTGGCAGATCACACTGCCAGCAATGGCATTCTGTCCATCACCAGGGACTGATTTCCTCAGCTCTAAGAAGAGTTTGCTTTGCAATTCTGCTCTGTAAAAATAATACCTGTGGAAATAAAAAATCTCTCCCAGAAACATGTGCAATGCAACTGGTCCAAACTTTTCCCAGAAATCCTCTTGGGATTGAAACATCTCTTAGCAACCTGCCAGAGACCTGCTTGGGCACAGTGACTTCAGTCATCAAAAGTATTTTGACAATGATATTTTGCATAGTTCACAAGGACTCTGCAAGACCTCTGGCTGCACTTTTTCTTTTTTTTTTTTTGCAGGCCAAGCTCGGATAGAGGAAACCAAGATCTGTTCTACCTCACTCTTCTTCAGTAGCTTTATCAGCACTGAAAGCTGAAGGCTTATTCCTCTAGCCAGGATGAGACAAGAGTATGTACTGTTACCCAGCACACTAATAATTTAAGTCTTTGTGTACCCTACCACCTACCCTGTTTGAACAAGCCAAAATGCAAATTTGTAGACTTACTTCCTGAGGAAACTATGTCCACTATTAAGGTCTCTGATCATATATTTGTGTTTCTGTCACAACCAGTCCCGTCCACAATCACTTTGGAAGCCATTGTCCAGTTTCAACCAAAATTGACAGAATGGGAAATATTTTTTTAAAATCTCAAGTTCCTACATAATACATAAAGAAAGAGAGACATCAATAAAATTAACAAATAAAAGTCACTGAGTGGTGAAAACAAACATGTTTAATCACCTTATTGAGAGGGAAAAGCGTAGTGTCAGTTCAGCCCTTACTAGACAGCAGAGTTCATTCTCTACACACGTTCTACTACATATCCTTGTTTCTGCTGCTAATGGACATACTTTTTATGACTTAAAAATAGTGTATTGCACTGCCTGCAAGCTAAATGAAAAAGACCCCACCAGGCCCTGATTAATATTCCCCACTGACTGTACGATGAAATGAGAAAGTACCAGCAAGGCTAGATCAGGGAATAAGGAGGGAGAGGTGCTCTCACTGCTGTACCAAAGGCAGAAAAGTATTGTGCCCTGAAAAGCATAATAATGTCTTAAGAGAAACACTGAAGGACATCTAATAAGAAAGAAATCTGACAGAGCAGGAGTGATTGAAAAAGTTAATTTATCCAGGGCAGAGTAGGACAACTGGGGTAAGGTAATTAGTGATAACTCCACCAACTCTATCAAAAGCCTAGAGCAACCTGTGCTAAACAGAGTGTTGCTGAGATATATGTATATGACCCAATTCACTTTTTGACAATTTATCAGGGGCACGACAAGTGCCAGAGGTCTTGATGCTTTGGCTGTGACTCAGATTGTGTCAAGACCTCTTCGCCAGCCCTGCATCAATGCTTACCTCTGCAAGTCCTGCAAGTTTGCTTCTCCAACCCATAGGCCCCCATTCAGCTGCAAGCTGGTACATAGAGTTGCTTGGCCATTGGTGGGTGACCGAAGAAATGGGGCTTTCATTAGCAACAGTGCTATTTCTTACCCTTCTCTCTGGGGACCTTTGTGGAATGGGTGTCTGGCCATCAGCCACGTGAATCTTGCCAAAAGAAAATGGCTTGAAAACGCTGACGTTTTTCTTCTGGTTTTGCATCTTCTCAGGCAGGAAAACTCACTGTGACTGCCCTAGGGAAGCAGGAGCAGGCTTGGGTAAGGTTTCTCCCTGGCAGCACACATCACTCCAGCAATACCATCCTCCCATAGTTGCAGACAAGAGGTATCCTTCTTTTGGTCCTACCAGACACTTGGTACAAGTATAATGGCAAGGTCTTTACCCCTCACTTCTGTGGCTTCGGTGTCAATTTTTCAGATTTTCTAAAGTCTGTGCCTTAAAATGCTCTCTGGTTTGTCTGCAGTTTTAAAAAAATAAAAGCTAATTCAACTGATGGGTTTAGGTGTTATCCTACTTCACTCCTGTGAGACTGAGATTTTTTTTCTCCAATAAAATTTCTTCTTCCTCAGGCCAGTAGTGCTGGGATAAGGACTCAACAAAACTGTCCAGCAATCACCCACCAGCTATAATAGCCTCTCCACTTAAAAGGTACAGTCTTCCCCTTGTTTTAACTCCCCCATGTATATAAAAGACAAACTTCCCCACAATGAAAGCAGGCACATGTTGGCTGCATTGAGGCTAGGGTTTTACACTGGATTAACCCTTTGAACAGGGATGATTGAATTCTGATTACACTGGAAGAAGACCTGAACTAAAGTCTTTCACCCTGTTTACTTTAATGCAGCAAATTTGAGTACCTTTAGCCCCTTGTTTATGCAGTATGGCAGAGTCCAGAGACTCCTTCACATCAGTGTCTTTTGGAGCCAGCTACAGCCCCAAGCCTCAATTAATAAGACTTGCCTTTCAGACGAGCTAGTTCAGTCTTGGCTGCCACAAGCATGCCATTTTCAGTTCCTGAGATACCTTAAGGGGTTTTTCCCCTCACCCTGCTGTCTCTGGAGGCTTTGTTGGCTGTACAAGGGGTCCCTGGCAATTCTAGGTCTGCCATGTATCTATGGTTAGATATTTCAATGATTAAGTCATCCAGGTATGAGAGGGGAATATTAAGCCAAAACTTGAAAGAATTTCTCGATAGACACAAGAGATGGATGACAGGAGAAAAGGGTACATCCAGGGTCATTTGCCCCAGGGAACAGATTTGGTAATCAGGGCTGAAGTAATGGAAAAAATATTTTGTAAGTCAACCAATTGAGTCTTTTGAAAAAATGTTGCTCTCAGAGGAAAACAGAAGACTTCACATGCAGGTGAATCTATTTGCAAAGAATCCATGAGTCCTAAAGCTCAGTCAAACTTAAAAGGGGTTTCATGAAGCCATCAGAGAGTCTTCTTAAGCCAAAATGCATCTCTCTGTTTTCCCTGCTTCCCTGTGTTTCTGGACACACATTTATTACATTTCACTGACAAATATTTTCTCCTAACCTCCTATCACATTTGTATTTGCAGTCATCTCCTGACTTCAGTGTTGAGTTCACGTCCCCTATCTGCTTCATGAAAAACTTAATTTCTGTGGCTCCTGAAAGTTCCTCTTCTATGACGAAATCAGACCCTTTGCACAGAAGATGGTGTGTGGCTACCTGTGTGTAGCTGCATTTTTAGTCCCAAGCTTTGACTGGTTGGCATGAAGTCATTTGTAAAAGGACAATAACAAGCATGATGAATTCTAATGTTCTGTGTGTCACAGTGCTTAGATAGCTCATAGATAACTACATCACCAATATTTCACAAAGCTGTAGCAACTCAACTCTCTTTAAAAAAAATATCCTCACAAACAACACTTTATCATAATATTCACGGACAGGTACCAAAAAAATCAATGGTTAAGGATCTACATCTATCACAGCTTGCAGAAAACCTTCTGCTAATATTGGGTCAAGGGAAGATGCTCTAATTGTCTGGATTCCTGTGTCAGCTCATATTCACTTGACACTACTCACTGGCATTAAAATAGATTTTCAGCCCCCTGCTTCATGCATCATAGGCAGCACTGAAAATAAATCAGCCCTTTTAGAGACAGTGTTCATGACAATGAAGCTGGTGGCACAGAGATGTTCCCTTATTAGCTGTCTCTCTTGCACCTATTGCATTTCATGTCCTTCGGGGATCATTGAGATCCCAGAAGAACCAAGTCACCCTGGGAATTTGGACAGGCCCTGGTAATACACCCCAACATCCCTGATACCCTGGTATTCATTGTGTTCCTTCCAGCCTGGGAAGGCAGCATGTTCTACAAGGTTTTGAGGTACTGAACTGTGCTGTATCTTTGCCAATGGATGTAAGTCAGTATCAGCACAGAAAAATTGCCAAGCATCACAGAAAATTAAGGGTTAAACAATAACTTATTATATAAACGTTATTATACCTAAAGCTTAATAGCAATTATATACTACTACTATTACTACTAGTGGGGTAAGTACATATAACAAACAATGATAATAGTATAATAGAGACTGCTCAATGGTCCTCTGTCTGCAGTGAGTGGTGCCTGCTAAGTAGAACGGCCAGTGAAAAGGGAAGGCCTCCTGTACTCCAGAAGTAATCATACTTCAGGCACATAAAGCATCCGATATTTAGTGGGTGCTGGGAATAATTTCTGTCAGTAAAATACTGACCATAAATCCAAATGGAATGGGATAAACCTTGCAGGAGGAGCAGGTTTGTAGCTGTTGGCAGCAGCATTCACTAGCCTGGTTCATGAGGAAGCTTGGCCTTGATCTTGCCACACTAAAGGGGACTGCACTGTGGTAATTACAGAGTGAAGACAAGAGGAGTCACCCCATGTTAGATGAGACACCCATCTACCCAAGTTTTTCCCAGTGACTGAAACCAAACACCTGGGAAGGACCATAAAATGAAGTCAAGCACAGAGTGATACTACCTCAAGTATTTTCTAAGCCTTCAATCACTTTCAGCTTAGGGACTTCTTGAACTTGAGGCAAATCCTTTGTATGTAATAACTTTCAATGGATTTCTCTTTCATAAATGTGCTTCACGATCCATTGAGCTCACAGAAACTTCCTACACCTGTACCCTCCTGTGGCAAGGAGTTCACACAGCCTGACTCTGGCTGGTGGACTTTGAGCCTGCCACATGCTAGCTTGTGTGTATGGCCCCAAGTAAGAAGGAAGGAGTAAGGAACTGTCTGAAAGGGTTGCTACTCTCCCCTCCACACCATTCAGGCTCCAGCAAGCCTCCACCCTACCTCCTTTCAGTCTTGGAGGCTGAAGACTCCTAGTCTATTTATTTGCTCCTGTTGAGGAAGCTGCTTCAAGTCTCTCATCATCTTTGTAATTTGTGTCTGCTGTAGTGTACAGTCCTCAGTGTCTTTACGCAGGATGCATCCTCTGGGAAGGAAAATGGAAAGGAAAATGAGGTAGGATAGACTCTGGTAAAGGGCTGGTGCACAGACAGTCGGGGACCAGCTCATGTGGAAGGCAAAGAGTAGAATAAAGACTGTAGCAAACACAGCCTTCATCCTCTGGGATGGTCATGGTGAAAAAATCCACATCTGAATCTGAAAGGAAGTGCAGGAGACTGATGCAGAAGAATTAAAAAGTGCATTAGGACTCTTGAACATGTCACCACAAGTGCTCCATTGACAAGTGCTGTCATGCTCAGCTCAAACAATGCTTCAGGGAAGCCAGGGCTCACTTCTGAGGAAGTGCATGAGAGCCCTGTGAGATCCCTCCGTTTAATACATTACAATGAATCGTTAATGACAGGGCACTTACAATAAATGGCAATACCCACTTCACTGTGAAGTGTCCTGCGACGCAGAGGGAATCCATTGTCTCCCCAGCAATCTCACCTGGCTCCCCGCTTTGTTCCTCCCGCGGAGAGAGGCATCTCACGCTGCAGAAGGTGCTGCTGGAAGACAGCACTCATTTCAGTAGTCACATAAAGGCAATTCCTCATGAAATATCTCATCTGCCTATTAAAAAGCAGCAAGGCTCTAACCTCAGGTGGTTTCACCCCTGCAATCTGAAAGCTAATTTTAACCTACAAAGATTTTTATTTTTCCTCCCAGAAAATCTAGACACTAACTTCTATCTCAAGGCTCTTTCTGCTTAATAAATAGCTCTTTACAGAAAATGCTTAACATCTCAGCACATACCCTGGGTAAAGACTGTTTTAGCAGTGGAATGAGGCGATAATGTACTAGAAGCACCAAAATCTGCTGCCCCCCAAATACAGTTTGTCTGGCCAATCTTTCCCTAATAGATGCACCATTAAGCAGGAGGGACTTTTACTAGGGCATAGAGAGGGGAGAAAGGACTGAAATTCCAAAACTTTCTCAACCAACAAGGTGCCCACAAATAAAGGCATTAAAGTCCCTACCATTTTTTAACCCTCCTTGTGCTGCAGCTCACTGTCCCCGCAGCTCAGCTGTCGATGAATCACGATATCATTTCTTATCCACTTTTGTGGTAAGTCTTCCAGGTTATTTAAGTCATCATCAGACACGTTCTACCTGTCTTTGTGCTAGTGTGTTACGGATGCTCACACGGTTCACTAATAGACCATAGCTGCTGGGCTCAGTGTGGTCTAGTTGGCTACAAGCAGCTACTGTTATGGGAGTCTACGGCCAGTGACCAGCCACTGTCACTGGTACATTCATGTCTGCAAGGTAATAGCCAAAATGTCTGGGCTTTTCCAGCTGATTTGTCAGTAATTAGGGCTGTCTTGCCTGATACTGGCCTGATACAGGCCATCCTCACCCATTCTCCCTTTCACCTCTGAGTGTTGGGAGTGCCAGGTAGGTAAAGCTTTTGCTCTTTTGGCAGACCCTTAGCCAGAGGAAAACCAGCGGCCGTAGAGAGCTGTGAGCAGGTTTAGGGACAACACCATCAACCATTGGGATCTGCTTTTTCTTCTCTCTTCTGCTCAGTGTTAATTATGCTTCCATCACCATTAATTTTCCTAAGCAGGAAAGCTCCTCCAAAGCTTCATTTTGTCTTGTAGCAGTAAGTGCGTTAACTAATTATAAGTGCAAAGAGCTGAGCTGAGCCCCCTGTTCAGCTGGGCCTGGCGTGAAAGAGTTGCCTGGAGTCAACCCTGAAGTTGCTGTAGCGAAACTTTGAAGGATGGCACCAGAGGGCTTTGTAAGTGTCCCTGAGTTATGTGACGCTCCTTGCCCATGAATCAGAGGATCATAAAGGACACTGCTCCTAAGTACCCAGATGATGACTTGTAGCCTCTCTCACTTAGCAGGCTACGCTCCAGGTACCGGGGGCTCCCATCACTCACCCGGGCAGCCTTCTGCCAGCACATGCGAATTGCCTCAGCCTGGCTGCTGAGTCTTAAATTAAGCTCACGCCCTTTAAGAAAAGTCTGATATCCCGCATCTAAATGTTTGCTTAGCAATGCAGAGTCCTCCTGGCTTACTGAGTGCTTCTCTCTCTATAGCACGCACCCAGACACTCATGCACACACATCCCCTGGCAGCTGTAAAAAGATGTGGGGAACAACAAAAGCACAGGAGGGTCAAGGATGAGCCAAGATAAGAACAAAATGGCTTTTCCTCCTTTCCTGATTGTCACAGTTACCTTACGTACTTCAGCTTTCCAGGATTTTTCGGCATCCTTTGATAGCTCATCTCTGGTTGTCACCTCTAGAGCCAGACTAAACCCTGTGCCTTGGCTACATCCTTGCCTTGCATTCAAAGGTCAGAGCCTACTTGCATCTGGAAGAAGGAAAAAAGTGAACTTTCAGAGGCAGAATTGCAGATTTAGCTTTATTCCTCCTCCCACAGGAGTCGATATAAAATTATTCCAGGTTTGCCGAAAGCAGGGCACAGAGCGGCTGGTTGGCCTGGGGCTGTGGAGGGAGGAAGGGAAGGAGGGAAGGTGTTACAGCTGCACAGCTTGTATGGAAGGAAGCAGGGGAGATGCCGGCATTGCCAGCCCCTCTGCCTTCCTCCTGCCTACTAGCACCGCCCGCATATTGATCGGAAAGGATTTGCAGTGAAGTGGATGAAAATTGCTGGTGTAAATCCCCCTGCAGCCTGGTGAGAATAAATCCACCCCCCCTGCCCTCCTTTTTCACAGCCAGGAATGATATTAAGAGCATGGGACCAAGGATTTCCAGATTTCAAACATTAAAGTATTTTAATTGCACTTCAGGGTAATTCAGCATGGAGCATATGAAACATTGCAGGCAGAGAAAACAGCTACTCTGGAAAACGTCTATAATTTTCAGGGATTCCTTTTATTGCTGACTGCATCCAAATATTTCTGCCCTTGACTAAGTGTTCCCCACTCCCCCGTGTCCTTTAGCAGTCCCTGCAGCAACTGAGCAGAATAGCACTAGAAAGAATAAACAGCCAAAGCACGGACATAAAGTCCCTTAATTAATGAAGGGGACATCTCTGTTCACTGATTTAGTTCAAACAGGGCTCCTACTGCAGGCTCAGGCAGGACTGGGCAGCTGCTCGTGCTGAATTGCAACAAGGACATGGAATTTGGGGAGAAATTCCACTTATGCAACGTATGGCCTCCTGCTCTAGATTTCCTTCCTTATGGCTTTCATGCCTCTGAGGGAAGCCTCTGCTCAGTCTGACTGTTCTTATTCATTATTTATGGAATGATGCAAATACGTCTAATGCAAGGATTATTTCTTTTTTTTCCCTAGAACCTTAGGGGCTGCCAGAATCAGAAGCAACCCGAAACTACTTCCCCTTCTGCTTTCCCTCCCTCCTACTATACATTGGGCAGGCACAGACACAGACCTTCACTTGCTGAAGCTCCTATACTGCTCTTCCTAGTGCCGTTCAGAGGTTGCCTTCTCAAGCTCAGTGACCGGGCTCTCACTCCAACAGGTTAAAATGTCAGTAAACACTGGTCTGTGCTCTTTCTAGATGTTTGTGATATAGATATTTGACATTTATTTTAGACCGACCTCAGGGTTTGGTACAAATCTTTGTAGCGTGGTAGCTTTCAGCTCTGTCCTCCTTGAAACAACAAGGATGACTTTTGACACCAGTTGACTCATGGGTTAATCCTTGTGTAGATGGGGTAATTTATACTGTAGCTGGCAGCGGGTGGATAAAGCAAACCCAGAGGGCCAGCAAGGCTTACCTCAGCTGGCTGATGCATCTTAGGGACATCTTAGGTTTGTCTTTTCCACACAAAGGTGTACAACTGTGTTAACAGTGCCTTCCATCCCAGAGAAGATAAAGTTTACCTGTCTCCTGCAATCACCCTGATGACTTTAAGTACGTGACAATTAATGAATTGAAGTTTACACACATGTGCACACACGCACACGTATGCACACACACAACCAAGATTCACCCCAAGAACCACCAAGCAATGAGCATTTAGAAGAGGAAAAGGGGACATCCCCATCTCAGTTTCTTTCTGGTATGGGCCCGCAGATATCACCCAATAAATACATAGGGGTATAGGCCTCTAGGTAGCAAAGGGAATTATTTGTGCTGTGATTTCTTTTACACTGCAATTAGCCCTGGGACTAATGACTTTTCTGAAGCACACAAGGCCCTCAACATCCTCTGTCCCAGAAGACATGGCACTGAATCCTGGAGCTGGGCTTCTCTGAAGCCCAACCATGCCCCTTACCGACAGACATCCTCTTCTGACGAGATGCATATGGTCAGAGAGCTCCCAACACGGGTGAGAGCGACAGGGGATGTCCAGCCATTCCCACGTGCTGTGGCAGGATTAATATATCTCACCTGTCTCTGGCAGACCTTCATCCACTGTGTTGAGGAATATTATTACATTTCTCCTGCCCATGGCTACTTCTTCCCTTTTCTGCACTAAAGAAACAGTTACCAGAACCTCTTTTCCAACCTAAATGATTCTATGATTCTCTTCTTTTCTGTCAAGTTTCCAAAACTGTTAAACCAATATGGCCTGCTCATCTTTCCCACACCTACCAGGCTTGTCCTTCCCTCTGTAGTTTGTAAGTAGACTGAGCTATTTATTGGCTGCCTCTAGCCTTGGAGCCAAGGAGGGGAAAGCTCACATCCGTATCGGTCCTTTGGGGCAGCTCTCATCACAGTGAAAACGGAGCCCTTGCCTTCCCTGCCGGCTTCCCACAGCCATTCATCAGGCGGTGGGAGGCCGGATTATGTTACTCCGTTGTTTATTGCTCACAGGGTTCACATCATTCTCACAGTACTGTGTTTTGGTTTGTGGTTGGGTTTTTTTTGTTTGTTTTTTTTTTTAAAAAAAAGGAAGTACAGGCTACGAAAGGGCACGGAGGACTGCTAGCTCCAGTCTTGACCCATGTCAAGGCAGGTAATTTCTGCCTTAGGATATTGCCTTAGGCAATAAGAGCAAAGAGGAGCCAAGGGCTCTGAACTGCAAGGAGGGGAAGACGAGGAGGGCTGCAGTAATAAGAAACTAATAGATGGATTTGTCCTCCGTATCCATTCAATAAGTTCATCAAGAACAAAATCAGGCAAAACCCTTCCCCTCTAAGCCAATGTCTATCATGGTGCGCAGTCCACTGTGTTCCATGCGTATAAAACATATGTTTATATATGCATGTGTGCATGTATATATGTATGTACAAACACCCTTGCATAAGAAATTATGTCCTTGATGGCATTTCCTATTGAGTGGTGATACAGAAATCCTGCTGCTACCCCCATGTTTGACGTGCTCTTCAGACAGCCAGGTTTGCACCAGTCAGATGCACAGGGCTGACTCCTTGTTTGTTTCATCATGTAAGATTAGGAAGTGTTTAACAGAAATTATTGCATCAAGTTATTTGCAAAAGAGCACCCACACTGCAAGTTCCCAACTGTTTTCCCTTCTTACCTTTGCAACACCTGCCCTCCTAGAAGAGCTGAGTACCAGGAGTTTGTTGCACACCATGGAATGTCCTGAAGCTGAAAATAGGAGATTTGGCTTGTGTTCTTTGCTCTGTTACTGGTTTCCTCTATCGTCTTAGGGAAGCCATTTAGTGGACCTGTAGCTCACTTTTCCTAGCTGGAAAGGAGCTACAGTAAGAACATCTGTAGAGGTCCTTGATAACGATTGATGAAATCACTATTAAGCCTAAAATAAGAAGATAAAAATTGTAAGAATTGTCCTATTGGCTCCTAGCAATGATCCATGCAGAAGAGTGCTCTGCCTCTTACAGTGGCAGTAGAAAATGTTACCTAGTGAGATCTGGTCAGCCTGGCCACCATCTGTGACCCGTTATCACCATCCATCCCCAGCATCTATAGTCATTGGAGTGAAGGAGCTGGAGGGTACATCTCTTTCTATCCCATTTAGTAACTATTTATAGACCTGTTGTCCACAAACGTGCCACGCAGAGAGTTGGCAGAGCTGTTTTAACACAATACTTTGCCACAGACCTGAGACATGTTTCAGCTGATGTCCTCCTCCTTCATCATGGTCTGTACCTTGCTTTCCTCACATATATTGCACTGTGCAGAGATGTGGGCAGGAAAAACCCCTGGCTGTGCTGAGGATAAATGGAAATCTCAAAGAGGGTCATGGATTTAAGAAACCAAATAAGTAGTAATTAAAAATAAGTGGGCAGAGGTTGTACATTCCCTTGCCCCATCTGGAAATGTAGTGGTGGATTTAGTATGCCAATATTGACATTTTAATTAATCACTGCTTCTAAAATGCTTTGTGGGTGAAAGCCTAACACAGTCAAAATTATTAATAATAATACTTTTAGTAGCATTTCACTTTTTATTATTACAATACCACACATTATTATTATTATATAAAATCATTAATTTCAACAATAGTCTGTCCTTTAATATGGGAAAGGGCATCTTAAGCTCTTTCCAGAATAAAAAGACAAGTACTGCTTATTAAAAGCTTTCCCTATATTTTAGCCAATAATCACTTAATAATTTTATCATTGAAATTAACCACATAGTCATGGGCTGGGACAGTCATAATTAACAACAACAGAAAAAGAAATACAATACACTCCAGTAAATAGAAGCAGCCCCCTCCCACTCCCCCAAATGGTGCAAAATACATAGGGGACCCTGTTGTCATAGTAACTGGCATTACAGCTTGCTTTCGATAATTAATGGAGGGCTTTGCTATTACAGTATTCTTGAAATTTCACTTTCCCCTGTGCTGCACTGCAGAATGCAGTATCATTTCCCCATTCATAAATATTTCATTACCACAGTCTGCTGTGTTTCATCATCACTGATAACACTCAGCCTAATCCACCCATTGCTGAATTCATGTAGCCCTGGCGGTAGAGCAACTTTCATTTCCTCCTTCCACTTATGCAGTCTTCATTTTTCTTGGTCAGTGCTCTCCTGCTGCAAAACTGTCCCAGGCTAACTACACAGACTTTTCTTTTCCTTACTCAAAAAAATAAACATGAATGGTAAAAGCTCTGCCCAAGCAAATGAGATACAGACACACACACACTCGCAATGCCTGTATCACTGATATAATTTGTATGTATCACTAAACAGAGATATTTGGATCAGAGACGGAGAGGAGAACTGCAATATGGCACTGTAGAAGGAAACTCAAAATCTGATTCAGCAAAATATAGGGGTACCTTTAGACACACACCTTGTCCCTCTGATGGCAGCTACAAGCAAAAGAAGTGATAATCTCATCCAGAAGATCGGTTGGGGCATAATGTGTTTTGTAAATAACGTTTTAGTAGAGAATACCCAAAGCTAGTGGGGCAAACAGCTGTGGTAATACAGATGGCAAGGAAGGAAGAAATAGAGAAATAGTTTCATTTTTTTTCCTTGGTGTCAAAACTATGAATCAAATTAACTCCATTGTGCTTACATACATAATTTCTTCCAATATCCACACACAGAGCACTTGAATTTCCTTGTTGAGCCTTGCTTAACTTATTTTCCATCTTTTTTGTTTTTAATACTTTTTTTTTTATTTTGCTATCCCTTTGACACAAGTTGGTATCTAAAGACAGAGAGACCTTAAAGAGTTAGCGCTGGCCCCTCTAATGCAAAGTGCAAGGTCTCTCTCCTGGAACTCTGTGACAGTCTTGCCTTAGACTGCCTTTACAGAGGAGGAGACTAGGGAGCCCAAAGGGAAGGGAAACACCACGTGTAACCTGTTAAAGAGAACGCTGCACAGAATTTGGCTTGGTTTGTAACAGGTATCACAGATGTGATGTGCTTTTCCTCTGGGAGGGGTTAAATTCTGGATAAGGAATCATGGTGCAAATGAGCATTAGTGGAGACCACTGCACGCATCTCTTGACAGGCACTATATAAATGTACACGGAAAATTTGTTTCATCTATTCTGTATGTAGCAGAAATAGCTAGGTAAAAAATTGTACAGCCCATGCAATAAATAGCAGTTATTTGCCTATGCCATGCAATCTGCAAGACCTGCTAGGATGTCATTTATGTTGACACATTTAAGGAGAGAAGATCTGCAAATCCATTTTCTTCAAGTATCATTAAAAAAAAAATCTACAATTTTTTCACTTATTTTCAATACAGACTCAGTAGTTTCATGTAGCAAGAAAGGAACACTAGAAGAGGATTGAAGTAATCTTGGGTGTTATTTAGCTGTTTGCAAAAGAAAACAAAGCAAAACAAAACAAAATAAAATATTCTAATACAAATTCCATTCCTTGCCAGGAACAGTAATGATCTTCTCTTGCATACCGTAAGTTCCCGACCATCAGCCAGGAGTGAATATATAGAACAGAGGAATGCACAACATACCAGGGATTTTTTTTCCTCTCTGCGTGGGACATGATTCTGATGAACAAAACTTCATTTTTAAATGAGCTGGTGTAGTCTTTCACCCAAGCGTGTTGGGGTGGAAAGCCTCATGGAACAAAACAAGCAACAGTCGAAGTCAGTAGGGCCTGGGCCAACACCCAGCAGGGAAGTTTACAGTGTCAGTTAAACACAGGACAAAGACACAATTTGCCTGTAGTTTGCTGTATGAACCTTCAAGTGTATGTTAAGAGATCATCTCTGGAAAGGAAAGTCCAAGCACGTTTAGCATGGGCTCAAGCTTTTACTCATGAAATCCAGGCAGACTACACCGACCTTACCTGAGCATATGACGGCCCTGTTTCCCCAGAGACACACAAAATTTGGTCCCTCTGAGCAGAGCATTAGTGCCACAGCCAGTGGTGTGGAGGGACGGCACAAGTTTAAACCCAGTTGGCAGCCACCACTCTTCATCCTGCTGTGTAAAATTGCCATGCAGCCTGTAAAACCAAAAGGCATTAGTCTTGTGGGGCGTGCTACCCCCAGGCAAGAGCAACCAGCAGGTTATTTTCAACAATGCTCCTTGCAGGCTGAACATGGGGGTTGGGAAATACCGTGGCTTCCAACACATTTAGGGAATGATATGAGCAGAGGAGCTGCAACCAGGTTGCCTGACATCCCCAAATGGAAAGAGGCATGGACTAAAAGCCATTCCTGTGAAGAAAAGTGAGCCCTGGTTCCCCACACAATCATCCTGCTACCTCACGTTGCATTACTGGCATACAAATAGTTGTGTTCAGCCTTCATCCATCCAAGAGCTGTCAGCATGTAGCTCTTCAACTCAACAGTTCACAGGGGCTTTTTCCTTTGTTTCGTTCAGGTTTAGAAAAGGAAAAAAGCATGCGGATGAGTTTTGTGCAATATATCCACCTGCTCTGAGAATTTGTTGGTAGCGACATGTGAAGAGAAATTACTCTTGACAATAAAGGCTATGATGTCTTTTCCCTACTATTTCGGACAGAAAGACGTGCTTGAGTGCGTGGGTGTAAGACAGAAAGCAAGAGAGTGAGTGCATGCGTGGGCTTATACGCAATTGCCATTTTATCTTGTTTTTCTTTTAAGTTTCCCTGTGCTTTCCCTCGTTTTTAAAGAGACTTCCTAGACCCCATCTTCTTCCTCCATCTTCAGAAGCTGTCATACTTTCACCAGCAAGTGAAAGGCCAACAAGACAAGTTTTCATAATTTCATTTACAAAAGCTATGGCCTCCACCCTGCAACCATGTCCCATAATGTGATGGATGCCTCATCATCAGGAAAGTTCCTGCTAGTTTTTCCTCCAAACTATACCATAAAAGCATCAGAGAGCCAGGAAGTTCATGTCTTTAACATGGCAACCTCCAACCATCAACCACTTGTCCCTCTCCTCATGTCCAAAGCGGCCTTTCTTGCACCTCCCTGCTTCCCTTGAAATAATTTTTAGCATCTCTTCCTCACCATGGCCTGCCACCGGCAGATCGTTCAATGTATTCTTGCAGGCAAGATCCCAGTGCATGCAGCCCTGGGCCACCAAGGAAAAGGCCTCATGCCCATCAAGATGCAGCACCAAATGACTGCTGCATCCCTCCAACCACTGCTGGTGGCCTGGAGAACCAACTGCAGATGATCCTGACAACAGCAGAAATCACCCAAGAATGGGGCCCACATGTAAGATGGGTCACAGCGTTGTGGGCCAGGGAAGCCACACCTGATGGCACAGTGAAGACACAAAGCTGCAGTGAGCTGCTGTGACGTGAGGCTTCTCAGAGCCCCTCCAGCCACGAGCATGTGCTGTGCTGGGCACGTGGGCTTCAGGTGGTGGGTTTCCTGCTTCACTATGAAGAGGAGCAGCTGAATTACCTGGACCCTTCAGCAGCCGGTTATTAGGCAGCAATTCATCATGTTGAGCTGGTTCCAGCATGAAGTTTCCGTGGTTACTGTTGCCTGTTTCAAGAGGCCTTTGGCAGCCGAGGCACCACTGTTCCCAGTCCTTCCTCAGTGCGGAGGCACCTGATTTTGGCTCTGTGCAGCCAAGTTGCCTCCCCCGTGCCTGTTTGTGAGGCCCTGGCTAAAGACGATGAGCCTTTTAATGCACACCATGCTGCAGATGTCAGGCCCCCTTAAGGCCCTTGCAAAGCTTCCTCAGAGAAACATGGACAACGTGAATGAGCCCCTATAGGTTGGCATCAGGTTTTGCTAGTCCTCTCCCAAAGGATTGCCTCCCATTGCTCTGGGTGCTTCCTGCAAAACCCACTGTGAGGGTCTGGGACCAGGTCACCAAAGGGGCATGGCAATGCCAGAGCCTGCTGTGGGGTGCAGACTAAAAGCTTCTCTCCAGTCTGAGGAGCCTGAACCACGGTGGAATTCCTCCATGCTGTCTGCTCAAGGCTCTGGGAGTGACTGATAGCCCTGGGGACGGCTAGAGGAAAAGTCCTTGCATTAGAAGTGTAGCTGACCTAGGGGCTAATGGAGCACCTGGCAGCTGCGTGTATTAAAAGATGGGTAGGAAGTAAGTAGGCCAGCAGATGGTATTCATCCACTCCCAACAACTAGTCCTTGCAGAAGGGCTTCAGAGATGCAGAATCCTTTCCCACCCACCCTATCAACAAAGAAGCCAAGGGAAAGGAGTTCTCTCACAATCACGACTGTCCATTTTTTGGCCCATATTTGTTCATTGTAGGTGAGCTGGAGAAGAGGAATCAAGGAGAGGAAATCCCAGAGCTCAGCAATGTGTCCTGCAAACTCAGACCCAGAAAGCTAGAGATATTTCAAAGTGCAGCCTTGATGCCATACGTTATCCTTAACAGAATATATCGCTTTTCTTTATTCCTGCCACGCTAAGCTGTTCTGTCGCCATGGTGACCAGCTGAAGTTCAGGGACTGTTTCTGAGTAGCCCTTCTCACTGTACTGCACCAGGTACTGTAAATGGTCCCTATACAACTGGGATGCGCTGTGATGTAAATGTAAACATCATCTCATTAAATATCCACACCAATAAAATGGGCTGACACCATGTGTTATCTCTGGAGCTCTCAAAACATGTGGCCAAGGAAAACTGGCATCGTCATTCCCATTTTGCAGACTTGCAAACTGAGGGGAGGTGACTTCTTTGTGGTCTGTCTGTTCAGTGCCACCACATGAACTAAAAAGCTGAGCCCCCCACTCACTTTTCAGTCAATCACATCATTTATTGTGGTATTCTAGATCTCCTTGACCAGTCAGGATCTTCCCTGTGCTTGGATATCAGAATCCGATCCCTCCTTTTACCTAATATGAATTAGCATTTAAGTAGAAACAGTGATCTCTGACTCACTAATGCTGTGGTTTTGCTGCTAGATCCCAGATGAGATCCCCTTCCCATTCTTTTTCAACCTCCTCATACCAGTGGCCACCAAGCAAACAGAGGGAAGGGATCTACAGCCTTTTGCCAGAAGTCATAATTTTCCTAAAACAAAGCAGTATGCCCAGACTAATATCAGGTAACAGCAGCTGATGAACAACCCACACTTTGAGAGATTTTCTACCATATTTCTAAGAAAGGTAGGATTGCTGTCTAAATGAAAAAGGAATAAAAATCCTGTTGACAAAAAAAAGAAGTCTAGAAACCTGTGTCCTTCTGAAAGTCAAATACTAATCTGTAGTCTAAGACCTGGAAGTAGTTGAAAGTTTTTAGACAGAGAAATTTTCCATAAATGCGAACCTTCCAATTTTGGCAATCACGTGGTGGAAGCTGGTGGTGCAACTATTTGTCAGCTGCCATAACACCAAGAACCTGCAAGCCCTGGGAACCCCAGATCATGAAGATTTACAGTGGCTTTCAAGCTGACTTCTCACCAGCACATAAAGAAGTAACAGGTCTTCTAATGTCTCTGAATACCTCATCAATCTCAGGGAGGAAAAAGGACTATCACATCAGTTGTTTTTAAATAAATATTTGTTGGAGCTCTGATATTTTGGAAGCATGAGAGTGGCAACATTTTGTCTCAGGCCTAAATGGTTATTTTGTTTTGTTGAAACGCTAAAATTTCTCATGGATAAAGTAAGAACTCTAACTTCAACCAACTCTTATGAATAATAAAAACATTCAAAGGAAAATTTTGACTGATTTATGTATGACTAGCTGACAGCCAAAAGAACTAAATCTGTGCTGACTACTGAACACAAATCTTGAATATTGGATAAATCTGTCTAAAAAATAAAGGTAGTCAAACTATACAGTACTTCAGCTATTCAGTGGTCAATGGCATATCATACAGGAACATTTGCCACCTTCATTAAGAACAAGATAGTGTTGGATAATTGTAAAGCTAACAAATATTATGTTAAACTTAGTGTTACAGATAATGTAAATGAGAACAAGTAATTTTTAATGTTATGTGAGTCAGTTCCATGGGGAGCATGTGGCTCCAAAGGGATGACATGTTCAACACGCAAGTTATCACCTAGCTCATTTCCTTCCTTTTTCAACTGAGATGACTCTTCAGGGCTGTCATCTAAGAAAGTCTAATTCCATGGTGGATAAACAATGCAGAACATCCGTATTCTGGCCACTTTTTAACTCTTTGTCTTACATTTGCAACTAAAAAAAAAAAGGGAAAAACAGAGTTGTTCTCCACATGAATGAAAACCAACACACTTCTCTTTAAAATGACAATATTAAAACCAGTTAATAATATATTTCAGCTTTTCCAAATTCCTTTTCCTGGTTCCATACACAGACTTCACTATTTCACATTTCCAGAATTTGCTTTTCCAATAGGGCTTGCTTGATGTCTTTGATAAACTAAAGGAGAATCCCCTTGTCCTCCAGGAAGTCACAGCCTGGAAATCAGGACTTGCAAGAAGGAGCTAAAATCTACACAAAGTGAGGCAGCCTTTCCCTATAGCCGCCACATTCAGGCATCAGGCCCAGAGCAAGATATTACGACATGAACCAAACATCTAGGGCAAGCAGCCTGGAAAATACATCTGCAAGAAACCTTTCTTGAAAACCCTCTGAGAGGTAAGAGCATGAGGGGAACAAGGGCCAAGATAACCAGTTCAGTACTTCATGACCAGTGAGAGTGACCTCATGCCCATCCTTGAAGCCAGTGCAACGTGGCTGTGCTCATGGTCATGCTAGTTCAGCAGATTTCTCCCCGCCCACCCAAAACCAACCAGGGAAGCCTCTGCCGCCTTCAAAGCAAAGACATGGGGAAAGGCAGTTGCAAAAGAAACTCCAGCCTAGATAATTCATCAGTTAATGAAATTCTGCCAAACCAAAACAATTCTCTTACAGCGTCAATTACAGAAGTTATTCTTTATATCCCATCTTAAACTGCTGTCCTGTGTTGCTGTTTGCTATTAAAACAGGTTGTTTCAGTCCAGTGGTTGCTACATTTCGGCGTCAGCTGCAGCAGTTCTCCCATTACATGGATGCACACGTGCACATACCCAATCTAAAACGTGCTCTTGGATCCTTCTGGACTACCGGGGCTCTATAAAAATACGTCATTACCATAATCATTACCAGTGTAACAATTTTCAGTTTCCCATTTGCAATGCTATTTTTGAATCACACCATCGGCCTAAGGAACTCTCAATCTGGCACTTTCTATGCCTATTAAATAAACCTACAGTTTTTTCTTAGTGCCTATTGTTAATCTTTTTGTTCAGTTTTATCTCCTTGTTACCCTCTGAGCTTAAAAATCAGTCAAAACTCATTACAAAGAATATCATATCATGTCACAGGAGCTAGAAATGGAAAGGACCTATTAGATCACCGGTTCATTCTCCTGCCAATTAACGCTTGCACTCTGGAGCACCTTTCCTAATGCTTTGTCCGGTCTGGTTTTAAAAAGGACCAAACAGTTGGGCTCCTGCCCTTTCCCTTGGGAGACTGTTCCACAGCAAAATATATCCCACTGTCAGGAAATCTTACCTTACATTCAGCCTGACTGCCACACTATTAGACCTTGTTATATCCCTGCGTGTCACACTAAAAATTCCTCTCTCACGCTCAGTAGAGTGGGAGGGTGTTCATACTCATCAGAGCGATACACGTCTCACAAACCACACATTTGTTAGTCATTCTTGAGCTAAGCCCTGCATCATATTTAATTTGAACTCATCTACCTGTACTTCCACCTCTCTTGATCAGCTTTGTCACTCTCCTCCAAAAGCTTTCCAGATTTGTCAGTACCTCTCTGGTTATCGAGGGCCTGGTGTTGACTGTACCAGTTATTTTGGGATTTTGGACACCAGGCAAAGCCAGATGTCAGGTTCAAAACAGTCCAAAGCATGTTTTCTTTCTAACACAGCTTAGTTAAACTGAGCTCGTGCCACAGGACGCGAATGGCAGAAGTTTGCATGGGTATAAAGGGAAACAGAATAAGTTAATGGAAGAAAAATAATGCATCGAGAGCTGCTACGTACATGATCTTGTATTTAAATGCCTGGACTGCCAAGCTATGCTCACCATATTGAGACAAGAACAAAATGCTGTTCAGCAACTTGATTAAATGCTTTCAGGTATGCTCACCAAGCTTTCACTAGAGGAGATGTGTCTCAGTCACCACCGTGACTCTTAGCTCTCATGGGACCCTATAAAGATGCATCTGAGTTAAGCTGTCCCAATACAACGAGAATTAGTGGTGCACACCGGCCTTGGGGCAGGGAAGGAGCAGAAGGAGAGGAAGCAGTGTGGTTCTCTGCACCGTCATGTCTGGAGTGATGTCCCTGCAGGGCTATGCCTTATCACTAAGCATTCTCTCTCCCTCCTTACAGCAGTTCCAAGGTGCCCAAGAGCTTCTGACTGGGAACATTAAATCTGGCAGACCAGGCACACTAAGGCCCCAAACAGCAACCGTGTAGCTCCTGACATAGTTTCAGTACACGCACCAGAATGAGTTCCTTGCAGAAGACACATCCACAGAGGACCAACGTCCTGTGAAAGTGCTGCCAGTTGCACTATTAGCCTCACTCAACATGTGCTTTGAAAAGGGTTGAGAAGGAGTGGGGAAAAGTAAATGCCTGGTGACCCTCCTCGCCTCCCACTTTCCTTCCTTCATCCTTCATCTCTCAGTTGCACTTCTGGTTTGATTTTTGCAAATTTAGGTGGAGAAAGCATTCAGTGTAATTTTTTAAATGCCACTGCAATACAGAGAAGCGCAGTAGTGAAGTGGGGCCTCACCTTGCCCAGAGCTTCAAGGACCAGGTATCCCCCCTTCATTGCTGAGGGGACACATCACCAACAGAACAGGACTCTGGTACTGGATCAGAGGGGACTCTGGGACACCTGGATCAGGACTTAATCTGTGACACTAGACAAACCCCTCAGCCTCTCCAGACGTAAGTTCATGTGTCTGATAAATGTGTATGGTTTGATCTTAATTTGAAAAACATTTCCAGATCCTTAAGATAGAATCATAGAATCATTTCGGTTGGAAAAGACCCTTGGGATCATTGAGTCTAACCATCTATTTTACTCTACAAAGTTCTCCCCTACACCATATCCCCCAACACCACATCTAAATGACTCTTAAACACGTCTAGGGGTGGTGACTCAACCACCTCCCTGGACAGCCTATTCCAATGCCCGACCACTCTTTCTGTGAAAAATTCTTTCCTAATGT
>JAOTQQ010000012.1:66577712-66590219 GCA_026546715.1 Gallinago undulata
ACTTCCCCAAGCCTGTAGCGGTGCATGGGGTTATTGTGGCCCAAGTGCAGGACCTGGCACTTGGCCTTGTTGAAGCTTATACTATTAATGTTAGCCCAATGATCCAATCTATCTCTCTCTGTAGAGCTTCCCTATCCTCATGTGTATCAACACTCCTGCTTAACTTGGTGTCATCTGCGAACTTGCTGATGATACATCTTATGTCCTTATCTAGATCATCAATAAAGATGTTAAACAGAAATGGTCCCAACACTGAGCCCTGAGGCTCAGATCTTGTGGAAAAGCTCACAGTTATTGTCACTACTAAGAAAAAGCCTCACATTTATTGTCAAATTTGCCCCTCCTTTTTAGGTCTGTCACTAAGAGAGGGGGTTTCATAATAAGCCTACTGTAGCCCATTTACAGGTCGTGCTTTTCCAGAGAGCTTTCTGGATGGTGTTCTGGCTTTACTTACAAAATAACTCAATGACCATGCAGGAAAGGCCACTAGGATCATCACGGCATACTGTGGACCTCATGATCTATATGAGGATTGCACAGAGCCCTTTAATTTGAGGTTTTTTTCAAATCAGGAAGACTGCAAGGAAGCTCTTGGTTTGGCTCAACATCAGTCTGAACTGCAGAGGTGGATTCCAGGTAGGGATGGCCATGCATGATGCCATCTGCATCTACATCAGACAAATCACCTCTTCCCTAGCAGCATGTAACAGTTGCTATTTGAATGCAGAGCTGATGTCTTATGTGGATCATCTCACATCTCAGCATCTCTGGGAAATTTCAGTACTTTTCTTTCCATTAATCATGTCTCCATTGGAACATCAGTGCTAGGAGAGGTACCACTGTGCCTGGACAACCTCTCCTCCAGCTGACCTCCTTCACAGGCCAGAGAAAACCGTAGCAATCAACAGGCCTTGCAAGTTAACAGCCACTTTCCCATCTGTCCTCTGCAGAGCCTTTTCCTCTTGGCAAGTAAAAAGGTTCCTTTCAAGGATGTAACTGATACACCTTAACGTGTACCTTAACCTTAACCTTGACTCTCCTGAACCACACTGAACTCAAGGTAGGAATTTCTCCTGCCCCCAACACGATGTGTTGTCATCCTTGGCTTTAAAATGGATGTCCTTCCAGGTGTCATGGGCAGCTCACCCAACTGTCTGGGCAGAAAGGTGCTCACAGATGCACTGGTTCTTTCTCAGCTTGGCAAACCCATGCCTATGCACAAGAGCCCTCCAGAAGTCTCTGCTGCTCCTGCAGAACAAGCTCCAAGCTGCAGGCTGGGCAGCCTTGGCAAGGTGGCTGGGCTGGTGGCTGCACAGGACCAAGTGAGTAACGCAGAGGGCAACCCAGGAGCTGGGTGCTTTCTAAGTCCTCACTCTCCCAGTGATATATTTCACAGTAGCCTTAAGGATGCTTAACAGCTCCAACACTGTGAATAGTCAAGGAATTCAATCTGTAAAGTACCGCAGAAGGTGTCAGGGAATAAGCAGAGAAGGGGCAGCCAACAACTCCAGATGTGTGACCAAATAGAAAGGAAGCCAGAAAACTATGAAGCAATTTTCTAAACATGAAAGAAAGAGCCTTCAGTGGCAAAGCTGTCCTCTGCTGGAGCCTCACAGACGGCAGTGATGTGGAAATGTTACCACTGCACAAGCCTGCCCTCTAGTAAAGACCAAAACCAGACTTTTATTAATAACTTTTAAGAATTTGAGATTTTTAAATTTTTTTTTTTTTAAATTAGTGCAGGACATTTATGTAGTTCAAATTTATTTTATAAAGCTGGCCTTTCTATTAAGTCACCTTTCTTCCCACAAGGTGGAAAAAACCCTGCATTGTCACCATCAGCAGGTGTTGCACAGGAGCCTAAAACAGATGCCAGAAAGTCTTTCAGGCTGAAAGGAAAATGTCTCAAGTGGGAAAGGGAGTTCTCTGCCCAAAATTCGATTACTCTTTGAAGGGAGAGTGCTCAGAAGACTGTTGGCTCTCTGACAGCAGGAGGCATCAGAAAGTATTGAATTTTTCTTGGAAAAAGGTGATTTTCTGTGTATTGGAGCAAAGCAGCAGGAGAGAAAAGTCTCTAATCACATAGAGTATGGGGAACAACAACTCTGCTTTTGTATCTGCAGCACAGAAATAAGGCTCACATCACCCACTCCAACCACTTTCATATGTATGTGTGTGTACAGCACATGAATAACATAATTTGGCAAGGTGCTGAAGGTCTCCTCAGCAATGCTGGGCTGCCCCCCTTGCTCAAAAATAAGAGGTAATGCTGCAAGACCAGGAACAATAATTTAATTCTTAACCAAATTCTCATTTTTCAGTTTCTGGCAAGCAGAAAGGAATGAAAAGGGACGCAGACTATACAGCACAATAACATAGAAGCTTGTAAACACACATGGAAGGCTGCTGCTATTATTTATCAAAAATACATTTGTAATAATTTTCTGGAGGTACATGCAGGGGACCATGCTGGGTTCTTACTAATACGCTGTCCCTCCTGTCTGAACTTTCAGTCAGGATACGCTTATTTATGATAGCAACCTTCATTACAACCTCATTATTTCTCCATCTCATCTTCCTAAGGAAGCAAGCATGTCTGCAATAGTGATGGTGTCCACCCTTCCACTGTCAGTGACCTTCACTGACTTTTGAACCCCCTGGAATAATCCCACCCATGCTGGACTTCAAGGTGAGGGTCTCCAAGGCATGATGTGCTGGCAAATTGTGAAAAACAGCAGCTGTGCTGAGAGGAGAAACCCAAACGTGCACAGCGTTCATCAACCAGCATGAAAGCCCTCTAAGCAAGCTTCTGGCAAGGCACCAGGCACTGAGTAGGGCACTGTGGTAGAAAAGGGTGAAGAATTGAGGTTTAGGGTCACAGAAGGGAGCCTAAATATATCTTAGGTGATTGTAGAAACAAGGAAAGGTTTCAGGGGGAGGCCCCGAGGAGGTAGGCTTACATGTATTATGAGCACAGGACAGAAATTTGAAGGCAATCAAGCTCCATCAGCGTTGCTGTGCAAGGCACAGCGTGGGCTCAGAGCCTCAGTGTCCCTGAAAGGGCTTTCTGATGGACACCAGGGAGACAGCTCTGGAGAGTTGCTTGGTGATCTCAGATGGCCTCATCCCTCTTGAAAGCACCTGCCAAGCTGCTGAACACCCAACAAAAAGGGCCTCAGAGTGGATACAAAAAGTTCGACTGAGTTAAACCTCTGTCAATCTCCTCATGATCAGGAAGACACAAACCAACCTACAGACTGACACCTCCATTCCCACACTGTTTTATTGAATTCCTATGCTGAATTCTGTCAATAAAGATCCTGTGAATGACTATTAGTTTCTCTACCAGCAGTGAGTAAAGATCTGGCATGAGAATCAATAACCCCTTAAATTAATCATCAGTTACAACAATAACTGATGACGAAAAAGCCTGGCCGTGCATGCTAATTATTTACTATGTGCCTGTGCAAAGGCAGGCAGCCAAACTCACATCCGTGCCTCCCAGCAGGGCTGTGGGAGGGAAGGTAATGCACCGCTTTGAGACCAGGACATCAGAAGACAACTCCTCCCGCACAGCTACCATGTGATCTCTCACTAAACCTGCTCCCCTCTCCCAAAATGACACCAGTGTCACCACGGTCACCACATGCCGGGTTTCAAAATGTTTCAGTGACTAAACATCTGGACAGATGCCTGGTGGGACCTTCAAACCTGCGCGGACACGGACAAAGCCCCACAAGCAGTTGTCTGTGCCTGTTGGGGTCTAATAATTTTTTAATCCTGACCCTTCGTCTCAACGTGCCTCAGATCTGTAGATGAAGATGGTTTATAGCCATTCATGAGCACGCAGTGATTCTACTGAAAAATGGCTGCACAGGCACCACATCACGAGATGCATCTAACTGATGCTTTGCTGCAGCAAATACCAACGCAGCGCTTCTGGCTGTATCACACTGTGATACAAGCGAAGCTGCAAGACGCTAAAATAAAAAGAGAACAATCTACTGCCCACTTAAGTGGCAGCTGCCCTGGATTGACTGCGGCGCTGCCCAGCAAATTACTAAGCATCAGAGGCACAATTCCCTGGACTGCGTGTTAATCACCTGCATCCAGAGGGTGAGCACAGAGAGACCCTGCAGTAATGCGCCATGGGAGCACGGGCTTTAGGCTGTGGTATAATAAATCTCCCTGCCTACAGCCTGACACCGTTTCTTCACCAAAGTTATACTGAACTTGAATAGCAAGAACTGTAAGGGAAGGTAAGCAAAACTGAAACAAGAAAGGTAGGTCGCGGCAGAAGTGATTTTAGACACAGTTTTCCAAGTATAAAAGGCAGACTAAAGCAGACTACTTAGTTAACAGTGAGCATAAATAGAACAACAGAGGCCATCTGACAGAAGCACAAAAGCACAAAAACTGCCAAACATGCAAGTGCATCAGATGTTAATGATGATCAAACCTTATACAACAGATTCTGGAGAAGTCAGTGCCTTCACCCAGCATATGCCCATGCTCCGTGTTGAACTGCAACCATCTCCTCTGAGACACAGCTTAAAATTAGGATGTAATTGCAGTCATGTTTAAAAGCAGGTAATAAGTGTCAGTGGCTGCTTCCTTATGTGTCCCACAAATTTGTTCACGGTCCTCACAAGATTGCTTCAGTTCTGGTGGTCCTTAAAGGCAACAGTCACAAATCTTAAAATTTGATCAGGATAAGCGTAATTAGTCAATATGGCCTGGACTACGCAGAAAGCAAATCTGTTTTACATGAACAGTCTCCTCTTAGCAAAGACGCACAGCAGACAATACCTGAATAGAGCTCTGAGCTTTAAAAATATGGCTACTTGTTTCAGAGCTGAAGTACAAACCCACTTTCTCTCCCAGATGGTAACAATTCTGATGGAGATAATTCAGCTATATCAATTAGCAGGCCTCAAATATCTAGTACAACCATTTTATATGCTTGCATGGAATTTGACAGAACTTCCTTGTGCTTAAAACTACTCCTGTGTGTGTTTGGGGTGGTGGTGGCAAGACGCAGAGTGCTTTCTGACCTTGGTTTAACTAACGAGTACCAGCCAACCTTCAGTCAACCCACTGCAAAGACAAGGTTATTTAGTTCTACTGAAATATGAACTCAATAAGATTGATATAATTCTGATTTTTGGGGTGAGACTCCCCATGTTTACGTCAATGGACATCAAGGAGTCTTGTCTTGGCCAAGAGTTTTACCTGAGACAGCTGAAATGCATTAGTCACTGCAGATAAAAACTATCAAACAAAAAACCCACAACTTTTTTTCCCCCCATTGAAATTAAAAAGCTAACCCCAGGAAATTATTCAAGGACTTAACCAATTTTTCAACACTTCTGAAAAGCAGTACAGCTGCACAGAGTAAGATGACAGTACATTCAGCACTGAATTATGGCCACTAACCTGCAGAAAGGACAGGAGTAACACTCAATGGAAGGCAGACCACCACCACCAGTGGCTTACTGATCTGATTTGGATTCTCAGTACAAAGCTGCCTTCCGACTGGCACAACTGTTTGATTGTGCCTGGCAACAACAGAGGTCACTGAAGCCTGAAGGGTAAAAACACAGAGCAATTTACTGCTTATCTAGCTCACAACACTTTTCCATTGCAGCGCCTTTAACGAGAACATCAAAACCAGGTAAGTCTCAGCGCACTGTAAATTTGCTGCCAGTTTACTAGGAAGATCCCAAACTGGGTGTTAAAGCAAAATCTTTAGTCTTCCAGGAATCACAGCTAGCTTGAAAACCAATGGCAACTAGGAACAAAACCAGCACCCAGAACATTAAAACAGTACACATTGTTCAGTCACAGAAATCCCCAGTCAGTTCTCCTGGGGATGTGTATCTTCTTTTGCTACAATTGATTTTTTTTTCTCTTTTATTAAAAGATGCTGATAGAAAACCCAGCGGCACATAAAAATAAACACAGTCAGTTGATAAAAACAAGAAGCAGGGCCTTGTGCCTGCTACTGCACTAGTCAGTCAGCATCACAATAATTACTCAAATGCCACTCCCCTTTGTATATCCACACAGCATAGCATCGCTTGGATATTTAGGAACTCATCCACCTTTACTAGACTTGTAGCTCATCCAAGATTGAGAGATGTACAGGAGACAGACAGTAGGGTAGCAGAGAGAACTTACCTTGGCAGCTATGTTGTTCTTGGTCTTCAAGCTAGTTTATTTACCTTTGTGCTAAATATGTCTTAAGAAAAGCCAAGTGACAGCTGAGGGTAGCCCTTTCGTTGACAAAGTTGGTCAGTGACTGTACCAAAGGCCTTCCTCAGGCAGGTTTTCTAAGCTCCCACCAAGGATCAGCCCAGCCTCTGAGATGTTACCATCATGTGTCTCTGACCAATGGTAAAATAAATCTATGATGCCCTTAGATTCCCATGGGGTCTCTGCTGCTATCCACAAGGGACTATATAGTTTGAGACTCTACTGCTGCCCATAGCAAATTTCCCCAGTAAAATTAAGGTCAGGCTTTGAAGGGAAAGTCATATTTTCCAAAGGACAGCAGCATAAAAATGTAACTCTGATGTCTTTTGATCTGAGGTCTGCTTTGCTAGTAGTGGTGAATCTTTGCCAGAAAAATAGGTCTTTAGAGTAGACTAATCCTAGAATATATATGACAAAGGCTTACCTAATATAAACATACCGAAGTATTCATATTATGCTCACAGCCAGCCCATCTGATTTTACAGGTCTTAAAATCCTTCACATAATTGAATCATGCTTGCTCCTGAAAAAGCTGTTCTTTTTTTTTTTTTTTTAACCTTAATGATATGCATTTTTGTTGAAAGTTGCCGCTACCGGAACACTTACTCCAGAAGATGACCCCATGGTGTCAGGCCAACTTCAGGGAAATCTTTGCATTTCCCCCTTATACTATTAGTCCCTGAGGTTAATTTTTTATGTTGCAAAGAATAGCATTGGTCCACCAAGACCTGGCTGCTGCCGGGAGCCCCTCCTCACCAGAGCGCAGACAGCTCTGCACCAGACACGTCAAACACAACTGATGTTAGTGGCTGGAGAGCGGCTGATTAAAGAACGTCCAAGTTTCCTTGAAGAGCTGGACATGTCAGTCTGTGGCTGCAGTGCTGAAGGCTCATTGTCCCATCTTCTCCTCCTTTCCCCAAATTTCTGTGCCCCCAAAACTGGCTGTTCAGAATGAGAGAAGAACTTGGGGAGCAGAAAATGGAAACTTCACTAACCAATAAATTAAAAGGAGAATCTTGCAATCTATTCCACCCCAGATAGTCTCCTGTTTTCTCAAGAGACTTAGTACTTGCATACAGCAGGCAGGTTTTAGTACTTTTTTGGTATGCAATCCCATCAATTAACATTCACATAATTTGCTGCCCTGTGTGGTAGCATTTATCAGGAACAATTACTGCTCAGTGCAGTTCAGGGGAGTGCTCTTCCTCTTCAGTGGTCCTCACTGAGAATCCTGAAAAGGCAAAGGATGAAGGAGACAGAGAAACATCAAATTGGCTAGGTTGTGTTTAGGGATCATAGGACATCATGGTTTAAAAATAACCAAGTAGGTTTTTCTGTTGCCTACATGGCATCCATTCTTTTCACCTTGTAGGAAGTCTAGCATATTGTTTTCATAATCAAGTTATTTGGATAACACAACAGTGATTTAGATTAGGATTTGTTTACACAACTAAATATGTTGAGTAATGAAATTAAAATGAGCTCTCTGCTTCTGTCACATCTGCAATAGTAACTGGCTTCTTATGGTTGAGTACAAGCCTGCTGCACAGATGTTTCTTGATAAAGTATAAATCAGTGTTAGATGCTGTTTATTGCAGCGCTTTTACTGCCTTCTTCCCTGAAGGAGGGAATGTTGCCTGCACAGCAACCAGATGTGACCTGCAAGACTGTATGAAATGGCATTACAAGCAAAACCAGGTCCCATATTCCATATCAGCATCTGCAATAGCTCATCAAGTATTTATCAGACCATTTGAACACTTCTACAGGTCCTAGAATCGTCCCTTTGCCAGAATTTACTTATTATAACCTGCAATGAAAAAGCCAAGCATCCTGTAAAGCAACTGGTATCTGAAATAGTAGGAGATCCCATTTTATTTTTGGTTTCCTGCCTTAAAAGTCAAATTTCTGAGCAGGTACTGCTACTGGCAAGTAAGATACTGTGAGAGACAAAGGCAGCTGCATTTCAGGGCATTGTAAGGAAGAGTTTCTCTTTTCTACCATCCTGCCCCATGGGGTATCAATCCTTTGATAGCGACAGGGGAACAGACTTACCTTGTGCTGGTGCCTGTGTGAGGACAACTGAGACAAGGGAAGGTGGCCTCACTAAGCGGCTCTGCTCAGCTCTGTGGGAGCAGGGGGATCCAACGGGAAAGACTCACCAAACACCCAGCATTTGAAGAGAACAAGGACTGACCCCAGAGCCAGCCTTCTCTGAAGCAGGTGAAAGCAATACCCCTGGGATCTAAAAGTAAGAGAGTCAAACTTTGCAAGAAACCTTCTTGGAAGGTTTCTTGAAGCAAAACCTGCCATTTCTTATGTAAAAATGGGAGGGGGGAAGGAAGGATAAAGTAGTTTTTCTTCCCTGAGCTAATCTGTGTCTCTGATTTGCTCCACTCGTTATATGGACAGAAGAATCTGTCAACACAGAAATAATGCCAAGTATTTACAGTTTAATGGAACCCAGGGACCAATTAACAACACAGAAAATCACCCGGCAGTGTATTTCTTATTGTAACAGGAGGGAAATCTTACATTACTGCTGTTCCCCCATTTCTTAAAATAAAGTGCCAGTGCTTTGTCAATGATTTCTCAGTAGTAATGTTTATTATCTGGTAGTTTTACCATTGCCCATTTATCAATCATTTTCTACGTGCTAAGTTCAGTCACAAACCCCCTTTCTTTACTTGCACCCCCCATCTCAAAAAGACAAAAAAGAGTAAAAAGAGAAAAATAAAAAAAAAGAAAAAGCAACTGTCATTAGGGCTTCAGACCAGCTATGTTAGAATCTGCCCTCAACCCCAAGTTCTCGAACTGCTGATTCTTCAATAGCTTGATGGATGCGATGCACCTCCTCCTGCGTTAAAGTCCTCTCCGGGTGGCGGTAAACGATACGGTAGCAATGGCTGACCTTCTTTGTCCTACAAAATATAAACCAAAAGAGGACTCATAAATACACGTGCCTACAAATGCAAATACATGAGGCAAAACACTTACCCTCCGGACCATTTTTTATTTGCGGTCTAATTTTGTTCCTGTTGCTTGAAAATCACCTTAATGCTAAAATACACAGTCTGGAGAGGTGGAACTGAGCCGAATTTTAATTTTGGCAGAAGACTTTGCTGAAGTCCACCTAAGACCTCAACTGGTACTGTGGTATGGTAGAGCAAACAAGCCCAGGAGGAGGGCTATGCTAACATCACTGAACTGCTGCTGACACCACAGCTCTCTCATTTTGGTGCTAATGAGGCTCCCTCGAGGGAGCACTGTACACACATAACCTCCTCCGACCATCACCCAGAGGTGATGGGCATAAGGAAAACACCACGCATCCTTCTCTACGCTGGAGAGCAATGTTGCTAGCTAACATGGGGCACCTCACAAGCCTTGCCATCCAGGCTCTTGCCTGGGAGATGAGACTGAATACAGCTGCAAAACAGAGCAAAACATTTCTTTTTCAATTAATTCACATGACTATTTTGCCTTTGCTGGAAATGAGAAACAAGGCATCAGAGGACTCCGTTTGTGGGACAAGGTCAGAGACGCAGGATGAGGGTGGCCATCACTCCTGAAATGGAGCCAAGGTGCCAGGCCAGCCCAGCAAACCTGGGGAGAAATAGGGCGAGATGGACAGCAGGCACATATGGCAAAATTTCTTCCTCCCGGCTACTATGGAAAGGAAAAGACAAAAGAGAACAGGGAAAAGGAATAAGGAAGAGGGAATGATAGGGAAAAAAAGAAAGTATTCAAGAGTTGCTGAGTTCTGCAAGGACAAGGTAATGGAAAACCAGGAGCAAAACAGTAAGTTGAATAAGAGAGCAAAAAACCTTCTTGATCTTCATAGAAAACAGGCTGGATTACACAGCTCTTCCAAGAGGCATCTCTACAGTTGCAGAGCTTGTATTACTGCATTTAAATGGCAGTTGTGGCTTCCTTTTTGTTTTTAGTTTCAAAGGGAACCCACACAGATTCTTCTTTTAAAGGTAAACACTCCAGTGAAAGAAAGAAAATCTGAGGGGAAAAACAATGGGAAACCAAAGATCAAGTACTATGCAGAAGGGTCTCCCTGACTAGCATTTAATGGCACGCAAAGGCATCCAGAAAGCTTTGGGTCATCTCTTTCCTGAAGATTGTTTCATATTAAAATCCATGATTATTATGTCTATTTGACATCTGCTATCTGTGCTCATACAAAGGTTACTCTCTCAAGATGCTCATTTCAACCTCAAATCCTACTAGAAACAGGCACAGGTAGTTTTCATCTCATAATAGCTATTTGATGCCAACTTTGACCCACACAATGTGGATGGGCAGCTTGCCTTGCTCCCACTGGCAGTTTACAACAAAAAGGTCATTTCAAATTAAAGCATTCCTCCTTTTTTTTTGGGTGTGCTCTCAAGATAAAGCAAGTTAAATCTGCCTAACAAAAGAAAGGGCAAACTGCATTTCATAGAGTGTTAAGCTGACTGCAGTTAACTGCTAAAAAACAGCCAAGAGCTTTCCCCAGGTGCAGGTTAAACACCGTAGAAAAGTGATCTTCGAGAAAAGAGGGAGAGGTGTAACTGTGGAGAAGGTGTTGCTCTGCTCCGTTCCAGCTCTGCAAAGCAGTGGAGAGGACAGACCTGGGTCAAGCAAGTAACCAGAATAACAAGGATTTGGCCAGATGCTACATTGGAAGAGAGAAATTTTAGTAAGAGAGGGATAATGAATTGGGGCTCAACAGAAACAATTTTCAAAACGAGGCTGGCAAATACCATTACAGCTGGGAGTATTTCATGTTTTAATGTGAAATAAAATACTTTTAACAAGCTACCCACCTGAACAAAAACATTTGCAAATTGCTTCCGCTGGAGATCTGTTTAGGAGATGTACAGTCAGAGCCCTGATCCTAAAGTCTTGTACACGTTGGGAGTATATCCCATGACGGAAAATTCACTGCCGCTATTTAACGGTGATGTAAACAAAAGTTTGCTTGGTGTATTTAAGCTGTGGTAGGGATAGCTGCAGCACTGCTTAAAGTTAAAGGTAATGATTTCTCTTGACTTATGTCTTAAAGGTAATGGTCATGGTTAAAGGTAATGATTGCTCTTAATTCATGTGTTTAGGTATCCTCCTCCCTCCTTTCTGGTGAGCAGTTCATTCACTAGGCAAATTAAACAGGCCAGAATAAAATGCAATATTTTCTTGTGGGTGTTGTGGAAAACCTGCATCTTTAGGAGACATTTAAATTAGGAAAGAGTAGAGGTCTTGCAGAGCACCACTGGACTAGAGTTCTTTTAGCTGCAGCTGAAGTTAAGCATTGGTGCAAGAAAAATAAAACAGAGATTGCATTAACTGTAATATATCTAATTTTAATTATAGACAAAAAAATGATGTAACTACCAATGCATGTGGCACGCTACGGATCACTCATGTGGCTGGTGTGGTACATTTCTCTCCCACCTTTTAACTAGGTTTATTTGCATCTTTGTTTCTAGTTAGAAAAGAGGAGTATAATAGTTAAATGCTATTTCAATAAAAGGCACATGCATGTTTCAAAACCTTAAGCATTGTTTTGAGAGCAGAATTAGCTAACTTTTCAAGGGAGACGGGGAAGAGTACTTCTAATATTCCCCCCAAATACTAAGGCAATGTGATTAATCCCTGCCGTCAGCTGCAACTGGAAACAATTATTATCAGCAAATAATACGTTTGCTGATTCCCTTTCTTGCTTTCCTTTTGTTCTGCAGAGTCACAGAGTGTTTGCCTACCTTAAAGATGGCTCTGCTAATGCATAATGAACTCCTGCATGTCATGCTGCAGCCCGATGATACAGAAGCAGTAGCTCTCTATCCTGAGCAACAGAAAATTTGAGGCCAAAACCTAGAACAGCAGCTCCGCCAGGTTAAAAAAACCACACAAAAACAAACCAAAAAGAAAAAAAAAAAAGTAGAAGCTTAACAGTGAGCGCATTGGGCTTTATTTCCCTAAACTGCAGCACCAGATGAGGCCGTGCAGTTCGCAGTCACGCGGACTCCTCTCCCATTAGGCTTCAGCTGATCTTCGTGTCACAAGTCTCCTCTGCACCAGCCTGCGGCTCTCAGGTAATGAAACGCACTGAATACAGTGGAGGGCTCAAAGGGCAAAGGAAAATAGGGGTTTATTCTGATGCCGCCGGAGGAAACAATCACACGGTTTGTGAACAAACACTGGAGTGAAGCTATGTCTAATGCTCTTTCATACTTTTTTTTTTTTTGGGGGGGGGGGGGGAGG
>JAOTQQ010000012.1:66590319-66617546 GCA_026546715.1 Gallinago undulata
GGGGGGTAGGAAACAGCTTTGCCTCTTGATTCCTGGGAACTGTCACGCAGCCACCCCCACGTGCCAGGGAGCTGCTCACCGCCGGGTCAGACTCACTGCATGGGCACAGCCTGAAGGTCAGCCGATGTGTTTCAGCCTGGTATCTGAGCACAGCAAGAAATTAAGGGGCCTTAGCTGGCCACTAGTCTAATAAAACAAACATGAAAGCAACCTGACACTGGGACCAAGGCTAGAATGAAAGGGTTAGCCAACAAAAATTAATACCTCTGCGTTAGCTTTCCCTGTACAGAAGTCCACTGAAGGACGTTTTAAATACAACTGGGCTAGAAAGCTGATCCCACATGCTATCAACAGCAAAATGCTGAAACATACTGGGGACCTGCCTCAGTGGTTAGATAAGACTAAGACACAGGGTTCATTTGGTAACCAAAATGTTGCCTAAAGTATAAATGCCCAGTATTGGCATTTGTCTCATCCACATGCAGTACCGTAACAAGAAGGAAAATGTCTCCATTCTGTGAAGAGGAAGATAAAAGGGGCAGCAGTTAGTGGGGGAAAAGCCACTTTTAAACTGCCTTCCATCTGTCTTAAAGCACGGAAGCACAGAGACTTCTGTAGGGAGGTTACCCCTGCTCTTATGTGGTGAGGACAACACAGAATCAGACATTCTTCTAGAAAACTGGATTTACTTTGAGGAACAGGAAAGTAGGGAAGACTATGTCCCCCACAGCATCAAGGAGTAAAAAAGAATACTATCTCTTTTGTACTCTGAGCAGTGCACTAAGCAGTACTATTCACCACCATATCTATATTGTACCTTTTCCTACAGAATATTATTTAAAATGAAAGATCTACACACATGGTAATGCAAGTATTTGAAACTATTTTTCCTATGTTAAGTGAGTCATCTTAATAAAGTTCTTTGGGGGTCTCCCAATTCCTGCCATAGCAGTTTGTATCCTATATCCCACCAAAAGATTAATCATGCAATTACTTTTATATAAACCTTCACACAGTGCTCAACGACCACTACATGCTTTACAGAGATCACATCATGCTCTGAGTATGCATGGAATGACCTCAGGGAAGAGAAAGGGATGATGATGGGAAGAAATGAAAATACTATCTCACGTTACTAGCATTGTAGTTGCCAGAGCCATGCAGAGTGTACAGCTTTGGTTTTGCTTTGTGGTTCCAACAGTTCCAGAATGGTTCACGTTATAAGTGGAAACAGGGAGGAATATTAAACTGCAAAAAGAAGAAGATGTAATTACCTTTTCCTTTTTGTTTCATGCCTTCAAACCACATCTACCACTATGATAGTAGGCACAACTGCTAAATGTCATACTATAAATTTTAAATTGACAAATAGCACTCTTTGCTAGGAACCACATCATGGAAAATGGCAAAAGGCTTGTGCTATATACCTTACTGTCAATGGCAAATAATTCAATTACCATGGTGATATAAACGTAGAATATAGCAGTAATTCTTTGAATAAAGGCCTTTCCCCAAGATGCATTCTCATCAGTCCTTTCAAATGCTAATACTCCATTTCTCTGGAAGAGCATATTGTATACAACAGCATATTTTAAAAAATGAACATGTTTTTGTTTAAGGTGCTAGTGAAAGACACTAGATCACCTTCAGAAGAAAGAATTGTTTTAAACCCCAGAAAGCAGGGAATGGTCATTTCTGTTGCACATCTTTTGTGGCTGACACCTGGCAGAAGGATGGTTCAGCTTCAAAGATAGTTCAGGTCAACAAAACCATGTTGAAATTGTCTACATTATTAGACCACTGTGGATTTTTTTGGTGGTCACTTTAAAAGAGATGCATGTTCACTGACAGACAGTTGGACCGAAATATTGCTCTTCTATTTCACAAAACTGAGACAGTAATGGACTTCTTGCTCTTTTCTAATTGGACTTGGTGAAATCTGTATCTGAATACCAAACCCTGAACCTGCTTGGCCTTTTCATTTGTTCCTTAATATTCATTCCACTTTAAGCTTTTCTCTTAATGTAGGAAAAAAAGTAAAAAATTCTGTTAATAGCCAGTTTACTGAGAGAGATAAAGAGCACGGTATGGGATGCAGTGGCAAACGACATAAATAATACCTGCTAGCTAAGATAATGAAAGGTAGATGAAAAATGAAAACGCTTGAAAACTTTTCGGATTCTCAGTCACTGAGACACTGTTAAATAGCTATAAATAGGATATAAGCCATTGTCAAGTATCCAAAAACACTGAACTGGTTAGAAAGTTTTGATCATGATTTTCCTTTTCTACCTAAATCTAACTTCTCACGCACAGGAAAAGATACAAACAGATATATACTGAAAAGATAATTCATAAGCATCACCTGAAAGAGGAAGTCTCCTGGCTGTACGATGTTCTCACTAAAAGTTTAGTGAAACAACTCAAGCAATTATTTGTTCTTTGGCCCAGCACTTTGGCCCTTAACTTTTTTCCATTTCAACAGACCACTGTGGTTTGTTGATACATGCCAGCAAAAGAAGAACTAACGTGAGCAGCGTGGGGCTCTTTTCCACCAGCTCCCAAGCAGAGGGAACTCTGGTAAACAGACCGAGTTACACAAGAAATGGAGAGAGTATTTCCCTTGTGCACTCTTACAGCTGTCTCAGTAACCAGCCGACGATACAGTCAACCCATCTCAGATCCAAGCACTTCCCATCAAAAAGCTCTTAAGCCTCACAGCATCAAAAGTAATGGAAAACATTACATGCAGGCAACAATGAAATATCACTAGGGTGAAGAATAAGGAGAAAAATATAATTCTCCATTATACCAAAAGAAAATCCACAGGATCATAAGCCAAGTGTGACACAAACTTTTGCTGCCATGGGAGACCAGAAAAAACCTGCAAAGCCTTGGGGTTTGGGATTGTGGGTTTTTGTTTTCACTTTTAACACAATGACTCATTGATTCCTTGAAGAAGGCAGTGATCAATGGTTGTAAAGCTGGTATGAAACCAGTTCTCAAAGGGATGGATCCCACCATCAGTGATGACTGCTTGTCCTCGAATTCCCCTCTCTTTGGGAAAATCATCTATCAAGCACAGGCGACAGAATTCCCATCACATCAGATCTACGCCAATACTGAGGAATCCAGTCCACACGGATTTAAACTTGGACGTGACTGAGATTTGTCCCTCTTCTAAGACAAGCTCTGTGCTCTCAGTTCACACTGGGCCTCCTCAGTTTTTAGGGGCTCACCACTCCATCTAGTGAGAGAGTTCAGAATCCTGTTCTAAACCCAGGAAGGTTCAAGAGTGGGCTAGAGGCTGAGTGTCTTAAAGACATGCCTTGCCGTCAGCACAGTAACCCAGGAGCACTCACCGTGCCAGACAGATGCACTTTTAAGGGAATGAGTCTCTCAACTTACTGAGGCTGAGGCTTTCAGAAATAAAAGCAAACCATACAGTGGGCATGCACACAAAGATCAGAATGTGTGCAAGCCCGTGAGGCTCAGAATAGAGTATAAAAACCTACTTTTTCTTCAGGCTTATCACTATGACAAGGACTGCACAGGTGGAATAAAGATAAGAAAAGGCAAACTTTCTGATACAAAAGCACACATACAAAATCCAGTGAAATAACTTCTACCCATTGCAGATGCGGTGGCAAACGAGAGAAGGTTGTTTGGTAAAATACTTGAGAGACTTAATTTTATGTAGTAAACATAGAAAAACAATTGGATGCTGAAAGTAGAAAAAGGCAATAGTCTCAGCATCAGACAGGTCAGAATACCTGTTCTGTGTACAGCACAGAGTTTTATTTAGCTTCACTTTCCCTAGGTTTGCTTGAAAATGTTCAGTGCCAAATGCTTTTCAATATCTAATCATGTTTTCACCAAAACAAAATGCAAGGGATACTGCTTTTTGTTATTTGTTGTTTAAAAATTGACCACTAGAGGCTTAAATATTCATCAAGCCAGCAAACAAAAGAATAAAATAATTTGATTTGGATATTGTACCTCATGGGGACTGCCATCTAAGCTCCTTGACTTTCTCCTTCCCTGTGTAGTTCAGAACCCATGGCAGGACTCATGAGAGGCCAAAGCCAAAAAATCCTATGATGGATCCCTCCTCTTTCTGGAAAAGAAACTTGGCTGACATAGCTGATGATGAATCAGAGCATATTGAGGAGAACAGAAGCACGCAATACCTGGAAGTCCTGGCTGCTGACGTGCTTTGGCTGCTAGCCAGAAAATTCTTACAGAAAAATTTACATTTTCAGTGAGTAAAACCACAACAAATCAACATGGTTTCTGTCATTGCTGGCTCTCCCACTTTTTCCACATTTCTCTCGGCCTCCAAAATCCCTTGTAACTTAATGGGAGAATGAGGAAGCCTCAGCAGCAACAGGCTTTGTGGCTCTGGCATAATTTCATGACTTAGATACCTCTTTCACAATGTCTTGTGCCTTTCCGGGGTGACTGGCCAGTACTGGAGCGGTCAGGGACACAACCTGTTTGCAAAGAGTAACTCTGGAAGATGCACTGCATTTGCAGATTTGTTTGGCTTCTTGTGCAAAGACATTATATTTACCTCCCCCGAAGCCACTGCATGAAAGTAAGAGGATGGAAGAGGCACTGGTCCTACTTCTGTCAGACAGCAATATTAATGATTCCATCACTGGTCATTAGGAACAGCAGTATCACTCAAAAGTTTCCAACCATTGGCAACTGAAATGCCATCTGGAAGCACTTAAGAGTGACAACCTATCTCAATAATCTGAACAAATCCAACATGAGAGATGAATTTGGACTCTTTCAAATGCTATCTAAAATATTTATAGTAAAAATGTTAAGTGTGATACCTTTTCAGTTCTTCTGAGTGAAAGATCAAAGAAGAGAAGTATAAATATTTAGCAGTTTTTTCCCCCAACTAGATGTTAATACTAAAGGCTACAAAAAGTATTTCTAAAAATAACATAGCTGTCAAATTAAAACATATTTCATAATCGAGTGAAAAGTGAACTTACATGAGAATTTAAAACAATTCATTCTCCTATGAAATGAAGATGGATGGGAGTGACAGCCACTTCAGAAGTATCTCCACTGAGCATCAGAAGAAATCAGGGTCTACAAAGTTAGGTGGCAGAAAAGTGCATGGGAAGGACTGGATGCTGTTTCAGGTACTTGTGTAGATTTTATCATTAAGAATAGGGACTTTTGTACAGGAGTTAGGTGTTTAAGTGCCCTTTAAACCTGCTGAGAGTTGAGGTAAAGACAGACATGGCTCTGGACTCGGATAAAAAACCTAAATAATTATTCCAGGGCCACACAGCTAATCAATGACAGAAGGGGGCTTGGATAAGTGCAGACACCTACTCTTTGAATTACTATTCTTTCAAGTTACTCTTCCCTCCTCACCCCCTCTGCATCCAGCCACCATTCTTTTCTGCAAATTGTACAACAGCCCTGGAAACAAAACAGGTTATGGCAGGAAAAAGCAACTAGGGGTAGGGAAAAGTGGAGAGCTAACATCAGGATAACCAAATGTGCTGTTTGTTAAGTGACAAAGATCCCAAATCAGGAGAAGACAGGAGGGGAAGAAGATGAAAGGAACAGGAAGAGATGAGTTAGCTGGAGACCAGAAGACAGGAGGGACTTAAAAGCACAGGTTAAAAGAAATCACTTGCCCTTTTTGTGTAAAAGCAACAAATTAAAAGCACCTGTCCCTCTGGGCAGCACTAGAAGTTAACTTGAAAACATTTGTACCACTGTGTGTGCAAATACAGGGGGTTTCTCAATGGGATGGCTTACATTATCTGTTAAACCTGGTGGAAATTCTGCAGACGCTTGCACAATTAAGTGTTGTTAACTATCTCCTTCCAGTCCATACGTTATTTTTCCTCTCAGAATTGTCAGGTTTTATGAGCTTTAATCTGGCTAACAGGATTTGTTTTAGAGATGTAGAAATTCCCCACTTTCCCTCCCCTAGGGTAGTGTGGTTCCACACAGACAGTCACAAGAAACCTGTTCTCATTGCTTTTCTGACAGTTGCTGCCTTGGGAAGACAACTCAGAAAAAGTCCTCAAAGTAAGGATAACTACTGGCCAGCAGATTAAACTATTGTTAGCACACAGGAAACTGGCTGGCTGTTAACTGTTTCTCTTGCTGGTTCCCATTTGCACAGGTAATACATTTGGATCAGGAGCCTGTGTCTTGTGGGTGAGGCTTGCCTGGTTATTTTGAACATAATGATGGGGAAAACGTCACAACATTATTGAAACTAGCCAAATGATGACAGCACATACCAATCAGGTCCACTGTCAAGAACTTTTACAGCTATCAAAATGAGCATTAGTTTGGAAAACTGTAACTGCCATGTTTGGCATGTTGCATCCTTAATACTATGGCTACTCTTTATTAAACGACAAATGAAAAGAAAAATGAGAATGTAATAGGACGTATGCATAGAGAACATCTCCTAATAACACTAAAATAATATGAACATCATGCAATAATACACCATGTGGGCATGAAGACTAAACAGTCAGGCCACAAAATGAGACGCATCATTCTGTAGGTATAATGAAATTATTAGGCTGACGCTCAAGAAAGGAAAGAAAGCCGTTGAGACATTAGACTAGGAAGATCAAAATAGCATTTTTGCTAAGACTTTACTAAAAAAGGCCAAATGATCCTCTCCCCAGCAGAAATTAATACCAGCAAAGAAGGGATAAGATTTCATCCCAGAATAGGGAATACATAGGGAGCACTAGAGTAAATCAAATGTTCTCAAATTGTCCAAGAGATGAACTTTTCCCTAAGATACTTTAGGAATGAACAGAAGAAATCTCAGAGCTGTAATCAGTTGTCTTTGAGAATTCATGGAAGACAAGTTAGGTACCAAATGTTTGGAAAAGGTCAAACAAAGTACTTATTTTTGAAAATGGAAAAGAAAAAAACCAAACCCTATGAAGCCATAGGAGCTATATGCCATTGACTTTTACTGGAAATTCCCAGAAAGGCTCTGGTGCAGATAACTGATAATCAAACCACTTGTAAGCACACAACAGAAATAAAAAAGACAAAAAATAGAAAAGATGGATGCATTGAGAAAATCTAGTCAAAACAACCTAATTTCCTTCTATTGTGGGTAACAGGCTAATAAATCAAGAATCAATAAACATAACAATAAAATGCTGGAAGTAGCAAGCACCATGGGGGACGGGTGTGTGGGTAGGGGTGTGAATCTGCATATGGCACATACATTCATAGTCTGCTAAACCAGATAAGAAAAAATGGTCTAAGATCAGTATGCCACAAAACATGGATCCATTGGCAGTTGCAAGCAGTTTCAGACAAAGCTAAAAGATCTTAGTAATATTTTCTAAAAGTTATAACAAAAAAAAAAAAAGGAAGAAAAATACTAAATCCAGTTTGTGAAGTTAGGTAGTAAAAAAATCTGTCTTCCTAAATGTTTCACCTTGGAGGGAGCTGCATAAAGGTAGGTGAGAAAACTGGTGATCAATAATATTACCACTAGAAGGTGATATTCCAAATGGCTGGAGTAGCCGCCAATAATTTGTTGCTTCTGGAAGCAGTTATCCACAGCCCATAGCTAATCTGAAGGATCATTCTTGTAGGGTTTTTAATCCTGGCTCCTGTAGAATGGAATATTTTCATTAATGGAATAGAGGTTTTTAATAACAAACAATAATAGTTTGTTAGCTGGCAAATTACACTAAGCTGGGTAAAAGAGTAAGTTTTAACTTACTCTTTTACCTGAGTAACTGAGGACAAGATTAGAATAATCTTGACTGAAAAAGCTGAAGGATACATTTCAATCAGGACAAGTGAAAGCTTCTGTATTTAGCGAAAAACAACTAGCTGCATGCATGGAGGATGAGGAACAACTGGGCACACAGCAGTACTGCACAAAGCATCTAAGCATCGCACAGAATCACGAGCTGAAGATGAATCCATAATGTTGCTGTGCTGCTTTACGCTAAGCAAGCACCACTCTGGGATAAACTGCTGGAAAGCAGCCGGAGTGACATCCTTCTGCCCTACTCAAGACTGCTGCTGGCTCAGCTGAAGTACCCCCTCCACACCTCAAGAAAGATGAGACAACTGGAAGGCAGATCTCTGGGGAGCAATGAAAACAAGCAGATCTCTAGATCACACAACTATAAGGAAAGATGAAGAGAACATAGGTTGCTCAGCCTAAAGAAGAGAGAGCATGAAAACGCCCTTCAAATACATAAAATGCTCTTGCACAGAGTTAGATAATAATCTGTTCATCAACATTCACAAGTGGCAGGAGACGGAAGTAAGGAGCTCATATGGCAGAAATGTTCAACTTGAAAATTCACTTGGAAAGGCGGTGGGGTCCTCGTTGCTGAAAATCTTTAAGGACTGGTTATACAAGAGTCTGTCAGGAATGCTATAAGTAGAGCTGATCCTGTTTTGGAGTAGGAGGATGAACTAGGTGGCAGTACTCTTCAACTCTTTAGCATAAAATAATGTAATGGTCTTTAAAATGCTGGAAGTTACTTGAGTAGCAAAGACATCTCCTTCCAGCTCCAACTGAACACACATTGTGTATTTGCTTATCGCATTGCGTTAAAAGGGAATGGGGAAAAAAGCCCAGTTCAGGAAGGCAAGAAGGTAGGAAATACAAATCATTGCTGCTATACCTGGCAAAAGAGCTCTGTGTTGTTACAAACACTACATTCCCAGGAAATAAAGCAAACAGACTAAATCTTTTGATGGGGAACAGCAGAGACCAACAGACTGCGAGGGCAAAGGAGACCCCTGAAAGTGATGTAACCTCTTTAGGCCAGCAACCCTTTCATTAGCCTTATGGGCCAATGCTGAAATATAGCAGATAGGAAAGCAAAGTGTTGCTGAGTTACCTATCACTGCCTAAAACCAATAAAAAAAAAATGAAGAAAAGTCCACTCTGTAATACAGACAGCATCCCAAAGGGACAATGTCACTTGGCTGCTTGTACCCTTTGCTTCAGGGCTGAGATGTGTTAGAAAAGCTCTAAGGAACAGCCACAGAAGATGCTGCATATCCTTGATTTCTCTTTTATGCTTTTCTGAGTTTATATCAAGAAGTTAATCCTTTGTTTTCAGCTTTCCAAGTTCATGTTCAACCCAGGCAATCTTAAAATAAGGATGAAGTCTTTCTTCTAACAAAACAACGCTGCAAACAAGCCTGTTGGAAATCTGCACCCCAAGGCAATTTGGGGAAGTCCAGGGACAAGGAGACATCTGAGACACCATTCCCTGAATGAAAGCTGGTTAGCCCTGAGAAGGACAACAGCTCTGGGGACTGCGGCCTTTTGACATAGAAGTCAATTAACTTTATGCCATTGCAGGCAGAGAGACTGAAAAATAGAGAGGAAACAACAAGTCTAAGGACATACTGCACATCAGCTAATCTCATAATAGAAATGCATAGAAACTAACAGAAATCTCAATATAATGCCATGTTTCCCTTGTATTATCCTGCCCTCCCCATTCTCGCTCACTTGCTGTTCTGTATTCACTTCTTGTACCTCTTCCTTACATATGCAATAGCTGCAAGGAAGGAGCTGCCTTTCATTTTACCTACCTACACTGCCTTTTGCAGCAGAGAATGAGAGGCCGTGACTCTGCTACAAGGAAAAGTAACCCCAATGTACTTGTATAAGAATACGTGCATGTAAGTGTATATATACATTCATAACCACTGCTGAAAAGGCTGTTTTTTTATTAACCTTTGCAAGTTTCCTTGGACTGATATGATCCCCACTTTTGGGAAAACACTGATGTTTGTTAAATCTTTTTCAGGGATTAAATGTTGATCTCTAATGCAAAGATCTCTAAATGTTGATCTGGAAATGCAAAGTTCCATTGCATATGTGTTCTTTCATTCTTACATGAAATATGAAGTTGCCAAGGAACAAATAAACTATTTATGACTTATGCCTGTACAGTAACGAAGAATGGCTTAATGGGGGCACGTACTACTCTGAAAGTACTGCACTCTGTTGTTGCCTGAGCTGGAGACTCTCTTAAAGAGGTTTAAGAAGTATACTCTTCTTTCTCCTAAAAAAAAAATAAATATCAAAAAATCAAATTCTGTACATGATTGTCTAAGTCATAGCAGAAAGACTTATACATGCCACAGGCTCCTGCACCACAGTCCCACATACCTGCCTCACTTGTAGGTGAATCAGTGTAGGTTGCATACAGCTGCACATAAACAGCAACTGTTAATCCAGATAGCTAACTGGAATGAACTCAAATTATTCCTACATTACTGACTTTAGAGTTATAGAAGAGGAGACTGGTATTTATTATACATGAGGTGCAGCAATTTGGTGATATGACCTTAAATACCACCATCTCTGCTAGTAGATGTCCCTCACTTGAACTACAGTAACAAACAAGGAAGGACATGCTACTTCTGAGATTACAGGTAGCTACACTTGAACAGTCACCTCACCAAGTGTCACTGGGAGGTCACACCATTAGGATCAGCAGAGTTTGTGGGAACAAACTTTGCCTAACTCTATTCACACCTATCCAAGGTGGCTGGTGTTCCCACATTGTGTTTTGAAACAGTACCAAAGACTATGAAAATTATTGGGCACCCACTGCTGACTAGCACCCACAATGCTACTCATGTTCTCTTCTGAATCGTCTGCATCCACAGTGTCTCTCCACTGCAGCCACATGCACAAACTCTTTTCCCCAGCCAGCGACACCATCTCTCTGCAGAGATGGTTGAACAACCACAGGTGCTGGTTGTGGGGATTCAGTGAGGGAACATACCTCCTTAAAATGGAAGAGATGCAGCCCTTGAAGAGAAAGAAGAAGGAGACTACAAAATCCCTGTGTCATCTTACGCTGTAGCCTCTACCAAAAGGTGAAGACACAGAGACGCAGTTTGGACAACCCAGTAAGATCAGATTGCTGAGCAGCAAGAAGTAGATAAAGGGAGGGAGACATCTGCAGCTATCACTCCTGAAACCCACACGCTTTTCATCCACAGGATTTAATGTGTATTTAATTATTGTAACAGTATTATGATACTTGATGCTATTGTGATTTTACTTCAGCATCCATATGACACAAGGTTAAAATGATCTCACCCTTCACTGGGATAAACCCACCACAGAATCATAGAATCATTTCGTTTGGAAAAGACCATTGGGATCATTGAGTCCAACCATCTACCCTACTCTACAAAGTTCTCCCCTACACCATATTCCCCAACACCACACCTAAACAACTCTTAAACACGCCCAGGGATGGTGACTCAACCACCTCCCTGGAAGCTGAAGCATCAGTCCAAAGCATGGGTTGCATAGGACGTGGACAGTTATGGGATAGTCAAAACATTTACAAGCACTTCAAAGTTGGATGAGAGTTTTCTTGTATTGCTAGCACATCTGCACTGGCAGGGACAAGCTTAGTCTCTTGTATCTCAACAGATTTCAGTTCTGATTCTGTATATCCCACAAACATCACAGAAACTCCACAGAAAAGCAATGAAAGAATCTGGATCAGGCTTAGCATTCACCTACAAAGCCCTTTCTTAGATCCATACTGTGTTGGATCAATCTTTGAGTCTTTTTTTTTTTTTTTTTTTTTTTTTTTAAGGTTGAGCCTGTATCTATTTTCTTTTCCCCAAATACTGGGTGAGCATTTTAGTAGCACATGGGTGAGTCAATAAAAATGAGCAGCTGTGCTGTTCGCACAATTCTTCTCCAACCCTGTCTCTAAATGCTTCTTCCTGCTTCTCAGATGTGCCCTAATGTACTAAACCAGCACATCTGTCTGAGTGGCTGCAAAGGTGATGAACCACACCTAACGAGCTGATATGGTTGAAAAATGACCAGGGAGAGAAAAGAAAGAAAGACTTAGATTCCCAATCTGGTTCACCGGATGGCCACACCAGTCACTGTGCCAGCAGAGTGTGGGGGTGAGAACAGCACAAACTAAGTCTTACGCTGCCAAAAGAAACGCATGTGGAAACAGGGGCTAAAATCACAAGTTAGTAATTCACTGAATCCATGTAGGCTCTAAAGCACATTCTCCTTTTTTTTCTGCTAGGTTCATGTAAAAACATGTTATACATTATGTTCAAAATGAGACTCAGACACAAGGAGGAGGAAGAAAACCCATCTGGCTGTCCCTAAACACCGCTGAGTCCAGTCTCCTGCCTGACCTGTTCCCACTGAAGGCAATGGGATGACATCTCTTTCTTCCAACTAAGGTTTCAGCTGACGTTTACAAAACAAGAGGGACGGGTCCCTGGGTAGCAATGTTTTTAAAACAAATCAGCAGAAATAGCCAGTCAGATCCTCTTCTTAAAAATGATGATACACCAGTTTAGTTAGGAAATGAATGAATGTGTTCAGGACAGCATGAGAATAGGTAAGCAAAAACAGCTATGACAGCTGAACTTTGCAAGAGTGCAAGCTCTTTTGGCACCAGTTAAGCCTGAGCTCAGTGGTCTGAGCCAATCTTATGTGTGCAGGGTCCTTTGTAGGACCTCTGCTCCAGCACAAATTTCATTCTATGCAAGCCAAGTTCTCTTTTCTGGCAAATGTATGCAATATACTGGAAAGAGAGACCTGTGCTTGTAAGCTCACTTTTTCAGTATTCCATCAAATATAGAAGCAATGCTTAAGAGGTTACTTCCATTAAAGATGAATCTGTTCAAGACCATTGCTTTTAACTACTCCCCTGTATTGTGAGACATCAGCCCAAGCTCACTGTTGGATTTTACGATATTAGGAAGCAAGGCTGGATAGAAGTAGAGTGTGGAGATCAAGAGAAAGAAATACTAACAGTGAATCACTCCTTTGCTGATAGAAGGCACAGTTGCTTTTAATGAACAGTTACATGGAGGACGAGAGATAATCTAAGTGGGCCTGTTATGAAACTTAACTATGAGATACTTTGAGTAACGATCTATAAAGCTGCTAACTGGATTCAGTAAATTGTTGAGTCATTACCATATAAGACTGGTTTTCTCTGAATGGCATATGAAATCCATATGGCTAGAGACATTTGAGTGGTTTGCTTCTGGTTAAGGAAGATGGAAATGAGGATACATGTATATGGATTTCCAAGAATAAAGAATTAATAATAAAAAAATAATCAGCTGCAATTATATACCATCAACCTTAACATTATTTTGTCATTTATCTTTTAATTAAAGATGCCCTGTGATTGAGAATTAGCAGGCATGAAATTAGCATGGATTTTTAATATTTTGGGGAAAAATTCTGTATGTTCTCTTCACTGATGTATCTGTTATGAAATCAACTCAAAGTAAAAAAATAAGGACTGGGCAGAAGGATGCTGGGTACTACATATCAATACCTGATCTTTCACCTCTTAGAATATTTTCACATTCAAACTGAGATGCTAAATGAGCTCAGTGCTTAATGCAAAAAAGAGAAGAACTTAAAAAACCACCACTATGGATATAATTTATTCTGGAGTAACTACTCAAGCAAAGACCTAGGGCTGAGCTAGTCAGACAACTCTATTATATTCCACCTGAAGAAAGTGTGATTAATGGAGGAAACGTCACATTTACACTTAAAAATTGTTTCAAAGACAACTTGTATCTTTTGGCACAACTCAAGCCATTTGAAAACTGTTGTAAGAGAGAGAGGCAGAGATGGCAAAGAGCACTCCTTTTTATGATTTCTCACCCTCGTATTAAGCCACTGAGTTTAGCCTGAATACTCAGTATCTCAGCAGTCGGCACTTCCCAGGCAGCGGCACTGAATTGCTCTCTGCTGATCCTGAGGGATGCAGTCCCGGGGTTCCTGGAGATGAAGGCTCCCAGCAGAGCGGCTGCTCCCTGCAGCACCTACTGCTCCCTGCAGCACCAGCCTGCGGTGCAGCACCGAGCGGCAGCACAAGGAGCAAAGGGGAGCCCCATCTGCTTCACTCCCTCTGCTGCAAAGGGGGAAAGGTGGTCTCTGCAGCCACTCTATAGCATGGAGAAAGGGGACAAAGGCAGTCAAACTGGATGGGGGAAGAACATTTACTAACAAATAAGCTTCTCCAGTGATTCTCCTCAAAGGTGACACTGACAGCATTGCATATAAAATGAGCGTCTCTTCTGAAAACGTCCTTGCTCACTCACCACAAGAAGAATTGAAACATTACTCCCAACTGCAGCGTTGTCTTGAGCAGTGCAACAATCACGACCATTGCACACAGTCACTCTACTGCCCTTACGGATTTTGTGGTTGCATTTTGTTGTGTTTGGGTTTTTTTTTTTTTCTGAACAGCAACTACTCTCATTTTCAGTCTTCTTTTTCTAGCTTTTCACTCTTTTTTTTCCCTTCTGCTTTCTTTTTGGCTTGGCATTTGCTGGCATTGAGCTGTGAATCATATACATGGAGCCAACTGAAGTTACTTGGGAAATTCAAACGAAAAGAGCTGTAAAAACTGCCTGAAAACTACTTTCAGCACAGAGGTACCAACTTCATGGTCACCCTCACTTGTAACCCCCTGGAAACATCAGGCAAACCATAGAAGCATAGGGCAGGCTTGGACAGGATTCCCAATTCCATCTCTCTGCTGTGTTTGTACTTGGCACCTCTCAGCTTCCTATCAATAGCAGCTTTGATGTACCTTATTTTTTACTTTCCAACCCTTTTAAAGACTCTTGAAAAAGGGCATATTTTTTCCTCTATTCTATATCTCAAACAGAATACCACAAAAGATCAACTTGATCCCAGTTGAAGTATTGTGTGTCTTGCAAAGGCTACCACTAGAATACTGAATGGACCAGGACGAAACCATAGAGATTTGTTTTAATCAGGAAATGAACCAAACCTGTGCTTTGCTGAAACTTTACCCTCTCTAGTGTTATAAACATACCTATGCACATGCAGTAAGTGTGATGTTCACTAGCTTTGCCCTTTCTATTCAGGACAAACACATCTGTCTTGTCTCTGCTTTCTTGAATGATCTGAAGCTAGGCACACTTGGTTTTAAGAGGTAGAAAAGAGCAACAAAAGCAGGCACAAGGTAGCAAAGCACCAACAGAAAGAACTAGTTGATCTTTTGGTAGAAACCAAGAAGAGTATCTGAAGAATTACAGGCAACGCCAAAATGAGATTTAAGTGTACTCACGTACTGTGATGCTTGAGCTACAGAGAATTACTGAGCTACCACTCACCAGCTGAACTGCTTAAAGCAACCATATCCATGTTTCTATCCATACCAGCAATAGAATAAAATACATTAGCTTAAACAGCTTCAGTAAAAAATATTTAAGAATGTGAAAACTTCCCACCTATGCAGATGAGACGAGAGATGGCAATTCATTCAGCTACAAGAATTGGATCAATTCCAATTACAAGTTCATACCTTATTTATAGCAGTCTGGCCTGCCTAAACTAACATGTTCATCTCTGACAAACGTCAGACATCTCTGACCATGGCAGGGTATCAGAAAGGGAAGCATGGCTGAGAAGGACAGTGAGTGACAAGGACTTGCTGAATGTCACTCAATGAATCATTTAACCTCTTTGCATGTCAAGAGAGATGCAGGCACCTCACTTAGCTTTCCTAAGAAGCTCAATGCAGTAGAAGCTCCTGTCCAATAAAGAGCTCTGAAATTCTTGAAGAATTAAATATAAGCATTTGACATATCTCAGTTTCATGTGAGGGACCATCTCTGTGAGTACCTGTAGTCCTGCTGCAGGACTGCTCAATTCTTATGTAACTTGGCAGTGTGGAGTGGCAAAACTAGGGCAAAACTCCTACTATGAACCTTGGAAAATAAGAAGGATAAAACTTTGTGCACAAATGCTTTACAATATATTTATTGAAGCAATATCTTACCTGTTTAAATCTCCCCCTCATCAGATATTTCAATATGGAATATAGCAGTCTATTATGAAACATCTAAGCAGACTAAATGGGCACTTTATTAGACTTGAGAGCAATGCCTTGCAGTTCATCTGTCACCCTCAAGCTTAATGGGTAAATTAACTCTGTTTCCCTTTGTTCATCATGGTGAGGAGAACAGTAGGTCTACACACAAATATGATTAGTCTAAACTGTAATCTTTGATGTGGCAATAGCTGCAAAGGTTACGTGCAAAATGGAAAGGAAGAAACCAACTATTTTTGCATGAGAAAGGCAGTCTCCAAGAGAAGGTAAAGGGCATCCGTGTGACTTCCCTGCTAGATATCCTCCAAACCCATGGATTTTTCCCTTCCCCAAACAACCCAGCCTCTTCCTCTGGAAAGAGCAGACAGCAAGGTCTTCAGCAGCCACAGCAGCTGAAGCAGCCCTTGCCTCACTCACTCCTGTGGCTGCACCAGCCCTGCTTTGTGGCCACACAGCCGGTCGTGTAGACAAATGACACCCATGTGGATGAAGCACAACCCTCCCTCCCCACTTTTTTTTGAAAGACAGGTTTTCAGCTAGATCAGTCCCCTGATTTAGTTCACTGATTTGGATGCCATAACGCAGGGGGTGGCACAAGTGCAGGAGTGAAGACTAGGAATGGTTAATCAAAACACAGGTTTTTGCCACAGCTTAAGTTCACAGTTCCACAACCAAACTCAGAGAACCTGCTAGCGCAGCTCCTACCTGCTTTGGGCTCTCATAAGCAATTGCTGATGCAAGTGGTGATATCTTCAGTGGGGACCACCTAGGATCAACGCTTCAAAGTCTTAACCTGGCCTTTATTAAGTTTGACTTAAAACATCCTTCATATCCCTCTAACAGTGTAAGTTAATGCAATGTAGATGACACTGCTTCCCATACGAGAACAGTGAAGTGATTTCACCTTGCAATACGTTCATTTTGTAAGCAATTCTTTTTTGCTGTTTCTCATAGCTGCAGAGATTCATGGGAGAGCAAGTAGAGGCTTGTGGGATTTGGGATGTTTGTCTGGCTGGAGGCATAAGAGAACCTGATTCATTTGTGTCTCTTTTCAGAAATGCAATAGCCATCTAGCAAGCACAAAATAGAGCCATGATTAAACAACTGATCACAGGCGAGCGTGGGGATGCCCACACACAGTAAACCTGCCCTGCTTCCTGGGAAATTCTGCAGCCCGTGCTGGGCTCTGTACTGCTGTGTTAGACTGCTCCCTGTCCTCAAACTAGCTCATGCACAGGCACTCTAAAAGCAAGGCAAGCCTTTCATTTATATCTTACATTTGCATTTAGATTTTTAAAGAGACAGCTGTGAATTTCCAAATAATTAATTAAAAGAGCACAAAGAACCCACACTAATATTGGAATCGAATTTGGGGCAAACAACTAAGTATCTTGGTTTCATACTGGTAGATCTTTATAACGAAAAGCAAAGTTAGTGTAACTGAGAAAATGGAAATACAGTCTTAACTGATGTGTGTTATTTAATACAGAAATTTTGCAATACAACTATATATCATTATGTTTAACTGAACGGCACTCAATTAGAGTTCAGAAAGAAAAAAACACAACCAAGCAGTTACAGCACTCTTGTGTTAGCTGAAAATTGCCAATAATTTTTGTTGCAAAAACATTTTCCTTGCACTTTCAACGTTCCTCTGAGACAAGAGCAAAAATACTTTAGCTGTGAAAATGATCCATTTTACAGGCGTCAAACTATTTTTAAACCCTACGCTTCAGTCTGCTCATCTATGCCTAGATCATCAGTAATCTATTTGTGAAATTCCCCAAGGAAGGGAATTTGGAAAGAAAAGGTAGGTGGGAAGCTAAAAAAAGCCCTACATAGACATATATATACTTTTTTTTTCCCTAGAAGGGAAGTTACTAAGGTGCCAAATTCTGACACTTGACACAAAACAAATATCCCCTTACTATTAGCATAGTTCTGTTGAAGTCAATGAGATGCCCAGTACTACCATGTAAAGCAGAGCCAAAATCTAATGCTGAACATTCAGAATACGGAGGGAGCAGCAACCCTGGCAAAGTGTCACATCCATCTACCCCATGACATAAATCACTGTAAGATGACAGAGAAAAACCAGACAAGGTGTAAGTAGGAGGGCATGTTCACTGACTCCACTTGAGAGGAAAAGGAGTAACCCCACAAAATATGAAGGTGGAAGTAAAACTGATAAGGGAGATGTGGGACAGCATGAAAGAGATTGCTTGAAGCACTCACTGAAGTTGACAACCAATGTGCACTTAAGCCTTAATTTGGAAGCAAATCCAAGAGGGATATGCCTGGAGTCCTGTGGTAGGGTGCTTCCCTACCCAACACAGCAGCACCAGGGGAAATTGCAAGCCTCCCTTTGCTATCAGTGGAGGAACAACTGACAAACTTCAGAAGCTGCAAGTCCACCGAGCAGCCTTACAGCTTTCCTCCTTCTCCTTTACAGTGGGACAGTGCTGCAGGTAATACCTTCTGTGATGAGGAATTAAACATATACTCCTTCAAAAGATAAAAAACTACAACAGGATCAATAACTTAAAGACAACTAATAAATCTCCTTTCCACCATCCTAAATAACTTTTTTTTTTTTTTAAATGGGAGACTTTGGCAGCTATGAGACTATATCCAGATGCAAAACAAGAAAACTGCACTTCTGAACACCTGACTGACTCCAGGTATACCTTCTATATGCACACTTGCCAAATGTGGGTGTTGCAGGACTTGTTCAAAATTCCTGTCTGCATAAGGTGTTTCCCAAAACCCAGAAGGAAAATATTATTTTAGTACAATACAAGTCCATGCTCACAATTAAAGCAGGAATTGTTGATCCCAATTCAATGAAGCAGCAGATTTTCATTACATGGAGCACATAAGGAGGAACTGCTTGTCTGATACCTCTCTGGAAAATTTGCTTACAGGAACGTGTCTGTGAGGAACGTGTCTGTGAGGAAGGCCTATTTTGGGGAAAAGGGTGTCCCCCAAAGGTTTCATACATCTGTTTTGATGACCTACCCTGAAGATTTTCTGTATTGGTTTTCCAGAAGAGGAGGCTGTACAAAGCACTTGCAAAGCTTGACTTTCTGCAAAGGCTGCTACCTCTACTGGAAAAAGACAAGCACTGAACGCACATTTTAGTGTTACACAAGACACAGTTTAGACTATGGCAGCAAGGCAGGCAGAGAGAGACATTTCAGAGCTCATACTTTCCTTTACAAAAGAAAAAAAACAAATCAAAAAATTGAAGAGCCACCCCAATTCTCTCACCAACAGAGAGAGCTTGTTGGTGCTTAACAGAACAAGTGTGAAAATGCAAAATAAAAGCAAATAGACCTGTTGAGAAAAATGCTTGCCTGGCAATTGCCTCTCCAACTCCAAACAGAGACTTAAGCCGTCTTCCATTCACCTGTGAAACTGTCAAAATCCCAAATGAGGGTTTAAGCCCTGGGCTTTGGGAAATGCCAAACCCAGAGCCTGGCACCCACACGGTGCTGCAGGGGTATCAAGAGGAGCTCATCCACCTAAGCCCATAGACATAAGAACATACATACATGGACGCCCAACACCTGCACACTTTTCTCTCTGCCTGCCATCCATCCTGAGCTGTTTTATTGGCTCTAATGACACAGCCTTCCTACTTAGCCATGCAAAGAAGCACACAGGCTACGAAATTGACTTTCGGTGCTGGTAGGATTCTTCTGCTAATTCATATGGTTTTTAATTCCATGCCCTTTAGGTCTATAATAAATATCACCCTTGACAGGTTGGAGCAAGAATTAAGCTAATATTGAAAGAATCTGTCAGACTACTTATTTATTGTTTTAATTTTATGACTGTCTTGATGTAAAGCCTATTGGACATTGGCTAGTTCTAAACAGAAATCACTAAATCACCCAATGTACTAATTTGATGGAAAAGCAGAAAAAGTAGTATATTAAGTATGTTACAAATGAAGTTGTTAAATCATTCACTATTCACGGGTTTTGAAATGCTTTTTGTTGAGTGACTAATAAAAAAACAACTCCAATAATGCAATATATATTTTTCAGGACATTTACTATGTCATATGTTGAACTTACCTTCTGCACAATGGAAACATTCATTTATCAGGACTCAGATAAAGTTTATCTAACATTTTCCACACTGCACTGTCTTTGTAAAACACTTAGCTGAAGAAATATAATTGTATTCGTATTCACGAAAAATTTACTTTGTGTGCATGGAATTTACTTTCATTGTGGATACTCTGCATAAGAATCTGATCTGCAGCTTGCAATCATCTTTATCTCTCTCTAAGTTCACTGAGCTGAATGCATGTATCAGCTCACAGGAGCAGATCCAGAGCTGGGTTTGGAAAATTGCTACAAATTTTCATTTTGTTATTATTTACTGCAATAAACCTCCAATATTTTCATTTGCAAAGCAAAAATACCACTCACCTAGGGGAAAATTTTCTCTGCAAAGATGCAATTGTGCCGATTCGAGAGGATTTATTGAATTCAATTACAGATGATATTTCTCATTAGCCAGTTCGTCATCCTATGAGCCCAACAAAGAACAAGTGGATAAAGAAGGAAAATAGATAAGGCTGCAGGGTAAATTTAAATTTAAAATGCTCAGCTGTTATAGCTGTTGATGTTAAGAATATCCTTTTGATGAGATCAGCATTTATGAAAACTCTGTAGTCACAATTTATATGCGAGTCAAAGCTGAACTGCATTGGTACCATTTAATCTCTGAGGGAGAAGGTTTTTCTCTTGAACACTATCATTACAGTGAAAAAACACCACGTTAATACACTGAAAGGAAGAAAGAAAGGGAAGGGAGAAGGGAGAAAGCCCTTCAAAATGCCAGAGATTTTTTTCATAAATCTCTTTTCGTTACTTAACACAGAAACAGTGGCCAATCCCTGTTCTGGTTCGACCAAGGGGACCTCCCCAACAGGAGACCCAACTTTCATCTTTAAAGAAGGAAAAAAAAAGAAAAAGAGTTAAAAGGCACCTGGAAACTTTATCTTTGTAATCAAATGAGGAAAACTATTCTGTGATCTATTAATACCTCCGTCCTCCTGGAGAGAGGATAAAAAAGTTATTGAAGATGTTTCAAAACTTCTCTTTCACTGTTCCACTGGGGATCATGTGCTCCAATATCACTGGCAGTCCCTTTAGGGAAAAAAGGAAAGCTCATCCTATCATGTCCTTGATGGCATGCTGCTCTCAGAAGGAAGGGACAACACAGGACTCTAGTCTAATAATACAAACCCAGATTTTCTCCTTTCCAGATAATACCAGGCCACAAGTTTTCAAAAATGGACTTAAACATGGGAGAATCCTTTCACTGGGAAGCACCCTGCAGTGAAGATATTTTTTAGGGCTCTGAGACAGACAGGAGTTCAAAGGTAATCTCTGCCATTTTAATGGCCTTCACGGAGGCCAGTGATGAAATGAGTGACAGCATCGCTTAGCACAGCCATCCCTATTGGCTTCACTAACCTTCAGCAACACCTGAGGAGGTAACACTGAGGAGGAGACAGCTGCAGCAGCGAGGCTGGGAACTCCCAATTTAAAACACTCTTGAGGTTGCTCTAGCTTACACTAGTTCTCTTCCTCAGCCTGAACAACCCCAGCTGTGTTGGGGTCATGTGCCATGTGTTTGAGATCCCTGATCATTTTGGTGGCCCTTTGCAGGACTTGCTTTGTCAATGACTTCCTTGAACTGTCACAAATCAAAGTATTTGATTTAGCCCACCTTCCTGTGAAAAACTATTTTAGGTTGGAAAAAAATCCAAATTCTGCTTTTCATTTCCAGTTCCATACAGTGGATTTTGCCTCTGTGCGGGATTCCATTCTTTTCTGCTGCAGTGGGGTGCCTTTAGTCTCTGACTCTAAATTCAGAATAACCTAGGAGCTGTGGCTGTGTTTCCTTCAGCTTATATCCTTACACCGTCCACTATTTTCACATCACAATCATCTTTGGTTTCATATCACCTTAACCATGCAACAAAATGCCAGCTCTGTAATTTGCTACTTCTGCAACTGCTACTCATCCAACAGCTTTTAATTCAGTATAAAAATAGTTTCTTCCTGAACAACCTCAACCTTGCTAGTGTTTCTGGTAATTTTATTGATTACAGCGAAGTTACCCAAAGATAAATCTAGCTGAGTTAAACTTCAAACAAGAACCATGTGCTTCTTTGATCTGGAGGTAGTCATCTGCAAGTGAGTTAAAAATCAGTGTTTTGCTGTACCACAGAAAAAAAGCCTCAAATAGCAAAAGGTGAAATTTGTGGAAGAGCCTTGAACAATTTACAGTAACAGAGGGATTAGTGCTGTAAATTGGATCAAGAGCCCTCTGGTCCTTTCAAGCATCCAGTACCAGTTGATTGAGAACGCAGTTCCATGCCAGATAAAGAACAGTTCTCTGATAACAAGCCAATACAGGAAGAATTTTCTTATCCATTAATGACTGTGCTTATGTACCGAAGCAGAAAGATTTCATTCATACATTAGTCTAATCTTCTTACAAACCCACTGGAGCTCTTTTGCTCAAGAGATTCTTGTGTCAGTGATTATTTATGCACTTCTGTCATAAAAGATTTCCTTTTAACCGTTTTGAATGTGGTGCCTTCTAATTGCATTGGGTGTTCTTGTTATATCTGCAAATCAGTAAGTATGAGCATGCAGCCAGCCTTCTCTGCACTATTCATTATTTTTACATTCCTCTATCATGTCACCTGTCATCTGCTTCCTCCCTAACCTAAGCAGTTCTAATACATTTCATTCATCCTCATGTCTCGTGTATTTTCACATCTCAGACAACTTCTGCTGCCTGGGTATTTTTTTCCTGATGTTTGTCAAGATGCAAGGATCAGCTATGAACACACCTTCTCATAAAGAGGACAAGACCACAACTTATATAATAGCATCATAATATTTACAGCTGCATGCAACCACTTCATTTCCTTTAATGAGAAGAAGGAACAATCAAATTGATAGGAAATTAAATCAAAGTGCAGGATATATGACTTCATCTTCAGCTGAGAAATAGTTCTCCTTAAGGACTGCCAGTGAGTTGAAAAGACTAATCTCTCCTACATCAGCAGAACTACCTACACATACAAGCACTTGCAGTGTTATGTAGCACCCTTCTTTATGCTAAAGTCATAAATCACAGAAATCCTACTTCCTAGGCCATCAACAACAATTTGTTCCTAAACTTACTCTGCATATTTAAAATTCATCAACTTCTGCAAGAACTACAAAATATTCCTTTCTGATAGGCATTTATCCCTCTTTAGCCACGTTCCCCAATATGTTTTATTGTTGTCACTGCTCTTCTTCCCTGCAATGAGTTTAGCTCATTCTAAAATAGGGCTTAAGGGTTGTAGGTTGCACAGGAGCTGAATTTCCCAAGGGATTATATATTTTTGTTATATCAGCACAGTCACTTCATTCAGCTTGAGATTCCTTCAAAAATCCTGGCAACTTGCTGCAATTTACAGGCTTATATTGCTCCAACTTTCTTCCTTCTCAAACACGTTTAAGCTTTATTACCCCTCCCAGAGCTACTGTTTGCTGGTATCTTTCTGATAGATGGTCCATCTGCAGTACAGACAGCAGAGCAGTGCGGAGGTGCCCGAGCTAGCATTATTGGACCTAGGTTTGGAGCAGAAACAATCTAGCTGTAACAGCACAGTGCCTGCCACAGGACAATTTGCCCTGCTTCTTCATAGACAGATGTCCCTACATGCACCACAGTCTTCGATGGCTAGTCTATTTCCAGAACAGGACGACTCATTTAAACACGGCTGAGGTACCTGAGGGACTCAGAAGCTGATCAAATTGGATCTCCCATGAGCCAATCAGTTAGCTATTCTGACACATCCAAGGCATCCTTAATGTCTCCCTGCTTTGATGGCTTCAGTGGCTTTCAGTGAGATTGTAGGGGTGTTTTGTTTGTGTAAGGTTGGACTCGGTGATCTCAGAGGTCCTTTCCAACCCTGACGATTCTGTGATTCAGGGATTCTGTATTTTCATCAGTCTTTCTAACACTGCATGTACGTACTCGGACAGTCATTCTTCAAAGACCATGTCACACTCTCCCTGCTGTCACCAGACTTGACAGGTGAAACGTCATTCTTGTTGAAGTCAATAGCAAACTGCTGCTGACTTCTCTTGTGTCCACATTTCATCCCATAAGGTCAGAAAATTGTTCAGACTCATGATGGTACTGATTCTTACAGCTCTCCCCCCAGAGACTAATGGGGGATATGAAGACAGGGTATGAAGCAGGTTTGAAAATCAAGGCATCCAAGACACTTCTGAACCCTTGCAACAGGCTGGTACCAGGGGTGAAATCAGAAACAAACAGGGATGTTCCTGCAGCCCAGTGTCCTCCGGATGGCTAGCAGTAGCTGGGTTGCCTTGGATGAACAAACCAGCTCTGCAGACTCTCACCCAGCATCCTCAGAACCCGTAATCAGCAAGAGAGAGTAACGGGGAAGGCTTATGCTCAGTAATGCAGAGGCTATGAGTTCAATTGGCCCCATGGAAATTTTACCCAGGAACATTTTATTGCTATATGTAGCAGTCAACCTGGCTCAACTACTTCTGTAAAAGCAAGACAAACAGTGCTTTTGAAGACAACACATTCTGCCTCTTCTTTCAGGTAAATTTTAAAAATGGACCAAGCTGGCACCTGCAGGTCAAACTCTGCAGTTCCTTCGAAATCCAGGAAAACTAAAGTGTGCCACACACACACAGCTACTATAATTCCCCAGGCTGGCACTTAGTCATCAGTCAATGCTACTCTCACAGCACAGAAGTAGATTTCTTTCCCCTACATTGCTCTCTAATGTTATTGAAATAAAAATAGATAGAACTGTGATTTTTCACATTTGATGTTGAGTCCTTGTTGAAGTATTAAACTTTGGCTTCTTTTAGAAGATGCGTCTTCTATAAAAATACACTACATCTGTGCTGGAACTTTCTTCATAATTCAAGCAAAAGTTAGCAGCTGTTACAGCCTGGTACACACACACTGACCTACTTCATGCCGTTTACCAGAATGAAAGGTTCATTCTGTGTTTGCTTTATCAAGTAGCTTCAAATTCTTTTTGGCAACAGCAAACAGTCATTTTGAACAAGTCATTCTCTCTTCCGTGGTTGTACATTTTAGCTTAAGAAAGTAACCACACTTCAAAACTTTTACAACGCAGGGGAGACTATAGGGGACACAAGCAGCTCCAATGCTCAGAAACTCCTCTGGTATTTCTAGCATTACCTGTTCTGCAGGGCATCCAAGTTTCATTAAGTAGAACGTGGAACATGACAGGTTTGTTGTGAAAAAAATATATAATGGGGCATGATTCTGGAATTGCTGAAAATGGGTACAGCTTTCAGAAGGCCATTTGAGAGCTCAGGAACATCAGGTCTGCTTTCAGGGAGCCTGAGGTCCAGCTGCACAGGAACGTGCAAGCACCTACATCCAGCTGAATCCAGAAGCAGGAAAACCATTGGAGACCTAAGCTGTCAGTAAAGTCACTTTGGAAAACTTTACTCAGTATCTCAAATGTAAGTATTCCTTCACAACATTATTCGCTTCCAAGCAAGTAAAGCGCACAATTCAGTAATGTACACCAAAGTTGCTTAAAACCAGCACATCAAATAGAAAAATCACTTAGCTTAGATGCCATTGCTAATGCAACAGCTTGATGAATTCTGAAGTGAATAAAAAAGTTTTGTTAACTTTTTCATAAATTTAAATAACTTTTTGAGAAAAATGTGTTGTTTATGATCATATGGAAATCACAAGAATAAATAAATAAATAAAGATTTGGCTTGTAAATAAATTAAATTTAAATCAACAAATAATATTTAAGGATCATAAACAAATAAATAAAACCCCAATGATAGGATTTCAGTCGAAATTTGCTCTAAGCTTTTTTGAGTTTTCTTCTTTGCACAAGACCCGTGAGATGTGGACCCATGTGAATGGGAACAAGGTTTACATGACTCCCCATGATCCAAACCCACCATGTTTTATTCAGTGTAATAAATACTGGCAATATTAATTTTTTGCCTGGTAGACACATTTACAATACTACAAGGATTTTGTGAAATCATATCACTTTTGCCTAACCGATGATGCTTAACACTCTGTCTCAAAAATGCATTACTTTATGTTCCTTGAGTTTCCTTCATAGCCAATGATTTTTCCTCTTCACTGTCACCAGTTCAGTCTGTGAATTTAATTTGTACTAGCTACTACACTGACAAACTTCATTTTAATTTTATAGGTACGTGCAAAGAGTTGTTGGTCGGAGGTAGTTTTTCATACAAGCACATGAAAGCATGCAGTGAAATGCCACAGGCATTCAGGAGAGAAACACAGCCAGATACAGTGGCTTTTCTTCTGTGTGACCTGAGGGATTCTCTTTTTATTACTTAAAGCTAGAGTTTCCCCCTATTTTATTGTGACACTTTCCCTATCTTTTCTCCTCCCTACCCTTTTTTGCTCATCTGCCCTCTGTCCACTTTCATATTTGTACAATGGATCTCACAATGAAGACCTGCTCTTGAATATCGTATTTGGATGGTATTCACAATCCCTCTATCTCCATAGCCTGGGTAAGAGAACCAAACTCTCCCTCTGTGGAGTTCCTGATAAGGGAAGGGATCCCCATTCAATTGAACTGCTATCCCAAGATGGATCAAATAGTTCCCCATAAACAATCAAGCAAACACTGAGTAAAAGCTGCGCAGAATGAATAAGTCACAGCGGATGGTGTGATATCAAGTCTTTGTCCATGTGGGGTTGGTACACAGAGCCTGAGCCTGGCACGTTCCCACGGGAGCACAGGGAGAACATTCAATTCCCTGAGAATGAATAGCTCAACAAATGAGCTATTAAGAATTTAACTACGCAAGTCTCAAGAGAAAATCATTGAAGCCTATTAAAAATGAATTTGAAATTGCTCCTTTATATGCAAAAGACACCAAGTGCCAATGTTGCAGGACTTCCCTGGACTAGGAGAAGTTTTGTGGGCCACTGGCAACTTTCTATTCCAGGGAGACTGAGACAGCACTTCAGAAAGAAGAATCCACTCCATCTTCACTGGAAAGTGCCAGACTTAGAGCAATGCCCCCTGAATTATTCCACCAATGTCAGCTAAGTTCTTCCAGGTTTAAACTGATCTTACTAATATCAAAATCTGGCCCATAATAAGCAACAGTTCAAGCATAGAATCATCTGGGCTGGAAGGGACCTCCAAAGGCCATCTAGTCCGACCCCCCTGCAGTCACAGGGACACCCCCA
>JAOTQQ010000012.1:66617628-66698263 GCA_026546715.1 Gallinago undulata
AGATCCCTTTGAATGACATCCCGTCCCTCAGGTGTATCGACAACACCACACAGCTTGGTGTCATCTGCAAACTTGCATCTCAGGAGTCAAATCAACTTCTCTGATTCCCACACCTCTTGAGTGGATGGACTCAAGACAGGGACTGGGGGAGCAAAGTCCCTCCCACTGTAAGAGAAGATCGGGTTTGTGACCATTTGAGGAACCTGAACATATATAACTCTATGGAACCTGACAAAATGCATCCCAGAGTCCTGATGGAACTAGCTTATGTAGTCGCCAAGTCACTCTCCGTGATATTTGAAAAGTCATGGCAGTTAGGTCAAGTGCAAAGTCCTGCACATGGATTAGGGCAACCCCTGGTATCAATATAGGCTAGGGGATGAAGGGATTGAGAGAAGCCCTGCCAAGAAGGACTGGGGGTACTGGATGAAAAACTGGACATGAGCTGTATCCTAAGCTGAATCAAAAGAAGTGTGGCCAGTTGATCAAGGGAGGGTATTCTGTCCTGCTGTGGTTGGTGAGACCGCTCTTGCAATACTCTATCCAGATCTGCAGTCCTCAGTACTGGAAAGCCATGGTCCTGTTGGAGCAGGTCCAGAGGAGGTCAATGAAAATGATCAGAGGGCTGGAGCACCTCTCCTATGAGGACAGGCTAAGAGAGTTGGGGTTGTTCAGCCTGGAGAAGAGAAGGCTCCAGGGAGACCTTATTGTAGACTTTCAATACTTAAAGGGGCTTATAAGAAAGATGGGGAAAAACTTTTTAGCAGGGCCTGTCAAGGGGTAATAGCTTTAAACTAAAAGAGTGTCGATTCAGACTAGATATAAGGAAGATATTTTTTATTATGAGGCTGGTGAGACACTGGAATAGGTTGCCCAGAGAAGCAGTAGATGTCCCATCCCTGGAAACATTCAAGGTCAGGTTGAATGGGGCTCTAAGCAACTTGATCTACTTGAAGATGTCCCTGCTCATTGCAGGGGAATTGGACTAGAAGATCTTTAAAGGTCTGTTTCAAACCAAAGTATTCTATACCCAAATGATTCTCTGATTCTGGAATTAGTGCTTGCTGTCCAGGCTAATCCACTTGGGGTTACTGCTGCCTTGGGAGACGCCAGGGATTTTGGGGCTGAAAGAGTGCATGGTGTACTCTCTGGTCCCTGGCACACTGCTTGGTATATAGGCATCTGCAGAGGTACACAAAAACCCAGCCCATGCCTTTTAAGACAGCTTTTCTGTAGAAACAGAATGATAACACCTACACTATACATGGCACTTCTCTCCAGTTACAGTTTTCTGGGAGAATACATTGTTCACATACAGGTACTGTACTTACTTTTCCAACCTCTACTCTTTATTTCACCTCTACTTGAAAACAGTCTGATTAGAGGAACGCCTAATTACACTCTGCCACTACACTGAAGAAAGACCAAGAAAAGCGGTCTCTGTGCTGACTTCATGCCCTCTGTGTCACTGTTAATGCCTTTCTTTCTCTCTTGAACAACCCACTTTTGCGACTCAAGGATTATCTGGGGGTTTGCTTTGCTTTTGGAGTCGCTCAGTCTATGATGAGCTTCTGTATCCTCCAACAGTTTCCTGAACAAGACATTTGGGTTCCCTGACAAAGTTATTGTCCATTTTAAAGAATGCAAATTGAAGAGTGCAGTATCCCATAGTGTATTTTTCAGGAACAATGTGCAGACATTTCCAGCAAGTGCTCTTAATGGAAGCTTCTTTGCCAAGTATTGCCTCCTTCCCTAGTTGTGGTTTTGAGAAAGCACATTTGTTCACAATGGGGAACAGCAGAGCTGAACTTTCAGTCCTGTACACTTAATCACTGTATCCCCTGGTAGATGAACTAGATGGGCTTCTTTTTTCCCCACAGGGTCTACACATGTGAACAGTTAGTCCCGAGCTTATACCTACCAGTCAGGATGGTAAGATACGGTGAAATTCAAATCAAAATCATTGAAAGTGATATCCAGCACTAAACCCAGCAAGCTGAAATCAAAGACCAAAGAGGTTTAACTGCAGCAGAATCACTTTAGAAAGAAGAACAAACAATGCAGGAAGAGCAAGGAGGAGAAAGGGACAGAGGGGTTAAAATTGTGAGAGAAACAGAATACAGAAAGCAGAAAAAAGTGAAGCTCCCAGCCACGTTCAAGAGCAGACTTTAAAATGGCCTATTCTGCCAAACAAAAGATATGCCATTTATTTATTTATCCAACTCATGCTGATTTGGAAAACTAGCAAGAGTATTGCAAAATAAAAACAGCATTAGAAAAGCCTACATTTGATTAGCTTGTGTTGCCACAATTTGCAGAAGTGCATTGACATTATGTGTGACGGGATTCAATAAACAAAATTAATATAACATGGCTGCCAGTCAACATTTCCATAACATCTTATGCCTTCATACCACTTTGCAATATAAACTTAATAAATTAATCTCCATAAGGTAGGCAAATCTGATTAGCCCTATTTTACAGATGAGTTAACTGAAGCTTGGCAGAAGTGATGTCACACGAAGTAGCGTAGAGTTGAGGGGAAAGAGCAGCAATTACTAGAGCAGTTTGGGCCCACAGAGACCGTGCCGTTCGTTCTGGCCAATTACTGTGCAGGGCTCCCTCATTCCTACGGCAGTGTAAAATTTAGAGATCTGCCCATCTGTCTGTTAGCATTTCCATCTTCCCTCAAAGCATTATTAATAAAGAAACACACACACACACACACAATCTGACCAAGGCACCTGGGTTCTACTGCACGAACCCAAACCAGACCCTGCAACCCTCTAGCCTAGTCTGCCAAATTAACCTGGTCAGAGGAAGAGGTCTCCTGGCCTGGTCCAGCCAGTAGAAATCTAGGCAGTTCACAAAAACACATAAAAAAGAATAATCCCCAGAAGAGAAATGGTACCAGCAGCAACCCACCTCCTGCAGACCTTCCCCCCCCACCAGACACCGTGGTGGGCTGTGCCCTCCTTCACTGGAGGCACTTCCACGTGTTCCCCTCTCACTGCTTAATTCTCCTACTGAAAGGCGTGCTTGAAACGGCAGCCACTTTGCCAGTCTTCCACCCAGTCTCTGCGGAGCCACCGCTTTCTGAATTCACAAAGGTGTTTCAGTTTTCCCTGAAAGATTTATGTTGCCATTGGCATTTATTTTGACTGAATATCATGTCACATCCGTTCAGTGGAAAGGAGAAGAGAGGATTCCTCTTAGCAACGGCATTTTCTATTATGCTAGAACAGCTGTCTAGGGGAAGCTACATCCAAAGAGAAAAAGGGGGTCTTTCTACCAGGTATCCGAAACACTTAAATTAGTAGTGACGTAGAGTGACTACCCCTCATCCAAATATACATTTCCTGATTTGCACCTTTTTCTACAGAAACTAAAAATCTCTACAAGCCTTCAGGATATAAAAATGTCAACTGCCATTATATTAGTTCAAAAATGTGACAGAAGTGTCACTCAGGAAGTAGGAGTAAAACACCTGCAAAGAAAAGGGTTTCTGAACAAGCACAAGATAGACAAATACAATCTCGGTGCATCTCTCAAAATTGGCTTGTCTGCTGGCTGTATGACACAAACCATAGCAGGTGGGTAGTCAGGTAAGAACACAAGTATCTGCTGTATCATCATTCAGAAAAGCAAACAAGAACTAACCTGGTCCTGAATTTTGGTTTTCTGTTCTTTTTTCCCCTTCTCCTGAAACTTACTGTATTCTGTAATAGCAACATCTCTTCCAACAGTTGCATTGGGGGCGGGGAAAATTTGTGTTGCACACTAGTGCCAGTTACCCATCAGAGCTGCTCTATCACTCCTGCTCCTCAAATGGACAGGGGAGACAAAATATAACGAAAGATTCGTGGGTAAAGATAAGGATGGGGAGAGATCATTCAGTAATTATCGCCACAGGCAAAACAATTTCCTTGACTTGGGGAAATTAGTTTAATTTATTACCAGTCAAATCAGAGTAGGATAATGAGAAATAAAACCAAATCTTAAAAACATCTTCCCCCCTGCCCCTCCCTTCCTCCCGGGCTTGACTTTACTCACAACTTTCTCTAACTCCTCTCCCCGAGTGGCACAGGGGGATGGCGAATGGGGGTTGTGGTCAGTTCATCATATGTTGTCTCTGCCACTCCTTTCTTCTCAGGAGGAGGACTCCTCACACTCTTCCCCAGCTCCACCACTGGGTCCCTCCTGGAGGAGACAGTGCTCTATGAACTTCTCTAATGTGAGTCCTTTCCATGGACTACATTTCTTCACAAACTGCTCCAGTGTGGATTCTTTCCATGGGGTGTAGTTCTTCAGGAACAGACTGCTCCACTGTGGATCTCCATGGGCTGCAGGGCGACAGCCTGCCTCACCATGGTCTTCACCATTGGCTGCAGGGGAATCTCTGCTCTGGCACCTGGAGCACCTCCTCCCCCTCCTTCTTCACTGACCTTGGTGTCTGCAGAGTTGTTTCTCTCACATATTCTCACTCCTCTCTTCAAGTACAGTTTTCTGTTGTACAGTTTTTTTTTTCCTCTTTCTTAACTATGTTATTACAGAGGCACTACCACCATCACTGATGGGCTTGATCTTGGCCAGCAGTGGGTCCATCTTGGAGTCAGCTGGCATTGACTCTATCGGACACAGAGGAAGCTTCTAGGAGCTTCTCACAGAAGCCACCCGTGTAGCTCCCCCACTACCACATCCTTGCCACGCAAACCCAGTACATTCAGTAAAGGTGACTTCTAAGAGCACAGGAACACTAAAACATTTGCTTTGCCTAGATTTTTCTCTACTTGTGTCCCAGGTAATTTGTTTTTGTGACATTTTAATGGTAGTTATATAAGATTGGGGCTTTACTTACGTTCTAAAAGGAGAAAATAGAAAGAAGTAATTCCCAACTCTTCCTTCATTTGAAAGAGCCCTGCTTTAGGTAGAGCAGGTGATTCACTGGAGAGCTGACAGAACATGTGCAGAGAGGAACAAAGTATCTGCACATGCAACAGGTATAAAATATCACTCTAAAACCTAAACTTTCTTCTACCCAATCTCCTATCTCTTTAGATTTGACTGCTGAACTGGCACAAAACAGTATTTATTTGACAAAGATCAGGTATTTGGTCATGAAAACTGACCAGAATGATTGTATGTGAAGAAAAATGTAAATCGTCATTGGAGAAATGCCAGTGTAATGTTACAATTGCTGATAATACTTCATACATACCCAGACCAATATACATTATCCTAGAGCAGACAACCACCACTCTCACTTTATGATCATCTAAAAATCTGAAGTAGGAGCTTAAGGGTAGTCTGAAACCATGGTATACAATATGTATTATGGAATTCCCTCCTGTTACCTTCAACATGAAAAAGCTAGAACTGAAAAGTTGTATAACAGATGGAGCGGAATACGGACAGCCTGGGCCATTTACTGCATGCTTGAAACCAGGTTCACCGCAAAAGAGAATTGGCTTCATCAGAGCTCGCAATGATCAAGTATAAGTGGCATGGCTGGGACTAGCAAAGTGATGGAAAAAAGAACAGATTGGATCAATTACTCCCATGAGAAAGAGCTTACCTCAAAATACCTCATTTGCCGGATGCACTCTGGTCTGGAAAGAAACCATTTTCTCCACTCAGACCTAGGAGACCAGACCACCACTCACACAAAAGGTTGCTGAAAAGAACTTACCCGTTGAGCTTAGGTCAATCATCTCAATAAGGAATCAAAGGCAGTCTAGAGCTGGTATTCAGCTACATGAGTTACTGTCAAAGACATTTAGGGAGACACTTTGTTTCTCCACTATGTTTTTTTTTAATTTCACAAAGAGATTGGTCCAATTCAGAGAACTAGGAACTGGTTACCAGGTAACAGGACAGTCCAGTTATTCTTTTATCTTCCTGCAGACTTTGGAATTTGCACTTTTTTTTTTTTTTTTTTTTTTAGAGCATGGCAGAGTTTGGTTCAAGCTAATCTCTAGGACATCCTTTTGCTCGTCAGTAGTCCTCCACAATATTCAGAGGCCTTGTTTATTTATTTGCATTGATTTTTCTGTCCCTGGAAGCCAACAGCAGTTCCCAGATGAACAGCTGCGAGGAATGACTGCCCCTCAAAATGCTGGGAGAAGGACTGGTTTGGTTTTTCTATATGATGAAACACAAAAAAGAATAAAGGTTCAAAGTTTGCCTGTTAGCATAATGTTTTCTTGAGGAGCTTATGGCATTAAGGACGCACTCACTGAAACTGCATTTCAAATGCCCATTCACAACCTGCAGCAACTGTTAACATATTCTAAATCAATTCATAACGTAAAGCTATAGCAAGCAAAAATGGCTTGAGTGAACTGAAAACATCTCAAAACAGCCTGCTCCTTCCTTCAACCTAAAATAAACTTACCCTGTAGGACATTGGTAGATGGGAAAGGTGCTGCCAGATGACTTAAAAAGAAAACAAACCCAAACCAGTGCTTAGTGTTTTCTTGAATCTTTTAGTGCAGACCTTACATGACGTGAGATACGCTTTATGTCTTCAATGTGGCAGTGCAAACTAAGTAATTAATCCTCCCAAAGTGGGACAGGTCAGTAGTACCACACTGAGATAGACAGGTTAACATTAAAACTCGGAACTACGTCAGTGCCTCAAATGGCATCTTAAGCCCTTCTGTCCATGTCTTAAAGGCTTCAAAATCAAATAGTCTCTCTTTGCATGTAATAAAATTATATTATTTCGCAGCTCGAAAACTCTCTGAGTGGTCTTTGAAAGACAGTTTCAAAGTTTCAAAGTGAGTGTTGCTCTCCTCTTTTTGTACATCTATCCTGCTAACCAAAAGTATGGAAGTCATAACATTTGTCTTGCTACTTTGTTTTCTGATTATGTTCTCAATACAACTTGACCCACACAACGTTTGGAACTTAGCAGTCTTGAACACCAGGCCACTTATTTCTGAAGGCTGAAAACTGCAACTGACAGTTTATTGCAGATGAGAAATTTGTGCCAGGCAATTACGGGATGAACATTTTTCCTTTTAACTCATGACAGGTTTTTTTTTCGCTCCCTTCAGGCAAAGTGTTAAAGTGTTGCTCTGCTCCTACCACCAACTCTGTGAAGTGACACTGTAGGATTCCCATTTTGATTTCATCATTTATTAATTTGTCAGTTTGCAAAGCAAGACATTTTGCTAAATGCCAAGCTCTTCCTGGAGCCTCTTCAACATCTGTGTTATCTTTTCATGTACCTTTCTCAACAATCCTGCACTAGAGGATGGTACTGCTGAGAGCACCAAAACTCAGACTCCAGCTCATCTTCCCACAGCTGTGCCACCTCTGCAGCACTCGCCACATTAAAACTAAAATCACTGCAACATCAAGTTTGGGCCAATCCTCGGGTGACACAAGTGCTGCTTTCATGCAGCTCAATACCAAGCCAGGCCAAGAGAAAGAGCTGCAGAAGTTGCTGAGTGAGTGCATACTGCACTGGAAGAGAAAGCATGAAATTCTAAAGCAGTAAATTCTGCAGAAAACTAAGACTGACATGGTATCTTCGGATTGACCGCAGGGAAGGGAGAACAAAGCCAAGGACTCGATCCAAGAGAAACTGCTGCAGAAGCTTCTAAAATTGGACCCTTGGGGAATTCAGAAAATTTCCTACAGTTCTGCCTGGACCATCTTTCCCTGAACTTGTTGGCTCCTGGCTCTTCACCTCAGCTTCGCTCTGCCTCAGAGTGCTTTAAGCCATTTTAGTGTTTGTTTTCTTCTCATGTGCTTGGTCTTTAGAAAGCTTTTTCAAGCACACTTTGTTTTGGCAACAAGTACTATCATAATGAGGCCCTGCTCTTGGTGGTTCTTCAGGCATTATTGTGTTATGTGTAGTCACTCACCAACACAGATACTGATAACGTAATTTTTACAAAAAAACCCTAGGTATCTTTACAAAGATACCGACTCAGATGCTCTCACCCTACTGCAGAGTGAGGGAAAGGGTGATGCCCAATACTCCAAATTAACTTTTTAAAGCATTGGTAATACTCTAGAAATAGGAAAAGATGGCTTGATTGGGAAATTGACAGTGGGACTATGATTTTTTTGGCTCATTCACTTACTGACACTATGTCTTCAGCTAGGATGCTGAAACAGCTTGGTTACTTACGGTCCTTCAGCCCAGCAGAAGAGTTCAGAAGTGAGTCCTGGAAGTAGCTTCTGAGGACAGGGGAAACTGGCGTTGGCTGTGCCAAGTATAGCATTTTCACTGCCTCCTGAATTGTCTTGCCTGGCAGAGGCTGAAGGTCCTTCATGCTCTCACTTTACTGTGGCACGCTGCTGATCTTTAGTGTGTCACACAGCCTCTTTCATAGCTATTACTACCTGTCTGTTTTGATGTGATCCACCAAATCTTTGAGGCTGTTGATTCAGACCTATTGATGTGCACAGTTTACTTATTCTCTCTTCAGCCCATTTGTTGGCCTAAAAAGACATCTCTTTAAAAAAAAAATACAAATGGAAACATTATTATTGATCTTTTGCATTACAAAAATTGCAAGTAGTAATTTTATTTCAGGAGGAATTTTCCACATGGTACAAAACTGAGCTGAATGGTTCAACGTAGACCGTAAGTCTTAAAAAAAAAAAAAAAAGCAATCCCATTAATTCCAATTTAGACTTGGCTAACATAAAACAACCAGAAAGATTTATGTGGATCCACATATGTAGACTAATGCATATTATCCTCTTTGGCCTCCATCCTCTCACATGCAATATTTGCTCTGGGATTTACTGAATCTCTGCTTTCCATATCTTGGTGAAAGCAGTGCTATCATTTTTAACCTCTGATACAACACTTAGTGAAGCTATTCCCAAGGTTACATTCACCATTTTCACACTACAGCCATGCAGTGATTGTCATTAACTGATTAGACAAACATACTCATTTGCTTAGTCCTTGTAATTTCCAGCCCTTTAAGTATCTGTCCTTCTTACGATATATCCCATTACAAACAGTGCTATCATCTAACCTAGTATATTAATTCAGTTCTAGTTTAAACTCCTATTCTGAGAACACCTTTTTGCAAACTGTCTGGTACCAGTAACCACTAAGCAACTCTGATATAACCAGTCTCCTTGCACCACTACCCTCTCTGACACCATCAGTGCACCAAGCAATGTAAAATCCAAATGAGAAAGAAACAACAGGTGAAAGAAAAGTAAAGATAGTGACAGCTGTCTGTGGGGACACTCCTATCTATAGGTACAACATTACATTGTGAATATTAATGTCATATATATTGTTTAATATATAAATGCTTTAAGAAAGGGGGTTGAAAAACCACAGAACATCAGAGAATTCATTCTGAATGTGAATAATTTTATGGTCCATAGAAATTTGAAGTTATAAACTCTATACATAGGCTGAAACTGTGACTTCAAAGAATTGCTACAAATTCTGTCTCTGACAGCACACTTGGTTTCCAAATCTGGGTAATGCCAGCGTGCGGTTCCTTCTTCAATAGCTAATGAAAAGAGTGGGTTTTTATCAGCAAAGGCGACATCATCCTACAGTGCTGGAGCGAGGCACACGCTGCTAACTCAAGACAGGGTATTGACAGGAAACTGCTGTGACAGGTTTGTTTCCCCAAGCAAATATGACAACAAGGTGATGATATCAAGCACTGCTTGATGCAGGGGAGTAAGGAAAACAAGGGAAAGTAAAAAAAAAACACAAACACCAAACCCAAGAACAAGTCCAAAGAATTGGGAACTGTTCACGGGCCCCACTAGCTCTTCTATTTTAGGCATGTTTGTTGGTTGGTTTTTCAATTCGCTTTTATTCCTCAAAAGGCTTTGGTTATAGCTAAAATTGCTTTACTCAGCACTCACTATATTTCATCTTCTTTCACCTCAGGATGAAAAATTCTGCAGCAAATGCATTGAAGGATTTAACTCTAATGTAGCTCTCCCATTACTGCTAAAACTCTTCAAAATGCTGGCTTATAGTTTTTCCTGACGATCCTCTCAACGGTAGATCAGGTGAACTGTTTTCTACTTTCCTGTTTCCAGAAACTACTTTCCTGTTTCTGATGCTGGGCTTCCCTCTTCCACTCAGTCAGAAGCCTCCTCCTCCTCCTTACCTTACTTAACAAACCCCAGTCCAAGGGCCCAGAACTAGAGAGATGCTCCTCTACCACAAGGAATAAAAACCAGCTCCACTAAATATGCAAAACAAGAACCAAAAGGCACAGACAACTACAGAACTTTTGTGCATTAAACAAGACCATGACCCATGAGATCAACTAATCTGGGCTGCAGTAATGCCTAAACTGGGCATGCGAGCAGCCCCAGTAATTAGCAATTTGCTCAGTCCAAGAGCTGAGGAGGCAGATGGTATGCTTGATGTTGGGGGATCCCAAGAAGTGGGGCTGCAAGTTAACTGTGCCACAGATGGAGAGACATCAGAGCTGGCCCCATGTCAGCAGCTCAGGTCCAGATGGATTTATTCACTCAGAAACAAGACTGTTGAACGCAACTTCACTGCTTCCAGGGCCAGCTCGGCTGTCCCAGGCAGAGCAGGGTGTTAACAAGCCCTTGCAGACCTAAGCTGGCTCTGCTCTGCCCAGCAAGTCTTGGCATCAGCCCCTCTCACCCACAGGGTGATCAGAAATTGTCTGCTGTTTGAAGTGCTTCTGTCTCCAGACCCACAAGTAAAAGCAAGCTGGCAATATACTTAGTTCATTGCACTGAAGAAAACTCCAGTTTGCTCCCCTAAATAGTTCGACCGGGGAACAGAAATGTTCCTGACCATGGGGGAAGGTTACTAATCCCCTCTTATAACCCTTTCTTCTAGGTTCTTTAAATATTTTTTAAAACACCATTTTAAAATAAAAAGCATATACAGCAATATAACTTTGAAAAATGGTCAAAGCGTGACTACAAGCGCTCTTACTCTGCTCTATGCTTGGAAAGGACCAGAGCGATAAACAAGCTTGTAGTGTGTCTTCAGCAAACGAGCAACTGGGAAGAGGGCACACAATTAATAGCAGAGCCCAAACCCTACTGCTCTTAACCCTTTTTGAAGGCTTCCTGTAGAAAAGGTCCAAGGGTGAAATTAGCCCAGCTGTCTGGGCAGATGAAATGCCATCTGTGCCACGAAACTAAGCCTTTGGTGCCTGGGGCTAATAGCTTGAGTAGTAAGTAACGGTTGTGCAGAGCAGGAGAGCTTCCTGCCTAGAAATTTTGTGCTTACCGTAATGTGGAGCCTGCCCTCCCTCCTTGCCCACATTTTATATTCCACCTTGGAGAAGGGAGGTCTTGCTCCTTCCAGAGAAATAACTACGCCTTTCTACACCTTTGACAGGCTCATATTAATCACACAGCTTATGGTTTTCTGACAGTAACACATGAAAAATAATTACGTGCCCACAGGCCAGGTGAAAATAAGAGGAATTAATGGGCATTACCTGCCCCCTGGGCTGTGTATTCACTTTCCCTGATCTGCCCAAACACGTGGAAGACTGAGACTATAGCTAAATAACTAACAGTTTTTCATAATCACAAAAAGGTGCTAGTACTGTCTACAGAAGTAGGTAAATGCAGAAAACATAAAAATATAAACCTACATCATAAACCAAATATTTATTTGTTCTAATTTCACCATTCCAGGTTTCTTACCAGTTGACTTCCAAGTTCAACTTCACTGTGGTTCAGCCACAAAGATTTCAAGTGCAGAAGCATCAGCAGGCCCCATATTGCACATAGGGCATGCTTGGGTTAATTGAAAACAAAGCTTGCCACCCCCCTGGAGTAAACGCCTTTCTGTGTCTTCACACCTAGAGGCTGAGATTAAAATCTGTCTTCCCTTGCTCAAAATACTAAAAAACATGTTACTAAACTAAAAGAAAAACATTTTGAAAATTAAATTAAATTAAATCTGCTGAGGGACAGATCTATTTTGCACTCTGGCAATTTTCCTGAGGTTTTACTTTTAATGTTTATTGTTTAACTTCATAAAATTGAATAACTAGCATAACAGCATCTCAAATGCCTGAGAGAACCAGCCCATTAAAATATGAAGCATCTTGTTAATAAAATACACTCATCAGGATGCACCACAATTCCACATAAGCTTGTGTAGTTTTAAGGCTAGTAAACATTCTAAAGATCACCAGCAAGCTGGATTTTTCTTCAATGGTTCATTACACCACCTCTTTCAAAAAAGGTCTTGACATTACAGGTAAGCAAAAAAGCAAAAGAGAGACCCTCAAATATGCCAAATTGTTTCTTAACTTTCCAGGGATTTGTGGAGCAAAGATGCAAGAAAATCCTGGCAGTAACACCATGGCCTTCCTCCTCTCATTGACACGATCTTCTGCTACACCAGCCTGGGACACGCAGGCAGAAGAGTTTCAAGCACAAGGCAGAATGGGAAAAAGACACAGTTTAAAAGAGAAAACAAGCATCTCAGTTTTAGGTAATACTGTACTCCAGCTATTGGTGAACCTTTTGAGAAAAAAAAAAAAGAGACCAAATATACTACTTTTTTTTTCTCTGCTTGGTTATCCCCGGTTCTGATACGCAGCACCAATGAGATGAGAATTACCTGTACAACATCTATGTTGGACCAAGAAGACCCTGAGAGATGCTATTAGTTTCTTTTAGGTTAGCAGCTTCATCAGTTCACCATCACAGGTTAATCCAGCAGACCAAAAGCTTTGTCTCCAATGAAAACACACTACCAAACATTTCATTTTTGTTGCTATGTCTGCTCAAGATGAGGAACTGACCACAATTCCCATTGTTGGGGCACCACATCTTCACAATCATCAGACAGACATCTTTTCTTCCTCACAGGCTTGCAAGGAACAATACTGTGCAACACCCGCAGAGCACAGAAAAATAAATCACATGTACTCACTGCAAGTTTAAGATACTAGACCTGGAGAAATCTATCCTCTTTAGTTGACCAAAGACATAGGCTGAAATGTCTCTAACATTGAGACCTATAAATGAAGCATTTCATCACAAGATTGTCAAGACTAATTAACAAATTCCCTCCATGTCTTTGGTTTGCATGTCAAAACTGACATTCTTTTTAAAGGTCTTATTTGTCAGAGGTCTGCTGCTCTTCAGCCTTCTGGGGAAAAAAGAAATCAGTCTTTTTAGTGTCAGCAGTATTTAACAAATTAAGTTACGAGTTGATTCCTGGGGTCTTTAGAAAACATGAGTCCTACTCATTATCGATCTCCCTGTATAAAGTTGGGTTTTTTTCCTTCTTCTGTCTGGTTTATTTTATAGAAAGATTGCTACAATTGCTTTTATCGTTCCTCCTGGAGTCATTTCAGGTTAACTCACTTTGATGGATACACTTGCTTAAACACAGCCCACATTTGAAAGTCTTCTTTGAACATGGGCTGGACATAGAAATTCAGATGAAAAGAGCAAAAGTTCAAAATAGGTTGTCTTAGCAACAGGGTAATTGGTTTTTTTTGAAGATGACAATCTTGCATTCTGGAATCCATAGTTAATTGCAATTGCAACCTTAGTTAGGGCTCATTCATTATAAGCATTACTTTAATTTTTTCTAAAATATGCTATTTCTCCATCTGAAAGTCACTTTTTTGTAAAATGACTTTGACTTGAAATATGATCTTCAAATTAAGAAAACTTCATTTAAAAAACTCACACACACCAGTGTAAATGGCCAGTAAGTCTCCCCACAGAAAACTAGGTAACTCAAGAATGATCTCTAACTCAGTATAGTTTTTCTAAAATCCATTTGGCTAGGAATTTTTTTGTAATCCACAAAATTTGTTTAAGCATTCAGGATAATATTTTGGCTCCATTTCTGAATGAGTATTAAATGTGAAAATGAATGATACATTTCAGAGACATATCGTCTCCCATCTAGAACTCACCCTGAAATTAGCCAGGGACTTCATATTTGAAGTTTGCAAGTGAATGTAAATCAGGTTCAGTATGAGTATGATATTAAAATGATGACTTAAAGACACTTCAAAGGATAATTGAAAGCTGATTAATCTAAATTTTGTTTCATGTCTTTTTCCTTTGTGCACTGAAAGCCATCACAGCTTCCTGCAGTTGCTGCTACAGGACTGTTCTTCAAGAACATATTTCTCTTAGCTAAATTCTGCAGTTAAAAAGAACAAAATTACACAAGTAGTATAAAGTAGTATAGGCTGTCGCAAGTTTTCTCTTCCATGCATACTTGCAGTTTACAACCAGCACATTGTAAGACAGATTTACCAGTAATATCCTCTTCTCTACCCATCTCTGCAGCCCTCTCACCAACTATCACCTGCTGGAGCCATATACGTGCTCCAGCAATTTGAGAGAGAAGTTCAATATAGTACAGCTCTATCCTGCACATTGCCTACATCTCCAGCTATGCTTCCTCATTAGAACAGGTTTTCTGATTAGGTCAGGAGGCTTTGGAGCACTATCCATCCTACGCAGTTGCTAATAAGGGTGTATTTCATAAGCCTTGTGTTCAAAAACACCATTGTGGGGTCCTTGTCTGATCTCCACCCACAGCACAGACAACAGAATTTCACCCAGTGGTAACTTGCTTTGAAGTCACTGACTTAATGGCTTATACTAAAGTACTATCTTTCAGAAAATATCCAAATTTGGGTAACAGATCTTTTTCTCTCTCCTAGGCTTACTTTAAAATACAGAGTTGCCTTTTTCCTTTCTCCTTGTCCATTTGCTTGAAATTGGGTGCAGGAACTTTTCCCCTTTTGCCACTGCTTTTAACAGTTTTTAAGAAAAAACTGGCCATGCAGATCTGTTTTTCTGATCTAATGAACAAAGAAAAAGAATCTGTAAGCTTGCATTGGCCTCTTCTTTTAGCGGGAGGTGTGTTGTTACCCAGCACTTCATGGACTCTCTACAACAAAAAGAAGCAAACTTGAGTAGAGTTTTTTTCCCCTCCTCTGCTACATTTTCAGAAGCCCACGCTGCTCTAGGCACCATCCAGAATCCCGTGCTGTACAGCGAAGGGTGCAAAGGGTAATTTTAGCATGTGTCATTTATTCACTAGCTGATCACATAGCAAGTGATATGCTTCAGACAGGCCACAACACCCCCCTGAGCTGCAGGGCTAAGCGTTCACACACCATGTTATTTGTCCAATTTTTACAGATACTGCAGCTGAATACTAAAATCAGAGTCAAGATTTACACACAAAGTATACAGGCTAACAGTCAATAAAATAAATAAATCATATAGTCACGCAAAGTGCAGAACAGGCCACGTGGGTCAAATTATTATTGTTTAAAATATTTCCATCCTCAAAAGGATCTGAAAGAAACACAATGCAGTAAGAACTTTACTAATGGGATAAAAGTCCCCTCAATACAGAAGGCTTTTATTTTTCTGCTTCAGCTTCCTTCTTTATTAGTGCTGAAGCATCCAACTTGGTCAGCCATATCACATTTTCAACTGTGTGGTTTTTTCCAATGTACATCACCTCCAGCTACCAATATGCCACCTGACCAGATATGCATTGTCAGTCTATATTTATCGCTTCATTCCCTGCCCCGATTCTTCTGCAAAGGCCACCTAAGCAGCAGAAAACATGTAAACGGGTGTCATGGTTTAGGCTGACATGACCAATAATGGCAACAGATGATCTCCCCCCACCTCTTGCTCCAAGGACAGGAGGAAGAAGGATAAAGAGACTTACAAGTTTAGAAGGAACTAAACTATGTCGATGAAATATTAATAATAAAATAAAAAGAAAATAATGTTAATGGATACAATATGTACAAACCTGTATCAAGCTCCCAGGATGATGTCACCGGATGATGTCACTGGGGAAGTCCCAGACTGGAATCAGCAATGGATGGGAACTGGATTCCAAATATGGATTCAGGAAGGCATGGATTGACCTCAAAGGCAGACAAAGGGACAGGATCCTCTTATGACATCGGCCATTGGAGAACGAAAGTTGACCCTTTGATCCCTCAGCTTTTATACTGAGCATGGGGCAAATGGGATAGAACACCCCATCAGTATGGGGGTATATATTTCATATAATTGCAATTGAAATTGGCCAGTTTTGGGTCACCTGTCCTGACTGCTTCTCCCTGCAGGTGGGACCCCTCTACACTTTTCCATTTCCGACCCTCCAACGGGGCAAATAAGGAAATTAGCTGACCTTGGTTGTTATAGCAATCCACATAGGCAAGAGCTTCTCTGCATACCGTTCCTTGGCATCAGCTATAAACATTCGTCTTATCACTCTGAGAAGAAACAGTTTTCTGCACAATATGATGTTAATTTCCAAGAGTTAGAAGAGGCCTAGCTAAGACACAAAATTACTGAACAGAAAGTTGGTTCTGTTTTACCTCAAAACAGTACAGCAGGACACTATCTGCAGTTAAAAATAATTACCGTCTAGTTCCTGCAATGACAAGACAGTAGAGTAACATAATACTCATTTGTAGATGAAAATTGCACTCTCTGCTGCCCTCTTAGCAGAGGAATAATGGCAATCTTGGTGCTTTTCCCAGCAGGGCTTACAACAGAAGCAAAGGCAGGAGCAGACCAAAGCACTGATAACCTAGAAGATGGGGTATGGTGGAACTAGCAAACAACTGCTACTGAGAAGATTAGTACAAATAGATGTGTCACCAGTATTTATGGATCTCACCAGCTACTGCAGATCAACAAAACCCACATCGTTAAAATGCATACACAGTACCTGTCGAATATATAGCATGTGGAATTCACAGCTCTGATCGACTTTATAAGATGCCTGTGAAAAAATATTTAAAATTTATTTAAAAAGCAAATTATTATTTTAACAGCAGGATTTTGTAAGGAGCCTTGAAAAAAAACAGTATTTTGACAAACTACTTTATTCCTCCACAGCAAATTACTTCAGCTTTATTTCAGTAGAGGCTATTTTGCAAATGCAAATAATAAATGAATCCCAAAAGCATTACAAAACTTCCGTTGTAAAAATGTAAATGGATTATCCCTCCATTAATATCTTACTAAACAGCAACACTTTAAAAGCAATCATTCTTCTGTTGCTCACAATATAAAAGCCAAATGATATTTTCTCCATAAATCATCTGGCTATTACAAGATTAGTGTAAAAAGGGGTTGGGTCTAAGACAATAAAGTCTTTAGATCATTTAAGATCATTACAAATGCCACATAGGTGCTTTCATCTCCTCTACGCTGCAAATAACATCCAACATTTGTTCATATGACTATTTTAGAGAAGAGCCATTTTCAGCACTAGATTTGAAGTGTTATCACCAAAGTTGTGTTTACTTGATTTTCATATAATTGCAATTGAAAATACAAAATAACTTTTAATATTCTTTTATTACAGCTGTCCTGTAGCACATCTTTATGGAAGTGTTGGGCCTCCTTCTAGAGTGGAACTAAGCTTTAAGGTCAGTAAAGAGAGAATTAAGAAAAACAGTGTTTTAAAACATATTTGTGACTCTTTGGGGCCAGCATCAAGATAAATTTATTCACAGAAGCATTGGTTCCAGGAAACAACAAAAGTTATTTCCTTAAACACAAAAACTCCACATTGGACCAGCAAATGTTTATTTCTAGGACTAGAACCAACTATACGCCTCTCCAATGTTAATTCCCTCCCCCCGGCTCCCACCCCCATGAAATGAAAAGGGTAATCTCTTTTTTTCCCTACATAATTGATCTAGTTAATTTCTGATTACCCACTTTCCACTTCAGTAGTATATTTTCATGTCCGTGCTTAAAATGAACACACACATTTTGTGTTTTCTCTAAATTGCATTAACCATCTAATTCATACATAGTGCCCTCTTCTCCCTTTATTCTGTGGTAATGCATTGGACTTCACATTCATGTGGTACCGCTAGGCTCAAAATTCACCTCACTCATAACAAAGGCATTACTTTCCATAAAACTGTGGCTGACACAAGGATGTTCAAACACACATCACTCACATTTGTGTATGCACAGTCAATTAATACACACAGACACAAGTGTGCATAAGCCTCTGCCTCCACTGGGAACTGTTGCCTTTCTTCGTTTTCCTAGATTTTCGCAATCCTCAGCTCTACCTTCCCATGCAGCAATTAAAAGAGGTAAAGTATTTCAGGTTCTAACTACTTAGAGAGAAGCCGTAACGCATATTAATGACACCAGTATCCAGACGAGGTCTGTGCGTGCTCAGTTTTACAAAAGTATCAACACAATCACCTCAACTCCAGTGCCACAGATATAGGTCCTCTGCTGTAATTACTGCGAAGTGGCTCAGAGTCACTCTGCTAAGGGATGAAGGACCAATGCTGGCCTTTGGCCACCTGGGCACCCATCCAGTCACAGCCTGACTGTGCCCGGATCCAGTCTCCCAACATATGTTAGAGCACCAGGGATACTGCTTCGACTTGCACCAGCAGGCAGGAACCAGCAGAACTAGGGAAACCTAAGCTATGCTCTCTCCCCTTATTCATCTTATTAACATAGGCCGTGGGAAGAGGAACGTGTCCCACACGTGATGACAGAGTTCTACACTATCAGGGAAGTTGCATATGGGTAATATAATGGATCAACCTCCTAGGAGCTGACAATGCCACAACATATTTGTTATTTGATTCCCGTGTATCCCTAATGGTACACTTAAAATACTAACCACTTTAAGCTTCCAATCCCTCTTGCTTATAATTTCTTTATAGCTAGAGAAGTATAGCCTTGCCCAATAGTAAGCAGTATCTCACCATGTAATATAAAACTGCTGATCATATATATTTACTAGGTCAAGAAAGTTAAGTTACTTCTCCTACAAATGCAGCACTAAATGAGCCATGCAACATTATAGTTGTATTTTCATCTGCTTTTATGCATCAGTCAAAAACCTGAGTACAAAATATTTGCTGATAATGATGCTTAAAAAGAGGAAGAAAGCACATATGTTGATTTTAGATCACAGGTTGACTGCAGCATAGGAAATTAGAAATTGTCTCTTCCTTTAAAGCATAAACTGAGTAAATATGATATGCAAGTCATTGAGAGAGAACCTTACAACATCATTTTTACAGTCACTATTTCCTGACTCACTTTCCTTGGACAAGAACTGCAGTTTTTTTACTGTATGATCTTTCAGATCAAGTTTGTGTATTTGAAAATCTCTTACTGGAAACTTATGTTTTGCCTCCTTGAAGCAGTGCAAACTTTTCCTAGATTATTCTGTTTACTAATATTTCTGGACTATCTGAGCCTATTCTCAAAACCAGGCTCTTCCAGAGACGCATTCTGATGCTCTTACTCATGAGAAATAATTCTTTATCCAATCAACAGGCCTAGTTGTATTCATTCAGCGGGGAAAGTTAAGGTATCAGTGTCTGACCTTCAGTTGCAATTAACCCTTCAACTGACCATCACATCTTTGCATTCCAAGGTCCACAAGACAAAGCAACAAAAATTTCTATTTTAAGCACTACTTTTTCAACACTACAGGTTCAAAACTGGTAAATGGCTTCAAAATTCAACTTCTTCCTTACCGATAAAGAAAATTACACCTCCACATCCCCACAGCACTCTCAGCCATCACCGGCTCTGAACTGGTAACTTCAAATTGATTGTTTTCATGCCAGTTCACCAACTGATTGGTGTGGTTCCCTGCAGTGCTGATCAGGTATGAGGCCGCTCCCCTGACTCCCACTTAATGACAAACTTTGAAAAACATCAGATATAGAGACACTCCCCAAATTTTAAGATAATTGCTATTTGAGCACCTCAAAACAATCAGAGCACTATAAAGACAGGCTGACCTGCTATTTAGAAACCTGGTGTTATACAAGGGTAGCAAGTTGGTAAGAAGTAACAGATAGTCTATTCCAATTCTGTCTGGAAAGAGTGGCCTGAACACAGAAATGGTAATCTGAAATGTTCCAACATATAATCTCTCCTGAGATTAGGACAGACCTATCATCACACGGGCATGCACCATCTACCTCTACTTAAACATATTTCAGTGTACTCGCTGAACATTCATTCTAATCCTAAACCACAACCCTTTCCATATTTCAGTATCATGCTAGGTAGTCTAGTTTCTCTTCCAGAAAAAAGTGATTTCTCTCTTAGACCATACACAACTAAGGCTTTATCAGTTAAAGGTGTACCCACCTGCACAGCAAGTCAACCATTCTGCAGTTCTCTGCGCACTGTATACAGCAAACAACAGTGTGCAAACTATCCTGCACAATTTTTGGGAGAGATTTTCCTTCCAACATGCCTCCTCAAGCCACCAGACTTCGGCAATATGGCACCCTGTCTCATACCACCACACAAGCTCTGTTACACACATGGCCACTTTAATCCTTGCTCTACTCTAGAAGCAACATCGACCCAAAATAGGCAGGCCATAGCCTGGATCCCAAGGGAACAGCAAACAGGAGCACACTACACAACTGTAGCAGCTGGCAAGATGCACATGAACCTGGACAGAATTAAATAGCAGACCTGATCTCTACTCCATGCCTCAAAGGAACCATTCCTTTCCCTCTATTCTCTCTAGACACAAGAAAGGTCACCTTACATGTAAGATATGATATAGCTGCAGGCAGTGCCTATTACACAGCAGACGGATACAACTTGATTTTGTATTCTTCTGAATACATGTCCACACGCATCTACATATATTCTGTGTTCGGTTTGTCTTATTTTTCATGTTATGGATTTTTATCAGCAGCAGCTTGGAATGCATGTTTGAGAGAGAAAATTTAGGTCTTAGTACACACCATGATCTGGGTTTGAAGACAGGCAAATATCTATCTAAGGTGAACGATCAGCATTAATGTTTAGACCATATTCAGCCACCTGCAAGCCTGTCAGAGATGACTAGCGGAAACAGCAGATTTCCCAGAATACAGGATATAACAATGCCAGTGTCCAAAGACTCAATCACCCAGGCCAGCTGGAGTATGTAATTTCTAATAGAATCTTAGAGTTAATAAGAGCTTCCCTTGTTAATGAAGACTAAACGTACAGACTAAATCAGATTAAGTGCTTCTAAAGAATTCAACAGACAACTTTGCAAAATGAGATTTTCATATTCAGAAGTGAAATTCCAACTAGAATATTTACTGTAAAACTGTGCACTAAATCATCTAATGCATGGTAATAAGGCTTATAACATATAGGTCATTCTGCCACACAGGTCTATGCAGGTGCCCCAATATTACTAGCTACATACCTTTGAGTTGCTTTATTTATAGATCTCTGAAATTATGCAAACTTCAGAATGTTAGACTCCGAAACTACACATGAATGCCATCTACACGCATGATTTTTGCCAGATTGGACACAGAGTGACAGCTGTGCACAGGCACTTAGATCTGCTTAACAGAAAGCCTGTGAGTACCCCCAAGGACTATCCACGCCACTAAAGGTTATCACTTGCAGATGTCTGCGGATCGTAGCCACACCATGAATTTGTACTGTGTGAGCTTACTGCTTTCTGCACATACCAAGTTTTAGAGTAGCAGAGCTCCACTTCATTCAGGCATCACTCCTCACACCCTTAGGATTCAGACTTAGCAGCTGGGAAGGAGGCTCAGCAGCCCCAGGCAAAGGTGTCACCGCAGCTCCCCTCAGAGTCCTTCAGATACCAACTGCCAAGTAAGTGCTGCAGATATAAATCTCAGGAGTAGGAAAGTCAGTTTAGGCAAGACTAAAACATAACAACCTATGATATTGCCACATGCCTTGCTTCCCTTCAAAGCCTATGTTGCTTGAAATACTACGTAGGTGATTTGGTAGAGAAAACAAATTGCAATCGAGGCATTTTCAAGTCAGAAGCAGTTATAAAATGAGAAGCGTATTGTATACTGTTTGTCAAATGAAGGCACGCATAATTCTTAATAGGTTGTCTACTGTGATTTTTTATTAAGAAATCCCAAAACTAATCGGTATCTTTTCTAAATGGAAGCTTAAATTTGCCATAATGAAAGAGTTGAAGTTTAAAATAACAAAGAAAGGAGTACATTTAACATTTGCTGAAGGAATATATGCTGTTAAGCAGTTATAGAAAAATAATCTTTGTTTTTACAGAATTGGTAAGTGTGTGACAGGATGAATCAAATTTGAATTACATCTTTATCAACAAAGATTTTCACTAAGTCCCAACGAAAATGTTTGCAGTCTAACACCCCAAGAAAAAAAAAAAAGGGCTGAACTTAGAAACTTCACATTTGGTTATTTTTATGGAATAAAAGTCAGTCAAACAGCAAGCCAAGTTTTTAGAACATTGATTCTGTACTTTCACACTTGGAATTTCAAAGTTGGCAAGACTCTCAAAAAACACGTGCTGAGTTTGGATGGCCACAGTAAAAGAGCTCTGGAAAAAAAAAAAAAAGAAGCTGTTGATAAAACTGGCTGGAAATTATGCCATGCAGGAAATCTCCTATGGAAGTGGATATTAAACCTTCAGAGTAAAGAAACAATCTTCTTTGAACATGACTTGATTTAGTATAATGCTTACCACTGTCTACAGAACAAAGGAAAGCAAAATTTTGAGGTCGGAATCTCTCCAGTGCCTCATGGATGTGCAGCAGGGAGCAGAAGCCTGTTTTAGCATGTACTTGTATAGGTAGAAAGAACAGCAAGGCAAGTGGAAGGTGAAAGCACACCAAGCCTTCTCACTTCTGCTGTTTGTTTGGTTGGTTTTTTTAGTTAACCATACATGAAATTTGCAACTGTGGCACAGCAAGACAGTTTTAAATCCATAGCACTGTATGATTTTCAAACAGGTTGTCAGAACTGAGTCTTTCTGTCTGAGTAACTATGATCTGTCTTAGGCCAAGAACTGGGAAATGCCTGTCAAAAAAATACACAGAAAACCAATGTTAATGCTAGCCACAATATTGAAAGAGGTCCTAGAGGCACAAACCTCTGCAGAAGACTGTGAGGTGCACAGACCTTTTTTTGATTTTCCTTGTAACAGGGAGATTCATTGCATGGGAAATGTGGGGAGTAAATCTACTCCTGGCCTTGGCCATCTCCCCCAAAAAGGGAGGTTTTGCAGGTAAAATACAGGACTAGCATCCCTGGAAGTTTGCACTAAAGATTGTCCCCAGGAGTGCATATACCCTCCAGTAAAGTGTTTTCCAGGTTTGTCATCGGATTTGGACAGACCTGCAATGGATTAACACTAAAATGACTCACTACATCACTATCCCACTATTAAAGGTACCTAAAAGATAAAAGAAGAAGGTTTCTGAAAAAAAATTAAAAGCAGAACTAAAGTCCCTTTCAAAGTAATTACAATAATCACAGAATCACACCTAGGAGTCTAATTTGCCCCTGAATTTATAAATAAAATTATTTTTTCAGTTAGTAGTAATCTTTATTAAATACCACCATTTACAATTAAAAGCACCATCATAACTGAAGAGAAAAAGAGCTCTAAAGTAAGATCTGGAGATCAAGTGTTATTCAAAGGTTGTGATGGGAAAAAAGCCATAAGAGAGAATTTTTGATAGCTGAAGAGCCTGAGTAAACAAGCCCAGTGTTGGGGTGAGGAAGGGGAAGCCAAGAGGAGAAAGAAAAGTGTGAGCTGGGAAGGAAATAGGGTCATGCTGGGTCAGCAAGACAGTGGGAAAAATGCCTAAAGAATTCTTGAAGAGGATTTTATTAATCCTTTACAAGTTAGGTGTGTTTGATAGAAACTGATTAAAACAGGGAGATATATAATGGAAAAGATTGTATTTCAATAGTTTGATAGGTTGTTGCACAGGCAACATATCCGTTAATTATTTAAGCACTTTCAATCAAAGACTTTATGCAGGAAATAACTGGGTTTACACAGTTCACAGAAACAAAGACACACCTAGGCAGATGCAGAATACAGAGTAAGAAAAAATGCACCAGAGGAATCTCAGCATTGTGAGTGACCCACCAGTTAACATGCTGCCACTTTAAAGGTGCTTAAAGCCTCCTCCTTCCCTGTGCCACTAAAGGATTTTGCACAGTGCTTCTTCAGTAGTTCAGCAAAATTTCTTGCAAGATCAAGGCCTTTGCCAATAAAATACAACTCTATCAGTACTAACTCAATAATCATTATTCTTAGTAGAGCAGTAAGAGTATTTTCATCTTCTGCTAACTACACTGCCTACAAAACCAATGTAGGATTATGTGGACTGGTGCTAAATTAAAGCTGTGAATTTGACAAAAATGCAACAGCTTCTCCTAGCTTTGAGGTTGGAGTTGAATACGAGGGGTGGGTATGGTCAGAAGCCTGAAAGGAGAGAACTCAACCAAAAATCCAAACTGCAACCCAGAAAGCCTGGGGACTTCTGCTCTAGAGAGCACTCTGTTTTCTGCCTCCCTTCCTTACATAGCAAGACAGATGGACTCACACACACATACGTTCCTTTCATGTAGCAATCTACTGTATAACCATTTATGGATCATTCTGAAGTACATTTTGATGCTATATCAAGATCATTCAACTTGATAGAACACAGACATATTTTACATTGAGTACAATAATTTGTGGGAATAACTTCCCCAGGGATGCGGTAGAGTACCCATCACTGTAGGTTTTCAAGATGTGATTGGACAGGGTACTAGATAACCTCATCTAGGCTCCTTTATCCACAACAAGTTGGACCAGATGATCTTCCCAGGTCCTTTTCATCCTGGGCTGCCCTATGATTTTTGTCAAAATATGAAATTTGCAAAATTAGAATACTAAGAGAAATTTTTGCAAAGGTAAAGTGTAATAATTGAGCTGAGAAATATGTATAGAATTATCAACACAACTTTGAGTCAGAAACATGCTATTTCTACATTTTGTTGAGCTCTCCATTTGATTTATTGAATTATTCTCATTATTATTTTCATTATTCTCATTTAATACACAATGAGGATTAGAATAATGTTGATCGTTATCTCTCTCACAGGATGTTGTGAAGAGTGATTTGTACACACACATTATTTCAAAAATGCAAGACAGAAGAATAATGTTATGTATTATTAGCACTGGTAGAATAGTAATACAGTTTTATATTAACTCAACATTCCACATACAGATAGTAAATTGCTACTCAAAAGGTCTCTTCTCCTTCCTCTGTTCCTCCCAGATTTCTTCCAACTCCCAAGCTGGTTATTGAGCAAGTTGTAATGTCATTTTAAAAGACTAACAGGCTTCCCTAGGGGAAGAAAAATCTGAAGACAAAACATCACAAGCAAATTCTCCCATTAAAACACTTCTATGCAGAGATACTTAGAAAAGTTGAAATAAAATCACAGTAGAGGCAATGATGTTTCTAGTACCTTCTCAACTGTGCTTAAAATGACCGAGAAATGTAACCCTATATAATAAAGAGGTCAGCTTTACAAGACTGTCTCCTGATGGAATTCAAAGATACATTTGCCTGCTAATGAATATCCACAAAATTGCAAATAACTTTTTTTTCATCACACGTAACATATTTTTCAAGTAGAAAACGCAAGAAACCATGTGCCATTAAAATGATCACCTTGATAGGTAATTACCCGAGCATCATAACCAACAGACTTCCCTGTGTGATCAAAAGAAATAGAAGACAAAATTAAACCTACCATCTAGTCATAATTTAGTGTTTCATGATTAAATTTATTGACCCCTTTTCCACACTGAATTGATACACTTTGATTTCACAATTAAAGAAAATTAAAATATTTTAATAACTAAGCCATTTTCCCCATAGGAGTAAACTGACATTGTCACCCTATTTATTGTCATGCTGTTCAGGCTAGTAGAGAATTTGTGCTATGGATTTCCCAATCCACCTGCATCCTTCTAGTTCTTGAATAAAAGTATAGCCTTACACAGAAATAATTAAACACATGTGCCTTCGGGTCTAATACAACAGTTCAGTCCCTCACCTTTAAGTCAGTTGGGCTCCTGTTTCATTTTAATCACTATCACCTCCTCCACCTATGATGAAACCAGGACCCAGCTGACCCTGTGCCCAAAAGAAACAAACTCTTCCAAAACCAGAACTGTCTTCTGGCCAAGTATTTTATTTACATCTCATTAACCTAATAGGCATGTCAGTTCCCATTCACTTCTCCCCAGTTTTTAAAGTGCTATACTGTGCTTGTAACACTAATGGTCCAGTTCAGCTTGCGGATCTAGCCAGCAGTGCCACCGCTCCCTCATGCCTGGTGCCACAGGTCTGAAACAAGACAGAAATGTTGTCTTTAGCCATAAAAGTACTAGATCATGCTCTGTGTAATGACAGACTGATTTTATTGATCAAAAACATTGACTGTAGACACAAATCACCACCAAAGGCAAAAAACTATATAGAATTAAACATAAACTGGGCAACCTCCTCTAAGTGAACCAGCTCTGGCAGGGGGGTTGGACTAGATGATCTCCAGAGGTCCCTTCCAATACCTACTATTCTGTGATTCTGTGTGATGCAGAATGCAAGAAAAATGGAGGCTGGAGCACAGGCCCCATGGGGATGGGCTGTGGAGCCTTGCTGGAGGGGGACACAGCTTGGGTGACCTAACAGCTACTTTTCAGTACCTACAAGGGGGCTACGGAAAAGACAGCGTCAGTCTGTTTACAGCAGTGAACAGGAGGAGGATGAGTGATAACAGTAAATCAAAATTAAGTGACGGTCAGGTCAGATATTTGGAAATACTTTTTCACCATGAGGACAGTCAAGCAGTGGAGCAGGTTGCCCAGAGACGCTGTGTGGTCTCCATCCTTGGAGGTTTCCAAGAGCAGACTGAATAAAACCCTAAGTGACCCAGTTTGAAGCCAGTGGTGACCATGCTTTTAGCAGAAGGCTGGATGGCACAACCAAAATCAGGAACAGGTCTGTGGCCTCAGAGCGTGGGAAAAGTTGGAAAATGAGCCAGGCAGAGGCACGAACACACACCTCCTACAGCAACGTACCTTCTGGAAGCAGGGATTTTGTCTACATTTGAAGTAGTTCAAAGAGAGGCATGCTGCATAAACAGTTTGAATAGTTCAAACAACTTATTTTAAAGGCAATACTAAGCAATACATTTCTAAGCACTAAGAGATAATCTTGAATTCTTTAGAATTTTATCACATACAAAAATAATCAAGTTCTAGAAATATATCAGTGTTCGAAGATAATCACTTTAAAGAGTCCACAATTTAATAAAAAAAATGTAATACAAAAGTTTACTATACAATTTAAAGTCATTCTACTTAAGTCTGTTTTTTTGCTGTGTAAGTTCTACCCAAAAAGGTTATCTTCTCTGGACGAATTTACAGAAATTGCACAGAAAAATCTCTTCGAGTCATGTTTTCTCCCAGGTCCATGATTGCCTAATTTGCACTCACACAGTCCATTTCAAAAACATAACCACCAATTTTTCCAGGCACAGAATCATAGAATAGTTTGATTTGGAAGGGACCTTTAAACGTCTTCTAGTCCAGCCTTCCCTGCAGGGACATCTTCAACTAGATCAGGTTGCTCAGAGCCCCTTCCAACCCGACCTTGAATGTTTCCAGGAATGGGGTATCTAACACATCTCTGGGCAACCTGTTCCAGTGTCTCACTAGTGTCTCACTCATTGTAACAAATTTCTTCCTTATATCTAGTCTGAATTGACCCCCTTTTAGTTTAAAGCCATTACTCTTTCTCCTATCGCAACAGGCTCTGCTAAAAAGTTTGGCCCCATCTTTCCTGTAGGTCCCCTTTAAGTACTGAAAGACCACAATAAGGTCCCCCTGAAGTCTTCTCTTCTCCAGGCTGAACAACCCCAACTCTCTCAAGCCTGTCCTCATAGGAGAGGTGCTACAGCTCTCTGATCTTTTTTGTGGCCCTCCTCTGGATCCACACCAACAGGTCCATGTCCTTCCTGTGCTGAGGGTGCCGGAGCTGGACTCAGTACTCCAGGGGGAGTCTTACCAGAGTGGAGTAGAGGTGGCTCTTTGGTTTTCTATGCAGTAGTGCTACACTGGAAGTTATTAATAAGCATTATGATACACAGACTGTGGTTAAGGTGAAGACACAAAGAGGCTTCTTTCATACTGAAAGCATCAAGCAGTGAAATGCTCGCCTGTGAAGTGGCAGTTAAAACAGTAAGAAGATACTGCCCAAAGTGAAGTCAAACCATAGACTAAGGGGCTTCCTTCGTTTGAGTTGATTCTAGTGGGCTGGAGTGACTGCAGTGCTTTGAACCCTGTATATGAAAAAAAAAAAAGCTTTTGAGAAACTGTTGTGAATATGGAGCTGAGAGACCACAGGGACGACAGTCAGGGGAACACAGTTCTCACTGATAAGACAGCCCTAGAAATCACAAGCAAAGAAACTGCCCTTCTCTCTTTGTCCCTACTGTATTTGCAGAAACAGGCTGCTGCAGGAGGAAAGATCTGGCACGTGTCCTGGGACATCTTTCTAGGACAAATGACTCAGCAAGGTCCCCCAAGTCCTCCTGTTTCAAGTCCAAAAAGAGGCAATCCAAAACAATTCTAGAAAGTTTATCTTATATATTCTGAAAGTTGTAGGTTAACTCACTGTTTGAAGAAGCTATTAAAATTTTCCTGGAGTCTGTTTTTCTCCAGAGCCAGCACCTATATCCCCAGTCCTTGGGAATTTTGGGACATGAATCATTAATAATTTAATGGAGAAAGAGGAATTTTGTCAGATAATAAAGACAAAAAAACCCACTGGTTTACTCATATTATTACGTTCAAAAAATGCACAAGTGTCCATTTGGAACTGCAAAGGAAAGTGATCTTAAAAAAAAACAACACAAACAACCTACAAAAAATGGATTTCCAGTCATGTTTAAAATACAATCTATGCCATTTCATCTTTTTTCATAGGTGCTACTGCATCACTGAGCAACAGGAGTGCAATGGGGAGTTAAGTGGCGGGGAGGAAAAGGGGACAGTGTAGGGACAACTACTCACTGTTACGACAGCTATTGATCTTGAGAACACAGGCATGACAGCTGTATACAGTATTTTGGGGGCTATGCAGTTCATCCATCATTTACTCCTCAATCTAATCTCCAAACATGCTGCCATTACCCAATTCCCATCAAGCTGTGCTAAATGATTCTTTCCGCAGAAGCTTACAGGGCATGACCTGCTCCTCCTCTGCCAGCACCACAGACATGTCTCTATTTGCAGCCCCAACAGCTTTCTACAGCCACCCTTAGCATCCTTTCATAACAAATTCTCTCTGTCTCCTTTGGAATTGCAGGACAGGCAGACAACAGGGCAGTGGGAAGATGCTAATTGCAAATTAGCTGTGCTGCAGGTCTTCCCCACCTCACTTTCATCTCATCAGTACCTTCTCACCCCTTCCTTTTCTGGCTGCACTAGTCTGTGTCTTGATTGAATTCACAAAAATGCTTGGAACCATTACTGGTGTGACAGACAAACAGCAACCATGTTCTTGGCATGAAAAAGCAATTTCAAGTCTCTGTGTCCTAAGCATTTCTCAATTAAAGGAGCACAAAGTGGATTTAAACACTCCCTTTACAGCACCAGATTTTTATGTAATCAAATGTCAGTAGGTCTGTTTTGTTTTTTTTTTTAAATCAAACAAATGATTGCAAATATGGGGATACAGGGGGGAAAAAAGAGGCAACAGCAAAACCACTCAGATTTCAAAACCCTGGAAAAAAATATCTCAAGGTACTGATTTACACCATTCAAGAACACATGAACAGCTGTTTTGGGTCAGACCAAGGGTCTATATAGCCTTGTCCTGTCTGCAACAAAAACTATCCCACCACCACACAAACTCAGACACACAGTTAAACAGTCTTGGCAAGTGGATACCTTAAGTTAAAAACGAAGGCAATGTGTATGTGGATTAGCACAAGCCTCTGATACTCTGCTGGGCTCCAATCTGTTTTCAACACAAAGCATTCCTGTGATGCATGTCACTTTTATGTATTTTTCATGTCTGAGTATATTCCTCTGCATTAGCTCATTCAATCTCCCCACATGAACTATGACATCTACGTCACCCTCCTGCAAAGAGTTCCAGAGGCCTTGGACCTCATCCTGCTTGCTGTGAAGCTGGTTTCTAGTACTATTTGAAGCATGCTGTCTTCTGTTCCAGAAGAAGCCACGAAGCCATCCTTCTCTACCCATCCTCTCCAACCCACACATGGTTTTCTAGATCTCTATCATATTCATCCAACAAATCATTTCTACCAGAATGGGTTTTCTCAGTCTTTCCTTTGCTCTGATTATCTCCGCCAATTTTCTCTGAACTTCTTGCATATCTGTGTTGAAATGGAAATCCTAGACTGTGAGCAGCATTCAGCCTACATACAAAAGGGAGCATGAAAGCCTACATCCTCATCTCCCTTCCCACATGCCACCAAAGGACTGGTAAGGTGGCAGTAGCATGGTGGAGCCACAGCTTCCTATTCTTTCCAAAGATGAGAGTGGAAATAACACAAAGCTTAAGGCACAGTCACGTCAAGAGCAGCACAGAGTAAACAATTCCTTTGATGGGTCTCAAGGTGGCCCAGTAGGGGTTTGGGGCTTCCCTCCAGCCCCCTCTCCAGTGCCTGTCCCATGGCACCAGAAGTGCCACTGATGCTCTGCAAGTGCCCCTCTGTTCCAGGAGCAGGGCTGTAAGGATGCATCTCTCCCTCACTGAACTATGCATCCAGATCTGTCTATAGATCAGAAACCATGCTTATTTATTTCAAATGAGAATTCCAATTATAGCACCAAATTATTCTGAGGGGGTAACAACAAAGATGCTGCTTTCGGTCCAACATGGATTTATTTCAAAGCAATTTTCGACATGCTGCTAGGCAGCAGAAGTTGTAGAATTGTACAACACAAGGCGGGCTGCCAACGCTGAGCTCTGCTGCAGCTGAGCAGGCAGAAGTTCAACATAAACAAAAATAACTGAAAATGAAAACTGGGGAGAGAGAGAGGGAAGGGGGCTAGACAAACAGGCGAATGCCAATGCTAAGGAAGAAAACCCTAAAGCCCACAAAAAACTTTCTCAGCAAGAAGGGAGTATATTCCCTGTTTAAAACACAGTGCGAAGAAGCCTCCCAAAATGAGCTTGTCCCAGCACTGCTAGAACTGTGAGAGCCAGTAGAAGATTTTAGATTCAGCTGCAGCTAAGGTGAGCTACTTCACAGGCTCAGAAACTGGCCACACATTTTCAGAAGGTAAGAGCCCAACCATCAGAGTGGCTGAAACTGAAGGCCTCCAGAAAGCAGGAGCACAATTAATACCATATTTTCTAATTCTTATTAAAAGAACAGCATTTAGCTTACAGACATAATTGCTTAAAAGTTTTAAGAAACTATTCAGTCACCTTTGCAACTTTGACTCTGGCGTCAGGTGTCTGTGCCACTCACTGGGAAAGGCTGTGGAACTAATGTCAGAGAGACTTAGGAATTGCAAGCTCATGTGATCCACACCCATAAAGTGGGAAACTAAAGTTGAAAGATTTTGCAGATAATTTACTTGGTTTATCTACTTTGAAAACATCTGCTCTGTTGAAACTTTAGTCAAAGCTAACAAAACATATTAGCTAGAGACTGCTCCTCCATGGGTTCTGTAGCCACAGTCCATGGAGCAGCACTGGAGGATCAGCTGCTGGAAACGATGGAGAGATGGACACTTCAGGTGAACACTGGGACCAAGGGCTGATTAGGGAAGGAGGGGTGGGTGTCACAAAGAACCAAGCTCTCTTCAATGCTCCCAGGCCAGTAGAATAATTGCTTTGGTACCTTAAGGACAATTTTTACTGAACTATTATCATAAGTTGCTATTTTGTGTCATTAAAACATTGTGCCTCAGTAGCTGTTCAATGGAATTTCAGGAAAAAGGCACCTAAAAAAGCACTACTGCAACTGAGGAACCAGGCTGATCTCAGGGAGTGCTAGAAAGAACACTCTTAGATAACCTTAAGGAGGTGGAAGGAATTTCCCTTAAAAAGTGTTACGCAAATATATTTTATTATGGTTTTACTACCAATTTCGTGTATGATTTATATAGTGCTTTTCTCAGCATGTTTTCTGTTGCCCACAGACCACTGAAATGACCAGAGGGAAAAAAAAAAACGTGCTTACTTCTCCACACACAGCAATAAACTGTGAAAGAAATAAAGCCCCACAACTGAGCATTCAAGGGCCAAACCTTTTGTTGACAATAACTGAAAAAAAAAAACCCACACTTGAGACACCACCACCCCAGATGAACAGTGGCTTTATCTCTTCCCATCTAGTCCACCCTTTGACCAAGAGTACACAAGAAACACTGGTAATAAAGATAAGGTAAATAATCAGATTACAAAATTTATTGCTGAAAAAATAGGCAGAAATAAAATCCAGCAACATAATAGGCAGTTCATTGCAGGAAAATCCTGCACCATCCCTTAAAAGATCAAGAAATTTTCTCAGCACAAACACGGCAAAAAAAAGCTAGAATCTTCCCAAAGGAAGAAGAAAAACAAAACACTTAAAATATTATAAAGCTAGCATAAAAGTCAATGTCATGTGCTCACCTTGGATACAGTTTCACTCTGATCTCCACATCTAAAAAATATACGGAGGTAATAAAGGGTCCTAAAGTTAGGCAGTAAAAGTCATTAGTCAAAGACAGACAACTGAATTAGGAATGACTGACAAGATCGAGGCTGTTTATCTGAAAGATAACCAGAGGACTGAATAAATACACACAATATAGTGAAAGTTAATTAGGAAGTATTTTTTACTTGCCCTCCTAATACAAAGTCAAACAGAATTAAATCACATTTCAAATTGATACTTTGTTTTAAAAACAAAGGACGGATAATCCATGGAACTCATTGCCACAAAATACAATTGATGCTAAGAATCAAGAGGATTAAACCACAATTGGATATGTATACGAATAATCCCTGCAGTTCCATTATAAGCAATCACTAACAGATGGAGATTAGCAAGATACCCTATAATGGAGATATCATTTCCTAAGAGTTTAGGAGAGGATTTCATACACTGCCCTCTGTAGCACCCTAGACTAGTGACTGCTGACAACATGACATCCAACTAGAGGGACATTCCTCTGATTACTCCAGCTCTCCCTGGGTTTCCAGGGCCATGCTGCTACCAGAGCTGTTCAGTGGCAGCACGTACTAGGTGCATCTCAGATTTTACATTTGAAAAGGATATGGAAGTCATTTAAGGCATGTTTGGGCTGTTATTAAGCAGTCTTCATTAGAAAAGTCAAACTCTGCAGTTAAGGCAAACTTCCGTAATTTCACTTACAGCCCTTCTTCATGCTTAAGCAAACTAGTCCTCACTTTTTGGTCTTCTGAGAGTTTGTCTTCCATTCTGTCATTACAGCTTTTAATTTACTGTAAAAAGTTATTAGTCTTGGGGTTTTTTTTGAGACCCAGGCACTGATTGTAGATAAGAACAAAAACAAGAACAGTGCACCTTGATCACATCTTTGTGACACTTACATAAGCAAACTCACAGAAGCTTTTCCAAAGCAAACATATTCCTATTTAAGACAGGCTCTCCCAAATGTAGTAAGATTATATTTATGATATGATATAGAGGGTATCCTTCAGTAATGGAAATGTTGATAGCCCTGTCAGCACCCCCAGATGCCTGTCAATGGACAAAAAAATAAACCAAATAACATGATAAAGAAATCTGTTTCCTAGTTGCACAAAACTGGCAAAATTGCAATAAAAAGTGAAAATTCAATTTGGCAAAGTTGAAGTCAGCAATGGCTCCTCCCTTCCTTCCCAGCTACATGCTTGCAAGAGTTGACATTGCCATATCTAGGAAAAAAAAAAAAAAAATCTTAGTTATAGCCATAGTTGCTCTTTCTCTGTAACTGGCTGGTCTGATGTCACAACATGAGAAAATTCAATAACGAATTGGTATTTTTATTTGCCCTTAATGGAGTTGAGGATGATTGATTTTTCGGTCAGAGGTGATGAGTTTTCACAATGCACAAAAATGTCGCTAAGCAGAGTGCAACTGTATTGCTATAACATCTATGTACCCTCTGTAGTTCCAAAATACCAGAAAACTGGAAGGACTTCTGAATGCAACTGTAATGCAAATCTCGTTATTAACTACAACTTTACCCTACTGAGCAAATATCAACATATCCCTCCTGAATAACAAGAGTATATGTAACAGCAGTCATCATATTTCTTAATGGAGAACTGCATTCACTGCCAATAAAGTCCAGGTTCCCTGAAGAGAAATGACTCTGTGCTCTCTGTAGACAGACTGGATTTTAATGAGCGAGGGAATCACACTGGGCCTGATCCTAATCCCGCTTCAGTCAATGGGGTGGTTTCTACTGACTTGGATGGAGCTCTGAGGTCCTGATTTTGCATCTGTCACCTCCCAGCTTCACTGAAACCAGCAGGGAGTTTGAGTGTCACTCAAAGAACAGTTCTTCAACAACTAATATTACTGCTTTCTCCAACAAGGAAATTCTTTCATTTTAAGCAGGAATAAATCAATCGCTGGGAATTTCAGATTGCATTTTCCAAAAAAAAAATAAAGAAAAAGAAGACTTTTGGGGATGACACTTAGTAGGTTCATCTTATGCCAACCTTGATTGTGAAAAAATGCTCCAGATGTATTATAACCTTTTCCACTATCACTTACAGGTGCCTTGCTGACAGCATATTTCATTTTCAACTCTCCTATTTTAGAAATCCTTTTTTTCCAGCACCAGAATGATCTGTTCATCTTGAGCTGGTGGAAGGTGTGGGGGCAAACTAATACACTGGAATAGTAACTTAGCATGGATGAGAGGCTACAGAGGACTTTTTAATTTACAATCTATAATTGCAGAACAAGTGTTTTTCAGAACTGTTTCACAGCATTTCCTCCATTTGATACCCTGACCAGTCACGGATTTTAGCTCTTGCCCATCAAACTTGTAACAGCTTTGGCTACTTGGTTATCACAGAATATATGCATATATATTCATAATTACAAGAAAAATTACAAGCAAACAGCAGATATTCTCCATAACAGGATTAAAGAATAATTAGTTTGAATTTGCAAGTCAAAGCAGATCTATTTCATAAAGAGGATTCCTGCCAAAAATAATCAATAAATAAAAGAATAAGAGAGTCAAAGTTTTTGAAAAGATACAGGTGTTTGTTGAATTCTTTTTTGGTCTCATTTTCAGAAGTGCTAAACATCAACTTCTGAGAATCATGGCCCTTTAAAGCTTCTTAATTTAGTTACCCAGAAAAGGCAGCAGTCATGTTTGAAGATACTGGTCTTTTTTAGTTACTGTGCTTTTTCCTCATGTCTTTTTTTTCCACCTTTGCTTTCCCTTCAGCTTTCCTTCCTTTCTCGGCCAATGCTCCAGGCAGAACTCAACTGCAGCAGAATTACTGCTTTTAAGGCATGTGAACACACTACTATATTCAAAATTGCAAGCTGAAAGTCCATGAAGAACCACTCTGAATCCCTGAATCATTCTGAGCCAGTTTGTGTTAGTGGATGGGAGCATTTGTTTTTTTCGGACCTTAAAAAAATTAATACCATTAGTAACAGGAGAAACTATTTGCTTTAACTTCTTCCCCATACGGACATTGTTGCTTCAGCTAAAAAGCAACCATCTTATATCCTGCTTTTTCTGTGCTGCTGCAAGGATTGCAGATGAGGAAAACAACTTAAAGAAAAGAGATGTTGAAACCATAGGAAAAAAAGTGAATGGGTGAAGAAATATTAATTACACAGAAGATAACTTTAAAGCAGGTATATATGATATGTACAGATTTTCCATTCTGTATCTGCCTAGGTTGATAGTCCTCCCTCTAGTACACAGAAATGTTCTTTTCTCCAGAGAGATAATACACTATATGATGGGATTGACCTCATGTGATCGAGGGAAGATTAAAGGGAAAATAAGCATGGGTTCCAACCAGATTTCAAATATAGTACGTTCACAACACATATAAAACTGCACAATTGTACACTACTAAAGCACATTAATTTACGTGTACCAAACCAGCTTAGAAATGTATCCCTAAAATATTCTCCACTGAGCTGAAAGCAGATTTACTTGAAAGTCAACACAAGTGGGTTAGTAATCAGGAGAGTAGAAGACCTTGAATTTGTAATGTTAAACATCTACCACTTTAGAACTGCATAAACACACATTCAACTTGGTGGCCCATAACGGCTATTATCATGATCTAGTAGGTTAATATTAAATTTCATAACTAATATATAACTGCAATTCATATTTATAAAATGATCTGTAAAAGCTGAAAAGGAATCACTGAGGTCCGCTAAGGAAACTACTGTACAAAAAGGGAAGTTTGAGATTATATAAATTTCTATATATTTAAACATACAGGAAACAGATATAAAATATAAGAAGACACAATTTAATCTAGCACCTTGCTTATAGAAATTTTAGTAACAGATGTTTCAGGGCTGTACAAAATACAGCAGTGATTTTATAAATACTGTACGTCCATAATTCATACTGGGATTTCATCATGACTGCAGGCAGATGTCACTTATGGTCTGAAACATGAGAATTGACAGCCTTTGCAATTTTGTGTAACCATGGAAGTTTATTTGCCTGAAAGATATCCAGTACTGCAGACATATTACACACTATGCTGCACATTTTAGTTAGCTTTTTGCATATTTGCTCTTGGACCGCTACAATGAAGAAAGATGGTCCTACTGGTTTCTTTCATCACCTTCAGTTTTTTTAAGTACCTCTCATGTATTCTCTTCGTTTTTTTGAGATGAAATTACATTATGTTCAATAACCTTTTATCTCCTCACATCAGAGTATTATCTTCCTCCAAAAGCTGCATACTGAAATACTCATACAACTTGACCTCTTAAAACACTCTGAACAGGAGAACTATCATTATGATAAAAAAAAAAAGCTAACAAATCACAAAAGATGTGAAGCTTGATTTTTCATAGTGTTGCATTAAATTGTGAGCATTTTGGGATACTCTATGAATGACAGGAAAGGCGTGTTTTTGAAATGTTTGGAGTTTCTACAGTACCCAGTGATTTTGGTGGGAGTTGCTAACACTCAGAGGTTCTGAAAACAAGGACTCATTTTATAAAGGCAGACCCAGGAATATCTGCATTAGCAAAAACTAAGAAAAACATCTGCCTAAGTGACACAACCCACAGTTAAGCACTTGTCTTTGTGAAATTGAGTCTAGCTATTCACTTAAAGAAAAACTTGATCTCCTGCACCATCCTGAAAGTGAAAAGTTGATTTTTACTTTCTCAGTACACATCCCAACACAACTGAAGGCAATGTTCTGACCTAAACTGCTAGATTTCCATTGTAGCTTGTCAGACATGTCTCTTAACACTTTGGTCTTCTCTGTTTCGCTGGTCCATGGGATGAGGGTGGAAATATATCAGCTGAGAACTATGAGACCTTTATATATAAAGGTAATAAAAAACCTCACATCAACTACATTAAAATCAGTCTTCATCTATCTCCTCTCTGGTTTTCATTCATGAAATATGAACACAAACTATTCAAATGTTACAAGTATGAACAGTTATTCAGTTCCTTATTATCCATCTGTCCCACATACAAACTAATAAGCATGAACATACTAAACATAAATCTTTTCTTTATCCTTTGAAAGGCACCTCCCCCTTGCATTTCTGTGTAATGCCTGATAAATAACAGAAAAGTTGCATGGCGTTAGTGTTAATATTGGTGTTAGCAGACAGTGTTTGAGAGAAGCAGAATAGAAACTTGACTACCAGAGGAATTTGGAACAGCAGGTGTCACCACCCAGATGTATGTTTTGCAGGTCACGTCCATCTCTACAGTATACAGATCTTACAGGGTGCACAGTCCCATGAATTTCTATTCTACTTACTCAGAGACAAGGACGCTCAGCACCTAATAGAAGTTAGAAACACTTTTCTTAAACAAATTATTTAAAATTAACTGGTAGGTTAAAATAAAATAGCCATCAAGAACAAAACAAACAAAGGAAAGATACTGTGATCTGTTTCAGGAATGCTGACATTTGTTTGTTCTGAAATTAAAGAAACCCTCGTTTCCTCAGCCTCAATGTTGACATTTTCCAGCATGGAGATAAATAACCTTTGAGCTGCTTAATGCTTTGACTCAGCTTCAAGAACTTCTTCCTGGCCATAGGGCTTTTTTCCCTACAAATATGTGTTCTGAATCCATAAAATATAAAGAGCAGGATTAATTATTTAGTGCTAAATCCATTTATCTTCTGTGCAGTAATACTAGGAAGTGAAGAGGGGAGTGAACTTTTTCCTCTCCTCTCCCAGCTTGGCAGCTTTACAGGATGTATGTTTGGCTGAATCCAGCCCAAGAATGAGGGGCCTGGCCATCCTACTACCAGCCTCAACACAGTTCTGTGAAGGCCTTGTCAAGAGATGAGTGCAAATGTGTCCAGGAACCCCACTCATGCAATTCTCAACACACAGAGGACAGTAATATCCTTGATCATGCCAAGAAATGCTTGGTGTGGCTGTCTTAGTACTGTGGCTGCTTTCTGTGGCCAGAAAGATTCGTGTAAGAGATAAGCAAACAGTACCATCTCTACCTTCCCATGCAGACCTCTGTTCAAGATTTCAAGAGAATTTGAGAGAAACTCAGGATCAGCTGCAGACATGTTGCTTCTTCACACTGCTAGGACACTATACAAAACAAAGATACCATACTTTCATGCTAAAGTTCATTAAAAAGCTGATGGAGAAGAGGGACAAAAGTTATATGAAGGAAGTATCTTTTTTTTTTTTTTTTTTTTTTTTTTTTTGAAAAAAACCCAACTAGTTTCAAGCACAGATCTGAGACCTAGCCAAAACACATTTTCCCCCCCTCATGCATATTCTCTTGCAGGGAGTCCCAGCCCACAGCACGGGCACTCATCACTGGTGGCCTTGACAGGACTGGTCCACCATGACTTCATAGCCTGCTAGTGCACGTTGGTCAGCTGTGGTATTATTGTGAGAGAAGGGATGGGGCAAGGGTAGATCCCAAGAAAAGAGAGGAGAGGTGTTGCATCTCACCCTCAGGCAGAGAGCAGAGCAGAGCAGAGTGATGAGTGTCCCAGGCAGCAGCAGGCAGAGACAAAGCAATGGCAAAGGCAGAGAAAACCATGTCAATGCAGAAAGAGAGGGACAGAGCACCAGGTGAAAGAACAACTCTTTGCCTCTTACACATAGTGAATTCTTCCCCCATCCTAGCTGCTGAGTAGAGCACTTTCAAAAGGCACTGCAAGATTAATCTGATTTCAAGCTCTTCAGAGAATACAGTATTTACAATCTAACAAATATGATTACAAAAGCTTTCACTCTATGTCTAACATACTCAAAGCCATTGCAATGCTCCTCACACTCTAATATGCTCACAATTACGTACCGTGAAAAACAGTTCTGCATAGAAGTAGTCTCAACCTCTGGTCTACGAGGACAGCGATTCACTAGGACTTCTCTGAACTCAGAAGCACTCACAGGCCTATTGCTATCCCCCTTGCATCCTGTGGCAGCTGACTCCTTTAGCCATTTTTCAGCAGCCCAGTGCTTGTCAATAAATCACTGTGCTAATTCCTGTGATGCCTCCTGTGAAGTGCTTTGGGAATTGTGGCAAAGATTTCTGGGCTGCATCTGAGGACTGGTGGTGAATGGCTTACTCTAGGTTGACATGATAAAGAAAGGTTAAGCTCTTCAGCCAAGCAGCCTCTTAGAAAGATTCATTGTGACTTCAGCTATCCCTTTTCTATACAGCAAGGCTATCCTCTGCATCTGCCTGAATACGTAAGGGAGTTGACATTTGTCTTCTGTGTGGCTCACGTACTTAAGTCTTCCTCTTTTCTCATTACCCGTGAAGGGTGATTACATTTCCTATGGAATATCGCTGGTGATACATCACACTTCAGGGCTGTGTTGCCCCCCCATCCCCTAATGGGAACCTGTGGTTACTTCATCTTTTTCCTTTCTTGAATACCAGTCTTCCCACAAGCCTGCGTGTTAGCCACCAGCCTCCCACCAAAGAAGAATAATGGGACACCTACTGAAGCTCATTAATAGTAAATTATTTTCAGTTAGTGAAGACGATTCTCTTGGTGAAGTCTCTGAAGAGCCAGGGACGGTACAGCAGAACACTGTCTGCCACACGATTGATTTGAATACAGTGGTTAGAAGGAAACCTCAGACTTCAACAGAGAGCTACTAAGAACAGCTATTTGTATGGTGCCTGTCTGAGCACTGAGGGTAGGAGAGAAGGTAGAGTCTGTCTTTCCTAATCAGTTGATTTTTCTTATTTTTTTTTCCCCACCAGATGGTCTTAAAGTAAACACTGGCAGCAGAGGTCTGAGCTGTGTAAAAAGCTTTTTTTTTTTCACAGAACCCGCATTTTATTTTACAATGCAAGGATTTTTTTTTTTTTTTTTTTTTTTGTAAAATAAATTAAAGACATTTAATAGTACTTTTCAAGTCTATCTTTCTGGCAGACGAAGCAGGAAATGCTCAGGATAAACAGATGCCAAATAGTTCAAGGGCACGCTGCTTCTACAGGTTAGATTTCTCTGCTCCTCCTCTCACTCCTCTCATAGTTCTTTGTGACACCCTTAGTTTTGGGCAGGGAACTGCCATTTGAGGGAATTTCAAAGCAACCCCAGGGGATTAGATATCTGAATCCACACTGGAATTCAAAAGCTCTAGGCCAAGCATTTAAAAACCTTTGAAGAGGATCCTTAACAAAAATATGCAAGCAGATTTCAGGTCTACACATGTATACATAATAAATATAGCACTGAAAAGGTTCACTTCCATATCAAACAATACTTTCTGGCTTGTGCTATAAAAGTGCATGCTCTTTTTTCCCAAAAATTTTGCTCATTTTTGATATCTCTGACTTCACTGAGTAGTTACTATAAAGAAGCTGGAACAGAGCTGGTTGAAATGCTGAATTTCTAAAATATCTGAAAAAGTCTTTTCAAAACAAAAACATGTGCATATTTACTCAATTTGCTATATTCGTTTCAATCTGGAATGGTTTTGGTGGGGAGGAAAAGGAGGAATCGGTTCAATTTCCACAAAAATAAAAACTAGCAGATGGCTACCCTGAGCCCTGTGAATGCCCCTGCTACTGTGCAGGGTATCTGGGAAAGCCAGGCTCTGACAGTCTCAGTCCTGGTGGAGGACAGCAGGGCATCAAGATTACTATAAAAGTGGGAAGTGCAAGACCCCCTGGAGCCATGTAGCAATCAGCATGGCAGGGCTACCTTGTAGTTACCGACACGAAGCCCAGGTCCGAGCTCCTTTAAACCTCTAGGCAGCTGTGATGAAAAACTCACCGTCTCAGCCCTCAGGTGGTGGATTATCTGGGCTCTGGTGAGCAGAACCCATATGTCTTCATAAAGCATCTCTCTCTGGGCAGCCCAGTCTTTAAATCAATTTGGCCAGAAAGTCCCTGACCACCTCTAAGCAGGAGCTGCTGTGAGAATAGAGCTGCTATTTCCTCACAGCGGCTGTTTAAAGGAGAAAAGGCAGCAAAGAGGAAGAAGCAGAAGAGTAGTTGGGGCCGCTCTGACTCTAAATCAAGCAAACGCCACTGGCTGTTGGGTTGGTCTGTGGCACAGAACGCCTGACACACACCCACCAGGAGTGAAAGGCACTCAAAAGCATTCAACTTCCATTACATATCTCTTTTCTAAGCTGAAGGCCATAAGACAAAAAAAAATTACAGAAAAGGTTCTCAGACATGAGAGAAAACAGGTGGCACTGCTGCTGGCTGGGACAAGAGAAGGAAAAGAGAAGAGTGACCAGGGTACTACTGTCTTGCTTTAGCTAGCCACTACACAGTCATGCTCTGCTCTGACAGCTGAGGAAAGGCTCAGAAGTCAAGCAGTATCCACTGACAGAGCCTCCCATGAAGTTCATCTATTGCAAAAATATTAGTCTTACGCTCATTTGACTAAATGAGAGAAAAAAAAAATCCAGAGCTGGAGAACACGGTTCACTGATAGGAAACCAATCCTCTGCTAGCTACTGTCAAAAACAGCTTCTGGGTTGTTTTTTCTGCAGAGAAGCTGCTGCTGGGACTTTGCAAGTTCAGCAGTTAAAAGTAATCTCAAAGAATCCCTCAGCAAATTGTAAAGTGCTCAGGCTGAAGAACAACAAGGTGTTCAGGGACTGAACTGATTGTTTTAATTTGTGTAATACTAGCAGCAAGCAGAGCTTCAGAATTATTCTGCTTAGTTCACCTGTTCCAGATGCAAGACTGCATCCAAGCCAGCTTCAATAAATAAACAAGACCTAAAAGTATTTGATTTGATCTCCACCTAGATAAGGAAAAGTGTTAAAATCTGGCAATAAAAAGGAAAATGATGTTATTACAGTGTTTTTTCTATATACTAACAAAGAGCTAGGGGTGTGCATTGACACAACACAGCAGTCAGTCGGATCTGACTCTTTGCTGTCAGATCTGTTCCTTTTACTATTTGGAAAAGAAGAGACACAGGTCACCTGTGTACTCCCAGTCTCTAAAGATGCTGCCACAGTGCACCTTCCTTCCTCCCGCACAGCAGCCAATACATTTCCTCTCACTTCATTTAACAGACTGTTACAAATGAGCAGAGCTCACCCCACAAGTGGGCAAGTAATTCACTCAAAGGCAACAATAAATCCTTTCTTACCTATTTCCCACTTAGATTTTTAACAGCATAGCCGTCAAAACGCAACAAATCAATTTTTTCCCCCTTGCTGTCTCCACGCAGCCTTTTCAGGGTATTTTTAGTTGTTCTGATTAAAAATTTACCTCTTAAGTACCGCTGAGGACACAGTGCATTTCTTTATTTCAGTTTTGTATACTTTTTTCAGCCTACCTATGTATCTTCCTTTACAAAGGCAGATGTGGAGGCATATGCTGCCTTCTTTCCCTGCTTTTCCTAACAAGTATAAAACTTTAAAAAAAATCAGGTCTCAGATTGTAGGAAAACAAGCTCTCTGTAAAATGCAAAAAATACTTTTTCAGAATGAGGATGTGAGGCCATCACACCTGACAGGATTATGCAAGGTACATAGGAGAAGAGACACAGCATGCTAAGCTGAAAAAACCCCACATTTGTAGGGCTCACCCCAAACAAATGTAAGCAGCCTTGGCATTTCTGGATTCTCCTTGTGGTACTCATCCCCAAACTCTTCTCTCTCTCTGTCATCTTCATCAGGGACAACTCAGGTGAAAAACGTATTCTGCCCCTTCCACCACGTATTTCCTCTATTAGTTTGGACAGGTATGCTTTCACAGAATCACCATCTCTGGAATTCCACGTGTGTGCAGTCACGTTACTTACTTGTTTGTCCCAGAAATGCAAGAAATGCTCTTACTAGGATTCTCTGCATGGCAGCACTTTTGATTTTCTTATTCGTAGTGGGCAGAGACCTTTCTACCTTTTCCACTGCATTCAGCCAGCCTTACTTTTTCCCTGTGAAACTTGCTTCCCTTCTGAAACCGGAAAAGTCTTGACCATTGAAAAGGAGATTACTTTCTGATTTAAGCTCTGAAGGTCATTTATATTGATTAGACAGCTTAGGCAAGTTGAATAGTAGGCGACCTGAACTTAAATATATGGAGGGTACAACAGCCATTGCAAAAAAAAAAAAAAAGGAAAAAAACCCCTGACTTTCTTTTCTCTGTTCAGTATCAATATAGTTCAAAATATTCTCTTTGTTTTTGCAAATGTTTGTTCACTAGAATGTTCCAAAGGGAAAAATGTCAGCCACAAATCCTCACTCATCATGTATTTGCACAGCAATGCTTAAAGGTCCTTAAAGATCTCCAAGGATTTGAAAGAAATAATTCAGTCAGGTAGCAGACACAGTGCCACTGCCTTCCGGTGGCTGGTCGCAAGGCTCATGCATACGACAACTCAAGGCAAGTCACAATGAACTAATTTACAGACCACGCACAGAAAAATGCATTCCACAAGACAAAGGTATGAAAATCTAAACGTTTGCAGCTAACGCGTCAAGCAAAGAGAGTGTAAATCCACAAAATGGACTGCTCACTGCAAAGGGATATTTCTTCTCTATTCTGCTTGTCTTACAGATAACCCTGCTCCTGTTCTTGCCATAACCACCAGTTTCACTCATTTTCCTTGGCATTTCAGCAAAGCCACAACTTGTTCTTCATAACTGCTGATTTATTCTTTATATATCTGAATAATGGTTTTGTTACAGCCATGTTTTGTGTTATTCATTGTGGATGAAGTTACACCTCAACGCTCCATGTTCTTCTTCTGTTCATCACTTTTGACTCAAAAAGGAGAGTTTAGGGTGGGTGGACCTGTCTGGAATTCTTTAGAATACTGGACATGGATTTCTTTGGTCTGTGAGGTCTACCTGTTGCATTGGTAAACAGAAATTTAGGCAAAATTCAAGAGAGGTAAATACAGAAATGTCTACATGTCCTATCAAATGTACTGCTAGTACATTATTTTCTAATACAGAATGTTTATTTTTTGACCTCAAAGTAACACATGACTTCAGTATGAAATAATTTTCTGCTTGAAATATTTTACAATTAACCTAGCTCCAATAGGCTGGCACCTATTAGAGTTAGTTTCAGCTGTAAGGAAAAGAAAATACAATTTTTGCAGGCTAAACTGAATCAAAAAGTTTATTTTCTGGAAAGCCTTCTTCCACACCACACATGACTCAGTCTACCTCAGTCTACCTCAATACTGTCTTGTCTAGTTAAGTTTATATATAAGCAGGAGCTGTTCCTAATTACCCTAGCACAGTAAGCTGGCATTCTCCTAAATTTGTGCTTTTCAGCAATAAGATTCCTTCCTGATGTATTTTTTAATTGCCTGTGCTTTCCTGGAAGATGTCTCAACTTTATCACCTTACAAAGTGGGTAATCAAGATTTATTTTTTTTTCCAGACATTCCTTCCTCTTTTAAACAATTACTTGTCTCAGGCTCTTTTTTTCCCTTTTCCTCTTCCCTCTAGAGAACTACATTTTCATTGCTAATACACACCCTAATTGCAATGAACTGGAGCACTGTTATCAGTCCAAAGCCTAGTGGAACTTTGAAAGGTTTCAGAACCACAGAAAAGTCTGTAAGGTAACCACACAGTATCATACAGGCAGCCTCTATAAAGTATATTAGTTAAAAGACCTCTTTTCTATGTTCTAAATTAGTTTTAGTTGTACAGCATTTTCTGTTTTCCAATCTTTATGGTCCTGTAACTAAGAAAGGTAGTTTAAGGAGGAAAATAAGACTGCCAAATGTCCTAATTCCTCATGAAACTGCTAATTTTAAAGGATGAAAAAGGTCTGAATTTTAAATTCTAAAAATGATTAATTACAAGCATGAACTTATTAAGCTGCCTGTAAGTAACTAACATTCAAGACAGCAGCACTGCAGGCTTCCCTATCCTATACACTTTTCTCCCATCCTCCACAGCAGAATCACTACAAATTCAAGATAATGATTACAAGCATCTAGATCTGTAGCATACAGAACCATAGCAACACTGAGGACCTCTTATGTTAATTTCCGTGCCCAGAGACTTTTCTGCAACACTGAATTAAAGACGCCACTGTATTGTTCCTGTAACAAGACAATTATCTTGGAATTAAGACTAAGGCAAACACCCTTTTCAACGAATCAGCCTTCCAAAGGCTTTAGAGAACAGACAAAATTACTTACATGGCTTACGTCATTGGTCCGCAAAGCTACATTTCTGTATGCACCCTGTTCTAAGAACAAAGGGCAAAGTAACCATTACGTCATAGTCTTTATAATTCTTTTTTTAATGAGGTAGATAATCTCCTTGAAATTACTTTTTTTAATGGGGCATTCACAAAGATTTCTTTTATTGTTGTTGCAGTTGAACAAACTAAGACTACTACAACATCACTTACCAGCAATCTTTAGTATCACCACCTAAATTCTTCAGACATGAAGGTGAGAAATGTTTCCTTCTTGTAGTGTCAAAACATATTTGAATGTCTGCCAAATTAGGGTTTAATGGCTTTAGAGAACAATACTAGTAAAGCCCTAAATCTGTGTGACAATTCTCAGCGAGCAGTCATCCTTCCCATCTATTTGCAGAAATCAGAGGGAACCAGAGGTTTATTCCTTACGAAGGAAAAATGATCTTGTACTGAACTGTCACCCCTGACTCTTTAAAGAAGAGGAGCATGGCCCATGAGCTGAGCCATGGTGGATGCAGTTGGTGAGGTCTTCCCAGTGTATGTGGATTCCTCCACTGAGCTGCAAGAGTAATCACAGAATAGTGCCGCCTATGTTTGAGGGAGCAGGGAACAAGATTTCTCCAAACCTTCAAGCCTTGGAAGACCTGCTTACACTACACACAGGATTTTACCCCAGGAGAAGATGTAACAACAAAGATGATCACATGTTTGGTATCATCAGAAAGAATGTGGATAAAATGCGGCAATGAACACAGAGGTGGTATACATACATTAAACATTCAGCATGAATGAATGGAAAGGATCAGTTCCAAAAATGGGTCCAACATTCCAATTTTTACAAAAAATGTTGATGTACTGTATCAGAACCATCATGATTGAAGACAATTACATTTTCAGCAGATCCACATGAGCAGCCTTCAATGTCTATGCACTTGTGCTAACTGATACTATGGTTCAGTCCAAATGACAATAAGAAGTTATCCAAATCTGCAACAACCTTGCTTTTAAATCTCTCTGTAAGATAGTGTCTTGTTGTTCTCTACAATGAATAGTACTCCTTATCTTATACCAGCCTATATTGCTCTTGTGGACATACTTTTTTGAGTATAGGGTTAAGATTCGTTTGCATGATTTGCATGTATCACTCAAGAATTAAGGACTCAAAGCTTTCAGATGCCCACACAAATTCCATTGGTATTTCTGTTTCTTCAAAGAGCAGAAATAGTCTCATATAACACCACACAAAAATGTAAAAAGGAAATAAACCAAATAAATTTTAACCCACTGAACCACCGTGAAAACTAGGCCATAGAATAATCTATCCATCCAGTCTGCAACACACAACAAATTCAAAAGAACAATAGGATCAAATACCCGGATGTAGAATGAAGAAAAAAATCTATAGGTTTTGGAACACAACATGAAGCATTTTCCTATGATCTTCATAAAACACTGCAGTTAGGTTTACTACCCGCCTTTTTATAACACACCAGAAAAAAGTCTCAAAGAAGAGAAATCATTTTAAAAAACAGTTTTAGAAAGTTGTGTAGCAGCCAGCAGCATATTTACTTCCTGATTTGGAAACAGCACATTGAAAAACAGTGCATATGTAATAGCTGATACTTGTCGGGTTTTGAGACAACTTATAGTATCACTTGGATAAGTAACCGTGCACCCAGTGGTCATGTCAGTGCTGCTACATCCATAAGAAGGTATTCTGAAGCCTGAGAGATTGTTCAACAGTGTAAATAAGTGCCAGAAAGAAAGGAACAAAGTCTATTGTTTCCTCCCTGTTGTACACCACCAATAATGTTCTGCAACAAATCATTATTAGCCCTGACATTTATAGAACAGGTCTACTAGGGAATTGAGAGTGGAAAAAGAAAGGAAGAGAACAAGGAGACAAACACCAGTCACTCAGTTAAGAGCAGGACTGGAATATCAGACATGTTATGGATAAGAGTGTCACACACTGGCAGATGTATTGAGGAAAGCAGTTGTTCACTGTCGCTGTGATTAACTGAGCACAACACATTGGGATTGCGGTCTGAATGCCAGAAGCTCAGTACTAGTACAAAACTCAAATATAAGACAACGTTTATAAGTAACGGTACTTACTCTTGCAAGTGGTGTAAAAATGTTTTAGAGTTAAAAATTAAATGTGCAAACACTGTAAGAATCAATAATTTATTGGTTTACAGAATGAAAGTATTTATAAAATACTTATATTCTGACCACAGGAGAAATGTTTGTAAAGTTTTACTTACTTTGGATGGGTAAATTCATCCACTAGGACAACCTTTTCTATCAGGTCTCCGCCAACAGTTCGAGCCAAATCATAGAAATCATTCTTCGAGTATGTCTCAGAAGGCAGCCAAAAGGAGATGTCATTGATCAAAGGTGGGTATCTGCTGAGGGGCTAAAAAAATAAATAAATATACCTTTATAAGTGGCTGGACTTGATAGGTATTTCTACAGCTGTTCTGAACTTGTATATTACACATAGCACAGAGTTTAGAAGCTTTCCAAAATGCTTTTTGAAGTGTAAACTGACCCTGTAAACAACTGAGAAACAAGATTTTATATTAGAAAATGTCTTTTAAAAATCCCCTTATAACCACTTTGATTCATTCATTCAGAAGAAAAAAACTTGTTTTGTTTGCTAAAATCAGCATTTATAAGCCTGAATACACCTTTCCACCAGAGCTGTTTATAAGGAAGGATCATTTTAACACGGTTATTCACTGGGTAGCACTGCAGTTTTTGAAAGTATTTTTCATTTTTTTTACAGATTCAAAAAATCTTATTACATTCATGTATAAAATCTATATGTATTTCATATAATTCCTATCTAACACGATATGTTTGTTATTTATACTGTCCAATTACTAAGAAACTCTTATCAATAGGTGCCTTCTTATTAAAAGGTTACAATAAGAAATAATCTTTGGCTTAAAAAGAGAGATCAGTTCATTTCCCAGTGTTTTTTATAAATATCCAAACATCTACAACAACAAAAAAAGTGCCTTACTGTTAGCATAATTATTAATTCCACAAGTATCACAACAGACTCTTAACATAAAGAGGCATCTTTGCTGCAGACAGAAAGACCTCATCTTGTGGTCAGAACACTGCAATTTTTTATTCGCAAAAACAGGAAGAGAAAGAGAAACAAAACAAGACAATTATTAATTTTTCAGTTTTGATGAAAATTCCTTGGAGTCAATGGATTTCAGATCTTGTGTTTGCTGAAACGCTTGCCGCTTTGAAGAAAAGAAAATGGTAATGCTCTTTTTTCGTGCCCTTTAGGTCATGCAATATCTTACTTCTGCCTTCCATTAATGCACTGCAGTTGAAATAAGTACTTTCTCACAAGATTGTTTGGGTCTGCAGAAGAAAACATCTTTTCTTATTTTGCTTATATGTATATGACAGTTGATCTGTACAACTTGGTCCACACAGTATATTATTTCACTCAAAAATGTATTCCATGTTTGGCAATGTTTTATGATGGATCAGTGAAATCCTAAGTGAATACCTGCTAAAGCCATAAACCTGTTAAAAAGGCAAATTTACAGCATGCTGATTTGCTCAAAGCCTGTTTTGTACAGTGTTAACCAGTCAATAAATATCTGATATGGAATACAGTGCAAGTTTTAAATTAATAACCCCCCATGAATAAATTTGTGAATCACAAATGATTATTCAACTTGTTAAAGGAATAAACTTGTCAAATTAATTCATATCACTAAATTAAAAAAAAAACAACTCAATAAATCCATCACACAAGAGCTTTTGGTAAAACACTAATGAATGAAATGCAAACATCTCCTCTGCCATACAAAAGTCACAGCTGCAAATGCTGGAGATACTCCTCAATCAACAACCCAATACATGTGTTAGTGTAAAGGAAGACAAACTTGTAGCAGACCTCTATATTCTCACCTCACCCCTTTCTACCATTATATTTATCACTGCTATATTTCAGCAACCTACTGAACACACCTCAAAGTTGCAGGTACTAATCCAAAACTGACTGAACTCCCTGTTTCAGGACATTTAATTATTCAACCAGAAGATGCGGGTCATGAGCCTAAGCATGACCACTCCATTTGGGCAGGTGCCTACTTTCATTCCCAGAGGTACAAGGACACTAAAGAAAAATTACATGTTCAAGTAACTCAGCAATATCCTAAACCCCGAAGCCTACAGCTCTTAGTGAGTGAGTATTTGCTATCAATTTCAAAAGAAGCAGGATTGTCAGGCACATGAAAACAGCATTCTTTTTCCCCACTTAAAAGGAGATGTACACAAAGACTCAATGTAGCCAGATCTTGCAAGCGTACCTGGAACAGTCTGACTCACATTTTCAGCATGATCAAATTCCTTGTAAGCAAAGTTACTCAAAGATGTAATAAACCATAGGGTCTAGCCCTCCTGGATTATCAAATCTGTAATAAAAATTGCTTCTTTGCCTCAACCCATGACATGAGCAGCCTAGACACAGAATTGTTGCAATTTGGTGTGTGCGTGCATGCGTGTGTGCATGCTTGTGTGTGTTACAAAGATGGGAAGGACAAATGATTAAATCAGTAAGTGTAACTTTTTTATTATTAGCTACTAGCCTTTTCACAGAGCGTTATAATGCAGAAAAATCTTTTATGGTAAAAGGCAAGGCAATAATCCCATATTATACTGTCCCTTCACCACCTGGTGCAGTCAATATCATCGCAGTAAGTATTATATCAACACTAAAGTTAGTGTAAGGATAAAATTCCCAGTTCTCAAATGTATTGATCTGTTTGTTGTAGAGCTACATGAGCTACATAATTGTTTATTAGCTACATCAAAACATCAAAATCATGAAGAGGAAGGGACAAGTGCCTCCAACTGGCAGGTCAAAATGAAGCTACAAAATTTGCATTCAGGCACCCTAGCAAATACATACGGTGGTCCTACAGATCCTGTTGCCATCACTGTCCTCCTTTCTAAACTCTCCTGCTCTTAAACAGAGTGGTCTGAAGCCCATTGACTTTGATCCCTTTTCAGGTTCAAGGCAAATGGCAGCCCCAAAGACTGTTTTCTTATGAATTTACAGACACTTTAGAGGCTCCCCTTGAGAGCAGTGTGTTCTCCCCACGATGTCTTCTGCTCTGCTGCCACCTCTAGCCACCGCTTCCAGCTACATCCTCTTCCCAACTTAGGTGTGCTCCAGCACAATGCTTGGAGAAGCTAACAGGACACTGGCTGGCTTCTGCTGCCCGTATGTTGACTGACTCATAGGATGCTGCCCAAGCTTGGAAGCCCTGTCATCCCTCCTTCCACTGCCTGACCATCCCCCTTTAGGTTTTGGGGGAACTGAAAAGAGATTTAGGAAAAGGTAGAACGGATCCCACTTGCAGAGTGCTGCTGTGAGGCACTGGGGAGGTCTGACATACAGCACTGCTGATGCACGGGCAACTCTGCACCCCTTCCTTGGTCCCATCAGGGCTTTGTCACTACAGCGCTACTTTGAATGTCCTCTTTGCTTTCCATTTCAAACACTGCAGTGCACTATCTTTGACATTTTTCAACAGCCTCAGAAAACACGAGTACTTTCCCAGTAACTACACTACCTATAGGCCTCCACTGAGCCCACGTTGTAGGGAATATTGCAAATAATGACATCGCGTTTTTCAGTTACCCAAGGTGAAAGCATTTAGGAGTACTGAATTACTATAAATTTTAATAATAAAATGCAAGTTTATGATGATCCAGCCTCAATGATACATGTTTACTAGTCATTAGTCACACTTCCTTCTGTGGTTAATAAATAAGCCAAGTACTTACTAAAACTGCAAGCTTATCCCTCTCAGGATGCTAATTTTAGTATAGAAATGAGTAGCTGGATGCCAGTTGTACCCTGCTCTGCCAGCCTGCCTCGTCAATGGCTAGAGGTATTGGTGGAGTGCCTCACTGAAAACTCCTTGGGTTTCACGGGAACTCTTCTGCATGGGCTTCTGACAGTTTAGGGCATTCCTCATCCCCAGCCCTCTGTTCTACCTTTCTGCCCAAGTTTACTGCCCCTGCAGTGGCCGATAAAGCAAACACGTGCCTGTTCCTCCACCACTGTAGTTCACAGCCTGCTGTGGCCAGCTGAAAATTGCCTCTCAGTAGTTTATGCTAATATATTGTGGATGAAGTATTGCAGCAGCTTGAGGCATTGGGGGACAGCTGTCTTAAGCAGCAACAGGATCCATCAGAACTCGTCCGTCAGCATAAAATAACAAATACTTGGGCTCTGCGTATGTTGCCACACTAGGGCACTACTCTGGACACTGGCAGTGGGAATCAAGGGGTTGCTGTAAGAGTAGTCACTGTTCGTCCATACACGGCAAAGGATCATCAGCTAGCCTGGATCCAGATACCTCACAGCTGCACAGGACAAGAAAACACAATACATGGCAGAAGCCACGTATTCTCTCTGGCGGAGAAACATCTGGGGATAATGCACAGCCTGCCTAAGGCCACAGAGTGTCTTTACCCAGACTCCCAAAAAACAGAACGAACCACAGCGCTTCACATTCCACAAATATTAGGAAAAACCTCACGTTTTCCCCAATGCAGTAACTGTGAGTGCATCGTGCCAAGGGGACAGAAGTTTTGTGCTGTAGCTGTTCAGCCAGTCCTCTCCCCGCTGATGGGGGCACACACCGAGCGCACGGCAAACACTGCGGAGGAAAAGCCTGTACCTGGATTTTGACATCAGCGATCCAAACACAAGGTAGTGACGACACGTACCAAAAACGGGGTTAGCAACTCCACAGAAGCCAAACTATCAAAAAGCCAGCCATGTTTTACTGCCATCCCCAGTGTAAGTCAGAAAAATATGAGACTTAGCAGCATCGTGACTGTCAAGCTTTAACAGTCCTGCGTTGCCTATGTTTTGGAGAAATATGTACATAAACTATACAGTTTTAATACAATGTTATATTCTCATCTAAATGAAAGCTACAGTCCTGTAATAGCTAAGCCCTTCTTAATATATTCTGTGGTAAAACTACATTAATTCAGTGTTATCATAGGAAATTTAAACACGTAACAGGCATGAAATTCAAATTTGCAAATTTACAACTGTAACTTAGCTCCCTTGCACATAATGAAGTTCCCTGTATTAGCGTGTATGCTTCTAGATTTACACTTGCACATTTATGACCAGCATAGACAAATTATGGTTGCTGCACAAAACATAATTTTGAATTTCTTGGCTATCATGGCTTAAAATTCGCAGTCACAACGTTCCATTATGATAAGTTTTCTAACTTCCCTTCACCAAATCATTTTTTTCCTTAGTTATTTATAGGAAATTCTATGTATTCATACATGTATACATACAAATACATATTCATGTGTAAATACACACACACATACCCAAAGAAAGAAATGGAGAAATTTCAACAGAGAACTCTTATGAAGTCTGATAAGCAGATGTACAGCATTGTTCTGGGATTAAGCTCTTAAAACCAAAGCAAATGGACCAGTTTGGGACTGATGCACTGTTCTGTCCTCCTGCAGTGAACAGCAAAATGGAGTTAACCTCCAGTGCTACTCTGAGCTTCTCAGGGAATGAATACACAAGTACAATCAGGCCTTTTTGGATGGCAGTCTGCTGCCCCAGCAGAGCTCTTCACCTCTACAAGCTCACATACAGGCACAGGGAACACCATGTATCCACGGTGTCATGTTTTCCCTGGATTTCAGGCACTCTTTTGGACTATTTTGAGTGGAAGAGGTTTTCTTTGCACATGGGTGAGAATATCATTGCCTCCTTGGTTTGAGTATCATGTCAGTGCCTTTGAGTGTCCCAGATGGCTTCAAACCATTAATTCATTCAATATGGAAAGGGAAACACCCTTCACTATTTCTCACAGAAGCAAGGGGAAAAAAGGAGAGACACCAAAGGAGGCATGAGGTTTCAAATTAACTAAAGGATGCTTTTTTTCCCCCACACTGTGCATACCGTAACTGAGGATCTGTTAAACAGAACCAAAGGGACTAAACAAATTCATGGTGGGTAGATCCTCTAGACACTATTAAACAGTGATCCAACTGCAATTTTGGTTCAGAAGGTCTCTTGTGGTGTTAAGCAGGATCAGTAAAAGCAGAGAAAGATCATACTGCTTTCATACTAGCTCTGCTGTTCTCCGAGCACTTGCTGTTTGCCATCATGGCCATGCATACTTGAGCTGGATGGGTAGGTATAGCATAACAGGTCTTTTACTCTTTAAGAAAATTGCTTCTTTCATGGCATTCTGATAATGACAATGCGACCAACCCAAATCTCCTCTCTTCTTAGTTTAGTGAGTTCTCATCTTAAAACAAGTATGAAGGACAGCATAAAGTCATTGAGCTACTCAAGAGAACTGGGTGTACACCACCTTAGATACAGCTCCTCTTAGGCACGGCAGCAGTACAATGCAATCAAGTCCTCTAGAAGCTCTAGGGCTGGAGGTGAGATTGCCCAAACATTCCCACATTTTCCTCCCTTTTCAATTTCTAAACAGCTTGTTTCCTATCCATTCCTAAAGGTTTTAATTTGTCATGGTTGATGGAAACGTTTTGATTTCTAAGTTGTGTTTAGGAGCCCTGGTTCGGCTCTTTTGTTTCAGATGAGCTACCACCAGCCACAAGGAGCATTTATGCCTACAGATACTGCAGCTGACTAGACTCACCTGCAGGTCAAATCAATCAAATAATATCCCAGTTTCCACTCCAACTAGTACAGTTCACAGCCCTTCATGGGGTGAAAAAGGGGGAGGGATGTCAAATTCCCCTCTAGAGATCAGTCCTTTGAAAAAAATCATACATTTGGCAGAAAGACTGGCTTGTTTGTCAGCAGCAGCCTGCACCATCAAACCAGCGTTGGCTTACAAGTCATTGCTGTTCCTCACCTTGGCAAAGCACTCTCTTTGCCTTTACCTCCCACATCCCTCATGAAAAACAATCATGGAATTATCAAAATACAGGAAGTACTTTGCAGAAAATACAGGGAAGAAAACAACTTTATCAAGAAACACAGTAAAAGAAACTGTTCTCAAAGATGAAACACCCGTTCTAGATCCAGGTTGAGCAGGGAAGTGTCATGGGTCACAGGCTATCTTTCCAGGTGAGTCTCAGCCTTTGAGGTGGGATGAAGCAGCTGCAGCCCCATGGCAGGAGCTGCAGCTTTGTGCCTGACCAAATTTGTGGACCAGATCCCTTTGTACTATGTGGTGCGTGCCACCATCTGAGCTCTGTCCCCTTCCCACCTAAGCTAAGCCCTATGAGGTCTTGCTGAAGATAAGAGTTTCTCTCTTAAGCTGTATTACAAGTTCTGTTAAGTTGCAAAACGAGCTTAAATGTTTCCGTTCTGCCTAAGTGGTCACCAGCTAGCTCTCCATATCATCTCCTTTAGTCACCTTTCCCAATGCTAGTGAAGCACCTTTCAATAGAAAAAAACCCCAAAGACTCATCACAAATGCACACGCATGTGCACATGCACAAGAACAAATACGACCTTTCTTGCATGCTAAAAGTTACAGCGTTTTATTAGAGGAGCCCACCTGACAAAGGAAGGTCGATATCTAATATGACACTGAAAAATTAAGATGGGTAACAGCCCACAAAAAGATTAAAACTTCTCAGATAAGCTGCTCCACCTTTTCCAAGCACCCAGAAGAATGCCGAAGAGGACTGGAGCTGTGGCAGAATAAGTGAATAGGAAGCTTGCTGTTATCCAAAAGTAATGCTACTTACTAAGCCTCTGTGGTCCCACCAGAAAGCGACACTGTGTTCTCATGCACAATATTATTTTAAATTGCAAGCATTTCTAGTCAAGCTCATTTAATTTTGCCATGGACAATACTCCAAGTTTATAGCCACAATACACTTCTCTGAGTGCAAATATGTATTTTAAACTGACCTGTGGTCAACAAACTGTGAAAAAACACATGGCTTTTGAGATGCTTTCCAGACCCAAAAGGATCACTTCTACTGCCACTGAAAAGGTTATTTTTATGTGTTTAGTAAGGAGTTGAAAAAGTGCAGGAAAGACATAAAAAAAATGAAAGGATTGACCTAAGCCAATTAAAAGCAGGATTGTTGTAGTGTACACCTCAGAGTGGTATTTTCAAATACCCATGCACTTGGGCATTTGGATATGCCTTGCCACTTGTGATCTGATTACAAAAAACACCAAAAGATAAATATAAATTATTCCTAAATACTGATGATGGACTTTCTGCTCTGTGCTTGACTACTCAAAAATAATTTCTCATTCCCATAGAACAGATAGGAGCTCACAGGGAGAACTAACAAAAGGGATCGATCTCCACTACTCACTCCCACATCTCAGCTTCTTACACCCCCCTTTTGAAAGCACTGGGGTGAAGAAGAGATTAGTCTGACAGGTTCCTGTAGTGGTTCTAGGTGTACTGTCGGAAAATACGCATTCTCCTCATGCTTATTCCCCAGCCTCCCAGTTGATGTCCTGCTGAGCTAGCTGGTTTCATGGAGCTAATCTTCTCCCGTTGCAAACACAGATATATCACTGCAAAACAACTAAAAGCCAAGAAATACCTTTTCTAGTATCTCTTTTTCATTTGAGCAGTTGCTACCACAGAACTGTTGCGACACAAAAAGGAACAGATGGGACAATCTATTTATCACATTGTGGTGTTATCTATAGAAAACAAGCAAGCTTGTGTCCCAGGGAAGGAACCCAGTTGTTTGGAATCACAAAAATGGTAAAGTGGATTCTCATACCAAACCTAATAATCAACACTTAAGACTGCCTTTTGCACAAGCTCTTCATATTCAGTCTGTCCTTCCTACTTAAACCTCCCACCCCACAGGCAGAATCACTCTCTAGGGCTTTTGAAGCAGGGGTAAAAAGGGCAGAGAAGACACAGACCTCAGAAAACTAACCATCAACACGTAAAGACTGTATGCATCAATCCTGCACTTTTCTAAAAAAGTATCTACCACGCCTGCAAGCAACAGGCTATAGCCTGGTATAGGTCAGCATAAACCAAATTTCTCAGCAGATATTAAGAATGTCTTCTACTGCAGTGCTAAGCACTTGCAGTTCCTGCAGAAGGCATTCATTGGTGCAGGCATCCAATGTTTGCCATGCTCAGAAGTCAGGTTTCCTACTTTCTGATGGTTTGGTTCCTATGTGTTTTCTCATTATGCTTAATAATAATGCCGAGATAAATAGCTCAGTGGGGTAAAATACTGCACACATCAACAATTCATATAAAAGATTTATATCTAAATAAAGAATGCAAGTATTTGGAAACAGACTGCAGCAATATGAAGATGTATTTCTTCCAAATACATAGCATAACAACGGAAAGAAATTGCACCCAACATTTTATTTCAGCTTAGACGAAAAATCTCATATAAAGCACTGTTGATTATATTTCCTTTTCTGCTCATTAAATCCACCATTTCAGAGAGTTATTGTTTAAACAGCAGAATCTCCAGAACACCTGAATATGACTTACACAAAAATAAGCTGGAATCACAAATCTTACAGGCACATGCAACACCTGAAAAAGTCCTCCTTCCCACCTAACAAGCTGTTGTGTGGGGGTTTTTCCCCTCTCTCCCTCTTCAAACGTACAACGATTTCCAAGACAAAGTCAATGATGCTTCGTATCTTTTTGACCAGGTGCAGCTTCACATAATGCCCTGGACATTGCTATGCTACAAAGGAGTGTCCTCATCTTTCTACACTTCTCAGATTTATGCCCTAATCTGGAAAATGCTACTGTAGATACTACATTATAAAAATCTAGGCTCCCTCGGAAATTAAAAGAGCTTAACTGCCACATACAGCAATTTACCTGAGCAGATTACTGGTGGTTTTGAAATATTCTTCATGTTTTCCAGTGCCACTAAAATAGCTGGGTTTCCTTCTTCACTTAGGGTAACTGTCCAAGTTGCAATTACTCTTGGCAAAATCAAGTACTTTAGTTTCCAGGGTAGTCAACTTCACTTTTCCCCCATTAAATATTAAATTCATACAAATCACAACCTCCAAAGTGCAAAACCAGTAATAAACCACCAGGGTAGTGTAGCAAGCTAAAAACCAGTATCTAACTTTAAAGAACAGTAGGCAAGCTAGACAGAAACAGAAAAGAAAGGCTTTACTTGTTCAATACTCAGAAGAGGGAGAAAAGCCTTTAATTTTTCCTTTCAGGTAGACCCTGAGCTTTCCTGAAGCTATACTCTTGTTAAAGAGTAACAACACTTAAAAACAGAAAACTACAGAGAAGCCATAAGGCGAGAACAGACCAAGCACAAAAAGCACACTAAGCATTTAAGTATGCAATAACAAAAATGTAAAGAACATTTCAATATCTACAAGTAGAATCCTTGTGCAGAACAGGTATTTCTTTAATGCCTTTTCCTATTTTACAAGAATCAGAAAATGGGTTCACTATTGCTGATTTAGGAGAACAGGTCACATGTAGGAATAATTATGCAAACTGGATTTAACACGTGTGCAGCAGCAGGAGGATGCAAACAATCCTCAAAAGAGGTGATTTCTTCCTATTATTAATTTTTAGAAAACTGCAAAAAAAATCCTCTGTAGCATATGCACCCCAAAGCATTACTTACTTGTCACATTTTGGTTTAGGCTGTCACTACTACAGTCCATGCGTCTCTCAGACTAGCAAGAGGAAGGAAATTGAGGACAGGTATGATAAGAATAATACAGTTCTTCCCAACTGTGCCTTCTGTTGTTTGGCTATTCTCTATAGCCTAATTCAAATTCTGATCAGAGAAGTGGCAGCTGAAAATCAGGGTTTTTTTATTAACACCATGTACTTCAAAAGCTGCTCCTGTTCACACAAACACACACATACACCCAGACTGCTCTCCCCAGCCCTCGTTTCCTAGGGACACTCTACAGCTGAGCTGCAATGGCTAATCATGATGCAGATGATAACCGTAGAAGTTTAGGCATGATTTTAGAGACCACTTTATCAAAAGCTCTTTGCAAGATGTGTCTTTTGCATATACGTTGTACATTGGTACAAACGTTAAAACATCTATCAAGTAAACTCATCTATGATGAAACCCAGCCTTTAATCCAAAACTGGTAAGAAGAATTAGAGCATATTTCCTACCAGTTTCAAGATCTCCCCCATCCCCAGCCCCCACCCTCTTTATATTTCTCTGGTTATGTATGCATCTGTACCTCTGAAGACACAGACTTGCATAGAGTAAGTGCTTAGGCATATTTTCAATAGTTTTTTCTTACATCAAATGCATAATGTACATTCACAAAGATGTATTTAACCCTGCTGTAGGCATGCAGATATTCAGATTGTGATAATTACCCAGGACTGCCAGCCAGAAACCAGGGTCCCATTAGGTAGATGAAGCACAAAACAATAGCCCCTGTCCTGAAGAACTTTCCACCCTAGGATAGTATTAGAGAAGACATACTGAGGCAGCAGGTACAAGACAACTACAACTGTAAACAGCATGGAAAACAGAATTATTGAGGAAGGAAATCGAGTCACTTCTCAGGTCAGGGACAAAGACTATAGTCAATAGAGTTATTGTGCCATCCTCCTAGCCAGGATTCACCACATGGTAATTAAACCAATATTGGGAAAATATTGGCAAAAGTGTAAGGGTTAGACTCATTACCAGCTACACACTTTTAGATAGTAAGACTGAAAGCTCTGAACATCTGCAGATTCCTGTCAAAACCACCAGCAGCTGGTTCTCATAGCTTCACATAACCACTATGAATTCTATTGTTATTCTAGATTTCCAGGTTTACTCGTTCACCTAATATTAATTTAATGTGGGTTTCAGCATATATATCACTGCTGGAAATTGCTCCATGGCTTATTTAAGCACTTTGTATAACCATTATACTTCATCATTTGGGATACAATAAAGACTGGTTGATATATTCAGCAGCAGAATTACTCATTTGTGAGCTATTTGTTTTAAAGAGCCTCAAACAGTCAAACTGCAAATCTATGAGGTTTAGAAATCAGAACAAACCACAGTAAAACATGCTTTTTGAAGCTTACTACACTTTTTGCTAAGTAATCATTTAAATAGTATCAGGTGTACTTTGACTGGGTTGCATTGGCTTTTGCCTATCAAAAAAAAAAAAGGCGGCAGCAGCATTTGTAACTGGAAATTAATTTTTTAATTGCATCTTGTTAAGGTGAGCTCAAAATTCAGTCAAGGCTATAGTTGCTCCTTTTTGTTCAAAAACAAATTGGAAGGAAGTCCCTGGAGGTTTGTTTCCAGTTGCTGGGAATCTCCATCATTTGTGTTGATGACACACCTGCTGGGTGTAATACATTCTCGACATATTCACCCATCATCCTTTAAACTAATTACATGCTCAGCCACACCTGAGGTGGACATTCTTAAGGCACTATTTTCTTCCTTTTGCTTATGCCAAAGCCTTTCAGGGGATGTGCTGTGAATGCTATCATTCTTCAAGACTTGTGAGAGACTGGGTTTCTCACATTTCATTCCAACTTCCCAGACTACAGAGAGGTGGAATAAAAAAAGTGATCTTGACTCTTTCTTTTTGCAATTGTTGCTTTTTTTTCTTTAACAAGTAACATTCTTTTTTTTTTTGTGAAAGTACTTTTACATTAATTGCATGGAAGAACAATGGCAAACACCTGTTTGGGAAGATATAGAGAGCCCAGTCTGAAATCCACAGGACACATCAACAGACTTAGTGGCCTTTGGATCTCGTGAGTGTTGCACTGTTGTGTTTCACTTGAGATGCTGCCACTGGAACCTAAGTGACAAAAACCTTTCAACAAGAACAGCTGTATGTCTTCATCCAAGTTATTTTGTCCTTTCTTCTCCAGTCCTTGACTTTTCTTTCAGTTACTTCTGGACTCCTTCCTTCCTCCAGAACTGAGGTTTTGGATGTTCAAGGTACACAGAAGGAAAAGGTAGACGCCTCCTAGCTAGCAAAGGCTCCTCTTTCCACCCAGGCCGTTCACATCCCTCACTGATCCATGACCTTTCCCTTGTGCTGCTTATGCATGGAGGCCACAGTGCTGTGGCACGCTATTCAGTGGCAAAGCCACCTTCCAGATTTTTTTCCTCCCGTGTTTCTCCACTCATAGAATCATATGGGGTTGGAAGGGTAGAGATCATCTAGTCCAACCCCCCCGCCAGAACGGGTCTACCTATAGCAGGTTGCACAGGAACTTGTCCAGGTGGGTTTTGAATGTCTCCAGAGAAGGAGACTCCACCACCTCTCTGGGCAGCTTGTTCCTGTGCTCTGCCACTCTCATGGTAAAGAAGTTCCTTCTCACTTTTAGGTGGAACTTCTTATACTCAAGTTTGTGCCCATTTCTTCTTGTCCTGTCACTGGGCACCTCTGAAAAAAGACCAGCCCCATCCTCCTGGTACCCTTCCTTTAAGTACTTGTAAGCATTGATTAGATCCCCCTGTCTTCCCTTCTCAAGACTAAAAAGACCCAAGTCCCTCAGCCTCTCCTCGTAGGAGAGATGCTCCAGGCCCCTAATCATCTTTGTGGCCCTTTTCTGTACCCTCTCCAGCAGTTCCCCATCCTTCTTGAACCGGGGGGCCCAGAACTGGACACAGTATTCCAGATGGGCCCTCACCAGGGCAGAGTAGAGAGGCAGGATAACCTCCCTCGACCTGCTGGCCATGCTCTTTTTGATGCACCCCATGATGCCATTTGCCTTCTTGGCCACAAGGGCACATTGCTGGCTCATGGTCATCCTGCTGTCCACTAGGACTCTCAGGTCTTTCTCCTCAGAGCTGCTCTCCAGCAGGTCAGCCCTCAACCTGTACTGGTGCTTGGGGTTATTTCTCCCCAGGTGCAGCACCCTACGACCTAGTCACTTCTGGTTTTAACCCACCTCCAAAAAGAAAAGTGCTGTCTCCTCAGCTGTGTCCACCAAGAAGTGGATCAGCGAACTGATATGGCTTTGAGAAACTGCAGAGGCCAAAGGGTCCTTGATCCACCTCACAGTATAGCCACAGAAGTAGATCCTGTGATACAACTGGAACAGGCAGAGCAAAACAGTACATGGGAATGAACAAAAAAATATGCTTCTCATTCTGATACTGTGAGAACCAAGGCTTTGGGAACAAGTGGTACACAGCAGTCACAAAACCATGAAAATCCTTCAAAAGGAAAGAAGTTTTAACTGCTGTCTCTGAATTGATCTGCAATCAAAAGAGAGGACATCTTCCAGGTGAGCACACTCATATTTCATATTGCAAGCTTTCAAAAATCCCTGTAGGTTTGTCAGTAAAGCCCTGGATGTCCCACATGGCTGACAATTTGAGGAAACACATAATTACATCCAGGTTTTAGAATTACCTGCCTTGTTGTCATAAAAACTCTACTGGTGGTTTAACTGTGTGTTAACATAGAAAACTGAAAGTAAGGGTTAAATATTTTGCTCTTTGTGTATATATATTCACACACAGTCCACTCTAATCAAATTCCAACTGGGACAGTTGTGTACAAAGTAGAAAACTTGCAACATTCAGAAAGAACAGCTCAAATCAACTATTTTGCTTTGAGTCACCACCAGCAAGACCAGATCTGATATTAGCATGTGACAACGTAACAGAGGTGAACATGAGAGTTTTCAAATATTCTCAGACTGTGAAACCAACCCAGAATTACTTAAAGTATTTTCAAGGAACACAGGCAATGGAGAAAAAAAGAGCCATGTTTTTGCTAATGAATATCATGCTAATGAGTATCATGAACATCTGACTTATCAGGTGGCTGCTAGATGGATGACATAGATTTGCTTCACCCTTTGGTACGTCAGCAGACAACAGATGGAGATACTACGTAAGATAAATAACACTAATCCAAGCACAAAGGGCTATTGACATTTTTCCAAGTACAAGCAGAAAAGAATTAAACTATTGCTGACTTGTCCAGGTTCAATGGGAGGCTATCAGTAAGAATAGATTGCCATGGGTGGGCAGAGGAATGGAAACAGGGTATGCATGAAAACCTGCATCATCAGGTATTAGCTCAAAGGGTAGCAGCTGGATTGCTGGGAATCACATCCTCCATCAGTGGTTATTTTTACCAAGATTTTCAGTAATAACATCTCAGAGCAACCTTAGTCATGGGCCTGGCACACTAAGAGCTTCACAAATCCAGAATCAAAATGTGGAGTCAAGTGATGGTTCCTGCCCCTAAAAGCTGAAGTACTAACTGTATGACAAATGACAACAAGCAGATGAAAGCTGGAGGTAGAATCCACTGGAACCATGAAATGAAACTCATAAAAAAGACAGATACGTCTCTCAGCTCTTCACCACCTCAGACATATGCAGTCAGCTGTTTGGTAAGTATCACAAGAAATGGGGAGCTTGCAAAGCAGAGGTTTGAAAGAGTACAGGAAAGTGTATATCACAGAGAGCTCCTTCCCAGTGTGAGAAGCAATATCAGAGAAAACCCAAAATGCTCACATGAACGCTTAACAAGTGGGAAAAAATGTTGAAATCGCTGTCCAGTTTGATGCAGGCATTAGTTTCTGCGTAAGGACTACGAACTGCTAGATGAGAACAGGCTATGAAGGTCACTGAAAGTGAAGAAAAGCAATATCTCCTTGATAAGCCACAGAAGGGTTACCAAGAAAACATGCAAAGATAAGAACTCAGCTCTGCTGAGAAGGACCTGGGGGCTCCTGATGGACAGCAACTGGGCATGAGTGCACCCTAGCAGCAATGAAGGCAAAGAGCAGGAGCACAGCCTGCAGATCGAGTGGAGAGACTATCCCTTCTTTACTCAGTGCTTATTAGAACACATCTAGAATACTGCATCCAGTTTTGCCCCTCCCAATATAGGAAAGGCATTGGGAAACTGGAGCAATTGCAGCAATGGGCCACCAAGAAGATCAGGAGGCTCAAACATTTACCATGTGAGAAAAGACTGAGGGAGCTGGGTTTGTTCAGTGTGAAGAGACAGCTTCAGGGGAACATAACAGCAACCTGCAAGTACACATAAGGAGGCCATCAACAAGACAGACTCAGGCTTTTCACTACCATGTATGGTAGGAGGATCAGAAGCAATGGATGTATGCCAAAACAAGAGAATTTCAGAATAGATATAAGATAAAACCTTTTTTCACCATGAGTATAGTCAAGCAGTGGAACAGGTTGCCTCAATGCAGTTTCCATCATTGGACTTTTTCAAGATCCAACTGGATAATGTCTTGAGCAACCTGGCTTGACCTCAGAGCTCACCCTACTTTGAGGATGCAGTGGGTCTAGAGATTTCCTGAGGTCCCTTCCAACCTGAATTAGCCTTAGATTCTAAGCCTATGAAGATGAATGAAAGCCAAAGGTAACGATGTGGTGGGAAGATAAGACAGGGTACTCCTTTCATTCCCATATGGCTGCATTCCACATTGAACTGATACACTCTCCCATATCTGCACTACTGTACAATGTCAGACAAAATCTCTCTTTTAAACAAGAGACAATCAATCTATAGAATCTATTGCTGTGGAAAATATCCTCACTCGGGTTTTACTTGGCAAAATAAAAAGATAAGAATAGTCAGAGAAAGAGAGAACTGAATGTAGTTGGAAAATTCATTACCTTGAAAGGCTGAGCACACAGGTCCAGTTGTGCTCCAGTGAAATTGTGTGTGTCTGAGCATCTCTTTACAATATCATATGATGGAAAAGCCACTATATTAGTCATTTGCAGTTCACTGGTATGTAAGCTGCTCGTTTTTTAGACCTGGACTTGAAAGACCATAAAATGAAATTAGGATAGGATAGCATTGGATATACCAGTTTTCATCACTCCTGTTTTTGAGGTATACCTGAGTTTTGGAGAGCTGCTATAAATCTTTCAATCATTACTCTCAGGCAACACATTCCTTGCTTTCAGTACCACCTCCTACCCTGGGACTGATGATAATACTTTAAAGTAGAGGCTTGCTTTGATGGTTTGTGGTCATAATTTTTGTGGTCACTATACTTCTTGATTTTCTCAAAATGAAATCACGAGTAGATGTGTACAGTACAAAGTCTGTGAAGACTTTTTGATTGATTTAGAAAAAGACTTTTGAATCAGTCTCAACAGGTTTCTGCCTTAAATCTACTCTTCTTTTCTTGTCTTCTCCTCTTCCTGCCCTTCTTCCTCCCCATCTTTTTTTTTAAATTTTCTTGTTTGCCCCTAGATTTTTTCATATTGTCCCCAATGCCCAAAGTACAGCTCTTCTCTCTTCTACATTGCTCTTATGTTGTCTTATCACAGTGCTTTGTTTTTCTTGCATCCAGTCTCAAGAGATTGTCCATCCTCTCTCTCTCTCCTCATTTCTGAGCCCCTATTTTCTTCTTTTCTTCCTGTGTTTTCAGCTTTAGTTGAGAATGGGAATTCATGTCCTGTTTACCCTCCAGGTGCTTGCTTGTTGACTTTCTTTACCCAAGTGTGGATCAGTAAAACTGGCTTGGATCAAAGATTTTGCAAATGAAGTTTGTGGTTTGTCAGATTAAACTCTTATTGCTTGTAACAGCCATTTTGAAAGCTTCCTCTGCTTCAGCCCTGCAAGGCGCTGATCCCTCTCAGTTGGATGCCGGGAAGTACGGTGGTCTCTGACCTGAAACTATTTAAGCATTTAAAGTCATGTTTGAGCACAGGAACTGTCCCATTGATTTAAATGGGACTACTCACAAGTTTAAAGCTCAGCATGTGTTTCAGTACTTTGCCTGACTGGGGCCAGAGGGCTCAGGTTCCTAAAGCTTCAATACCAGCACTGGCTACAAATGATACAAGATTTAACATCCTGATGAGAGAAGACTTGATGATCAAGTGATTCTAATCAAGTGATTTCTAATCCAATTGTGCAGCATCTCCACAATGAAGAAGATTATTTCTGCCTTCTTTCCATGGCTATCCAACACTAAAAAAAAAAAAGGAGTTTCACAACGTTCTGCAGAGTATACAGACAAACCTGAGATGATATGCATCACTGTAAAGGTTTCATTGATGTTGATTTAAGATGATCTACGTAAGTCACTCATAAGAAATTCAGCCTTACCAAAGTCATGCCAATAAAATGTTTCTGCTACACGATCATCTATTCTCTGTTGTACCTCCACATGCATGCATACACACATTATATATCTTCAATTACAGTAAATGTAATTAGACAATAAATCACAGTCATGGCTGTACCTCATTTGTTCAGACATCCAAGTTAAATTTACATACTAATGGTTGCGTATTTGCCTTTAATAGATCCACTATTAGAAAGTAAACATAATAAATGAATAACCATTTAAGCATGGAGTTACCTAATCTTGATGAAAAATATCTGAAAATGTAGCAGCCAGTGAATCTATTTACTTTTTGTTGGAAAATAAAGCTAATCACAGACTAAAAAGATAAATATAAATTATATGGGGTAGCATACTAATGATAGATCAGACAGACCCATCCTGTGCAGTGAATTTAATAAGATCAAACTGGTTCAAATGGCTGGGTTATACATTATATATTCTCCTTCTCAAGCATGGAATAAAGGATATAGGCTAAGATGGTTTAATTTGCAAAAGTCTCCCCTTGGACCTGCCAGTGCATTTTATTTTCAGCATCTTCTAAAGCTTTAGGACAAGCTATATGTCTCCCAGCAACAATCAGGTATATGCACAGGAAAGATGCACAGGGATGATGACTGTATCAGAAGGCTGAAAACTGCACAGTAAGGTAAAAAAGTTGTACTGTGCAACTGTGTGAACAAGAGGGCTCACATATGTAGCAAACAGTGCAAACTGGGCTGCTGGATAAATCCTTTGTCACTAAAATAGGAGCTTGATTCTTACGGCACACTGAGCAAAGACAAATGGGAGTGAGCGAGGCCCAGCCTTTGCTGTCTTGTCCAGGAGAAATCATCATCCACTTTGATTTCCTTTCCGATATAATGAATCACTTCTTTCCACACAACTACATCTTTCTGAAGATACACTTTTTCTCATTTCTGCTAACCTTGAGTGTTCACTTTTCAAAGCAGAGCCAGTCTCCTAGGCATGGGCCACATACACCATTTTGGCTACAGCTGGTGAGGTGAATGGTGTCAATTCAAGCTGCTTGTCAACTCTCCTCACTCCACTGCTGACGGTTACTAGCCCCTCAGGTCTCCCAGCAGAGCTGCTATAGGAGCTTTGTCTATCCTGGTGCCATCAGAACGATCCTGGTTAGAAAGCTTATTAGTTTGAGTATTGAAGCTAACCGGTTATTATGAAGAAACTGAGTTTGGAGAGGCTGCATGTACCAGCAGATACAAGAAAGATGCAGCACCTGGAGATGATGGGAGGAGGTGTTAAAAAGTAGGTGCTCTAGGCTTACTGCAGGTATTGCAGATGTTGCAGAAATGAGGAAAAGAAGAAAGCAACTCCCATAATCTCACAGAGGGAGCCTGCAGTTTAGCTAGGAATCTGATCCAGATTCCTTCTGTACCAGTGTTTCCCTTAGAATCACAGAATCACCTAGATTGGAAGGGACCTTTTAAGATCATCTAGTCCAACCAATTAAAAAAAACAAACCCAAACAAAAAACAAAAAACAAAACCCCCACACACCCCCCACACCACACCCAAAACACCACCAACCCAACACTAATCCATATCCCTGAGCACCATGTCAACTCATCTCTTGAATACCTCCCAGGAACAGCATAAACATGCTTCTGCTTGACCTCAGTCCGGGCCACAATGCTCATCTGCAATCAAAATAAATAATTATTTAAAACAACAGCAGCCACAGCCTCCAGCAGCACCAAATGAAAGTGACTTTGCAAGGAGAGAATGCATCAGCAGTCAATGGACACGACATGCCGCTCGCTCGCTGTGGCTGTGACAGTGAAATGATGGAGGTACCAGGAACTGTCCCGCTGCCAGAGCCCATTCGTTTTAATCAACACCTCTGGGCACTCTGCACTTCATCTGAACTGTGAGTGCCTTCCTTCCCTAAATGTCATTTCATTCTTGTACCTTTTCTTGAGAGTTGTCAGCCCACGGACACATGTTTGGTTTTTTTTGGTATGAATGCAGGCTCAGCATGAACTGGAAAGCGATTGCATGGAACTATGCTCAGAGCCCTGACAAACACAGATGTAACACAGTGTACGAGATCGGATCTAAGCCATTTGTTTTATTACATTACTCCTTGCAGATGCTTAGTCTTTCCTGCCCTGTCCCTCCTCAGCCTTTCATTTCACAGCCTGAGCAGAAGCCCTACACAAGTGATGGAAGGCCTCTGATGCCCCACATTGCCTTGACTCGTGTCACATTATAGCTAGAGCGATTTGATAATCCAAATCAATGTAATAATCTGATCTGTGGGGAGCAGCACTCTAACACTGCTGTGCTGAGTGGCCACAACGGTACAAGCACTGTCAGCTTTTCCCAGCAGCTTTTTGACCTACTGAAGCCTGCACGCCTATATTGAGCAACTGATGGCACAGGGAAAATTGTGACACATTCAGGCTGTTAAAAGGCACAAAATATATACTTTTAAGTTCCAAGAAAATGCTCCAATTAAGTTCCATTTTTGAACAAGAGTATATTTAGCCCAGCTAATATTAAATACTACTGCTACATAGTGTGAGCTTCATGTATTTGAAGAACATTTTAATGAACAATAATGAAAAATATTTATGTTGGTGGATAATACTCAGATTATAAGAAAGGATGAGGAGAGTATCCAAAGGTTGAGAGGTCTCAGTTAAGCACATAAAGGATGGACATTTACCCAGGCCTTTAGAGGCTGCAGGCTTCAATTTGTGTAATGAAAGGCTCTCAGAACACCTGGTCTGTCTTGGTTCAGTTCAGTCAGGCTGAAAAGTACTGCATGGCCTTGCATGCAGAAAATCTGAGGTGTTTTTTTTTAATATCCATTGAGATTTCTTACAACATCAACACTGGTAGACAGACTAAAAGTTTTCTTTCAAATATGATATGAATAAACCATGTGAGTCATTAATTATGACACTTTAGAAAGTAGACAGGTGCAGAAGGTCTGCTGACTTGGTTTTACAGCATAATCGAAAAATAACACAGGACAGAAAAAAACCCACCATGGCTTATTAACTCCCATCCACCCAAGATTTTATGGTAGGACCAAAGATTATTTCACAGTATTCTCATTTGAAGGGTCATTAACACTTTAATAACGAATGCCAGTATGTACTAGAAGTATGTACAGTATTGAGCTCAGAAAAGCTCAGTGTAAGATATTACAGGAAAGCTGGATACAGACTTCCTTTTAAGCAAAAAAACAAGCTTGCCCCATGTCTCCTATATACAGAGACACAGTTAAAAAATATAAGTTAAGAGTTAGAAAGACCTAGTCTACCAAAATTGAAGATGGGACATAAAAGTGTGTGTGTGTATGTGTGAAAAGGGGGAAAAATAAACAAGGAAAAAAAGGAAAAAAGGTCGCTAAGAAGTGCTTGGTGCCAAGGTAAAACTTTGTTTCTAAAACACTGGCCATATCTTTTCTGTAGAAGGGAGAAAGAAAAGATTGATAATAATCCATCTTTCCACCTCTGCTGCCCCTCTCCCATATCCCTAATTCTCCCAATCTATATACTTTTCATTGGCCTATTTGTTGGGATACAACAACTGCCAACACATTAATGTCATAAAAGAATAGTTAATGTCCTGGTAATATTACCCCATTCTTTCCCTTTGGTCCAGGTTAGAGCACAGCGGCAACTGACTATTTCTCTTCCTTGAAGTTCCCCACCTATTGCATCATACCTCCTGATTCTTGTTATTACTTCAAAATGTATCTCAGCCAGCAAGCCTCAGCTTCATGACTCTTCATCAGTTCAGGGTTGCAGAACTTTTCTCCCTATTACAAGTTGAACCAATGCCAGCTGAAGCCAACGCTACTCAGCAAGAAGACACGCTTAAAGACCTACCAAGACCTTGTCAACACTCTCCTATTGATGACACAGTTACCCAGCACAACAGTGCAAAACCATGTGCTCACAGTGACTCCCGCTCAGCTAAGGTTACCAAACAGCACCAATTAGGAAAAAAAAAGAAAAAAAAATTTCTTTCACTTTTAGTTTACTAGAAACTGTGTCTTTACTTCTGAGACTACCCACAATAACCTATGCCACTGTCAACTTCAGATCAGCTTCACTACACCTGACTACCTGACTTTATCTGCAGCTGTACATGAAAATGATATGGAACTCCAGCCCTCTCTTTGGCTCACCTTCAATATCAGACTGTATCGTTCTGACAATCTGGGCCTTTTCCCAAAAACCCAATCTACTGCTAATATCAGTTTGAGTCTTGGCTCCACAATTTTAAAGCAAGCAAGAAATCTCATTTTATTTCCACCAGAGATCAGTTTGCAATCTATAAACCAAGAAACAATCCGTGCTCCTCGGGAGCAATGCCAATCAGAAAGATACAGGCTGATAAGGACACTTGAGGACTTCTTATTGAAAAGAACAACAAATATTCTGCAGGAGACAAGGAAAACCTACAGGCAGACCCACCTTCAGGAACAGTGGCAAAAATCTATCTTCATTCTGTAAGTGATAATTACAATCTGTATACCCCAATGCTAGTATCATCAAAAAACCCCCAACCAAAACCCAACCAAGAAACCAAACTGAAACAGAAAAAAAATCAACCAAAAAAACCCCAACTATCACACCCCCCAAACCTATCCAAACACCATTTTGACTTTTTGACTCTACTAGAGAAGATGGCCAGAACTGCGATGAATTAAAAAAATGGATGCTGCTACTGATTTGATGTGGAGCCTGCTCAAATATCATCTGAGCATTATCACTGTTGATTTCCCCTTTCATATTTTCAGTTCTTAAAAAAAGACATAATCAAGCTTTCCACAAACAAAGCAAGGGAAATGGTAAAAGGCAGCAGCAAAAAGTGTTTTGCTGCTTTAGTACTTCAGACTCGATCAAGCATCACATCTATGTCAACTAAACTCCCCCAAAAAACAGATTATCAAAGTAGCATTTCCACTCAATCCAACTACAAAAATCACCTCAATAGAGGAGTTACAAAAGAAATACAAGCTGAACCTGCACTCTACCCCCACTACACCTGGAGGAAACAGCGGATACATTAAAGATGGCGAGACACATTCACAAAGCATTTTGCCAAAGTTTGACAATGCAACTCTCAATGACTTCAATGAATGCAGAGTAAAAACAATGGGGAAAATTAGGAATATATTACACTATTTGAACACTTAGCACCAAACACATTTTTATAATGAAACAGAATAATGGACGCAATTCAAGAACATACCCAAATCAGAGACAGGCCTAAATTGATCCCTATTCTGGATACATTTAAAAGTTAGATAGACACTTAAGCATTGTTCAGAACAGAGATATTCACTGGGTATCAGCAGCAACTCACAACATTATCTGTCTCACAAAAATGTTACCGTCAGAAGGTGAATTTTATTGCAGTATATCAGCAAATCATGATAGCTGGAAAGCTGATGCTTTAAAACCTGTTAATGGCACAGAATTTTAATTATGTGATATTCTCTAGGGACACATACAATTCTTACTGACAGATAATTATCATATATATTATTTTACCTGGAATTTTATTTTTTGCCAAATGTGAGGCACAATAAACTGCTTCAAGAAGCGTTCATCTTCACTCCAGAAGAGTCGGATGTCAGGGATATTGTACAGGATCATGGCCAGCCTCTCCAACCCCAAGCCAAACGCCCAGCCAATTTTATCTTGAGCACCAGCTGCAATAAACAAACAAACAAGATAAAAATTCAAGAGCTTAATTTCACAACATGAAAAATTGCTGAGAAAATGTTCACCAATTTACCAAGGAAGAAAAAAAAAGGTGAAGTGGCAAGACAGAAAAGCCTACACACAACTGCAAATGCTAGATCTAAAGGCTGCAGGACAGCTCCTACTTCCATCAAAAACTGCACCAAGACTGGGCATATCACTGAGTCCAGGAACCAAAAATGGTAATAAAATAAAGCCACACCCTTGGCATCCTGTGTCCAGTGCTTCAGAGAGACTTTAAGAAATGCTGCATAATGCTATACACCGCTTCCCTCTACTATCCTTAGATCTGAGCATTTCACACCCAATTCAGTGATGCTCGATGCAACATGTAAACACGAATTTCCTGTTCAGAATACTTCACTTGGGCTGACAGACCAGGCCAAGCCTACACAGCACTAAAATCATTACCAACATCTGAAAGGATCAAAATTGCCTCTTTCGAGGCATCTAGAAGAAACTGGGCAATGGGATGAGAGGCGCTGCTGCATTTGCATCACACTTCCAACCAGGGAACTCCTGAGCCGCAGCCCCTGGGACAAGTCCCTGCTCCCACATACACAAGTCTCTTTTATGCTGCACTAAATATAAAAAGACAAGAATATTTAATACAGAAGAGATGTACAGATATTAATGATTAATGATGCAATGTTTCTGTCAGGAAAGTAAATATTCATACCTTGCTTCACTTACGGGGCAGGAGCATTCAGTCATTAAACAGGGATTTTTAAACCATTAAACCAGAACCAACTCCATGCTTAGCCATCATCCTGCTGATTTTGAAATAAGCTGAGAGCCCAGCATCTCTGGCAAAGGCCCAGAGCTTTTTAAAACTTAAACAAATGCCTAAATAAACACAGCTGAAAGGACACATGCATGTGTGACAGACTTGACTCTCCACCATCAACACTGGCAGAGTGCTCCTGAGTCATATAGTATCACTGTACATCTCACAGCTATCCAGCTAGACCAAGACCATACCTGTCCGTCCACCGCCCCCCCCCCCATTAATTTAAACTCTAATTGTTTTGGAAAATTGGACTCAACAGCTTCCCCATCATCATGCAGGAGCCTGGAAGCAGAAGCCTTCTTTCTCACCCCTGTCTCTGCTATCAGAAAGGAGACAGCTCCTGTACTTTGGGCATTGATGACATCCTGGGGTATGCTGTCACTTTCAATGCAGAGACAATCCAGTCCAAAGTCCTGTTTAAATAGAGGCAGGCATAATGAGCCTGGGAAAAGAGACACAGTCATCACTTTGATTCTTTGAATTAATTTGAACCTGTCTATTTACCTAGAATACGAAGTCCTCAGCAGAACCCCTCTGTGCCTCATCTGCAACATCAACAGTACTGCACTGCCACAGGAACGTGGTCAACTTCGTTACAGTACTTCCCAGAGGAGTCTGGATATTCTGCCTTCTCTCTTCTTGCATGCTCATAGGCAAGATTTTGCACTTTCTGACCTTTGAAAGCAGACAGTTTATCAACGGATTTGTGGAAGTCCTAACTGGGCACTGGGTGTGAACTCAAAAGGTAACCTCAGAGCTGCTCAAACTAGTATGTTCACACCTACCAACCAACAGACTTTGACCTAACCTGACCTTGGCAACCTACAATCCACATTACCTTACATAAACACTTGGGCAATTTGCTACTGCTGATTGAGTTATTTTTAGAGAAAGGATAATGACTACACAGAATGAATTGAAATCTGTGTTTGGGAAAGATTTTGAGCTTTGACTTTATGTGTAGATGATAAACTATTTCTTTTCCAACCTGAAATTATTACCTCTCTCTTTACTCCAGTATATAAAAGTAATTATATTTTTATGGCTATGAAAAAGGGAAAATAATTCATTGCAATGGTGTTACTTCCCTAAACTTCCAGCTTCTCTTTAGATCATCAACTCCTCTGTTAGTAGCAAAACTCCTACTCATTTCATAAATGCCAGACTTTCATACATGTATGGACATTTCTGAAGACTGATTAAGACAATCCATACCCTCCTCTAGAAGTAAAGTAGAGCACCTGGAGAAATATTCATGAAGGTTCTGAATCTCAACAGAGGCATTAAACCTCAAACTAAAAGATAGTGTCAATGTTGATTATTTCACTGATGCTCATTTAAGTATGTATGATAGGAGGTGATGATCCACCTTCCACATTACTGATGATTACTGGTATAGGGAACAGGAAAAAAAAAGGATATGACAGAAGATGAGCAGAATGGGTGTATATTCTGATAAGCAGAGCTATACACTTAAGATTTGTGCCAAAATGCCAGACTACAGGGACCTGGTGGGGCAGTCATACCATAAGTGCTTGAAAGAATACAGATCAATGGATACAGCTTTCCTGACACACGAGCTTTCCCCAACTGGCCCTCAAAGGTTTGTATGCTGCCACACTTCTGCTGCCTCATGTGAAAAACTTGACAAACCCACCAGAATAAAAGTGCTGACAGCTTTGCACGTCAGGTAGTCAAAGTTGTAAAAAAAAAGGATAAAACACTTTGATTGACTTTCCACATTGGGGCCTCAGATAGTCCAATCTGACTCCAGAAGGTTGCATCATCACAGCTGAGTCTTACATGGGAGCTCAAGAGTCTTTATCTTCCTTGAGAAGTCATATCTATCTGTCTTGCTCTTAAGCTTTGAGCCCAAATGAATTAGTTCACACTTAAATGTGGACGAAGCAAATCATTCTCCAAAAAATGTTGGTAAATGAAAGCTAAATTTGATCAGCCAGGATGGGAAGCTTCACAACTACTCATTGAGGCATATATAATGACCTGCCAGAACTCATGTATTATATGCCACTGAATCCTCAGAAATACCCACAGACAGAAATGTTTACCCTCTCAAGGAGTGTGAGGCAAAACATTTTGCACTGTACAAGATTTTAAAGACATATTTTGCAACACAGTAGTAGAAACAGGTTGACAAAACTTTTTTGTTATACACTTCAGTCACACTTACTCTTATATCTATGCTGGCTTTTCCTTAGCATTTTTCACTACTCCTGTAAAACTGCCAATAAAGAAATCTTTCTTTCAATAGAGCCTAAATTGGGACTTCAAATTGTTATACTCAGCAGTTACTGAGAAGTGAAAGAAATTAAATTTTGATCTTGGATTGAGGCAAAGTCAGGAGCACAAAACAGCCTGCATACAAGGTGTTCTTCACAAAACGCCCCAAAATTAATATACCCAAAGTATGTGTAGCTGAAAGCTGGGATGAGTTCCAGAAGCAAAGATCTGAATTTGATCTCCTGCTTTCAGTCCAAGCCATGGCTGTTAATTCAGGAACTAAAATGGTGGGAAGAGAGGTGAGCAGATTCTCAAGGATACACAGACTACACATCATGTTTTATAAAATAAATCAGTGCTTCAAACTGTGTAGAAAGTAAGTTATAGACATAATGAACATGTGACTTCACACAGACCAACAGAAATTCCTGAAACAAAGACCTATGCCCACTTTTGAGTTTTATGTGATTAATGGACAGCTTATGAACATGGTTTTGAAAAACAGCGTCTGCAAAATAAATATTTACTTATCGCTAGAACTGCATATTCTACATGAGAGCCACAGTAATGGGTAAGCCATGTTTACCCATGCTAAAAATAAGCCATTTCAAATTATTTTCTGCTTCAGACAAAATTCCCATGTGTTGGGAGTCAAAGGTTTTAAAAAAATAAAATATTAAGGTGTCAGTCTAATACAGAAGAGCTCCTGAAATTGCAAGGTCAGGTGCCTGAGATGCTATGCAACTGATGCCAAAAAGCTTACTGAAGTTTCTTTCTGAACTGCTCTCTTCAGTGAAAGCAAAAATCAAAACTGTCATATTATTCTCTAACTCAGTTAAATTGATGCATTCAGGCTCCCGTGTGCAATTCAGTTTAAATTACCTCCTAAAATAAGGACTTGGCTTTCAGACTATGCATGCTAAGTATGCTACTCCTCAAGAACTCAAGAAAAGAAGTAAACATTCAATTATGCCTATTCTGTGGAAAAAGAACTTATCTTTCTAAATCTCATATGTGGAATAATTTTCTAACAATAATAGTCACTTTGAGACCACAGCTTTGTCTCCTGGGTCAGACTGATCTGTTCTGTTTGCTCCACTTAAAAACTAAGTAAAAGAACTTTAAAGGCTTTGATTGAGTTTTTAATATGTATGTTTATTTTTGTTCCATAATCACAATAGCTGGGTACATACTAAAGGAACAGCCTATGTAAAAAATTCACCCAGGGAAGCCATCCACCAGATTCAACTTTATTCTAATATGTAATTAACGTACATTCTACCATATTACCAATGTTTCACGAGGTCAAATAGCTGGAATGAAAATGTTTCTGTTAGGGAGAAATGGATGACCAGAGCAGAAGAGAACAGGAAAACTAGATTAGCAAGAGTGAACGAAAGCAACAAAAAGGAAGAACTTTCCCTATTTTTTCCCACCTTGGATTGACACTTTTGGTTTCTAATTCTTTATCTTTCTACTTCTGAAGTTATGAATTCTTCAGTCCTCCTCCCCTGCTCTTTTCCATCTTCCTGTATTTGCCCAAGTCCCCCTTTCCCATTCCTACAAGCCCTCCTAAGCATTCACAACAAAATCAATGACAAAACCACCATTAAACAGAATCTTACTTCAGATATTTTTTCAAAGTTAGTAACCATTCACTGCAATAACATTTAACCTTTCAAATTATGTAAGATAAAGTATTCAGTTATCTCCCAAGTGAAATCCAAGATACTAGTCATTAACTACAAACACTTTAATGGTTTATAGTCTTCCTTTTTCTCTCTACTTCAGCTAACATATCAAATGGCTTGCTTAGTTTTTGAGGTTTTTTTTTTCCTTTACCCCTGCATATCTCAATCCTGGACATTCTCCATGGAGGACAGTGCAATTTGCTGTACTAATTTATGCCATAGAGCAAAACATGTATTGCCTCTTTGGGTCTATTTCCCCTGGCTCTGCCTGCACGCTTCAGTACTGCCCATTTTGTTGTGTGTATGTAAAAGCAAATTCTGATTCCTTTCATAAGGAAAGGAAAACTTTTCAGGCTAAGCTGGATTTTGAGGTTTTGGGTCTTTTCATATCTTTTAGTACTGTTAAATCTCCCTAGATATTGGAGCCACGTAGATTTGAAAAAAGTAAGAGCTATAAAGATATACATGAGGGGCTGCCACTTGGAAGAAAAACAAATCTACAGTCCAGTTCAAAAATTGAATTGTGAATCTCAATTTTTCAGGGGTATAAGTACAGCTAGACAAATGCACTCTATATATATTCATTGCCCTCAGATGCAACTTTCTTGGCAAAATTTCACCAATACCAATGGTGACTGTTTTTTGTCTTATGAAATGATCTCTTCTTCAAGAACAGGCAGCGCAAGGAACAAGAACATAAAGATCATCACAATGTGATACAATGTGCAAGAGACTAGGATGGATATCCTCAAAAGACACAGAGGCAGCAGCTTATGTATCATAGCACAGGATGTTATTAGCATCTGATTTATATTCCTGTTCAAAAATCAGAATCGCCAGAACACCTGATATATTAAAAAGTTAAAACCTGTGTTCAGCTGATAGCAGCACAGCCTCATGGTTACTCCAAAAGCCTGACACAGCAAAGTAAATCCAACTTTTACAGGCAGGGACTGACACCACATTTTGTGTTTCTACAACATCTACCATAAAGAAGCCTTAGGCTCATGACTGGGGTTCTTTGACTCGACAATATATGAAAATAAAAGACAGGTATGGTTTATGATTTAACGACTACACTCTTCTGCTGCAAACTCATTCATTGGAAGAAACTCACAAAAAGCCTCGTGATCACATAGGCATCACTTGCCTTATAACTGGGGTTAGGATAATAATCCAATTCTAGAATGATTTAGGCAAGACACATAATAAATGTAAAACGTTACATTTCAAAATCTTTCTGTCAATAGTAGCTAAGCATTCTGACGGTAAAGCTATAAAAAGATTTCATACTGAAGTACATCATATATACTCCAACACAATGAACTCCAACATAATCCCACTACAGTGCTTCATGGCAGTTCTGACAATGTTCCAGGTACACATAATTAATTCATTTCAAAACATCACAACAGAAAAGGTACCAGTGTACCTAAACACATTGTCATAAAGCACAGCCTGGAAAAATCTTTGTTCGGAAGCACTACCTCCGGTTTTCCTTTCTTCTTACTGGAGAACTACTTAACCAGTCCTGTGCTATAACAGTTTGAAGGGTGTTTCTCACTTCTGCTCACAAAGGGCTCTTCAAAGAGTGACTGGCTTCCCAAGCCGTGCCTGCTTAACTGATCTCGCATCCAAAAAATTCGACCATTGCACGTTCTGGGGCAAAATCATCTTTGTCAACAGGTCTCATGCTATTTGAAGACATGGATATGTTTTAAATACATAATTACAGGAAGGAAGACTATATCAGAGACACTACCAAGTGACATTTGCAGACAATATCAGAAAAGGAATCTCTTGCATTTCTCTCTACTTTGTTCCTGAATATAGCGTTTGTAATTGGTGTTTGTCAATCTGTTCACCTGCAAATATCTTTATCTGCACCTATAACATACCTATGGATGCTCAACTAGTCTCCTGGTACATTTCATACACAAGGCACGAATGAAAGGGAAAGTATACAGCTGTAGCATTAATGGAAGCCTCAGGAAACGATGTAGTGAGCTATGACCTGCTTTTCTGCCTGGGCCTAAAATCTCCTGTTTCTTCTCTCATGCCTATGTTCCCAGGAACACCAAGATGGAGCAAAACCTGAACTTACAAATGAGTTTCTTTAGCTTGTATTACGCTGCTTGCCTTCTATGCAGCCACAACTCTTTGAGCTGCATCACCTGGGAAAGGACTTGAGCTGTACCAAACCCTGTTCCTGCTCAGTGACACCATGGAATGGCACTGCCAAGAGCCCCAGCACTCTTCTGGGGCAGGAACAGAAGGGCTTTCCTCAAGGCTAGAGTTCTCTCTCCTATTCAGTTCATCTTTTGAAAACATACCTGGTCATTATCAACTTGATGGCTATTACTGTATTCTCTTTGGATTTGAGGAGGCTTCCAAGCAGAAGCAGAGATAATCTGCATGAAGATGCTGAGCAGAAGCCTGATTCTGGGGGACACCATTGGCTACTTACGCACTACACATTGCTGGGAATCTGGTCTGAGCCAGACCCTTCAGCTCTACTGTAAATGGCAAAAGACAATCACGAATAATTATTCACTCTATCATAAGACATGTGCAGACAAAACATGTAACTTTTCAACAGGTAAATCAGATTAGATTATTTTGATCCTCTCTGCCTGCTTCAGCTTCAACTTTTATCATGAAATAAGCATTCCTGTATAATTATGATGAAGAGAACAAAAATCATTCATCTCAGAGTAATCACCACACATTAATTTATCTTTTGGATTTCTTACTCAGATTTCTTTTAATTAGTTTCATCGTTTCTAATAGCCTCTTTCATGATTTAGGAACTCATATGACACAAATACAATGGAAATTACATTTTGAGTACTCTCCTGTCCTCATCTCCCTCTTCCTGCACTGCACAAGGTGCCTATAGTCACTTTTTAAAAGATTTATAATTTATTTCATTTATTTCAACTCTTCTTATTCATCAGTAACATTACAGGATCACAGCCAGACCTACGTGCTCTTCTTGCTTACAAGTAGAACATTTAGTTACAGACTTCTTTAAAAAAATTAAGCTACCATGTTCATATGAAACAGGTGAAAATAAAATATTGAAGAGGAAGTAATTGTTCCTTAGAGTTCAAATTTACTCTTTTTCCTCTCCTTTCTAATTCACATTAAACTCCTGAGTTCTGGCAGCAATGTGTTTATTTCTAAAAAATAACAATTTCTAAAAAAAAGTAACAAAATGTTTTATAATTTGCCATAAAGTGGTTGAAGGAATTTCACACAATACAGTATTAGAGCTTCTACACTACTGCAGTTGGAAGAAATATAATGAAGTCCCATTTAAATTCTACAAGAACAGCTTAGGAAAAGACACAAAAAGAGGTTTTGGTTGAGGTCCTTGAAATAATTTGTGGAAGCACCTTAGTTGTACTTCTGGCAGAGGCTTCTTGACCTTTCTTGCCATGCAGCTGACAGGGCATGTAAAAAGATGATGGAAACAGATGCAGAAGCAATAAAATATACAAGTGAATAGATTATGCTCTGCAATTCTTTCTAGCAAAATGGCATGACTGTAACAACCCTACAGTAAATGAAATCAATAGAAAAGGAAAAGAATCCTACAAGAACTTGCTTTTCCTTCAGGGACTAATATCTTGGCAAGATAGCACTGCTCTTCTATACCTTCAAAATTAAGTTTATATGTAGTCGTTGGATATACATTTTTAAATCCCCCTTTTATGCTATCTACCTCTAATGACATTTCCTAGCAAAGTGTATCAATAGCAAAATGTCTCATTTTACATGGAAGGCCATTTTCCCAGGTATGATGGGCATTGCATATACATGGCAAGTATATGCTTTGCTAAAATGAAAACCAAAATATTACCTTGTTAGACAACAGCAATGTGTCCACAACAGAATGAACTGGTAAAACTCGTTTTTTGGAAAGTTTGAAGAGATTCTTCTTAACAATGTACTTTTTCATCAGCAAAAGATCTGGGCATCACCCTTTTCCAGCAGCAAGAAGTTGGCTCTGCTGGTATGAAGCACATCTACAGCACACCTACACTGGCCAACCTCTCCTGTCCCGGGCTGGGGAGTGACACCCACACACAAGGTATGTGTTACAATAGATTATGTGGTACACTAAATTATTGATACACTGATGATGTCCAGCTGGTGCTGTACACATGCTTATGTAAACATGTTAGCATCCCACAGACCATCTCTCGACGTATTATGGGAGTTACAGCTGGTGAGTAGAGTTATACCACTAACAGCCAGATACGAAGGGAATGCTCATTGCAAAAGGATGGGCTGCAGGAGAACCCCCGTGCCTCAGGACCTCAACAACTAAGAAAAAAAGAAGGGTCATTGTAATTGGTGACTCCCTTTTGTATGGTA
>JAOTQQ010000012.1:66698363-66713468 GCA_026546715.1 Gallinago undulata
GCTTTGGCAGGGGAGTTGGACTAGATGATCTCTATGGTCCCTTCCAACTCCAAAAATTCAGTGAAATTCAGTGAAACCCCATAACTACCCTCTCCCTAGATATACATATTGTATAGAACAGTTCACTCCTTTACACAGGGACCAACACCACAAAACAAAACAGCTTTATTTAGTTTTGAAGGAGGGAATTTCCTCAGAAAAGATGTTCAAAGAAGGCAAAGACTACCACATAAAGCACTCCAACTTCCACAGCTGCTTGAAAGAAAAAATCATGATTCTCCTACTATGTTCACGTAAACTCTTAACTATATCTAATATTTTGTATGTATAATAATTACAGAGGTATGCACACACAGAATTACTCTACAAAGCCTGTAATTATATTACACTGATGACTCATAAGAATGTGATGATATACAACAGAATGTCTCCATTTTTCAGTTTTCAATTTAAAACAACCAGGAAATGGCCCTCAAAAGTGTGCCTTAATACAACACTTGGCGTTTCGATGAAATCTTCACATATTCTGAAATGCTAGAATTAAGGTTGCCTGAGGAACACTAAGACACTCTCATCTTAGAAATACATTACAATGCTGTCTTCAATGAGACAAACAAGTATAAATCTTTCCACAAGACTTTGTTCTGTTCAGCACAGCAAAGAGGCAATGGTTAATGATCCCTACTTGTGCTCCTTGCATTGCCGAACACGTTCCCCAAGTGTCTTATGCACTGAGCAATATTCAAGCAGAGCTCTGAAGAGACATTCTTTCTTTTATGAGCTTCCCAATGAAGCGTTCAGACCCACAATATCTAAAAGCTTGAAAAATATTAAGGACTTCCTTTCCTTCTTCCTCATGTCTCTGTGAGTTGAGGAAGTATTGCTGCCTCCTGTGTTGCAGACTGGGAACCTGAGCACAGAGACTTAAAGATCAAAAGCATCTATTAATTTTTCCCCCAATCTGAGATACCTGGGACCTCATGTTTCTGAGCACCAAGCATTACACAGTGTTTAATATGTTCAAAGTACAGCTCCCTATTGCTGCAGCTGTGAGCATTCAACACTTCTGCAAATCAGACCCCAGGGTCTCAAGTCAGACACTGAGACAACAAAAAGCACACAGTGAGCAGCCACATGTGAAAATTTTAAGTTAGATGTTCCTACACTGAACTAGGAACTTCTTTACTCAGGAAGGAAGAGAAAGCAGAGCAGCGTTCAAGCACACAGACTGTCCTTTCCTGCTGTCATTAAAGACACCACTTTCACGCTTTCCAACTACTGTCCTAGTGAAACAGAGGCTTGCAAGAGCAGCATCCTCCACCCAGCAGTCCCAATTCAACCACAGAGGAACGATCATCCTGGGAAACGAATCAAATAGCAGTCCTTCACAGGAGAAGTAAACATAGCAATATCCTTTGCCTCCTAAACTGCCCCCCCACCCTCCACCTCTCTCCCCCCGAGATTCTGACTTGGCAACCAAGAAGGTTTTTCTCTCTCTTGCTGGGATGCAGCATGGAGGTTTCAAGGGAGCGGGCCTCCTGCATCCTGGAAAGGCGCTGATGGATGCAGAGAGCCTGACTCAGCCTGTGCCCAGCTCAGGGTGGATGTGGGACAGGTCCAGCTGACACCACGTCATGGGACCACTGAGCCTGCACTGACTGCGAGTTCCCAGAGGAAGCCAGAGCCAGACAAACTCCTGTGGATAAATGTGTCTGAACCCTTCACCCAGGCAGTGCTTTATCTTACTCACAGGCACCACCTCTGAGAAAGAGCACACTATTTACTAAACACAGGTACATAACTCTGGGATGCCTTTTTTTTCCCCTCCCAAAACAAAAGCCTCCTTCAATGAGCAATCAAAACTGTAAATAAGGTGGGCTAAAGATGTAATTAGAATTGACTAGAAGTTGATTGAAAACTACAGGAGTATATAATCAGAAGCTCATTGAAGACAACAGAGGAAAAAAACAAACACGGACTTCAGTAAGGTATGGAAAAGTTTTTTCCTCACCAAAACCCATCTTGGTCCATGCACAGGGCAGGGGGCAGAAGACAGACCACTGTCTTGTTGGTGAAAGAGACAGCCTCAAGTGTATAACTGGTGTGTATGTATGTGGGTATCACAGTACCTCAGTGGGAAAGATCCAAGCTTCACTCAGTGAGTTTTGTATCTTCCTCACAGACTATATGAATGGAAATATTCTGATATATATACAACATAAAAGCAAGGTTACTGCTTTGATTACACGGTATTTTAATTTGCTGTTAAAATATTTTAAGGAACTAAAAGAAAAGACTATTCATCTGCTTTTCTTTCTGGAGGAATAAATATATTAAGAAAAATAATTTCACTAGCTCAGTTGAAAAACTGCAATTTAAACTCCCTTATTAAAGAGATTCCTTTCTCAAAAAAAAAGAGTTCACTAGTTCTCCAACTAATGTTCCTTTTTCACAGTGGGTAATTAATCTGTTGTTATGCACCAAAGTTAATTTTGGAAAGGTAATGCCACTGACACTTAAAGAAATTAATGATAAAAGAAATATTACACACCCTAATTCTATAATTACTATGTAATGACAATTAAAGAAATACTATTTTCCACCGGGAGTTTTTTTAAGAGATAGATAAAGGGGCTGCCGTGCTTCTAAGATCAAATTTTGTCTCTTATAGATATCAGAAATATAATTAAAAGAAGACTCTTTCTAGACAAGAAACCTACAGATAGTTTTTCATTACATCTTGTTTCCCTTTCAGTTTGAAAGTTGACAACAATTGCTACAGAAACTCCTAACTGTGTCTGGTAATTTTTGCTCTGCACTCATTTAGAGAAGTCCATGTTGAATACCAGTCCCACTTGTCAATAGAGGAGAATCTGAAATATATTAACATTTAGTTTTACAGGACAGATACTAATTGGGCTGTTATTTTGTCCCTGTGTAAATTTTCAGTGACCTTTCAAAAAAAGAAATAGCAAGTCAATAGAAACGGTTTCTTCTTGACTTTCTTCACTCTCTTTTTAATTATTTTTTTTAAAACAGCAATCTGAAGTTTCTTAATCCCTTTCTAGCTACATACAGTTTCATGGGGGTTTTTATATATGTTTTTTTATATATATTTTTTAAGTTAGAAAGTATAAGTAAGGAGGTTTTGTTCTTTTTTTTACTTTTCATTTTACTTTAATGGAGGTTTTCTAAGTTGCTACCTCAACTAACATATTCAATATTTAAAGCAAACATCAGATTTTCCAGCACAAAGTATCCTAAGAATTCATTCTCCTCCTCACCGTCTCCCTCTCCCAGGAAATGGAAAAAGAAAACACCACAAAATGAAAACACAGAGGGGTCAGCTTTCGGCAGCTGATGCACATTCGCACATCTTGTGAAGAAAGAACTGAGCACATCTAATCAGTTTATCTACATATACCCACTGAACTTACTAAATAACTGTATTTGTAAATACAAGTTTTATCAATATAGCTGTGGATAAAGACTGAATCAGCCCAAATCCTATTACTTGCTCTGCACTCTACCACTGTCTGCTTGACATCCTTTCCCTCCAGTAAGCCAGGGGTCTTGCTAATATTAAAGACAATGCAAACCCACAGCCATTTCAGAAGGTGGTGTAGCCTGCTCTAGCAATACTCTGACTCTTTCCTGAAAGCAAAAGAAGATTGAACACAAACACACACAGTACGGGAAGCAAACAGGAGAAATTAAAAGTCTAAGTGCAGTTGCAGAGCCACAACCTCATCGGGATTACAGACATGGTGGGACAGCTTATTTTACTGGAGTGAGATGGGTACAGGTGTTTTTGGGAGAGATTTAAAACTTGACTGAACAAAGCCCTGGGCAACCTGTTCTGCCTGGGCTTGCTTTGATCAGGGGGTTGGACCACAGACCTCTGGAGGTCCCTCCCCCTACATCCTAGGAACTGGTAAGGAAAATGAAATTGTGGCGATTCTGTTGAATTATAATATTTTAATACCAAGTCATGCCTGTGCAAGTATGATTTTGTGTATGTGTGTACGTGCATGTAATTCTTTGTTAGGAAAATCATGCTCAATCTTTGGTAAGGAAAAAGCACAAAAAAACTCTCTCAACAGAAAACTTCATGTATAGCTATTGAACAGGATTTCAGTGGATTTAAAAAGAGTCTGGAAGACTGTATCATAACATTGTCCCAAAACATGGAGGTAAAACATGACTATATGATATTCTTTCTCAATAGATTATATTTTAAACCAACATGCTCTGAGGTCATTTACATGCAAACTCTGTCAATTCTTCCTGCAGTGAATGGTTAAGCATGTAATTCTGGGTAGATGAACTGCATGCTTTTTATGTGACAATGTTTTAAGTAGCATTTTTGGCTTGCCTTCCTCATGAAATCACAACCAGAAGAATTTCAAGGCACAGTGGACAAACTAGTTAATATTTAACACAGCTCTTGGAATTATGGCATCATTTCACAGCTGAGAAAGAGAAGAGCTCTGACATCTCCTTTAAAAACAACTGCTCAATTTCTGGGTGCCCGTCCCTGGGCTTTGGGGAATTGTGAGACCTAACAAGCTCCTTCCATAAAGGTTCTGCAAACTGGCTATTAATTTACAATACATTCAAAGAACTCTTAGTTTTGCAATCCATCACTCAATACAGTCTTTTTGTTTTTAAATGTAAACAAAACTCCATACATGCACTCACACACGCCTTTGAGAATACTGCAGTGGGATGTTTACAGTCAACAAAATAAAAATGTGAGATTTTAGGGGTTCCCACAAGTTACTAAAGATATAAGATGTCCAGTTACACAAGACACTAAAGTTTGCATAGGATTACCTAACATGGTGCTCAGTTCCACACCCTATAAAATGTATGCAATCCCAGCAAATAACGTTAAGTAATCTTTTTTGCCTTCTTTCCTTAGGTCTTCACAAATAATTATTTGGATTTTACTTAAATATTTTGGAAAGCAGAAAAATCTGCCAGGAATACAATACTTCACATCATAATCCTGATATAAATCATCATTCACTCAAATCAAATAGATCCTGATGGAAACAAACAAAAATTCCGGGTCCTCTGGTCCTTTCAGTTGTTCAGCAAACACTGCATTGATTTTGATGCTACATTTTCATTAATATTCTAGTTCTGAAACTCTCACAACACTGATTGGAGCTTGCTTTCTGCTGCAAAAAAAATAAGCATGAAAGGATATGTCGTAACACCTACTAGAAAAGCAAATAAAATTTTAAAAAGGACAAAGCAATGCATGCTGTTGTGGTTAAATTCCCTTGACATTTCTATAATCGTGTTATTACAGTCTGAAAAAAAAAAAAAGAAGTCTGTAAAGGTACCCAGATACTAATTAGCAATTCCATGTTTAAGTATCTATTTGTTACTTGGAAACTGGCCATTTCCATACTGTGCAGTGAGTTTGGATTGAAGTTGAATATAAGAATCAGTAGGAATTATCAAATCAATGCACAGGTACGTAAAACTTACTAGACCAAAGGGGATTACACACTGCAACTCCTCCATCACTAATAAGGGATTGCAACATTGATAATGCCAAGCAGAAAACTCCCTTAACAAGGCGACCTCACCATCTGTCTCATCTCAAACCCAAAGGGAATTAAACAATAAACGATAATAATTTTCCAACAGTGATGCAGCAGTGCAGAGTGGAGGACAAGAACCAGCTAGAGCCTCGAGACCAATGTTTATGAAGAGTTTTATAGCATAGTTCTTTACATTTTCTTGCAAACACCAAGCCTTAGGGAAGTACTACAATTAACCCTCCCTTAGAAATTATGACATTTGAAGCATACTACTAATTTCCTCAAAGAAAAAAAAATCATTAACTAAGTGAATAACACAGCTCAAAATTATTCATTTCTAGAACTGATGTCTGAATCATGAAAATACACTTCAACAGAAGCTTCTGTACTCTGCTCCAACTTTGAAGCTCTTGAATTTCCAAATGTATTAAATTCTACACAACAATGCTGAATTAGCAGAATCTTAATTCTACAGTTTTAAATTACTTCATCTAATCAATTACATATGTGTACTGTTTGTAAGGAATTTGTTATGATAAACGGAACACAAGTTAGAATCCAGAACATGCATTTAAAATTCTTAAATAGTCCATTTTATCAGAAGACACTGAGACTGTAAGACTTACTCTATAACTTAAGATTAGCCATATATGAAAAAGCAGCACTTAAAATATATGATTGTGAGTGTGCAGTATACTGTACATATGGGAAAATAAGCATCATCAACTTTTGCCTTGTCAGCTAACTGCTAAGCATTCCTGGCTAGAAAAAACCACATGCAGTATTTGGTTATCACACTTATCTACTGTAGGTTTTTCCCATGTTTCTCCAATACAAATGTTACTGGTCCTGAAACAGAAGAGGGAGATGGACCACTGCTCAGCTGGACCATAGAACTTGCTAACTTTCTTTTCACCATGTCTTTTTCATTAACATACTTTTAAAATATGCATACCTCTAAGAATGCAAACCACAAAATACTTATAGTTGCACAGGAGTGATTTGGTATTAAAATATTATAAACTCGACAGAATCATCACAATTTCTTTTTCTTTGTCAGTTTCTAGGATGTATTATGCACCAGTTGTGCATAATTATAAGAGGTTTTGACTTCTAAGCACTGTTTTCATCATCGTTCCCTGCTTTCCTGAACAATTTAAAAAGTCATCAGCCATTAAAATACAACCAGATTAATCAAGGTGTCCTCAGATAATTATCACGTGAAGTTTGCACATATGTTAACATAAGCTTGCTTTCTACAAAATGTATGTAATTCCCTTAAGTCAGATAAGATACGCTCTAAGGCATAGTGATGCTTGAATGAACGTAAACCTTCTTACTTGTTGTTGTTACAATAGAAATAGAAGCTCTTATTGAACTCTAAGAATCATCAGCAGCAGATTTCAGTACATATTAATTTTGAGTTCTCAACAATCAAAGGAAATAAATAGGGCTTGCCTAACCAGAAATGTATTCAGCTATTAATTTGCTATTTGTATTATTTGTTAAACTATTATTTTCATAGAAAAAAAAAACTATAGAAAAGTACAACACCTCATTTTGGATTTAAAATAAATCCTCTACCGATCTGTGCAACCTAGAATCAAAATTAATAGGCTTCTAAGATTTATGTAAAAAAGCTCTACTCTGAAACAGGCTTGTAGTTTATGTGCTGTCAATTGGTGAGAGCTGGAACTTGCACATGAGAGGCAGAACAAAAGATCACCAAACACAAGAGCACAAGATGGAAAACAAAACGAGAGGTAAAAAGCAAAAAAAAAACCCCAACTCACATTTGCACAGACTGGACTGCATAACAAGCTCAGCTGGTGTGAATTAGTATAAAAGCTCCTCCAACATCAGTGAAGCTGTGCCAATTTAGACTAGATAAGATCTAAGCTGTCATTAGCCAAATGGCAAAATAAAAAAAAAAAAAAATGGCCCAGTTGTTATTTATTCCAATTTCTATGCACGTGCACACAAAAATATACCATTGGCTTCACCACTGCTATTCCTAGTTTCTCACAGCATAATTAGGAGAAGAATCAAAAGAATTGTGTTTCCACAGGTTTGCTCATAAACATCTATTGACTGCACAACTGCTTGAGCTATCCAACAGCATCCTGTAACAACATCTCAAATCAGATTAAATTCACTTTACTTCAGATTTCATACAAAACCCAGAAAGTCAGGCCAGGCAAAGCAGGAGGATTTCTGCCAAGCTATAATTTTTATCAGAAGCCATATGACAGGCTTTGGAAAACTTAACTCTTAAAGAAGTAAAAAGTTCAAGGCTTGTAAGCACATAGAGAAGACCAAGAACAGCAGGAACAGGCCAGTGCCATCCCCTTCCCCAACACAGGGAGATGGAAGGAAGTTTGGACCAGCATCTGTGCTTCATCACTCTCCGACTTCTCACCAGACAGAGGAGTCTAGCCATTACACAGTTTTCCACTGCTGGTATTAACCTAATCACAGCATGACGAAGAAGCTGAATTCAGTAAAATTGCTAGCCACATTGTTCATTCCTTGTTTTAGCTTTAATCAATATTTATAATATGTTTAGACAATCCTTTCAGAGAAACAAAATAGCCCTTCCTCTGCCCCTTTTGCTACAGGAGAAACCGCAAGAAACAAAAGCTAAAGGTACACAGGCCACTTCTTGAACAAGCCAATTCAGTTGCTAACTCTGTTCTAGGCAGGTCAAAAGATAACTCCAGGAAGAACAATTTATCCCACTTCTTTCTTGCTGAGGTAAACCAGCCAGCTCTGCTACAGCTAGTCTGTTTGTGGCAAACATATCTTGAGGATTTACTCATCTGCCAAGATTGCAGAACACACCTGCTTCTTCCAGTGACCCAAAAAACTGGTGTCCTAGTCCCCAATCTTCTGCTCCTACCACTAATCTCAAGATAAACTCATCATTATGGCAGCTTTATTAGACCAGCTAAAATTGGCAAATCTACCACAACTGCGTACCGATCCACGCAAATTTTTGATCTCAAAATTCACAGTCACACAGACATGCTATGATAGAAACTGCAAAGTCTGACTCTACTGATCCTTACTCTCTCCAAATCCACATAGTGCATGTAAGAAAGGAAAACGAATTTACACAACTGCACTTCAAGCAATGCACACGAGTAACTACAAAGATGTAACTGTTCTCTGTCCTTAAACTGTTCCTTATTCTATGACCATGAACACTGCCAGAAAACCCCAAAGCCTACCCCAGAGTAAAATCTGGACAAAAAACTTCAAAAAGACTACTTGCAAATATCTCCTGCTCCTGCCAGCTAACACTGAAAAGAGAAGGTAGAAACTCTGTATTTCATATCCATTGTAAAGTCACTCTGCCAACCCAAACTATTCTGTGATTCTGATTGTGCCAAAAAGGAACACAGTACAAGGAGATGATTAAAGGAAAAAGAATAGTATGTTGCAGAAGAGCACTGAAGATACCAAGCTTGACAGTGTTTGATTGAGCCAAGAAACATACACTTGGATCCTCAATATCACTAGGGAACTCTTCTATGTATTTGCCACAGTTGATGGGTTCGCGTTAACAATTCTAAAAATTTGATCTAAAAGATTAATAAAATGTAAGACGAGTGAAAATTATCAATAAAGATTTAAAAGTATCCCAAAAGCTTACAGTGGTCTCTTAAGGTAGCATAAGTATAGGCTTCACCGGTGAAATAAAGGCGCAAGGCTATCACTCAGGTTGTTAAATGGAGCCTGTCAAAAAAAAGCCAGGTCTGATTAATTCAACAGCAGCAGCCAAATCCATCTGGTGCTCAGTGACCATCCAGAAAGTACTTACAAGCTTCAAAGGACTGAGTTACTATGGCACATCCTCAAGATATATACACAAAATCATTACTAATCAATTTTTATTTTCTAAGAAGTTTTCTTTGGCCTTCAACCTTAAAGCTCAACTGTTTGACAGCAATGGTTTGTTGATGAATTCAGAGTGAAAGGGTGCTAAGGGGGTACTTCTGAAGCCAATGGTAAACACTCTGCACCCAGAGCCATCCTGGTTCTAATTTTGTAAGAGTGTTCAATAAAGTGTCTTCCAACAGCTGTGCTTTGGGGGAGCACAGACATAACAAAAAGCAGCTGCACATCGCAGCAGCTCTGGTTTCCTATGCCTGGTGGTTGCAAAATTCAGAAAATGTCTACTTTTGGACATCAGCTCAGCTACTGTACTGCAGTTAGAAGTGCCCAGCAACTGTGCATCACTGAAACTGATGATGCTCTGAGAAGGGGAACTTCAGAGACCTTGCAAGAGCAGAACGATAATGATTTAATTATCACACACAATAGCAGAACTAATCACAGTGGAACACAAAAATATCAAAGCAGCAAAGGAAAGAATTCTCTGTAGAACACCTGTGCAACATACAAAAAAATCAGAGAACGGCTGAAGTGGAAAGGGACCTCTTGAGACCAACTAGTCTAATCCTCCTGGCTCAAGCAGGGCCAGCTAGAGCCAGTTGCAACTGGGTCCAACTAGGTTTGAGTATCTCCACAGATGGAGTGACAAAGGTCAATAATCTCCAGCTTGAATTAACTAGGACACCTTGCCTTCCTTTTTTTTTTTTTATTTTACTTTTCCTTCTTCCTTTTTTTTTTTTTTTAAAGTAACAGTGAAGAAGCAAAAAAAGTCAAAACCCTGGAGAAGACTGTGTCTTACATGCTCGGTGAAAGCTATAAGCCTCACAGAGCAACTCCTGCTTTCTGAAAATGAGCTGGGAAAACATAACCACACAAGCCACTATTCTATATTGTAACAAACACAATGGACAAGCAATTTGAAAAGAATTAATGGCAATGTAAAAAGCAAGAAAGTTGATTTCCATAAGTAAGGTATAAATACCGTAGGGTAAAGCCTCAAATCCTTTACAAGGATCTTCAGCTGTTTGGGATTCCAGATGGACAAGATCTCTCCACAGATCCTGTCTGACATCTTAAGATTTTAATCCTTACGAAAAGATCCTTTAAGCAATAAGAAGGCCTGTAACACCTTCGTTATTTAGAAATTCCAAAAAATTCCAATAGGAGGACAATACAAAAATTTTCATCTTTATGAACGACCTCAAATAGCAGACAAAAGCTGCTCTACATGACACCCAGCTGCTCTTCCGTATCAGCACAAAAAAAGAGAAAAAAAATTTTAATCTATCCTTCCTGGCAGAAAACGCACAAGCTAATGTTTCAAAAGAATAAACAACATCTGCTTTGGATGGGGCAGACTAAGAAAAAAAAACCATAAGCCAACCTGCAGATAACCTAAATGCATGGATTTATAAGAGACAATGATAAATGTGTGTTGATTATTTGCTTTAATACATCTGGAATATATTTCCTCATTTATGCAATAGGATGATGGGGTTTTTTTCCCCACAAAGAAAGATCCTCCACTGGGACTCATAAAGGCTGTAATATTTTAGGAAGCTACTATTACACTAAGAATAGTAGAGATTGTCTTGCATTTTCTTGTTCACAGCTTTATAATTAACAAAGTAAAAATGTAAGCTGTTATGTTTGATGGAAGTTTCCCCAGAGAGATCAAATAATCTAAAGCAGCAACAGCTTTCTATAATTCTGAATATAATTATAAGAATGAATTTCTTTCTATGGTGTAAACAGTCATAGTTAAGTAGATGGGTCTTAGTGGCTGCCACTTGCTTTCCTAAGGGCACTTGCAAGAAAGTCAAGCTGCTCTCTGCCACGTCTTAGGACAGTTACTAAAGTATTACTGTTAATTCATGTCTTATTAACAAATGTGTATTTATAGGCAGGGGCACTTTATCATTGAGATCACAATGCTGAATCTGGAATCAGTAATGCAAATTTAAAGGCAGATAATCAGAATATCAAGGACAGAATAAACACTTTCATGGAAACAGTTTTACCAAAATCTTGCCCTTCTTATTGTAAAGGAAAAAAAACCAAAAACAACAAGCCAATAAAGTCTCTGCTATGCTTAGTGCAGTTAACTATGTGATTGCATATACACAACAACGCATATTTATATATTTACATAGACAGATAGATGTGTATACATCACACAAAAACACACCATCTTTCTGAACTAATACTTTCAGAGCTATAAAGAAAAAACTTTTTCAGCCCAAACAACTGTTAAGAACTAAGTGTGCTGATGAAACACACAACTTCAACTTGAGGGCAAGGCTTAGAAAAATACCCTGGAAAGGAACAGTGCAGCACAACAGCTGGAAGAGGCAGCCTGAAGTATAATGCCAAGAGAGGAGAGCCAACACACACCTCCTCCTCTCTTTTCCTGGTGGCCTAAAAGAATGCTAAACCAGACCATGCCATAGGCCTTCGAGGTACAAATTGTGATGGCTACCAAGCAAGATAGTACTTCCAGCATTTCCCCCTCAGTGCTGCAGGGGCATATGCTCCTACAACACGCAGGACCAACATCAAAGACACTCAACATCTGCTATGGTTGCAGATACCACAGAAGCTCCTCTCAGCCTGTAGCTCCTCAACAAGATGAAATTCTTTATCTTAGCCACACACAGCTGAAAACCTCTTTTTTTCACCACTACAACTCTGTCTTGCAGAGAAAAAAATCCTCCTGCACAAATTATTCCTATGCTCTGAACACCCTTCCATGTTGAAATTTCATCACCTGCCTTCCTGATAACTCCAGCGCTTTCTCTCTCAAGATCCATGTTGCCTGAAACCAAACTGCAGTCTGGAGAGAGGTGGTGGCTGTCAGCAGGACATGGTGGAAGCACAAGCATTAGACAGCCGTACATCAACATTTCTCATTTTGCTTGGTCCCTCTACTCTTTGGCAACCAGGTACAACGATGAAATTGGCGATGGACAGTTAACTTAATTCTTTTCAACGATGGAACATGACAGCTATTGAGCGCTCCAGGATTTTCAAACATACACAAGCCTTTCCTCACCCACTCTATTATACATTATCCCCACGAACATGCATGCAGCTTAGCAGTACACTCTTTAAAATGTATTACAACATACATTAATAGATTTCAAAAAAAAAAGATAAACCAATCCAAATTAGAAGAGAGGCTGGAGCGGGGAGGGGGGAAACCCTAGAAAATAGTAATGATCTTGGGCAGAAAAATCAAAGAAGATGGTAAAGACAGTCAGATTCTACCTTGATCTTACACTTGGAACTAAATCCCATGGGTAAGCAGGAGAAAGGGCTACACTCTCATAAGCATTACCTTACTCTCTTCTATAAGACAGACCCTCTGTTGTCCCTGAGTGTCATTCAGGCCAGTGGCCACAAAGGAGGGAGCAGCTATCATGCAAGGAAGTATTGCATTTACATACAGTCTTTTGTGGACCCCAAAGATCACACATTCAAGGATCTCTTGTTCCCCAAGTACTCTAGAAAAAATATATTGAAGTTTCAGATACTGTTTTGTTCTGCAAAAGAATATACTTAGAGAGGAGGTGTGGGGGGGAAGCAACTAAGGTAAATGATTATCAGGTTTGCCCTTCTTTTATTTAATGGGGAGTATCTGTGAGCAAAACTTTTCATTACCATACAATGTTCTTGCATCATGTGTGAATGTGTCACTGCATGCAGTTATGCTTCTAAAACAGCATGAATAAGTAACACAAGGAGAACAGAGTATTCAGCAAACACCTAAGGAGATCATCACATTAAATTGATTCATCTGGGAAGGAACTATGCTACACAGAAAAGCATAATTATGAATTTTGTCTTAATTAAATATGCTCTTAATAGTATAACAGAAAGTGTCTATGCTCTTTTCTTGGCCAAGGATGTGCACATAGTACGGAGCTTAGAACAAATGTGCCTCACCTGCCAAATATAAAGTTCAGTACATTTTGGTCTTTTTGTTAACCTGTTATTTACAATTACACTGGTTTTAACACATTTACCATGTAATAAATGCAGCAGCTGAGAAGTATCTAGATTGAGTGGTTATTCATACATTCAGTCATCCAACAATTTAAGGACATTCAGTAGAATACATTAATGCACACACATATTAAATAAGAATATACACCACAAGTTTTGTATATAAAGAATTGCTAAGAGGAGGATAGAAATCTTTCTGAAACCTTGAGGGCTTTTTTTTTTTTTCCCCAAGACTGTAATGTAGCTAATTTATTATAAACATTTCAGCCAATATTTATGTGAAAACTGACAAATGCCTCCTTGGTAGGATTCAAGAAATTATTTTGCTATTCCAGCATCCTATAAAACTGTCACACAATACCAACTCTGTCAATCAACAGTGTCAACTTTTGAAAGCATCTCTCTGTTCTGACTGGTTAGTACTACTGCATTTTACAGAAAAAGGTTAGTCAGGTCAGATTTCAAAGATGACCAGCTCTTAAAATAATCTGAGACTTCAAGCAGCAGAGAACAGAGAGCATTAAAGAGCATAGCCTGCAAAATAAAATTTTTTGTTGAGAATTCAAAGTCTTTTTTCAGTAGGAAAAAATACAAAAGCATACATTCTTTGAATATACATTTAGCCTCTTGGCCTTACTCCACAAAGCTGTTCTTCAGCACCAAGAGCACAGCCAATAATTTGTTGTTACAGCCTGCCTTTCCTGGTACCACTTTGCTTTTAACTTCTAAAATGTTTTGGGTTTTTTTTTAAATATAGTCTGTTCCATTTTTGGAACATAATTACTAAAAACAGCCTTCATTAGCATTATATAACAACAGGGAGAAAAAAATAACCAAAAATTCAAAAGAAACAGCTCTGTAAATTTTGGGCATTGACTGAGAAAAGTACAAATGAATCCATCAATGATGTCTGAAGTAAGCTGCCTGAAGAGAAACATCAATTTCAGAATCACAAACTGTTTTTGTAATTATGCATAATCATAAACATATAACTTACAACATTCTGAATAGAGAGGTATGGACATCTAGGGTACAGAAAGATAAGGAGAAAAAAAAAATAAAAATTAGCCAGTTAGCATCAAGATGCTAGCATCAAGAAGCATAACATGCCTTTCTTCTTTTTCCACCAAGTATCTGAGCTCTCGAAGTGGAGAACAATGTATCCAAGGCATTTTCATGCTTTCTTAATTAACATTGCCTAAATGTTTAATTTCTAGTCCTGACAAAGTGTTCTTTGAATTACTTGTCAACTGGATAGAAATGAGACCTATCACATCTGAAGGTCCATATCTGCTTGCACTGCCTCTGCCAGCTACATGCCCTACAGCAGGTCGGCCTCAGTCTTCCTCAGTACATAATGCAGAAACATCTTCCTGATGCCAGGAACTATTACTTAGGAGCAAAAGAACCGCTAGCCCTCAGAATTTACTCTGTTGTCAATTATGACTATCATTTTTATTTATACAGCTAGATAAAAAGAAATAAGATAAAAAGAAATAAAACAGCGCTAAAGTGACAGGTTACTTGGAATAACTATCCTTACCTAGTCCCCTACTACAATCTTAACTCTTAATAGTTGCTATAAGTTAATTGCCACAGCGTGGGCCACCACTCCACTAATCACCTTCTTTCAAGTGCAGTAGAG
>JAOTQQ010000012.1:66713568-66744115 GCA_026546715.1 Gallinago undulata
CTTAATAGTTGCTATAAGTTAATTGCCACAGCGTGGGCCACCACTCCACTAATCACCTTCTTTCAAGTGCAGTAGAGAAATGGGTCATCCTTCCTTTTTCTTTTCCTTCTTCCCGTGATACTATCAACTTTTTTCATGCTAGTATCACCCACCTTTACATCCAGAAAGACCTCTTGCAAAATTGAGGATAGTGGTTAAACATCTTCCAGTCAACACACTTTGAGCCTAAAACTAAGACTGACTGAAATTTGACTAAACAAAATCAGAACTCTGGGAATGCTGAAAAAAAAGAGCACCTCTGTGAGCAGATTGATCACTCATGTTCTAGGAGGTCCCTTCTTATTTCAGATAATCCTGCATGAAAAGTATTAAACAAATATCCTCTGTCTCCTTCACAGAAAGTCTGTAGTAGAAAGAGACCTCTGGAGATTGCCTGGTCCAACCCTTACTGCTCAAACTGGGGTCAATTAGAGCATTACTTGGGACGATGTTGTACAGCTGTGTTTTGAAACATCACAACCCCACCATGGAAGCTGTTCTAGCGTTCAACCAACCTCAGAATAAAAAAGTTTCTTCTTATGTTTAAATGGAATTTCCTGTATTTCAGTTTGGGCCCACTGTGTCTCCTTGTGTCACTGGGCACCACTCCATCTTCTTTACTCTTCCCCATCAGGTACTTATATACACAGAGAAGATGCCCCTGAGCATTCTCTCTTCCTATGATTTTTCCCCTCATAGATGTTCCGAGTCCTTAATCACTTCTGTGGCCCTTCACTGGACTCACTCCAATACGTCCATATCTCTCTTGTGCTAGGAAGCCCAGGACAGGACGCAAATCTCCAGATGTGTCTTAACAGTGCTGAGCAGAGAACAAGGATCACCTCCCTTAACCTGCTGGCAAAACCCTTTTTAATGCATCCCAGGAAGCTGTTGGCTATCTTTGCAGTGAGGGTGCATTGCAGGCTCACAGACGGCATGTTGTCCACCCAGCTTCTTGGATAATAAACAGATACCCTGAGATGCAAACTGTATCTTTCCCTGTCTCTCCCGCAACTGATGTCATCCTTTCTCTCAAAGATCTTGTGTGCATTTCAAAAAAAAAAATATGGAAGCGCTGTGTCTCTCCAAGACTTGCTGCATGTGGAGCTGGATGGATTTCTTTATTCCTTTCTAGATTAACCTAACCTGAAATACACCTGGTCTTTGGTCTGTAATATCTAATTTCATCACCTGGGACCGGTCCTTGACATAGCACTCCTTGTATAATGAGACTGAACTTGCAGTCATATCAAATCAAAAGGTGGCCCTAGACAGATTTGTAACTGTTCTTCATTCAAAGGGCATTTCACATATTTCCTGAACTCAACACCTATCAGGACGGTAACATAAGACTCACTTTACCAAGATTACTTATTTCTCCATAATACACAATATATAGTCAACATAGAAAACAGAAGACAGGATACAAAGAAGACAGTCAAAATTTGACACTGCCTGTGACAAGCATGAAACATTCAAAACCAAAAGCTGTCTTCTTCAACCATGAAGCTTGAGAAAGAGATCCTGATTATTGCTTACTGGAGAAGTTTTTTTCTCCACGAATGTGGCATCACGAATTAACACCCTAAATTTCCTCCAGCAGTTTGCCAAAAGGCATACTTATCAATACATGAGAACACCACAACTTGTGCTATATCAAGGAGACACCCCAAAAGTATGCTAAACCCACTGTGAAGAATAAGCTGCTTGGAATTGCTACTTCAACAACTCATGTAGAAATGAGGAGAGAGAAAAATACAAGGATTAATAAAGAGACTACCTGTGCTCTCCAGGTCAACACAGAAACACTGGGATAGGAAGAAGTAGAAATGCAAATAGGTGAGACAATTAAACAGACTTAATTCTTTCTGATGATTCGACTTCATTTTTGGTGTCAGAACAAGATTTTTCCTGTGCTCCTAAAGCTGAGGGCTTATTCTGGGAAGCATTCTTGCTGATGAACACTGCTTTGGAAAACCATGCCTTGTTCTGGTTATAGTCATTGATTTATGCCTTTACTGAAGAAACTATGGAAAACAAATAGAAGATCAAAGGAAATCTTTGACATCTTTATGATTGTATTTGGAGTTTCAGAGCATGCCTCCCTTAATTCCCTACTAACTTTGGAAACCTCTTAATGTAATGATTTTGCTGATGGCAGCATGTGTGAAACTATATTAAGCTTGAAAATACATCTCTTTGATGAATGAAAGGAGGCCCTGAAGTGCTAATTCCTCCAGCACTCTTCTCATTTACCATTCTTCAAGAAGCTGACTGAACAGTAGATAGGAAAAGCTGAGTTGTATCACTCTGCAATTCACATTCAGGAAGAGTGTGCAGGATAACAGCTTGCTTTAAACGTTCTGGTTGTTATATTAACACAAACGTTTTAAAAATTAAGGATGGCCATTAGAACTCAGTTTCCCTTGGCACAATTTCCTGAATTTAGTTACAAAGTACACTGTATGTGGACTTTCTTCAGTCTGGGGGTTCCTTTGCCACTCCAGTCCTCTGCCAGTACAAAAGGAACTTCTTTTGCTTGTGGCAATGCTTTATAAAGCACACCATCTCGGAAACTGAAAGTTACATCTACTATTTTGTATCATTATTACACTTGAGAGTTCTGGGATACAAAAAGACAAAGACCTGTTCATAAGAACTATGAAAATGGGAGTAAAGAGCACAATATTTGTCCCTTGGTTTCCCTCATCACCGAGACAAAGCTCAATCTAGTACAGCGAGACTCAAACAGCAGCTACTGCACATTCTTTCTTTGAGAGATAAGACCACTATTCCAGCCTCCTCTGCTCATTAGCTACATAAATCTAAGTCATTAAGGAGGTAGACTTTCTGTAGCAGCTTGTAGTTTTGATCCTCTCCAGTTAAGAAAAAAGAAAACCCCTGAACAGTCACTTACAAACTAGGAAACCTCAGTCCCTTCATTTCCGAGGGGAAAGAACAAGAATGGAAAGGAAAAAAAATCAAAATACTCCTCTGAAAAGACACTATTCATCATTTTAAATGAAACAGCCCCTCTATGTTCAGCAAATTCATGACAACTTATCTGCTCAAACTCCACCAAGAGCTGGCAACCTTCTTTATACTGGGAAGCTATAAGAAGCCTGCTTGCTAAGTCCTCCCTACAACATACTCCTTGTCCTTTTTTACCGTAACCATAGCCCAGAATGACAATTTTGGATGCAGGACACACGTTTAAACACACCTTGCAGCATGTACACAGTTTTGTGTATATGGCTGAGGCGTTACTCTTTCACGGCTTTTATTCTGGGGACTGAGCTTTACTTCTAAGCAAAGGATCTAGGATGAATAGGATCCTAGTTCTAGAAACGCTTCTGCAGTGTAAGAACTAAGCTGTTTCAAATCTCTAATCTGGAAAAAAAGAATGGTTTTCCATGCTGCCAGCTCACTTAGTTTGACCAAGTCTTTCCAGATTTAGCAGACTTGTTTGTTCTTCATCTCCCAGATTCTGACATTAGTATCTACAGCTTTCAGAGGTTAAAAAAGTAATGTTTAACTCTTGTGGCAGTGTAAAAATACGTCTTAGAAGCAGAATCAAAGAAAACCAAATCCACACCCAGCATTTTAAAGCTTTTTTTTTTTTTTTAAATGCTTGGCATCATTTGTGATATCTTCAATGACAACTAGCATTGCTTCTAGTGAGAACGAAATCACAGCAAGGAGCTGGAAACAGCTGTATTACCCAAGCATTAAGCTTCAATGGACAACTTTCCTCTAAATACTCAAAATTCAAAAGAAAACATTTTGGTATCAATTTGCAGTAGTGAGCAAATTCAGAAATATTTGACAGATTAAAAATGTGGAAGATATATGAAATTTAGTATTAAATACACACTCAGCTTTTTAGGTTTTGAAACAAGGAACTAGCAGTGCCAGAGTTCTCTGCACTGAACTGAGGTTTTGAAAACATTAGAGCTGGCTAAATTGCACACTTGGCAAATGGAGAAGGGAGCAAGAAGCAATACACAGAAACACACAGAGCTGTGATGCTACTCCCAATTGTGCCATAGGCATCACTTCAACGAAGTGGCTTAAATAAGAGCCCCTTGCTTCTTCCAAAAGCCTGACACTGGAATATCTTCCCATGAAAAGGGACTTCGAGCACACATATGTGACAGCACAACTTAGTTGCTTTAGGCAGGTTTCAAGAAAATGCTAAATGGTTCTCAAGTGAGCCCAGACATTGCCTTCCCTGCTGCTCCAACACTCAGACCATATAAAGTAAATATCGTACGTGCTTTGCTAAAAAACGTTCAAGAAAATCCAGATACTGCAGGCAGTTCTGATTGTCTTTATTACTGCGATGGCCTGGTTGAAAGAGATGTCCCATATGGGACTGCAGACCCATGTTCCTGAGCACTCCCATAAACAAATGCTAAGCACTCCAAGGAGATTACAACCTAAACAGGTGAGAGGAAAGAAGCATTCTTAATCCCAGTTTTCAGATGAAGAATTGAGTCATAAAGCGATATAACACATGCTCAGCAAAGACAGTGAGGCCCTTTCTATGTGCCTATGGACAGACCACAAAGGACCATTTATCTCTGTGCTCCCTCATCCTCAGCTTTTAAAAAGTGCCTAGGAACCACATTTCCCTCCCTTTACAGGAACAACATGGCTCCCACAGCTCCAGAGAACCAACTCCATTATGCACAGAGCATCACAACACTCAACTACCTCAGGACAACCTGCCCTAAATGACCTAGACAGTGTCACCCAAGAAGGCAACAGCAGATCCAAGACTTCTTGCCTCTCTGCCCCCAACACTGCTATGGTTTTTATGCTATTTCATAACCAATGTTTTTCAACCTTGCTATATATGTTAAAATTATCTAGTAACTGAGAGGGGACACAGAATATTGATAATGCCATTACTTACACGAGCTACAAATCAAAGTACTGTTTGTGTCCTTTAAAGATGGTGCATTTCAAAAAAGGTCAGGACAGTATAAAGAAAAAATCACTTTTGCAGCATTAACTTCTACTTTATTCTTTTGCCATTCTGCATTTCTCCCACATCATTGACATGTCCTGTTAAACGGCTTCAATGCTGCCAAAACATAGTCACAATCAGCAATCTAAAAAAAATAAACCTTGTACTTAGAGAACATTTTAAGATCTGAAAAGACTATGTAAAAAATCTCTTATTTCTGTAGCTTTGCTGATTTGTCTGCATGGAAAGGTAAAAAAAATTCTGAAATAAATATTTCAAAACCAGGTTGAATTAAAAAGTTAAGTATTCAGTGTTTTACGTTTCAGTTTGTTGCCTTGGAGCTGCTTCTTCTGAGGGTTAAAATCCATAAACTTCAGTAAAATTACTGTTGATTTCCATACATACAAACTGAATAGGTACATTCAAAATTATCTTTGATCCCTCTATTATTAGATATGACTATCAACTTCAGCGAGAACACAAGAATTTCTAGATGCTATTCTGATAGTAGTTTTAACTGCTTCCAACACCAGGGAGAAAAAAAAAAAAAGAGAAAAACAGCAAATTTGCTTTTTGAAAACTAAGCTGCAGTAATTAGGCATATTATTTCTAAATTGGAGTCAATTTCAGCAGGGTATGGGACATAGGAGGAGGAAAAGTAATTTGATTCCAAAAGAAGCAACGTGAAATAAATTATGGGTGGACAGATCTCTAAATACTACATTTAAATGCTTATTAATTCTCTATTCTTGTGAAATACACAATGCAGTGACAAAAAATAGTTTTATGATTTTTTTTTTAAGAACATAGAATTCCTCAGATCCAAAACTTAGACAGATTGGTACATTATGCTGAGCATTTAAGAGATATTAAGTGAATTGAAAGAATTTTCAATGATGCTAGTGAAATTCATTTTCAATGTTAATAACCTATTTACCACGATAGCAGCTTAATAAGCTTTTAACTGGCAGAAATGCAATATGGCATTATTATTAACATTATGAAGAAAAATACCCCACAGTTCCTTGCCCTCATCATTCAGATATTTTTATTCTACATTTCAGGGACAACATTAGGAGATATTTTCTCTCCTCTTTCCACATATTCAGGAAAATTCTAGTTCCATTTGTTAGGATATAAAATCTACTTGGGCACTGCATCAGGTGCAACCTGCCTGTCATCTTTGCAAACCTATGTTCCAGAGTAGCCTTTTTTGTCTGTCTTTCATTCTGCACAAACCCACAAATGCTAAATACCACTGTTATAGTTTACTGACCATATAGGAAGCTGAAGCTATACAAAACAGTAAGTCTAACCCTCTCCACTGGATTTAGAGGGTTCAATTCCTATCAGGTAAAAAGTCCACCTATCTTTGAAATCCAGATCTATGTAACGTGGCTGAATCCAGTCTCCAATTCTCTTGTGCAACTTGGTCTTACTGTCTTATGAATCTTGTTGCAAAATGTGAAACCACAAGCAGAATCTCTGTAAGACACTACCACGGTCTACTTTGCCAATGTGGACAGAACGCTCTTTTACTGTAGGCAACCTATAATCTCTGCCAACTGTCTAAAATATCTCTGCCACAAAAAGAAACCACATTACAGAAACCACTATATAAATTGCTTCCTTTCTTCATGTGATCAAAATTAACTTTTTCCCCTACCTGTTTTGCAGGTGCAACTCAGAACACATACCATGTAGTAAAAGCTTGAAGCCTCAACGCCAAACACTTCCTTAAACTGAGAAAGAAACATCTTTCCTTGCCCTGTTAGTGCAATTACTTCATTTCACAAAGATGTTTAGTAAGTACTTCAGGAGAGAACTAACACAGGTTCATTCAAACTGAAATTTCTGTAGCCATATCTTAAAATTAAAAACATCAATCCAGTCAACTTTAAAACATTTTTGCATTAAACATTTGTATATCCTACCCACCTGTGCATTGTGCTATTTTAATACTAGATTAGAGTATTTCTAATTTTTTTTCCCTTGAAGTTGTAGAGCATGTTACCATAAGAAGTAAGGACATGAGGGTTTCCTACTTGGTGAAGTTTCATATGGAACATCTTCTAATTGTTCTGCATCAAAGATTGTTTCTGAACATAATTTAAATGTATCAATATTATTAAAAATAATGTACTGGGCCAACAAAATGTCTTCACCAGGATGACCTGCATATTGCAGAGAGCCCATACATCTGAGACAGGCATGACGAGAGCTTCTGGCATCACTCTGTTCTTGGCCTGGTGCTTCTACATGAAAGGGGTTGATTTGGTTTTGGCCTCCCTGAGGAAAACACCAAGTGTATCAATCACTGCCAATTGTTCCCAGGGGGACTGGTGGTACACCCAGCCTGGAAATATAAATCCATTTTGCACAGGTCACTGAGCAGCAACCAGACAGTGATTTTTGGTCATGATCAACCTGGGCCAGAGGAGAAATGGTGACCTGAAGGTGAAAGGCTCTGGATGCAATTACTAATCCCATGAGCCACTGCCTCCCCTGGCTCCTTATTTGTCATAACCCTGATATTTATCAGAAGATTGAGAGGCATCAGTACAACAAACAGGAAAGGTGTTGATATTTCCAGTTCCATTTTTAATTACAGAAAATCTCTGGCAAGGTTTCAAGCCCTTTTTGCGCTATAACAAACTGTTACTCTTCTCATGCTTGAATTCACACTGAGGAAAGAAAACAAATACAATCAAGTCTGTGACTTTTGATTACACAGAAAATGAAAAAGACAAATGCCACACCACAGACAATTGAATGCTGTATTCTTTGTACCTTGCATGGACACACTGTACTGGATCCAAAGTAGTAATGGAAACTCTCTGGGGCATTACAGTTCACTCCTACTGCCTATGCTGCTCCTTGTCCAACCAGTTTCGGGTTTTCCCAGTTTCCTGAAGGTCTATGGTGCATTCTAGACTAATCTGCCAAGTCAGAACTGTAAGCTACTCTGCAAGCTACTATCAAGGATATCAAAATAGGCCCTCAACTGAGCTGCAATTTAAATCTTTCCTAACTGCAAGAGAATTATTCCAATGATCTATGAAGAGATATGCCATATACCAATGACAAGACAGTTGAACTACCACAAAACCACTATTAGAGATGTGGGAGCACTAAGGATAGGCTTAGGAATTACAGTTTTAGGACTAAATCTACAGCAAGACTTTGCTCAAGAGTCTAAAAAACTTATCAGTTGCCTCATGGTGAAGCAGCAACAACTTCCTGCCTCTTAACCCAGGAGGTCCTGGATCCCCTGTGGTTCACAGTGGGTTCTGGCAGGACCCTCAGACCTTCGTGGGGAGGTTTTTGCCAACCGAACCTTGGTTTCATTTCCCTCCAGTTCAAAGAAAGTGGAAGTTAAATCTCTCTTCTTCAGCACTACCTGCACATTGCCAGCATCCCAAAGGAGGAGACAAATGATACATTAGTCCCCTTAGTTCTCCACCCACTCAGTGAGCATATATGACTCTCATTAGGCAGGAGAGAAGGGTCTTGCTACACTTCTCAGACTCACCTCAGAGCAAACAAGCAAAGCAAGGCATCAAGATGACCTAACAGGAAGAGCATCAGGCACTCAGATCACTTTTTTTGTGGGGAGGTAGGTCTGAAGCTTCTCCTTTCTGGTACTCAAAACTTGCCCCCACTACTATGGGAAACAACTCTAGTTCAGACCAGAAATGAAAGATAAAGAAAAAAAAAATACAGCAGAAAAGGAAAGGCTATGAAAGTCATGGCACAGAAAGGGAACGAGGAAAGTATCATAGCACCTGAGATGAGATGAACTAGCAATAACGTGAAAGGGTGGACATAGAAAGGTACCGTAAGAGAAGATAGCGCAGCGGGAGGCAATGATGCAAATGAATGGATGGGGACAATCAATGCATGTCTAATTGGATTGTCAACCTCCTATTACAGAGTTGGGATATGTTATATAAGGCCCTAAACATAAAGCATTTAAAACTGTAAGACCAAAAGAGACCTAGTAGAGAGAGAGGTCACAGTGTCAGGCATCCTGTGTAAAAATAAAGAAAAAAAAATCACCGCTAAACAAATTATATAAGCACAAGGTTGCAAAAAAGGAAAAAAGTATTAACATAAATTTGTTTAGCTGTACAAGGTTTATCAAGTTAGAATAAAGTATGTTTTCAGGCTACATTCATTCAGGCATCAATTATATTGAGAAAGGCACTGAAATAATCAAATTATGAAGCCCCAAAAGCATTTAATAATCACAAAAATGAAGCAGATGCACTAATAAAATTAACACTAATAAACTAGGTCAACACTGAGATAAAGAAGAGAGCGATGGAGGAGGAAGAGAGCTCCACCCAGAGATGCTCCTCCAGGGTGCCGGCTTTGGCGCCGCGCTCCCTGCACAGCGCTGTGCAGTAATGACTACAGATGATGCAGCTCTTTGACCTCTTTAACACAGACATTGCTCACACTGTCTCTCCATAGGATCTCTGCTCACTGCAGCTAGCATCCAAATGGCTCCTTAATACAGAAACCTGTGAGGAAATGCTCCCTCTACCAGCAGTTCATCAACCCTTAGACGAAGGAAGAGGGCCTTCAAGCCTCCCAGGCTTATCTGCAGTGCAGCAGGAGTCTGGAGAGGCGAGCAGAGGACAGTCCAGGAACTCGCTAGCTCTCGAGTCACCCCACGATCTATGGCTTAGGAAGGTAATTTCAGCACTAGGTCTCAGCTTTCCTCGCTCACGAGTATAAATACCACCTGCCCACCTCGCCGACAGTGACTAGAGCAAGAACCTAAATCCAGCTGTGGTGCCCCTACTCCGCTGCCCCTTTCCAAAGCTGGGCAGCCTTTTGTGCCGATTCCACATTTTACACTGACTCCACAAAAATCAAAGGAACAAAAGGTAGTCCTCACATCTGCAAGACTTTGGCTCCCGGTGTTTTGACACATAAAACGCTCTGCACAGTAAACACTGAAGAGCGGTGACGAGTGCTAGCCCAACCGGCAACCGCAGTGGAGAGCCAGAACTGCTCTGCTCCACCTCAGAATCTGACCCGCTCCTGTTATAAAACAGATGCATAAATGATTACAGTGATTATGCAGGGGAGCAAGATTATGCAAGTGCTAAGCACTGCTGTTATAACACAGATACACAAACGAGTATAAAGGGGCCTAGGGACGTGGCATTTCTCTTTAGCTTTCTTAGGAAGGCAAAGAAAGAATGACAAAGAGGGGGCTGGATAAACGTGGTCAGAGGGAATTATTCAGGAAGCAAAGGCAGAAATCCTGTCTTTCTGCCAGGCACTCCCTCGCTCAGACAGGGAAAGCTCCAGCACAGCAGCAAAACAGCAGAGGCAGAAGCTCAAAGGCAGGGAACTAAACTGTTCATTAAAACTCAGGATTGCAAAGAGCTGATGAGCATTATAGTGCCGCAGAAGAACATTCTTCTCAACTTTCTGGCACAGAAAAATCAGGAGCTGCCATTAGAAAAAAGGAGAGGAAAAAAAAAATCAAGGACAGAGGAGCAAAGTCACAGGCCAAGTCTGAAGAGCAGGGAGGGGTAGCAGAGATGCACAAAAGCTACTCAAAAGATGCATTTAAGTACTGTGCATTTGGAAGCTTATTTAAAGTCCAATTGTTATTGATATTAAAACAGCTACTTTTAAATCCTCCTCCTCCAATGAAGGTTAACAGAAGATTGCAAAGACTCTAAGACATCTTCAGATGCAAAAGCTGAGTATTTAGTGATGTGCACAGCAGATAAAGCACTAGCAGAAGCTCTGGCAAGTAATTCTAGAAAGCAGGGCTGGCTCCAGGCAGGTCTGCCATGTCATACTATTGTGTGCCAGCACAGAGAGAAAAGGTCAGGATAATCATACAATAATCTACACCCCACCACCCCCAAAAAAAGAAAAAAAAGTCAAGATCACGTAATTGATATTAGTTCCAAGGCAAAGCTTGGCCTTTCCCCTGCAGGTGCCTCAAGCACAGGGTACCCCCTGCTCTTCGCCTGGGGTCTGCCAGCACAAGTCTGTGAGTGACCCTTAACCATGCTCTACCAGCTTGGTCCAGGAGACACAGCATACATCTATTGCCTCACGCATCCCAGCCAGACCAGGGACCGACTTGAATGAAAGGAAAAGCCTGGCAAGGAAAGAAAAAAACCTGCTGGGGTCAGGGACCATTTTAGCTAGCACAACGCAACCTCAGAGAATGATGTATCACCAGAGCCTTCAGCTGAAACGTCCCTGAAACTCTCTGGGCAGGAATCACCTCGGTCCTGTGCCAAGGTGGCGTGTGGGGCCCAGCTCTCACACGGGTCTTTCAACAACAGAAGAAGATCCCTCTCCGTTCTCTCTTTTCATTATGAGTATTGACGTGTTTTAGGAGAAAGAAATCACTGAGACACTACCCAAAGATTACACAGTATTTACTGGAATTACAGTACATTGCCTCAAAGGGATATGAGCCTATTCAGGCAACATAACAGAAGATCAGGAAGATATATTTTAATCCTCACCCAATATTTTCAGTGCTGCTGCTCTTGAAAGCACGTACTCCTTGCATCTTACAGACAGAATAGTCTCAGTCCAAGATGCCATTGTTATAAATCCACATTTTCAGCTCATTTTTTTCCCCATTTGATTAATGGTTTTAAATCATGCTTAAAATAGCACATGTTTAATAATATACCATATGCAAAGTCAAATTAAGACAGTTGCACAGAACTCTGGTAAATTAGAAAAAATGGCTTTCCTATTTCTATGAGAATTGCTAAAATCCCCCAACACTTCCTACCTTGAATCCCTGCCATGCCCTTTAGTCTGAGCCTCTAGCCCAACTGATGATTGCAGTGACAGAAAGCCTACTCTGCAGTCATTTTTTCTATTAAAAAAAAAATTCATGTATAAATTAAGAATCAAAGGCAATACATTTAACACAAACTCCTACAGTACTGCTTTTACCCAAGCTTTTGAAGATTTCTTTTCCATTCCTCAGCTTACCCAACAAACTAAAAGGTTTGAAAAATTAACGTGAACAAAGACTTTGCCTAGCTGATGTTGAATGACAGAAGCAAAGCCTGCAGTAAAATACAGATATATGGAAAGACTAGTTAGGACAGGCTTTATTGTGGCCTGTTTGGTATATCTCAGTTTACTGCTCATATTATTCTTGCTTTTTTCCTCATAATGAAGGCTTACATGCCTTGGCTCCAAAAACTACCAAAGATACACTCTCAACATGTATAAATATACTTGTAAGCCAGTAAGGGCTAGCTTTGTGGATATTTTCTTTTTAGAGGATGGCATCCTACTAGTAGCTTGGTCATTATTAGTTTTATACTGTGAGGTCTTCAGAGAATCTGATTGTCATTTGAGACTGTGTGGTAAGCACCTAGCAAGGAGTGGGTGCCATCATAAATTTACTAATGTGTCATTATGCATCACTGTCATTATTTATTGTCCTTGCTTCTACAAGTCCAAATAACATCTTTTGTGTAGGACAATGCATTTAGTTCAATTAAAAATCACTAAATCTTTTTTTATTACATTTTCAGCTGCCAGCAGTATCAATGGATTTTAGAACATCCACACCTCTTAAAAGGACATCTCAAGGATGAACCTAGAAAGGATACACTGACTTTTCTCCCTGTGAAAACTGTTTAGGTAAACTTGATCAGGGAAAAGAGAATGTTTCCCCCACCTCCCTCCTGTTAAATTCAACTTTTACAAATATTTTTGGTCCATGAAGAAGCAAACAGATTGACAAGGCAGTATCCTCAGCAGATCACCCAACTGAATGGGTGATCAAAAAAAAACCCCTAACCTAACAAAATATAGAGATCATTTAACCCAAAGTGAGGAAGAGTTACAAGTGGTTTCAGTGACAGTCTATACGTCAGGGATTCAGTGATCTATGGGCAGTTTTCACTAATACCATTGTATCATTACAAGAAGTGCTAGTTTTCCTGCACCTTAAGAGCTGAACAGCCTCAAACTCCTATCAGTTTGGAACCTGAGGGATTTAAAATTACATAGGTCATCAGCGAAAACAAAGGCTTCAAACGGACTTCTCAAAACTGAAGTAAAAAGCAAAACTAAACATTATTTTCAGTATGCTGGTGCAGCGAGCAGGGGAAGAGCCCTGGGCAATTTCTTTATGTACAGTTCTATGCCATAGAATAATAGGAAAGCTGGTCAGAATATGGGACAGCACTGCTGTAGTTTATAAGTAAGGATAATTTAGTCAAATCAATCAAGGAAGTATGTGCTAGATGCAAAAAATGAACATCATATTATACATAAATTAATTGATCTGCAAATAGCAATTCTTATTCTCCACTTCTCTTTTTTTTAAAAAAAAAAGTTACTATTCTTTCCCATCTTTAAAGATATTAAGTGCAGCTCTTGATTCATTCACGTCTTACAAAGGGCTCAGCTGCAGAACTAAATCTTCCCTAATACCTGCACCTCATCTCTTCTGTCTAGTAACTTCAGCCCCCAAGCAGATGGATGTGAATCTTCCCGAAGTCACTAATACACAATACACCTGAAGTCTCAAAGCATGCCCTCTCTTCCTCATTCAAGTTTGACAGAATTCTCCCTTCTTCTCCCCAGCTCTTTTGTTTGCTCTTTCACATCAAAGCATCCAATGCTTTGGTAAAATGTCACAGTACTCTGGGTCACATCACAGTATTTTACAGCTTCTCCTTGAGACCATCCCAGTAAGAGCCAAGAACACACAGTCTTGTCCTCATATGGTCTCATATGGGATGATAAAATCATTCAGGATGTACGGGATCTCAAGAGGTCCTCTAGTTCCAACCATATAAGTACTGACATACTACTGCCTCTCTTGGGCTGCTCCTCCAAACATAAAATGCCATAAAATCTGTCCTTCAATTCATAAGTTAGTTTTTAAAAGCTTTTTTTTTTTTGATGTTTTAAAATATGTCACCCCTCAATATGGCTCACAATGAAAAAAATCAAAACATTTCATGTCAAAAACCATCAAGATGGATAAAACAGACATTTCTGGAACAATTTATTGTGAAAATTTTCTCTGAAATAGACCAGGTGCTTTTTACAAGCTTCAGTTTTGAATAAAAATAACTTTTTCAGCTCAAAACACAAAGCAACAACATTTTAATAAGAAAATCCCTTATCAGTCTTATACCTTGTGCTGTCAACGAGCGTTTTCACTTAGAGCAAGCTGTGTGTGCCTGGATGCCTAGCTGTTTCTGCTGATGTTTAGTAGCAGCAAAGCCCTTTGGGGGCCACTTATTCTCCTGTACTTGGGCCTTCCGGCATCATTACTTCTGCCAATCCAAAAATCAAAGCAGTCTGGCTGCTGAGGCAATCAACAGCACGTGCATGCAGACACAGACTAATCAATACAGCTCCGACTGCAATTCCTTTATGAAGAAAAGTAAAATACTAATTTAGTCAAAAACTCAGGCCACGGAATATTCTCCCTCATGATCTGACCTTTTTTCTCTTACGCCTGCCTGGCCTCCTTAGGCTGAACAAATATTTGTAGCTGATAGCTCAATGAATTATCACAGGGCAAGTAATGTTGTAACAGCTACCTGAATATGATGTTAAAAAGGATGAGAGACATAACAGACAGACCCGTAATCTTCAAAGCAGTTTTACATGGGAGCAAACTAAAGCATCCAGGCCACTCATGACTTGTCAGCTAATAACGCAATCACTTCTTGTTCTAATACTGCACTGTAGTACAAGCCAATCATTTATTCTGCGAGTCTTCTAGCAAAACTGCATAAACAACAATAACCCTCCTCCAAACATGACATTTTTATTTCATGCTGTACGTGAATTAATTGAAATTCAAATTCAAATGCTTTCTGCATGCACAGTTGGAAGCTTGTCCTGTCTCTTAGCAAAGCATGTGTTCTAGCAACCAAACACTACCATGCTAAGTTGTCAGATAAGCTAGGAAGGAAATTCCAAATAAATTATTTTCAAGGCACCGTTCTTATTTTAAGCAAGCAAGAAGTATTTATGCAGTGAGTCCTTAACTGCAGATAAGCCTCCTTATGAAGGAAAGAACTCATTCCAACATACAGCTTCATTTATTTCTAGATATGAAAAAAAAAGGGGGGGAAAAAAGCATAATGGAAAGCATGTTTTCCACTTGAAGCTGCTATAAGGCCATATAATACAGCCATAAGGACTGTAGTGTGACACTGCCATTAAACTGAGCCAAAAGTTTATTTCAATGTGTTCTATCTGCCTCTACCCTAAATGCCAACAAAGCTGGAGGGGAAGCCAAAGTTGCTGCTGGTGTGGGAGGTAAATCTGCTCCACCCACGGGGGGGAAGATTGAGGGGGGGTGGTGGAGGAGCTCCTTGTGCAAGCTGGGGGAAGATGAAGGGCAGGGATAGATGGGGGGAAAGCTGAAGTGTAGGCTGCATTTGTTTTTTTGATATTGCAAGGACAAATCAGGGCTGGTGGAAACAATCATGATGAGAACGGAGAGCTGCAAACATACTCCCCCCTTCATATGATGAGAACATATACTACTCTTAATGGTACCAATGAGGATGAGATAGTCATCCCCTTTTTATCTCCCCCTGCCCTTCATAAATCTGTCCATCAGCATCAAGGAATCCAGTTTTACAAGAACAATTTGCTAAGCCATTACAATCAACCTGTAGCAAGCAGACAGGCCTGAAAAAGAAAATGAACTGCTTCTCATTTAAACTAAGATTGGAGTCTTTACCTAGACAATACTTGGCAAAACATTGTGTTAACAGTCAGGTAGCAGAAATACCACCCATTGTCCTTCTTACTACTGTGAATCAATTTATTTCAGTGGAAATTTTCCAAGAATAAGGAGTCAAAAAAAAAACGTTCGCAATTTATTTTCCCGTTTAACGTTGCAATTGTTTTTATCCTTAGCTTGCAAAGCATGGGGTAAAATGGAAGCACAACTGAGAAAGTGCAGCTGGACAAAGAATCTATAGTTTGCACAAACTGGATACTCAGGACCAAAAATGCAAGACCATAATGATGACATGGAAGCTCTCAGAAGAAAGAAAAAGGATTTATTCCTACAGGAAGCTTAACCTTTTAAAAGACAATTAACAAATCAACTGAAAATTACCCATCCTCAATAAAAATCTTAAAAAACGGAACTAATTACTTTGTGTATTGCCAGGAAGTTGACTTTAAACAACTTCCTTGTGGAAGCATTTTTAAAACACTACCATATTACATGTACAGAACTCATGTCACCTGCAAAACAGCTGAAAAAAGTCACTTGCACTTACACCAGGAGAGATGCAAACAGTATTAGTACTGTTGTATGCTGTGTATTCCACTGCAACAGGAAAACACAACTCACTTGCTCAGTTAACTAGGCATAGTGTTGGACAGGGCATGTTCGTGTATGCTTAGACATTGCAAAAAACTGAGAGGAGAGCAAATAAAAAGGCAGACGTTCAGCTTGTGCAACATGTCAGCTGGGTTCGTGACAATCTGCACCAACTAAAGATCTCTCCCCACACATTTATACATCCTTTAAACATTTGCCTTGCACAAGACGGGGTAACGGAGGAGTTGAATGACATCTGCATCTTCTTGTCAAATATGACAGGTTGTGACATTTCAGTCTGGAAAGTTTTCACAGACTGGAGATGAAGTATTAGACCTCTGAGTAACACAACCTTGAGGAGAAAATCTACAAGGGACAGCAAAAAAACCACCCCAGATGCTTCTCATGCAGCAGCTTTACACAGAGATTTAAAAAAAAGCCGCCAGTTAATTCCTAGGGTAAGTGATATAAACAAAGTTTCGACAGAGATGGAACTATAGGGCAGAAGACAAGTTATACACTGTGGATGCAGAATATAAGTACTGTAATATGCATTGCATGTTACCATAAAACCATATAAATAATATTAAAACATTCTGTACTTTCACCCATAGCTCTATCATTCACCTCTCCTATGTGCGGTTCAGTCCCTTGGTTTTACCAAGCCATCTGCACGCTCCTCAAGCCTACACAAGGTCTGTAGACAGAGACATAACTCTCAATTTATCATGCAAAGCAAAACCAGAGACTATTGAAATGACCTCCCTCGTTCTCCCAGGAACAAATACACGCCCCACAACTGATTTCAAAGTACACAGAAAATCACCAGTTTCTGCCCCAGTACGTATGAAGGATGATCGTTTAAGGTGTCAAAATGAGGTAGGGGCCTTCTTGAAGGTTATCCGTCTGATATCAAAATGATTTTTCTCTTTCTTAGGCAAAAAAAATAATAACATTTAAAACATAACATGATTTTTAGAGATGAAAACTGTCTCAGCTTTGGTCCCTTCTGGGAATTTTTTTTCCTTTGTAGAGAAAAAAGTGAGCTAGTAATTACAACATGCAGCTCTAAGACCAATTAACAATCTGCACCATGCCCCACTTCTTTTATCCTCCACTGGTAATGCTACAGGCAGCATTAACTGTCTAATAAGTAGGTGAGCACTGCTTAACACTTTGCAAGGTTTCAGCATTTCTCTTCACCCCTGGCATCAATTCTCTTTCCCTTGGCTATTAGCAGATCGGCCTGGCAGTATGCAGATGCTATTCTGCGGTGTGCCCGGGCTCCCCTGGGCTATGAAAGGCAGGTGGCGTATTCACGTTCTGAAAATAAAGCTTCACTAATGACCTCGCAAAGGTCTCCAGGAGATTTTTTTTCCCAGCTAATCAGCCGGACAAAGAATTTACTTCTGCTTAGGAAGGGTGGATGTTTGTATGAGTGGTAAAGGGCAAATGTTAAAAGCATTTTTAATATACTTCCATTTTCTGAGAGCTAAATAGTTGCATACACAGTACAATGCATGGTGAGGAACTATCATAACTGCATGCACACCATGTATCAGGCTGTACTGGGACGAAGTACGCAAGCATTGGTCCTATACGAATGCCTGAACTGGATTAGCAACCATAATCTGTTAGGCCTTAAATATACATGCCCAGCACCTTTTTCAGGGCCGGAGTACTTGGGTTCTTTTAAAGCCAAGGTGAGGAGTAATTATGGAGATATACAGCGAGTACAGAAGCAGGCAGGTGAACTACCTAGTACTCACTGGTACCCTGAAAAGCTGTAAAGGCAGATTTGTTTCTTCTAAGATTCCTCCTGGGCAAGATATAAACAAGCACAACATATGTATTGTCTTTGCCTGTAATAAACAATTCATACCAATACAAAATTGAGTAGCTCATCATCAGTGTGACAGAGACCACAAAAAGAGTACGTCTACCAAGCAGTATATCTCCGTAAAAAACTTGCATCCTATTTATCAATGTCTTCAGAAAGTTGTAGCATATACTAGTTAAGAATCAAAAGTTTATACTGACTTTTAATATATGCTCCTAGAAAAATTAATAATTGCAGTTTGTCTGGAGTAACACCACATATGAATAAGCAAGGCTTTTCAATCTAATACATTAGCTGGTCACACACATTGACGTAAGCAAGTAAAAATGAAAAAAGCTATAGTTTTCAATAAATCATTTTTATTTTGTCTCCAGTTCTTTAGTCATCTGATTCCACGTGCACATTTTAAGAAAGGCTGGTACTAACACCCACTCTCTTTACTTGTATTTTATTCGTAGAACACGTTTCTGGTCCTTCAAAAAATTGGAAGTGTTTGCATGTGTGTGTGCGTACATACTCAAATATATAAACATATATAGATGCATATAAACAAACATATATTTACATACTTTTTATGTATTGTCTGTTTTTTTTACAACTGGTTAAGAGAAACAGGAGCCAGTAACTTTGCTCTTAGTTTTCCTGAGTAGTATCATGACTCAAAGAAAAAAGCAGATTTTGGCTGTTCTGCTCTCTTTCTCTGTTGGCTAAAGAAAAGAGAACTTCATGAAAGTTACTAGCTGAGAACCTGACCCTTTACCTCCTCATTGGCTTACTAGATCCTGAAAGTATCATGAGTACACCAGGATACCATGAAGTAAAATGTGATATTCTGCCTTTTCATTTACCCCATCTCCACCCTTGTAGATCATATTCTACACTCGTAGATACAGTTGTGTCCACAAATCATTAAACCTTTCAAGTGATAGTCTAAATTCTTACAAACTTAAATAAAATAAAGACCATACAAAATTGTTTTGCACTACCTCAAGGAACAGCAGTGTCATCTTTGTTTCACATGGCAAAAAATTTCCTTAATTACCACCAACTTGTTGCCCAAAAGATGGTAAAAAAAGCAACCTTCTCCAAAAAGAGAAACCTCTAATGTCTCCTACTTCCCCAGCTCAAATTCTCCTTAAATTAATAATAATATTCCAGCAACCCAAAATCCAGAAAGACAGAACTACTGGCAGAGGCACTGCCAAATGCTAATATGCCTTGCTTGCTTCCAGACTGGAGTTGGCTTGCAGCTACCAGTGAATGCCCAGCCAAAGCCAACATACCACTGTCAAATACAAGCAGCCATACTTGGGTCAATATATACAATCTCCATTACTCTTCATAGGATAGCCAAGCTAGAGGTACATTAATAAGGATTCAAAAGGCTCTTCTGCATTATGCATATGTTGCATAAAATAACTATTAATATTGTACCAACAGAAGCATGGTATTTTCTCCATACATTCAATCCAGTGCTTATTCTTGTAACTTTACTTTCATTTGACCCTCTGAGAGAACATTTAACATTCAGGTGCGGACCCAGGTAGTGTTTTCTTCCCAAAACACAAAAAGAAAAAATTAAAAAGGAAAAATTTTGTTCAGTTAGAAGGGAAGGGGGAAGAAAGCAGAATGTGAATGCTATATCAACAGTTTTAATTCCGAAGTTTTGAGGCCTTTTTCCTCGTACACCACTTCCCCTTGTGCTGATTCAGAAGGACACCTGAATTAATATATTCTCTTTGACACTGAAGTACCTTAAGTAATTCTATTCTCACAGGCACACTGAGGTATTTCTGGCACTTGGAGTATCACGTTGCTCCCATCCAGTTCCATGTATGCAAAGGGAAATGAAAAGCACATACTGGGGCAGGGCGGGGAGAATGAAAAAAAGAACCGTTCTCTTTGTGGACCATTGCTTGAACATGGTCTAGAGAGAAAATATTCCCTGGAAAGATCAGAAGAATCACCTCACAGTGGTTGAGGTTTGGGTACTAGGGAGTTCCCCATAACAACCTCAAGTTCTGTGTACTCAAAACATTTCCTCTTCTGTTGGCAGGCCTCTTACCTCATCTCCATTTCCAGCTCGTCTCTTCTGCCAGTGAGCAAACATGTTTTTGATTCGTACATGGATCCAAGTAATCAACACATGCACACACTCCACCCCGCTCCTTGACCCCAACACCCATACACACAAGATGCTTAGTGACACTCTTGTTCACAGGTTTGACATGGGTTGCAAGCACTGTCCCGTGCACAGCCTCCGCTTGTAACTTCGTGTGTGCCAATAGCACTTACAGATGTTGCAACTGCACAGTGAAGCTCAATTCTTGTTAACCAAACTTAAGCCAAGTCGCTCTCGCGCTATTTATAACACAGGCACAGCAAATGAGTCTTATGAATCTTAATTAAATTTAAATAAATTTGATTGGTGTAAAATGTAATGCACACCTGGCCAATGGACCATCCAATGTAAGAAGCCCCAAGCAATAATGTTTTAACGCGTCATACCCCTGTGATTTGAAATCTCAGAGGAATTGAAACAAAGTTTGCTTAAAAAAATGCGGCTCAAACCATCTCATATTTTCTTCCTACTAATGTGCTCAACTATTGGTGTTATCTTAATAGAGTCTACATAAATGATCTCCTAATCGCTTGATAAATTGCTTAATAAAGAAGTAACTTCCATAGTTGTCAATTAGTTACGTAATCAGCAAGTATTTGCTATCCATCAAACAGCAGCAGCAAATACAACTGCAAAACACCAGACTATATCAGGGGAACGGGGGAGCAGCAAGAAGATAAGACGAGAAATTAAATTCATACTGTTAGCATTTTGTGTCACCTGTACAGACAGTATTTTGATATTGATGTAAAGTCAATTTTATCCCTGCTGCACAGCAGAGCTAGCAATCCTCTGCTACAAGTTTATAATACACTCAGCTCCTCTTCTGAGCTGCCAGAAGATAAATGAGAGGATCAGAACTTACAACTGATCATGCTACATGACAAAAAAAAAATTAAAAAAAACCCCAAACCACCATCACCAAAACACCCCAAAGAAACCCTTTTTCTATTGCTTTGGACATTGAGATTTAAACTTGCCAGATCAGCCCTAATGTCCATTACTTGCTACACACCTATCAGAAGCCAGCATCAGCAGCTGGGAAGACATGGCTTTAAACCCTCCCTGTTCAAAATACTTTTGGTTATTTCCCTGGAGATTTTCAATGAAGAAGGGAAAAAAGGAAAAATAAAAAAAAAAAAAAAGAAAGAAAAAAGAGTAACCAAATCTAGATGCTCCCCAGATGCAGGAACTATATATAAAGTGGAAGAAATGACTGAAAGACATAATGAAAGAAGCAGTTCTGACTCAAATTTGGCTTTACTTGGGCTATGATGGCCAATGCTACTGCTGAATGTGAGTCAGATTCTGACTAGAATCTACTACAAATTTTCACTTATCTTTCATTTCAGATGTACTATTCTATCAATGAATAGGATATCCACTCCTGCCACGTTACAGAGTGTTTACCTTTGCATGCAGACAGACACAAGAAGCAAAATTCACATCCTCTAGCTTCATGCACCTACCCCTGAATCACCTTTTGAAAGCTACGTGGTCAACAGAAAGACAAGATTCCTTTGGGCACTCAAGTACATGTCAAGGTCATTGATATCTTTACTACCCACTGACTTCACAGGACTTGCTCATCTCTTTGTGGTTAAGCCCACAGGCCAGAGCAGGAGCATAGATTGTATTCTCTGGCAATATGAGGACAAGGACCATCACTCTAAAAGAAGATGGTTCAGCTATGCTTCATTTCCTGTTTTCAAGTTACTGATACATAAATAGAGGACCCATGGATGACTGGATAAAAACCTTCACATTTTAAACCAGCAGGGATTTTACTATTCTTTTTTAATGGAAACGCTTATGGCTTCAGTTAACTTTGTTCTTAAACAAGGTGAATTATCTCCAATGTTTTCACTGGGATTTTAAAAAACAGGAAAGGTATGACACTTTGACCAGCAACCTAAACACTTAAAATAACATTAAGCATTGCAGACCGCAGCAGTAACATGTCATGGTAAAACTGTAAAAGAAATGATGGGAAAAGAAAGAGAAAGCTCTGCAGTAACTACAGGTGAAATTAAACTATGACAAATTCAATCCATTAAACTGCATTTGCCACTTGGTGAAGAAGAGACTTGTCAAGGAGCAGGCACAGCAACAGTGTAGTAAGCAAACTACTTTTACTTTGCTAGGAACAGCACACAGTTGGGTAATTTGGAGCAGATTGTCTACTGATAGGCACTGTTTCTCATCCAAGTCTTTGGCTATGTCTGGCAAACATTAGTGCTTCTCTTCCTTTTAAGATCTTTATCTTTTCAAAATTTTATGCCAGATCAGCTATACCTGCTTTTTTCAGTTCCTGCACCTACTTACATTTCCAGTCTGAATCTTCTTAGTAACACAACATGTAAACATTACAAATGGGTTGCTTTTGGTCCCTCAGAATAAAATGAGCACAATGAGAATCACTAACGAGTACGAAACAAATTTTACCCGATAGTAACAAAAATGCACAACCACATACTTGTGTGTCTGTATGGCTGGACAGACAGGCAGTGCTAGATCTACCCAGCGAGAATATTGGATGAACAAATATTTATTGAGAGTTACTCAGCTGTGATACAGAAGGGGATTCATGGCATGGTGCATCTGGACTCTGCTCATTTTTTATGAGATAATTGCACCACGGACTACCTCAAACACGGCATGACTGAAGGATTTGCCTTTTAAATTTAAAAACATGGAACGGACAGGAATTAATCCGTCATGCCTCCATGTAGCACACAAAGGAAAAGGAATATAAATAAACAGGCAACCAGAACGGTGCAATAAGAACAGGATTAATCCAAGTGTGATTAATTCAGTGTCAGATTAAAATTGATAGTGCCAGCTGTATCGGGTCCATTCTGCCACATTATTCTTGCCTGTCTTTTTTTTTTGCGTGCGTGTCCATCTTCTTCCCATCTCCTTGGTGGATAAACCTGCAGGAGAGTTAATTGTCACATACATGGATTTAATCATATTGTCCACAGTGTTTGGGGGCCTTGCCATCAGCGATCCATGACTAATTGTTGTGGTAATTTTTCAATCATTAACAGCATCGCATATGCTGCAAACAAATCCCATGACACCCACTAAAACCCCAGTGGCAAGTGGTGCACGCTCCTTCATGAAAGCCTCGTGCCCCCGTCCCCCTCCCCTCTTCCCCATTACGAAGCCATCAATCTGCTGCCCCTGGCCTTTGGGAGGGGAGAGGCAGAGCTGGGCTCGCTACGACTGCCTTGAAGGGAAGGAGCACTGCGAAAGCGGTGGGGGGAGAGGAAGGAAATTAAAACTCCATCTGGGACGGCTGACCCGGGGGGGTGGGAGGGGTGGGGAGTGTCGTGTCCTCCAGGCAGTTTGTTCTCCATTCAGTCTCCATCGAGCTGGTGTGCTGCATGGATTGATGGTGCGCTGCATGGATTGAGTGCCCTTTCTCCGTGTTTCAACTGTATTAGCCATCTCCATGGCAACAGCCGGTCCTCATCTGCCGCAGCGGGCTGCAGCCCCGCTCTCCCCCCCATCACCCGTGTCGCTCCCCCCCCCTCCCCCGGTGTCAGGCGGGCCACTCCGGTGGGACCAGGCTTGCCTGGGGGGAATCCTCCGGCTGATGGAGGCATTGCTCTAATCACCTCATCAACACCAGCGAACCAGGTCATATAAACCCCATTCGTTTTTCCAGGCTCCAATAACGACACGCATTTAACAAGAAATAAAAAGGCGAGCCAAAAGCTCCTCTCTTGCTTCAAAGCCAAATAAAAAACCCGAATAAAAAGCCCAAACAAACAAACTGCAGCCCTGCAGCAGCAGAAAGGATCAGCACCACTGTGGTTTGGAGGGAGCCGTGAGGATTATGCAAAAGTGCCATTGCTCATCCAAGCTAAATGAGCTAACTGACCCCCAGCCCAGCCAGCAAGAAGCTTGCCTGGGGAATGAGGGGGCTGGTGTTCCCAGTCACCTTTCTGACTTCTTGCTCCCAGATTCATTTATTCACTGGCACGCAAGCCAGCCCGCGCTGAGTAAGGGGTACAACACTCTCCAATGGTGTATCCCTGGGTGCCTGGAAAAACAGTATTCGGTTTGTAGCTTTGAGTGGACTGATTGGATAATGTCGTGCTGCCACTCTCCCTCACCACCCTGTTTCCTAAAACATTAACACAATAAGCTGTTTCATGTGCCTGCTTGTAAACGATGCAGATCGGCATCCTCAAAGAAGGCTTGAATGGGGGAAAGAAAAAAACAGATGAGATTCTGCAGCATCTCTGCTTTGAAGACACCACTTTAAAATAAGGTGGCTTTTCAGCTATCATCCAGGTGCTTTAGAAAACACTGATAAAATATTTAATTATTACAAGCCAGAGTAGCAGCAATAGTGGGTATCAAAATGTAAACGCAGGCAGAGGAGAAAAAAGAAAAGAGGAGAAATAAGAATTAAGAGCAAAACAAGGCAGGATTAAACAAAAATCGGGAGCTCCCTGCTCTCTCAGAGTGGGGAAAGACAGAATCTCCAGATACACAGAGGAGTTAATGACAGCATCTCAGACTCAGCTTCAGATTCAAGCCATAAGGAAGCAGAGGGAAGGAAAAATCTCGTCCTTCCCGCGTGTTGCTGACAGTCACGGAACAGGCTCTCTTATGCAACCCTTACATAAATTGTGACAGGACCAGCACCTTCACCTCTCCCTGCCCAGGCTCCCGGCAAGTAGGGCCCCCGCTGCCTCCCCAGCCACTGCACAGGGATGTCACGCTCTCCTCCTGCTCGCCCCTGGGTTGCAGATGAGGTGTGATACACATACACATAATAATCCTTTGCACTTTTATTATTTGCAACAGTTCTCTCCCACCATCCATGAGTTGCTTTCTGTGAGGGCGGGGGAACCTTTAGTGGCACACAACTGAAATAATCCTTCTTGCTTTTTTTCTCCTCTCCTTATCCCAGAGAACGCTGTCCTCTCAAAGCCAAAAGAAAGGGTGACAACATGTAAATAGTTTCTTAATTAATTTCTGCACGTAGCAGTGTCGCTGTTATTACCATGCTGCATGCAGACAGTGTCACTGACAGAAGAACCACATGAAGTTTATGGAACTGCCTAGAGCCTACCGTAGATGACAAAAGATCCCAGCAATGGCAGATGGCATGTGAATCACTGTAAAGGCAATTAGCAGCTAGCTGCCGGATTTTGACGTGCTGGGGAGGACAGAGGGGGTTTTCTCTGCTCCGAGCAGTTCTCACCAGAGGGGCTGGAAATAGGCATTAGTCTCACTTTGCCCCCACAGAGTCTTTGCAACCAGTGTTGCTGGCTTTGAGATTGCTGTATTGCTAGGTACCTATAAGCACCCAGTGTAGAAAGATTTGCAGCAGCAATAAAAACGCTGTCTTTTTACCTTGATGGGCACAAGTCACAGCTGCTGCAAGCAGAGAGTGTTTTATGCAGAATAAAAAAAAAAACACCTATGCAGCAAAGGACCACAGCCACTGAGCCAAGTGCCCTGAAAACATTACAGAGTGCTATAAGTAGTGATTGAAAATGCATCAGAAACATCGAATGCTTCTAAGCAACAATGACAAATGGATTCTGGAACTGTTCAAGTTGGATACCTCTCAAGATGAGTTTGTATGGTAGAAAACAATCCTAAATTTTGATCAGAGCACTAAAGCAGAACTCTTCAGCCTGAGCCTTGTCAGCATATATCTTTATCTTCAAGCCAGTAAAAAGAATAATATAAAAATGTACTTGTAAAATAATGCCCAGCAAAGGTCTCATTTGCGTAGCTGCAGTGCAGCCCTTGGGCAGCACCAAAGCAGAGACATTATTGTGGGCAGCCTGACAGCACTGCGACCAGTAACACTCAGAAGGCTACTAGCTGAGTTAGGAAGCCCAAGGTGACAACCTTCAACCATTTTTCCTACACTTGCTAGCCAGATCAGCACCAGTTTTTGTGAGCTCTGCAGTGGGGATTTTTTTGTGTTTTTTATTTGCTCAGTGTATGCTCAAGAACAGTAATCCCTTTTGGGGAGCTCCTTGCACTGATCAATTAATAGCATTAACTATAAAACCCCACAGCCTCACAGCAGAGGTGTTCTTCCTCTGGAATGACAGCATCCACTAGCCCTTTTTGCTGCAGGAGCAGCTCTATCAGTTATCACCAATAACTGAAGTAAGCAGTGCTGTCCACTTAAGAAGGGCAACATACCAGTTCGTGTTTTTCCATCCCATACTAAGCATGCTGGTAGGTATTCAGAGGCTGGATGATGCTACCTTTCAAAGAGGCAGAATGCTGTCAGTAACCCTCTCATTAATATCTCCCTTGTACCTCAGACAGCTCTTGCTATGGCCTCCATTTCCCAGGAGTCAGAGACTGTGCCTCTCTCAGAAATCCGTACTCCCGATGTTATGCCAGCCCTACCACACATCACTTGACATCTGCTTACAAGCCACCGCTGACATCCATGCCATGGATTATTTACTCTTCACTAAAATCCAAGGCTGGGCAACTCTAGTTCTACCAACTACTGCACATACTGACTCCCAGGCTCCTTTGCACTTGCTGATTGACTTCCACCTCAGTAGGTATGACAGCATTTTGCAACTACTAAGCAAGCCTACAACAAGTGATCCAAGTTTGGATTGGTGCCAAAGCATCACATCTCAAGGGTATTTGCATGATGGTTCAGTGAGAGAGGAGTTTTTGAGCTAGGTAGGACTCCACTGCAGGAAGCTTGAAGTCTAGTAATGCTAAGGAATAATGGAAGAGGAACTCAAGGTCTTGGGAAAACACTGGTCTTCCATATACCCCTTTCAAGCCATCAAACTTTACAGCTTTTCATGAGGTTCTTCAGTTGACGTGTTCTTAAAAGAACAAAACCAAAACTCCCTTCTAATTTCACATTGGAAAAAAACACAAACTCCTTTCCTCTGTTCCAGTTCCAGCTGCTACTGTCTTAAACTTCAGCTTTCAAGAAACAGCCACTCTTTTTCACTCCCCATTTTCACCAGTGCTCAATTCCTCATATTTATTCCTAATATAGCATTTTATTCCAATCACAACCTTAGCATCATTGTGACTTAACAGGCTTTTCTGCTCTCCCAGAGGAAGACTTCAGTTTCCATTTCACACCCCCACAGACACAGCAAGCAAGTCCATACACCGGATTATCCAAACTAAAACTGTCATTCTACAAAAACAGTCTGGGAGTTGAGCAAGACAATCAAGGTCAGCGGAGCAGGTCATAGGTCCTGAAGAGAGGCCTTCAGTCACTTGTCAAACACCTTTCCTGTTGAAGGTATATGTCCAGGACCAGGAGTAAAGCAGTATTTTGGACAAATCCTAACCCTCTAAATGCAGTGCCTTGCACAAGATTTCCACAGGTAGTGGAGAAAAGGGCTGATGAGCTCATGCAGACATCCCCCTTACTGTCACACTTCCTTGACACAGTTTCCTCAGCTGTGGTTTGAAAATCATCTTGGGATTGTTCTTCAGCTGCCAGCATACTTGCTGCAATTACTCCCTTCTGCTATGAAGCCTTTTGGGTGTCTCCAGGGATCCCGGGAAGGCCCTGCCAGCTCTGTATTGCACAAGCATGCAGAACACATAAAAGAAATTACAGATTTGGTGCCCCTTAGTTCACCTTCCTTAAACTCCACCTCTGAATTGTAGTCACAAAGCTTTTCCCTAACTTAAGGTATACACATTTTTCTTCAAGCCCCATGAGAAGAGAGCTAATGAAAGGGAGATGGGAGTAAAGCAGCAAAAAGGTCACTGTAGGGGGAACTCTAGCTTTTCAAATTTGAGCCTTTCAAGGAAAGAGTTGCTGATTTTCTCTTCCTGCAGAGTATCATAAGGCAGCAAGAAGGTCATTGTAGGGGAACACGAGCTTTTTCACAGTTGAGCCTTTCGAGGAAAGAATTAATGATTTTTCTCTTACTGCTGCGTATCACACCTACAGGTGTGGTGGAAAGCACAGAAGACAAGAGGCTGTGCATTGAAAATAAGTGAAGTAAAGGATCTCCATTTCCTTTTTGCAACTGTGTTTCCACCTCTAAGCATGATTATGTTAATTTAGTCTATGAAAACAATGCCAACCTGATCGTACGCTCTGGGCATGTTTGTTGCAAGCGGATGCTGTTCCTTCCCTTCCTCTGAAAACTTATAAATCCAATGGCCAATTTAATGAAGAACACCAGAAGAGTGAAGGTGTCTGATAGCTGTTAAAAAGGTTTGATCTAATTATTGACCCATGAAGAAGAGGCAAAAATGTGAGACCATTCTGTGTCTCACATCAGAGAGCCTACGGAGGTCTACAGGAACTGACTGGTTGCACTAATCCTGCAACTGCTCCTAAAGCTGGTTTAGGACGACCCGAATTTCCATCTGTCTCATTTTCTCATTGCATTCCCTTGGTTTTTAAATACAATTTTCTTAAAAGCATCCAGTAGAAAACTCCAAGGTGATGCCAGTGTTTATGTATGGTCTGTAACATAACCAAAAAAAACCCCAACAAATCACCAAACCAAAAAACCAACTAGTTAGCAGTCATGTGTATGTAAAAATGGCTCGCTGATGATCTTTCATACTCTAATACTCTCCCTCCCCTGTTTTTAAGACTGAGTGCTTCTATGAGAGCCAAAAAAATGACAAACACAGAACTACTGATGGGGCACCACAAAAACCATTTTATTTGCTTTTCACTGAATTACAGACATATAATATTGTTTCTTTCTCTACATCCCAGATGTACAGGTTGGCTTCTACTGACATCATTTTGTATTGATTAACAGTAGAAAAACAGAAACAGCACGAATTATACTTTTTTGAGCTAGAAGCAACTCCTCTCAGCATCCCGTGCTGCAAAAATAAAGAGCAGCTTGCTCCTTGTCCCAGTAGGACAGCAGCTCATAGGGTCACATTTAAAGAAACCCAAATACTCACCAGTGCATCACATTCATCACCTAGCTACTACTATAAAACCACAAAACCCACATACACAGCATAGAGTAACTTAGGAAATCTACAGAGACTACTCCAACATTTGTCTTCCGTTTGCTTACAGCTCCTCCAATCAGCCACATGCCGAACATGGCAAATGCTTATGCACAGTCTGCTCTGCTTCACTACTGATGTGCAAAAGCCCATAGCAACATAAGAAAATAACTTTTCTTTAAAACTACTGTAAGTAGTTTAAAACTACAATCAAGTGCATCTTCAGGTGGTTTAAGTTAACTCCAGCTTCCTGTTCTGGAGTGGCTCTAGTAAATGCACACTTTCTTTATTCCTATTGCTCGTGTGTCTATGATGTGCAAGAGCTACAATCCAGTTAAGCTATTAAATCTCTGAACATGGCCAGAACCGCAGATGGCAAGTAACCATACAAATAAATAAATAACCACAAGGCGGCAGACACAGGACAATTTGCCCCCCCATGGGCAGAGAACCGTAGAGAAAACAGCCTCTCCTTTATACAATAAACTGCCAGCTCTTATTAAATAAAGAAAAATAGCAGCAACTGCCAATACAGGTAGAGTACAGTATTCCTTTCTAAGATCACCACCTTTTATTCAATAAGAATAGAAAGCAATTTAGCACTTGTAAAAGTGAATAAATCTGCCCATCTTGACTGCGTAATACAATGGGTTATAATACAGTAGCAGAGATATCTTGGCAATTATAGTTTCTGCTGTGAGCCATGCAGTAGTACTGAATTAAGAATATGCTTCCCTGAGATAAAAAAAAAATCATGGATTCACGGATTTGACAGAGTTGTAAGGGAGCTCTAGAGATCACTTAGTCCAACGCCCCTGCTAAGCAGGATTGCTCAGAGCACATTACTGAGGACTGCATCCAGACGGAGATGGACTGCATCCATCTCCAGAGAAGGGGACTCCATGACCTCCCTGGGCAGCCTGTCACCCTCACCATAAAGAGGCTTTTCCTCACATTTGAGTGGAACTTCCTATGTTCCAGCTTATGCCTGTTGCCCCTCTTCCTATCGCTGGAAACCACTGAAAAGAGTCTGGCTCCATCACCCTTCAACCCACCCTTTAGATACTTATAAACATAAATAAGGTCTCCCCTCAGTCTTCTCAACGCTAAAGAGCCCCAGCTCCTTGAGCCTTTCCTTGTAAGGGAGGTGCTCCAATCCCTTAATCATCTTGGTTGCTCTACGCTGGACTCTCTCCAGTAGTTCCTTGTCCCTCTTGAACTGGGGAGCCCAGAACTGGATGCAGTATTCCAGTTGTGGCCTCACCAGTG
>JAOTQQ010000012.1:66744215-66760215 GCA_026546715.1 Gallinago undulata
ATGCAGTATTCCAGTTGTGGCCTCACCAGTGTAGAGTAGAGGGGGAGAATGACCTCCCTCGACCTGCTGGCCACACTTTTCTGTATGCAGCCCAGGATCCCATTGGCCCTCTTGGCAACAAGGGCACGTTGCTGGCTCATGGAGAGCCTGCCATCCACCAGGTCTCCCAGATCCCTTTCCTCAGAAGTTCTTCCCAGTACTAACCTATATTGGTGCCTGGGGTTTTTCCTCCCCAGGTGCAGGACCTTATGTTTGCCCCTGTGGAACCTCATTAGGTTCTTCTCTGCTCAGCCCTCCAGCCTATTCAGGTCATGCTGGATGGCAGCAAAGCCCTCTGGAGTGTCGGCCAGCCCTCCTAGTTTGGTATCATCAGCGAAGTTGCTGATGTCCAAGTCAGGAGTTTACCTTTGATTGTCACTTTTGAAACATGCTAAGCAAGTCTAAACTAACATGAGAAAAGGAGTCTCCCTCACTGTACTACTTCTTTTGGAATAATTCATTAGCTGAATACTTTTCAACCCATACAGTCAAAGAAAAAGTCCTAACTGAAGCCTCTTGCCTTATTTAAATGGATTCTAGCAACTTTTCTTCTCTTATAATCCCCACTGCTATTTTGCATGAATCACTGTTCTAAAACAAAACCCAGTAAGTCCACTTTAATTATTTTTTTAAAGTGGAAAAAGCTCTGAATTACAATGTCAGTGACAATCTCTGTCACTAGCATAAAGAAAACTGATACTTTTGAATGAGCAAATCAACTTCATGGCTGGAAGAAACATTCTTCTGTTACTTTTTCCTGTCTTCTCACAATTTTAAGGCAAAAAGGAGATAAAAGTTATTGCCCATTGCAGGGTGAGGAACTGAACAGCTCTAAAACTGTAGCCAGAAGCTTACGGGCTTTTTATTGGGATTTTTTTTCTTCTTTTTTCTTGATAAAGCCAATATTTTGACCCAGAGAATATAGAACTTGCCAATAATTTCCAGAATTCAGCTGAAGTTTTTAAATAATCAAAATCTCCTCAAAAGCAAGGAAACGAACAAGCCCTTTTCCCATCTACTCTCCATTTGGCCAAAAAGAAAATAGGTACAAGATGACTTCACAGTGACCTCTTAAATTCTATTTGTTGTTTCGTACAAAAGTTTCCTGGGACTTGGCCAGAATATTTAGGACCAAAGTTATTGCTGATGTTCACTGCATAGTTATCAAACTACATGATTTATGGCATCCATTCTGTTCAGGAAAAAGGAGACATTGCTTTATTATCTATTAGTCATCTGTCACTGTTATTTGCATGGGGGAAAAGTGTTAATAAAGGTTGGCATTTTTCCCTGGTTCATTTCAGGGGCCGCAGTAGATCCTGTTCAAAGCTGGCTGGTACGCTGCCTGGAACGGGCCGTCTCCTGTCTGTAGCTGGGCTGCAGATGCCTTCCAGCAGCACAGAGTGGCGCTCTAACCTGTTCTAGAGCCTTTCTTCTGGAAAGATGATTATCCTCCACAGCACAATCACCTCCTTCTGAATTCACCTTTTTATTTCTGTGTTGTGGGTTTTATCCCCTCTGCTTCTCATAGACAGTGCCTGTTCATGAACACCGAACAGGAAAGCAAATCTGCGTATCTGAAGATGAAGCTCAAGCAAAACCTAAGTTAAGTTATTCTTTGTAATACAAGCCAAAATGGCACCAGTGGAGCTCACTTACATACTTTTATGAAGCTAGTGTTTATAATAACATGAAAGGTTATTCTGTTGGCAGGCAGTAATGCCAGAGAAGCAGAGGCCAAACTCCAGCTCTTGAGCTGTTCTGTGTTTGCATACATGCCATTCAAACACACGTCCCCAGCCAAGGCTGGCCCATGTGGTCAGCAGTGGATCACTGTGCACTGGCACGTGGACAGCTGGCCAATCCAATCTCCTCAGCCTCTGGCCAAAATGAGCCATGAGAAGCTGGTGCCACTGGCTCAGTCAGCCTGGACCACTGCCACAACTGGGCCATCATTACTGGCAAGATGCTGCTTTCCCTCAACCATGTGACATTCTCAGGTTTCCCTTCGCCACTCATTGCCCTTGAAAGACATGTGTCTTACAACTCAACTGGAGACTTTGATAAATGGTATGGAGCTGGGAAGACTGACCACCCAAATGCTATCACCAGTTTGTTATTTTCTTAATACAACAGCAGAGCAGGGGAGAGGCGCATGTTCAGCCTTCTGTAGTCATGCAGGGGATCTGCATTCACCCATTCCCTCTCACCAACGCTGAAAGACAAGAAATGATGCATGATAGAAAAATCCTAACCAAAACCTCCCCCTCCAGAAATGAGAAATCAAGTTTGTATTTTCAATCTCGTGAAGAGGAATACTTCCCAAAATGCTTGATCTAATCGTGGCTGAACTGAAACTATCGCAATTGAGCTTTGTGAAGCAGAGTCCAGAACAGTTAGAGACATGCATGTAAAATCTCCTCTCTACCCTCAGACGGGTAGCGCTGAAAAATATCCTGGGAACAGCAAAAATGAATATTGCAACGCAACAAAAAAACCCGCAGGGTATCCTAGCCTGATGAGGAATTGCATTAGGCTCATTGGACCAACTCCTGGCTGATTAAAAACATTCAGCATTCATCACATAACAGTGCAGTAATTCAATAGTATTATTTAGATTTATTTTCATTTGCATAAATAAAGCCAAAGGAAACACCGTCTTTGTGCTATAAATTGTTGCTCTTCAAGGTCTTTGAGAGTAGCACTTTCTTTTAGTTGGAAACTGCTTAATAAACTACATCTATCATTATTTTGCCTTCTCTTGTGTGTGGTGCTCTAGTCCTCCTGCTGGATCCCAAGGAGACAAATAATAGTGAATTACTAAACCTTTAATTTACTTTTGATTAAAAATAAAAATAAAGGGAAGGAGAGGCAATACACACACATGGGCAAACTGCTTCAAAGGCTGTAGGAACTTTTGGAAGATGTGACTGCACATTTTCTCACCTTTTCTTTTTTTAGATTCCAAATGGACTAAAATCAGCCTTGACATGCTATGGAGAAGCTTTCGTTTGCTGGATGGAAAGACATACCATGCACCAGTTGGTCAAATAACCAGTCTTGCTGTTTTCAAGGTTCATGTTAGACTGAGTTAACCTTTTTTAGCAGGTGTTGTTATACAGGAGAAAATGAATGAAGACAAAGTAGATTTCTAAATTGTGAAGATAAAGAACGTACATTCCAACTAAAAATGTAGTCTTGCACCATGAAAGGGAAATTATCCTCTAAATCCATCTATAACACTAAGCTGGCAAAGTCATATGGAGCTGCATCCTCAAATAGCCATCCAAGTTCTATAATATCTACTAACTTCAAGATTCAATCCTATACTTATTCTCTCACAAAATACCCCTGTAAATAAATAACACATTTCCCAGAAATAGGTGTAATAGAATTGTCATAAAATGGAATCCTGTATTTGTTCATTCTACACAAACACACACAAATTGGCAGTAAGCTTCTATTAATTCTTTTGAAGAACACCATCTCTAACATACATAATGAATCTGTGAAAGGAAATAAAATCAGAGAAAGCAACATTTCAAAAATTTTATGGGTTCCTCCTGGATGAAAAACTTGATGAAAAAACAGTTTTAAAAACAGAGCTGTAAATGAAGTAAGAGACAACAGGCAAATTATCTCAACAAGGAAAAGAGAAGCACAGAGGAAAAATATAACTTTGTAACACAATAAAAACACATCATACCTGATGGTGTAGCTACTAGTAACAGAACAAGAGAAACAAATAATAAATAAAACAACGTGCCGTTTGATCGACTGGGACATCAGCTCTGTGCAACTCATTTCTGGGTTTGGCTTACTTATTAAGGTCACTGATTTGTCTTATTTGTCTCACTCTGTGTTTATTTTTATACATATACACGCACATATATATGTATGTTTGTGCAAACATAAATCACAAGGATGAATTGAGACAAAGGTGACCCAGGAGCTGAGATATAAAGCTTGAATTCAACTCCAGTTTCTGCTACAGACAACTTATGAGACACTTGGGAAGTCACTCAAACTCAGATGCTTCCTAATTTCCCATTAATTTCATTTAATCTCAGACATTGTCTCTTTGTGGGATATTCACTTAACCTTCAGGTATCTGCCTAATTTAGGAGACTAGGCTCCCCCTGCAGCCAGACATAGAAAAAGGCCACCCGGCAGACTGATCCAGGAAACAAACTCCACATATTCAAAACACACTGGAAGCCCTTCTTTCTCTATTTAGTATGTAAGGACTGTAGAAAAGCTAACTTTAACTAAGACAGCTAAAGTCTCTGTCTGCAATGTGTGTATGTATGTGTGTGTCAGCCTCCTGTGCACTTTAGTCCCAGTCCATAAAAGAAGATTGACAACACTTCACTGTCTCCTAACAGTTTCAGGAGAAAAAGCACAGGAAAGGATGGGAAAAGTCAAGGTACTGCCATGATGTCGTCACACAGGAGACAGACAGTGACATAAAAAGAACACATTTTAACCCTTGAGAGGTTTGTGATGGGGAGCTGTGAAGCTTACACAGCAGACTTGAAATGCTTTGGATGTACTGTGTGGGGAGAACCAGCCCATCCAACAGTTTTACCTCGTGTTCTTGGGAGGCTCAAGACACCAATACCTCTCTAACTTTAATTTCACCTTGAAGAGTTGCAGGAATGTATTTTAAATGCATTATATTTGCCCTTATACACTATATCCATATAGACACATACAGCGTTAACTATTTCAAGGTCCCCAAAGAGAGCTGTTAGCATAGACAGAACATGGGTCTGCATACTGTTTAAGCCACATGCACCATCTGCTCCCACATTTTAATGTAATTTACCAGGCAAGAGCTGAGAAGGAAAAAAACCTGCTAGATGAAAGATATTAAATTTCTCTTTCCCCAAAACACCCCCTGCTGCTTGATATATGAACCTAGCCCACCCATAACTAAAATTTGATTTAAGAACATACTAACAAATTTAAAAAACAAACAAAAAAAAAACCCAAACCCAGTCCTGTGTCTGCAAGGTAATATTGACATAATTTTTATGTTTACTAATCTGCTGCCATGGAGAACTGTCCGAACTGATGCCAAAAACAGAACAAAAAGGAATGGACAGATTAAGAACTTAAAATTGTTACTTCCCCTTAGGCAATAATTTTAATGATCTTCAATAAATGAGTAAAGAAAGATTTATTTACTGTAGCTTTGAAGCCAAACAAGTTTTATATGTTAAGACTTATGTTTGGCTGAAGGTGGCAGCCCTGGGCCAAGTACTATTTAAATTTTGGAAATAAGTCCTGCAACTGATCCGTAAAAGGATCATAGGAATACATAGGAGAGACACACTTCAAGAATGAAGTTTCACCAAGGAGCACACACTCATGACAAGTAAGCTTCCACCTTTTGAAACAAAAGTAAGGATTTGCAGAAGTTATGACAATCTCATTTTATCGTGTTCAACAGTATTAATGAAGATGTTTAGACAAGGTTAGCAATTTTTTCTTCATTAGAAGTACACACAAAATTAACAAGAAATACCACACTAGGAGAATGACCTTTGCTATAAATTCAGGATAGCGCACGCAATTAGAAGACAAATATTGCCCAGCAACTTTTAAAATTATAATTGTATGCCAACTGTTGACAAAAAGTTTCCTCTATAGCCTTACTAAAAGCCCAGTGCCTGCTCATTTCCTTGCTAGCATCATGACAATCTCCTACTGTTCATGCTGGAAAGCTGACATTTCCTCTTCCAGATCCCTATACCATTCCCTACTACATTCGAGCTGACAAGCAAAAATAATAAAATAAAATGGATTTCTTAAGACTGTAAATATCAGTGTTGCTCTCTGATGTCAAAGGTAGAAAAATCTACATACAGCAGGAAAGACTTACCAACTCCTCTTACTGGTAGCCTAAATACAGCTGCCTTCATGAATCACAGTCTGAGGAAACGAGAGCTCAACCTGAGCTCCCATCCAGAGCTGGACGGCTGGCTGTGTGCCAGGATGTTTCAAACCACCAGCCAGTGATCAAAAGCAATCATCTCCAGCAGTCATCGTACCAAAACCTCTTCATTTTTCAACTCAAGGCTCATTAAAGGTCAACACAGCAAAATTATTATTAAGAGTTATCAGAAAAAGAAAAGACAAGACAATGTCTTTATGTCAGAGTACAAAATCACAGGGAGTTGACTGTTTGACAAGGACCTTTTGGCCTGGAAAAAAGTCAGTGGCTAGAATTACAACTGAGAGCTAAACAAATCCCAAGTGGTTTAAACATGGAAAAAGAAACAGCTACTCACTGTCTCTTCTTGCATGAGAGGAGCTCTAACTGTAACGCTGACTTGGTCAACACAAAAAGGAAGTCATTCCTCACGCAAGTTAAGTTATACAGTTTCTTGCTACAAGACTCTGCAGATAGCAAATGTACAGGGACTCAAAACGACTTCAACAAATGAATGGAAGAAAGTTCCTCAACGACTACTGAAAACAAACATACCATTTTCAGCTCAGGAAACAGACAGCTGCAGGAGCGTATAGGGGAATGTATGTTCTACTAATCTTTAGGCTCCTGATTGGGATAATGTCATGATACAGAAATACAGGGATGTCCTGGACTTTGGTTTGTGCCACCATTAGGCTATTTTCCTATCTCAGGTGTTCAAAAACATAATGAGAAGTCTTCCCCCAAAATTACAGAATTATCTTTTATAGTTGGGTTGGTTTTGTTGTTTAGGGGTTTGGGCTTAGGGTGGTGGTGTGTGCTTGTTTGGGGTTTTTTGTTTGTTTTGGTTTCTGTTCAAATGATTGGTGGTTTCAGTCTCTTGGGTTTGGGGGAAACCTTAGTCCAGTTTTCATGCTTGCGTCCCCAGGTAACATATTCTGCAACACTGGGCACTGAGAACATTGCCATTGATTTCAATCAGCAAAGAATCACACCCTAACTGCTTCCAATTTCACAGGTACTGAGCAACACTATGTGACTGCAGCCTCTGAGTAAGCAATGTCCTGTATTCAAAGGTTTGAATCATGTAGCTCCATCCAGACCTGGGAACTTTGACACCTATCAATGACCACCACCTTTGCCAATCTTGGATTGCAAACTTTTGAAGCACAGAAATAAATACCTGTGTGCTGTTAATTGATATTAGTTCCACTGGACCAATAAACTGTCCCTGTATCTTCATCATGAACCTAAAACTGAGAGTACTTGCTATTATAAAGGGGTTTTTGCCAGTATTACCCAGAATAGAAATAACTTTTCTTTGTATCAAAATATTCACTTATAACACTCCTATTAGCATTATGTATTCAGGTACAGATAAAGATGAAAAACAAAGCACACAAAAATGAAAAGTTAAACAGTACAACAAGTTAGATTTTATACTTCTTGTTGATCATTAAATTATAACAGTGATCTTCTATGTTCACATTACAGTAAATAATTACTCTAGTTTAGCACCATCATCCTTAGTGGAATGTGTAACAACCTTCCGTACAATTCTGTGCATCTTTGCAGTAATGCACATTTTTTTCAAGAATTATATAAAATCACTCTCATAGGGTATGTTTTTCTTTTTAAAAAAGCAACTATCACTGCGAAAAAATACTAAATAGCACAATGTTCTCCATTGTGTTAGTAGTAAGAGACTCCTGAATGCAAACAACTCTCTAAAAACATTCCAAATCTGGATTAGCTTTAATGGAAATGTTACTTAAAGCTTTTATCAAATTGTATTTTCTTATCCACACAGCAGGACAACAGAAACCTTGCTTGCTGTTAACTCAAAAAGTCTGAATGGTTCCAAAGACTGGATCATCCCTGCTACCCAGTGAGTGACTAAGATCGAGGCTGGCTGTCACTCCCTAGGTAAATCCTGAGTTGGTTTAACATCTTAAGAATGTGAAATTTGAGATAATACACTATGGAAGTCCATGCACAATAAAGCAAGAGTTGCCACAAGAAGTGCTGTTCTGTTGCCTCTCATATCTGTGTTCTTTATCACACCTGTGTTCTGTAGATTTATGTCAGAAACTGGAAGAATAGTTTGTTAAGAAGCATTAAGGGGAAAAAAAAAAGGCTACAGAGACTCTTCAGAAACCTCAAAAGGAAAAAGAAAGCAAGTGACGATGAATACTATCAATATACTTGAGCAGATTTGACAGTTCTTCCATATAGCCATTATATTTCTATTTCCATGTACTAAATACCTGTGTCACATTCTATTTAAAAGTGGTTTAGACACAAAGCATTTAGGTTTAGGCCCTGGCATTTACTCTGTCTTCAGAGGAAGTAGGTCTGTGGTGTGAGTCAGGCCTCTGAGGCGTGATACTTTCCTGTTGGGCAATGGGGTAGTTATCTGTAGTTAAAGAATTTTGTTGTTATTGTACAAATTGTGGGGACAAACAGAAAAAAACCCCTAACCAAAACCCAGCCCAAAACTCCTCCAATCCTACAACTTAGCATTTGTTCTGAGTAGTTCACCTCAGTTTCCTTCGCTTGGAAATCTCCATTGACTGAAAACAACGCAACCTCCAACAAAACGAAAAGACAGTATCCCGAATAAAAGATGCAAGGACAGACCTATTAGGAAGTCACAAGTCTTCTTCCCAAGTTTAATGAAGATCCTGTTCTTTCCTATCTGCACTTACTTAAAATAGAATGCTTTAAATCTAAAACTTTGGTGTTCCAAAGAGATTTAGGGGCATGGAACCAGAGTAATAAGTAACATCCATTGATTGTGGATATTGGAGGCATTAACAATACTCTGAAGATTAAAAAAAACCAACCACACACACAAAAAAAACACAAGAAAACAAAAAAAAGAGCCAAATCCTAAAGAAACTATTAAAAAAAACTACTGCTGTTCAAATGTGGGATGGCTTTGGAAGATCTGCTAGCAAAAAAAAAGGTGAAAGAACAAGGAAAGAAAATTTTCACCTTCATACTTCTCCACAGAGAATCTCCCTACCTGACTGAAAATGTGAACTACCTTGTCCTCATCATTATTTTAAATGAAATAAGCTAATTGCTAGCCAACACAATTTTTTTCCCTCCATTTCGGTAAACAAATTCCAATGCTTTAATAAAATCACACTGAGATACATTAAATTCAGCTTTTGTAGCCACGTGATTTTGCAGAGCTACTGCAGGGAGCAGAAAAATGAAACCATGGCTATATAAAATGCAATTCTCTGTAAATAAAGTGGAAAAGTTATTGGCATTTCTATAACAGACTCTGAATCCTCTAAAATATCTTGTTAATAAAGTGAATCTCTTTTTGCTTATTTGTTTTAATTAATAATACAAGTTTAAAGCTCATTCAAAAATTAGACCCGAGTTACTAAATTCATGAGTTCTTGCAAGATTAGAATTGCAATAAATATTTGAGAGAGTTTTGGTGCAGAGATTATATGATTTTGAAGATGCTAATTCAGAAAGGTGAAAAAGAGCTGAGAGAGATTATACTGAAAATTTTGACTGATGGAGAAACCTGCCCATTGGTGTTTCGTGCGCAGTCATTCACATACACACACATATAAGAAGTAGTTTCTTCGAGCCCACAGTTTAGCTTCTCACACACACACTGAAGGAACGTAAACATAAGAATTCAGCAACACAGACGTTTTCAAGAATAGTGTGTTATATCTCATGGAAATAATATCACACAGTAGTCTTTCATTTCTGAGGTTGATCAGAACATGTATTATATTTAGTACACCATGAACATGATAACCCAAGAAAGAGCATTGACATAAACCATTAACCCATCAGGAAGAAACTGTGGCAGAGGATTCACCTTTTAAAAGGAAAACTATCACATTAAAATACACACAAACTTTGAAGAAAACAAGCTGTGCCAAGTAACTGGGGCCAAAATTGAGCCAAAAATTGAGCCATAGTTATTGTACTTGGACTTCAACAGAAAGAATTTAGAGCACATTAAAATACAGCAATAGCTTCGGAAATCAGCTGCAAAAAAATCAACTAACTTGTGTATCTGAAAGTATACTTGTGAGAATTAAATGGGTGATATTCCAAAAGGCTCTCGTATCTAACAGTTCTGGAAGACAGTGAATGACAAAGGTCTTGAGTACATGCAGTCTGCCCTGTGCTTATAAAGAATGGCTTATTCTCAGCTAATGAAATCAAGCATGTAAAATTCTCAATATTAAAAAAATCAGAAAAAACAGAAAAAAAAGCCCCACCATTTTTCCCTCTCCTTCCTTTGCACTTACACATAAGTTTTTAGAAAGCAAAATCAGCAGGTGACATTGCTCTGTAATATTTCCAATTAAAACAAATGATGTTGTTCTTAATGCAGTTTACAACCTCATAAATAACCATTCTGAGGACAAAAGAAAAAACAAAACAAAACCAAAAAGCAACCTAGCATTTACCCAGCAACCAAATAGCAATATGAAAGACAATGAATTCCTTCTTCTACACTTCAGAGATAGAGGAGTATATTCCAAATATTAGGGGATGTTATTTGCTCATGATACTTTTAAATCATAACTATGAATGCACTTGACTTCTCTTGGAAGAGAGAAAAAGGCATACCCTAATTCATCAGCTTCTCTTTTAAAGCTGACATCTGTCTGTCTCCTTACTACGCAAAATAAAAGGCAAGCTTTCTGTTTGCAGGCTCCAAATTGCTCGCTCAATCGCAGCACTCAAATCACAGCATGCAAGGGCTGCGTTCCACCTCAGGAGTATTTGTGGTGGCTGCCACGAACAGAGACATCTGAGCTCACCAGGAGAGAAGGGGGCATCTCAGACTGTGAAGCTGATTGCGCTGGAAGTGTTTGCTAATAGAGATGTCAATGAAGTAAAGGCGTTTCAGTACCTGAGTTAACTAGCTGTTGCTCCATGACCCCGCAGCCCAGGACCTCCATCCATTCTCCTTGGAAGTTGATCTCCATCTCAAAGGAAGGGTGAGTAAATGGGAAGTAGCAGTCTACCCATCTGACTTGCAGTCCTGTAGCAGTGTTTAAAAAATAAATAAATATGAAGGGCGTATGCTGGAAAGGCCATCCCTCCAACCATCTGTAAAACTTGCCCTTCAACTAATTACAGCAATCCAGAGAAAATAGATAGCAAACAAACTAATTTACAACACTAGTGCAAGGTGATAAATCTTAAAACTTGTGGAAAAAAATGACCATGTCTTTTCTAATATGAAAAACGCTTTGTGCAATTCAAGCACCCTTTGAAACCAAATCAATCATTTGTCAAACTCTAGCAACCACCTGGCATCAAACAAAAATGAGCCAAGATCATAGGAAAGTCAGTAATTTTGTTATTCTTTGCACCAGGAAATGACTAACCGCTCCTCAGAGGAAAAGCTAAGTCTTTAATTTTTCCTTAGTGTTTTATGCATCAGCTAGGCAAGCACTATTTTTCCATCAGAACCTATTTAAAATACAAAGCTATTCTTTCTGTGCATGTTTAAATATGAGAGCTAAAACCAGATATTAACACACACAAATATAAATATATATACACAGAGTTGCACATGATTAAGGTATGCTATGTAGCAACACACACGGCGTACTCTCGACCCAGGAGACAATAGTTTCACTTTGTATGGATGTGAAGTGTAAGAGAAAAGCATCACTGGGTAACTTTCTCTCCTCCCCAGCTCAGCCCCTCTGCAAGTACCACGGCACAGAGCTAGAAAACCCCCAGCATCTCAGAGCAGCGGAGCCAGAAGAGGGCAAGGTCTACAGTGCCGCCAAATGCAGAGGTGTTGTCAAGGCCCTTATTATATTTGATGAATTTTAGTTCTTGTAAGCATTTATACAAGCTTTGTTTTGCTGAAGAATTTTTTCTAGCTATTAGGAGCCAGGGGAAAAAAAAACAACCAAACCTGTCTCAAACAAGAATGGTGAAAACTCAAGGGAAAATTGAACTGCGAATTCTGGGGCTAATCCTTAACCCCAAGCCCATCTTCTCCTTCAGCTAAGCCAAATGCTAATAAGCATTGGGATCATTAACAGACAAGCAGGTCCAGTTTTGAAAAAAAAGGAGCACAGCAAAGGTTGTTTGGGTGATGGTAACTGTTAGCACCCCTGGTTTGATTTGCAGGCTTTTTGTTTGTTTGTTTGTTTCGTAAAAGGAACTTAAAACCTGAAATTGCATGATTTATACTGAGAGTTTCTCAAATTGAAACATTTTCTGTAGTTTAAAGGATTAGTTTGTTTTTGGATTACTCCTGAATCACTAAACGTGGCTACAGAAGCTGAAACAATCTCACGACAGAAGTGTACAGACATAGCCAAAACAGAAAAACCCTAATAGTTACGGTGACCTTTCACAGATGCCATGAATTTTCAAATGGAGAGACAGGTTTCAAAACATACACATTGGTACGTCTAGATTTTCTATTCCCTCTTAAAAATCAACCTCAGGAAATTATATCAATGATAAAAAGTGTTTCGATAATTTCACACACAGAACTCAGAAGACATGAAGAATTAGGAAATACGCCATTCATAACTACTGTGGCCTACAGCAATCACTTTATTGCTTTTTGTCTGCATTACAACAACAACAAAAATACATAGGTTGAACAAAGGGTTTTTTTTTTAATTTTTTAAATTCCCAGTCTTGGCACAAATGTGTTTTTCATCCTAGGGCTGTAGAACTCTGCATTCCCTGTAAAGTCATGCACATATAAAATACCTTCATTTATCTTGCAAAATTTGCAACTTCAGCAGAACAACACTGAATGTTCAAATAGTTTTGTGTTCAGTAACATTTGGATAATGGTTTCTTTTTAATTCTCTAATTACTTCAAAATCAAGCTCCAGGGGAAAAAAAAAATCTCTACTTTTTGTTCTTAAAATAAATTTTAAAAGGTAAAACGTTAATTTAAAGCTTTTTTTAATTCTGAATTTTAATGCATATTAGTACTTGAGAAGCATTTGTTTTAAATGCTAAAATGCAAACAAATACCAATCTGAATAAAACAAAACTAATTCACAATGAAGAAATAACTCTCACCTTCATTCTGTTCTCTAAATTAATATTTAATCCTATATACCACAATAATTTTATTCATACAGCATCCAGGACAACTGGGAATAACTGTAGTTTACATTCAAGTGTTCTTTCAGACTTTTGGCTCTGGAAGACTTTACTGAAAACAGAGGGTGCTCAGCCTTTGGCAAGATTAAGTTTTCTAACTGCATTTCTATAGACTGTCACAGAATAAATGGGTACATTTAGATAAAAAATATTGTCTTGGTGCTCAATATATTCCCAAAGAATAAAGGGCATTGCTCACACTCAGCAAATTAAACCGCTAAAGACTTAATAGGATTATGAATATTAGGCTTTCTGTAGTACTATATAATTCATCTGATTAGGCCTAATTTATTTATTCACATACAGACTATGAAATGCTAGCAAAAATGATCTTTTCTAGGAATTTTAGGAGGCCAAGAGATGCATACCAGTCATAAAACACAGAAGCACTTAAAAGAGCAACAAGGCTGAATTCTAACCAATCACTAGATACAAACATAGTAATTTCCCTAGTTCAAAGAGATAATTTACATTAGCAGAGGACACCTGCTCATTTCCATAGGATTCTTTCCAGTGGGTAAACATCCGTTAGGAACTTACATGTCACATCTCCAATGAGTAAGGAAAAAGTGAATTGTTACTGTTATTTCTGAGTACTGAATCCAGGCAAGGAATTGGTCATAGCCTGCACTCAGAAGTAATGATGTTATCAGGTATTAAGGTGACCAAGTATCCCCCAGTGCAAGCCTAACTGAGACTCATAATGAAAAAGGCTTGACCAAAGGCACTAAAAAAAGAAGGGGAAAAAAAAAAACAAACATCACATTAAAGCAGGCTATTGCCACGCTACAGCACAGAAGCAACAAAGCTAGAGACCCAGATGGTCTTCACTAACCAGAAATTCTCTTTATTGTTGAGGATAATTTTTAGAGAAGGAGTCTACGGGAGAAAAAGGAGAGGGGGAGCAAGGGGGTGCTGGGGAGCACAGAAGGTATTGAGCTGTGGCCACTTGAGGGGTGCGTCGATTTCTCAATACTCTGCACCTCATTGCTTCAGCTAATTCATCTCACTGGCAGCAGAAAGGAGCTGGCTGCCCATAAACTTATATTAGTTCACATTATTATTAGCCAGACCATTATGTCTTTAACAAATGATTATATATTTTTTTTTACACTCCATAGATCTCCATGCACTCAAATGAGGTATCAGTACAACAGAATTAAGAAGAAGAAAGAGCAGAACAACGTGTTTGATTTAAAAGACATCCAGTGGCTGTTCAGCGAGAACAAGCAGCGGCAGAACCATCAAAGCATAGCATTAGTCACCCTCCTGCCTTCTCTTACCACTGCCTAGGAACTGGGTAGATAAATACGGGACAGCTGTGAATTTTGGGCCATTTAATATAAAGCAACAAATCACAGAACCAGCACAGTCACTCTTTTCTATTTGTTCAGAAGTAAGATTACTTCTGAACCTCTCCACATCCAGAAAGCTCTTGGCAAAACTACAGAAGGGTTACAGAAAGAACTGCAGTTGGAAAAGTGTGGTCAACTTCAAGAGGACACCTAAGAGAGTTAGCCTTGGAAAGCCTCGTTACAAGGTAACTGAGACAGAAGGGACTTCCTACACTGACAGATTGGCATGTGGAGATGGGGGGTAAGGTAAACGAGAGGATTTTTAGTGTGCACTGTATCTGGAGGTAACAGAGGAAGACTAAGAAAGTTGATCTCTAGGTGTAATATTTGAAGTAGCTTCCTGACAGCAAAATCTCATCAAAGAAACTAAAAGACCATCACTTGTAGAATGCAAAATCACACATGGCATACCACTAGAAAATGTCATATAAAGAACTATTTTACATTGTATTTAGTATTTAAGACAATTGATTACATGCTCCAAGTCTTTCCCCCTCGCTAATGTCTGTTGTTCCTTTGCCTGTTGGCAAAGCCAGGAGGAAATAAAAAGACAAACCTTGGGAGTAAACATAGGTGCAGATTTTTATAAAGACTTTGAGCTTCTTTATGACTACCTAGTGATCTTTAAGCAACTTTTGTTATATTGTTTACTGGCATTTACAGTCAACGCTAAAGTATCCAGATAGTGTGGGATGAGTCAGGTAAAGCAAAACTGTCTCATTAAATATTATGAAAAATAGAACACCAAAACAAACAAACAAACAAAAAAAACCCACAAACCAGAAAAGACAGGTCAGTGATCTGTCCTTTCTGTAGAGATCCTCAATCTATCATCAACCTGAGCTGCTAAATTCCCAGAGAAGCCCTGCAGAAGTACACCTATCCAAGTCCAGCACTTCAGGTCTAAACTACTTTATCTGCAATCCAAACAAACTGTCTATGAGTAACAGTTGACTGTATGACAACCCAACATTTCAGTAGGTTACTGAAGCCATGATCATGCTACCCTGACAGAAAAGATGCGTAACTTCCACTGCAATACTTTGCTGACAGCACAGGCTGTAAAGAATACAACTGTCATGAAGCATAAATGGAATTAAAGTTTTGCTTTTAACAGAACATGGGGCCTTAAGAAATATTCACAAGAAAAAAACAAAACACAGACTTTTTCCAAGAGCAATAAATAGAATAAAACACTTTTAAATTTTAAGTTAAAATCTAAGGTAGTTGAGACACAATAGTAATCAGAAGCACTATGTAAGGTGGAGAGTAAAATGAAAATTAAAAGACAGCAGCTGTCAAAAGACGGATTTAATTACGTGTGCCCTGAGTCACTTGCATTGCACACATCTCATATGTCTAATGTCTATCATGAAGGTTGCTTCTTTGAATATTACCTTCCAGTTTGTGTTGACAGCTTACAAGAAGATCAAAGTGAAGGGTAGAGAACTTCACATTCCCATGAATGGAAAAAAAGAAAAAGGGGGCGGGGGGGGGGGGGGGGGGGGGGGGGGGATAA
>JAOTQQ010000012.1:66762591-66805883 GCA_026546715.1 Gallinago undulata
TCTTTTTTTCTGATCCTGTTGCTTTGAAAGTTATCACACAAAACAAAGTACACTGTATATGCAAATTACATCCCAAAACCTGCAATACACAATGGCATTTATCGCAGTTTCAATGTTTTTTAGAAATTGAATCATGTAGAAGTAGTAACAAAAAACCCAGCACTTTTTAAAATCTGTAAACAAATAAACTTTAAAAACAGAACAAAAAACAACACCAAGACAAAAAAACACTGGCACTGTTTACTGGTGTTTACTGACACCTTAAGCTGTCTACATTTGATTCATCTTGGGTACAGCTTATTCATTTAATAACTACCATTTTCCTGCGCTTTCCTCCCCACAGCACCTTCTGTGTACAGGAATTTTGCCTATGGGGAGCATTTAAGGATTCACAGTCTTGGTCTGGGGTTTCTAGATAAATGACAACTCACAGGCTGTATATGGGATGTGACAGGCTTGCTCTTCATGCAGAGGCCACTCTCCACCACATCTGCTGGAAGTTGAGGGTTTCTGATTTCCTGTACATACCCATAGGTTCCTAGCCAGGTGATTCCAGACAGATACATACCAGCAGTTTCACATCTTCTCCAAGAGAACAATAAAACACTCTTGTTAAGCCATGTCGTTGGAGGGTCTGTACCTTTTTTACACTGTGAAGAGGATTTTTGTTGAAAACGACTCTTTTAAGTTCTGAGGGCAAGGAGAGCTAACTGTGAAAGTGTTTCTAGTGCCCTTGCCTGCCCCTCCTCCACCTTCCATAGTCAAGCAAGCACACACAGTGGGGAAAAAACATTCATTGTGATTTTCTTCACATTAAGCCTCTCAGCATAACTAGCTCCTACTCAGGAGATGCCACGAACAGTGTGTAACCTTAACAACTCACAGATGCCCACAAAAGTTGTTTTAATTGCAGTTTGATGTCTTCAGAGCAATAAATAATTTTTTAAAAGTTCAAGTGAACCTCTTGATAGGCTACAAATGCTGGGCACAATTAAACAAGCTTAGCTTCTAGCACATTTCATACAGACACAATGCAAGCAAAAGGAGTAAGAGTTTAGATAGCATGCAAACTAGCAGCAAAATGGATTGAGGGAATAAAAAATCACATCAGTAGCATCTAACTTTGTGTTGCTAGTCAGAAGGAGATGACTGAAAGATTGAGAAAACACCTCTCAAGTTAATATCTTTAGTGTACTGCAGTAAAACACAAAATAAAAAAGGAAAAAGAGAAATACTAAATAAAACTATTATATATCAGTCTAACAAAAACACCTTCACTAGTCAAATGGCAGCAGCTTGACAAAACTAGGTATTACACTTTAAAATAACAGATTCTTTATTCAAGTGCTCACCTGAAGGATTGAACCCCTTTCTTCCTACTGCCATTATTTCTGCTGTGGCTGGAAGAAGCAGACAATACCCACCCTATAACTAATTTACTGTCAGCAGGGCAGATCAGCCATCCAACATGTGGTTTTGAGGCCAGCATTAGCCTAGGGAGGTAAATTGTCTTAGGCTCACTGGATGGTCAATGGACAGACACAGATCCGTCAACACAGGAACCTGGAGTGGCTAAATTGGGTTCCTTGTCTGAACTACCTGCTACAGGTAGCTATTTTTTCTATTGACTGAAGAGACTACCCTCTGTAAGCCAGAAACACCCTTCAGGCCACAGAGATTTTTTTTTTCCCCTTTGGACTAGAATACACTGTATTTACACATTAGAAGATGCATTTATTATTTTTCCCGTCAGCAATATTTTAGGACATTGCTTTTCCCCTTCATTCTCCCCCTCACTGCCCAGCTTACAACTGGTTCCTCAGACCACTGCAAGAAACAGAGAGTGTGGACACTGCCTTTCAAATACAGCATTTGTATCAACAAATACACAGAATTACTTGTCCTGCCACTGTATTATTCCTGAAATGTTGATACTACTATTACTCTCTGAAGTAAAATTCTATTTTAGTAGATTATATCAGGTGTAGCAATAAAATATGTGCAAGAACCATTAGAGCAAACGCATTCAGTCATGCCCCAGCCCTCTAACCTGCCAGCCTCTTCATCCTGCCAAACCAGCCATATGCCCCATCTCCTTCTCCATGCCAGGACAAGTGTCCGTGCAGCAGAGCACCGAGCTGGGGAGGTGGATCTGGATGAGAAGTAACCCAGGAGAAGGGAGAAAACTGAGGGATGTTAAAATGGCCAAATTCAGCTCAGTAATTAATTATAAGCATACTGGCAGCACCAAAAGACACACTGTCACATGGGATGGGGCTGGACAACTTTCGACACAGGCATGAATCTACACCAGTTTGCACAGGCTGGAATGCACAGCCTTAGCGGGGGGGCTCCAAAAGACAGGCAGAAGCAAGAAACAGCCCCTATAGTCAGGCACAAAGAGGCACTTTGGTAATCTCTACAGAGGCTCAGTCAGATCCTATCAACTTCAGCACAGCTGTGGACAGGGTTATACTGAGAAAAAAAGATGCCTTACAGTTGTATTAATATTCATTCCCTTCTTTTCATTCACCGACATTGCTATGTCAATATGAGCAGTTTTAAACTGATACACCAATTTCACTATTACAATGATTTAACTGTACTAAGTACATGTCTTGGATTAGAAACACTTCAACCTTTCTATATACATAAGACTGGGAAAGTCAAAGCTTGAATAAAATGAAGAATCACCTACAGTTGCTCCTTTTTGATGTCGATTCTTCTCAAGCACATATCTAAGCAAATGGAAAAAAAATAAATCTAACACTCTTGCATAAAACACTGACACAGCTAAGATGCCACAATTTCATGTACATTTACTCCTTTGGTGCAGACCAAAATAAAATGCACTATTTTATTGCATTAGATATGATCAGTCACTATTGTTACCAGAAAAGAAACTTCCTGTAGCCATAAATCAAGCACCTTTCTATCGTCTAGCGTAACAACAAGTTTGTTCTTTAAGTGACGGCATGTAAAACTGAGTATGTCATCATGCAGAAGTCAAAAAAAAAAATAAATTACCAGGATTTATCAGTATATCTGACTGATGCTGCATTACAAAGTACAAGGCAGAAAGGAATCAAACTGACCTTACCATCTGACCTGAAATTTACTCACAATAAGAATAAAGTCAAAATTGGTAATATGTAGTGACCAAAAGATACTGGGTTTTAACTGGACAAATACAAACAGAGCTATGCTCCTTTAAAAGCACTTCATGGTATTTCTCAGCCTGGCACAGAGGGCAGAAATCACATTTGCGATTTCAACACAGGCACCCAACATTTCGTCAGTCACTTGACAGACTTCTTTTAATCTCACATCACTTCATTATCTATACGCGTAGGATTCAGTCCAAGATTAAGTGTCTCTTTACAGGATGGCATTCATAGTAGGTTGGAGATCAGAAAGATCCCTAACTACATCCTGTCTTTCCACAATGCAGTTGTGTATTCCTCCTGCCATTCATGCATACGCCAGCAATTAAGATAATGAATACATAATGCTCATGTGCTTATACTCACAGACACTGGCACTTAGGACCAGCTCTAGAGGAGAATCTTCATGGGGCAACACTCAATGTTGCCACAGCGAGTACATTTTGACTCTCCGGCCCTGATGAATATCCTTATAAATAAACAAACAGCTGCACTCTAAATCCACTTACAAATAGCAAACCATTTCCACAACATTTTAAATGTGCTGTCACACTCAACCGATGGATGAGGAATGATGAAGATGACGCCACTTGAAGACAGCTCATCAAAAAGAAAACCTAATGCCAAGTCCATATCAGCCTCCAGGATGATGAAACTTGTTAACCTGCACCCCCATCCAGGCCATTTCAGGTGGCAAAGATACACACAGTCCATCGTCTGCACAACAGAATTCTCTTTACCCCACATCAGTAAGCATTTATTTTGGGAGAAAGAGGCAAAAATCACTTCAAGCAACAAGTTTGCAGACAGTGACCTTAATTTCAGGATCCTTCCATTATCAGTCCTCCAATTACAGTGAGGAAAGGTTACTTCTGTTTGCCCTTTATTTTTTACCTAAGAAAACATTTCTGAAAAAACCCAAAATCATTATCATGTTTAAGGGAAAAATATACAGACGTTTTTGAACAGCAAGGAAAAGCAACACTGCTACACAGGTATCAGTTATACACAGATATCAGTGACAGAAACATATATGATAGACGCATATTTATCTTCCTGTAGCAAAAGAAATTCCTTTATTTTTAAACACCTTGTATTTCCCAAATAGATTTGTACACATTTAGCTCTTTTTTTCCCTGCACAATTTAAATAATACATTGAATAGATTTAATTGCTTTATTCTGAAGAGAATTGTTGGATTTCTTTTTTTAGCTGGATGAGACAAAGTAAGATAAAGTTTGAAAATCTATTTGATATAAAGTCTTTGCAACAAGAGATGCACTAGTGGCTTCCAAACTTTCTAGACCATGGACCACTATGAAAATCTCACAGACCTTCTGATGCCCTTTGCTGTCGAATTTTCAACTAAAAATAATGAAGAATAGTATGTGGGTCTTCAGACCAGTGAAACTTTATTTATTATGACATGATTTATGCACCACAACTTGGAAAATACTGAATAATACAACATTCGTAACTCAGGTAGACATCCGCGAGACAAATCAGTTCCACCTAAACTAGCCAGGCCCTTTATTCCTACCACTCAGCGAAATTACAGCTTCAGCAATAAATTCACCTCAGAATGTTTTACCGCAGTAATGCTGCTCTTCTTTTTCTTAACATGGTGGATCTAGTTCAGGTGCCCCTGCTTCCGTAGGCTCTTCCCTGCTCCCTGAGAGGAGGGCCATCTTGCAGTCTCCTTGGGACTGATGCACTGCTCACAACCAACATCTCAAACACCATCCCAGAGGCAGCAGCACCTGAAACTTGATGTGATTCTCACTCCTTATTGAGCTGGCATCTCATCAAACAAGGCAGCCCACACCACTTCCCATGCCTGGATGTGCTTAAGATGCAGGAACAGCAACTGCTGGCACGCAGCGGTATCATCAAGAGATGGCACTAACATGGATATACATAGGGAGATGTGTGACAGATATCCATCATAAATAAAAGAGAAAAAAAAATATTTTTTTCAGCATTTGCCACCTATAGAAGAAAGCTGCATGGATCTCCACTTCAATACTAATACCTCAAAGCATCCAGGAAATCCCAAATTCCCTCTGACTCACACCTGCTATTACACAATAGGAGATGAATGGCCCTCAGTCAGAGGGACTCTCCACATCCATCTCATCTGGCTAAAGAGTCACTGACTCTCACACACACCTTAATCGTCAGAGGATCAGAAGAACATCATCCAACTCAGAAGAATCACACAGAAAAAAGGGGATTTCCAGATGCTGATTTCAGGGTCTTCACCCTGGGACCAGCCTCTCCCTATCCTCAGGTTGCAGATAACTAAGAAGTGTACCTTTCCTAGGCCCATTAAGCATTTTTAAATATTTGTTCCTCAGCGCCCAGCTAGATGTTGCTCTTATGACTCCCAGTTACATACACAAATATTTTCACACATACTGTAAATGCTCCAAATCACTCTTTATATAATAGCTTGATCCCTGGAACACTGTAATTTTTTTTAACTCCTTTACATGTGAGGAGAAAAAAAAAAAAGTGACTGAAATGAAGAAGGAGCTTTCCTTTGATACTATGTCAGAACAGAAGCACAGTGTCCAAAACTGCAGTAACAGAAGAGATTTTGGAGAAGCCAAACCTAATGACACTAGTCTTGCAAGTGAAAACCTAGGCATGTATTGAATAAGAAAAAAAAAAAGACAAGGAAAAAAAAGGTTTAAAAAGTGTAACCAAAGATGTAGGTCAATCACACCTACACCAATTGGTGTAGGTTCACACCTACACCAATGCATAAGGAAAAGGATAAAATCAACTTTTTTAAGCAATTTTTTTAACAATACACAAGAAATATTATTAAAGTACACAGTATGAAAAAATGAGGAAAGGCATATGTATTTATAAGAATAAGAGGAAAACTATATTTCTATTATGTAGGACAAGAGTCTCTACATGTCAGGATATAAGCACTGTTAAGTTACAACATAAAAAAAAAATTTGCAATTATATATACTGCTTTAGAGGAGCAGTTCTTATTTTTAACTGGAATATTTCCAGTTTTCCATTTTATCCTAACAAAAAAGTTGTCATTTCCACCAAAAACATTTCAATGGAGAATAAAGAAGTATCTCTACTATTTCTTTGCAGTCTCTCTGCTTACAGCTTTCAGATGTTTGCACAAACAAGCCTGATGAGAGCATCACTTCTCCATCTGAACAATCTGGTATTGGCCTCCATTGGAAAAAGGTTACTAAATTAGAAGAAAAATTCCATTTTCACATCTGTTCCCCTTAAAATTTATGTATATTCAGTATAGACTATAAAATACCTTATGAAGTCTCCTTCCAATGTGTAAGCATTATTTGTTGTCAAATGAAAAATGTTCTGCGATTGCCATTGGGTTTATATTGGCTCCCTCTGCTGGCTAAAATGCACAAAGTGCAATTTAGTTGAGAATTTTGTTTTCTCTTTTCCATAAATTGTGGTAAGTAAAGAACTGCATCAAAGTCCACAGCATAGCACAAAAATAATTTCTTTTATAACCCACCCAGGAAAGTTTGCCAGTTCAAACCTGGCTACAGTAGTATCAATATTGGCAACTCAAAAGCTTAAAAAAAAAAAAAGAAAAAAGCCACATAGCACAGAAGAAAAAAAAAAAAGTATATGACCCTTAGAAGGAAAACAGGCAAGCTGGGGGAAAAGAATATAAAAGAAAAACCATTTGGGGGTACTATTTAAGAATAATAATTCATTTTACATCCAGAATTTTGAAGCAGATTTGGGAAGCTATTTTGGCATTGGTTTTAACTATCTCTATTAGTTTCTAACTCTTCTATATACTATATTTGGGTGGTAATTACCTAAAATGTTTTTAAATGACAGTCTGAGGACATTTTTTAAAAGCCTATGCGAAATTTCAGCACGAATTATTCTAACTTTTAAAAATGAGTTAATTTGGAAGATGGGAATTTCTTTAGCATTTTAATATGTCCACTCATATAAAGGTGCAGAAAAGCATCAGCTACCTGCCCATCTTTGAATCATAGATTATTGTTCTCTTACAAAAATAATCAACCAACCATCATGAAAAATTGCATAGCCAAAGCAGCAAGCACCTCAGAATAAAACACTGTAAAACTGCCAAACTATGTTTTGATTTTCCAGCGCTTACTTCCAACATATTGATTTTAACTTTGATACGAAGATCACTGAAACTTTTAGTATAATTCAGGGGCAGAAGTTCTAGCGTAGCCTTGACTACAGAATTTGATTATTTGTAAAGCAGAGATAGTTTTCTACATCTTCTATATCTTTCTTATCCTGCCTAAAATTTCAGCTGAGGATTAACTGACCTTTTCCCCCCTTCCCAAACTGCCAAATTCCTCTAAATTAAAGTTCCTATCAAATCACTCTAGGTTTTTGGTTTTGTTCCAATCCTTCTAGTTCTGTGATCACTTTCACTAAGCAAACAAAAAAGGATAAATGTATATATCAGAAGAACAAAGTAGAGCAGTAAACTAACTATGATTTATAATATTACTGTATTGGCTGTAAGATGATATGTACCCAGGGCTTTAGCTAAGACCTAATAGTTCTTCCCCTAGTTCTAAAGATTTTTATCCTCAGTGCTGTGCAAATTTTCTCCTTCCAGAGACTGCATCTGGTTATGAATGAGAAGTCTGAGATGAAAGTAACAGGCCCTGACATTCACACATTTCTGCTCAGTGGATTATGACTTTAACGTGCGTATAAATAAATGAATATGAAAATATAAAAATATTTCTCTCATGTAGTATTACCTCCATTTAGTCTTTGTTCCACTCGGACAGTTCCTTCTGGAATTATTTAAATTTGGGTTATTTTGAACAGGCAACCAGAATATAAAACACAGGAACAGTCCCCAGTGAAATTTCAGAATTACACATTCAATTTTTTCCACAAGGCTCTTCTGATGATGACTGTAAGAAGCTTTACATATTGCCATGTTCTATCAGTATTAAATCTGCAACTGAAGCAAAAAAGGATGCTTTAGATCATGCTCAAGTTCACAATTTATTCCTGTTGCCCAATAAACAACACTTTACACATTATAGACCATACCCCTATTCTTTCCTCAGTGATACAGGGAGTCAACAGGACTTTAGACACTCTTTGGACACACAGACATTTTCCAGGACACTGTTAATAGCTGATGAATTTGAAGTTAGCTATCTCAACCATTTTCTTTGGGAAAAAGAAGAAAAAAAGAAAAAAAGCGATCGACAATGCAATGAATCAGATTGTTACGCATTGTGTATTTTTAGATAGACATCAGTGAACATTTCTGTAACATTATTTCCCTTTATTAGAATCATATTATTATTATTATTTCTATTCTTAAATTTGTAAAGAAAGAAACAGTCTGTCATAAGGACCAAAATTTCTAAAGGGGCATATTTATTAACATATAACATATAATTTCATAACATATAACATAGAATTTCAATAATTAGATCAATCACACCTAAGTTTGGAGAAATTCCATCCTGCAAGAGTGTAAATGATATAATTTTGTGACAGGTAAAATCTTTCCATATGAATTCCTGAACTCCTGCTTAGGAGGAGTCACAAACAAAAACCACAAAGAAATGGCATTTTCTTAATGTAGTATTGTACATTTTTCTCTTGCATATACTCTGATTATGTTCGTAAACAGGCCTATGGGAAAAGAACAGCAAACAAGATGGGGTAAATCTGCAAGATCGCCAATTCCTGGTTACCAAAGAATCAGTTGCAAACTGTATTCGACACAACACAGCTCACAGAATGTCTGCAGAGGCAGGTATGTTTCCTAAGTAGAAGCAGCACTGACAGCATGAGGTGGGAAACACCAGTGCAGGCACCACGAACCCTTTCCACCAGAGAGAAAAAGCAGTGCTCTATGATTATCCTAGTTTTCCCTCAGGCAGCCAAACCCATCAGGCTTCCCTGCCAAGTTCCTGTCACCCATTGGCAACCACATTAAGAACATTCTACATCTCAGTATTATTAGAATAAGCTAGTTTTAGTTATAGAAATGTGAATTTGGCAGTACTGCTACAAGCATACACAAATTATACAAATCAATTACTATTTGGAAAACAAACTGGCTTATATTTACCATTCATCAATGATACAGCAGAATACTTAATGACACCCAAGCATGTGCAGAACATGCAATCTGTGCCAACAAAATATATAAATGCAAGAGTCTTGGACATCTACCTAGAGCTCTTTAGCTGATGCCTCTGGACTCTGGTGAGTTTACTGTGTATTACACACCCATAACTATCAGCTGCAACAGATGAATCGTTCAATGCAGCTTTAGGATAAGATGAAGAACGGAGCGATTCATTAAAGACAACATTCATTTAGAGAAGGTTGGAGCTATTCAAAGAAAAAAAGATGACATAATAGAAACTGCACTCTGGATGTAGCTAAAACAACTCATATCCATGAGTCCTTCAAGTATTAATAAAAAAGTTTCAGGTAAAGTGATCTTATCAGAAGAAACATGTGACAGAATTAGAATTGAATCATGGAGATCATCACCTGAACAAGCTGTTTCCTTTCAGATAATTCTTATTTTGCTAGCTTTCAGGAATATTGTCTTCCCATTTTGTCCAAATTTTTCTGGGGAAGTTTAGAGTTGTTTTCAAATTCAACATTTTCCACCTATATTTTTCCCAAATTAGAAGTATAACTACATGATCAACCACTTGCTCTTTATCAATGTACAGCTTAGCACATATGCTGCTGTAACAAGTTTATATGCATGTGCTTTGCTTACAGCAAATACAAGATAATGCAACTTACCCAAAATCTTTCACCTCAGCTAGTGGATTCCTACCTCATGACAGGAGAAGAGCCGAACTCCTTCCATCTGATGGAAGACTGGGTAGTGGGTGTTATCAACTGTGTCCCGGCGATAGACATCTCCCACTGCCAGAAAGGCATCTAGGCCAGAGTGTATCAAGTCCCATTGATGAGCTGATGTATGTGCTCTTAGCATGTGATCACGATTCAAGTAGTAGTTATCCTCTTTTCTTCTGCTGGCATGGTTTTGTGGGATAAGCAAACTATCAAAATTCTGCTGTACTGTAACCACTGGAGAAAGACCATCATAGACAGAAAAGAGCGGAGTCCCACGGCGTCCTACATATTGTTTGTAAAAGTGGTCCTTCACCTGCTCCTTGATTAGCCATAAAGGGTGATGCTTTTTGTTGTGCAAGTTCTTCCCCACCTTGGAAAGAATCTTCTCTGTGACATTGCTGTAGTCATCCTGAGGATAAGCTTTACCAAGTAGTTCCACAGTATTTGAGCAGGGTGTTGTGTTGGCAGCAAAATCTGAAGGTACAGACTTGGATGAAGAATGCTTTGAATGGGTGGGAATTCCTCTTACCTTTACTTTTGGTGCTAATGCTGTTTTAGAATACTTAGCTACTCTCATGAATTTCCAGAGCATTGCCATTGCAAACTCTTATGATCTAGACAAAGAAAAAAACAAAACAAAACACTGAGTTAGGAACTATAATCTTGCAGCAGGAATTGCTAGTATCTCAGGGATAGAGTGAAATCCAAATGTCTGCTTGATTAATCACGGAATTGTCAGATATGACATTATAAACCACTACTTTGACTTCAAAGGAGGGAAAATATGCTTGTGATCAAATTTCAGCCAGGACAGGATATCTTATTCAATTATCTGTCTTCTGCATCATTGCATCAGATTTAATGACTCTAGACCTTGCCTTAACCCCATTCCAGATACTGCTACTCTTTACAGCTGAACAAACATCAAGCCTTCTTTGAAACAGTATTTTTCATCCAGTTAAAACACAAGGCAATAACTGAATACCACTTATGAGAAACCCAGAAATTTAACAACAGCCTTTGGCAGTCAGGGACTTGCTTATAATAAGACCCCAAGCATTAACTCATTGTTATATCACCTCCCCCCCCTTGGCAGAAGCTACAGAAGGAGTTCCACATCAACCAGATGCATGTGGCAATCATCGCTAATTCTTACTTAATGCCAAACAAAACCAGTTTAACCTTTCAAACCACTGAACTACCGTGTGCAAAAACAGATGGCCAGACCACAAGGCATATATTTCTACATAAACAGCATATTAAGTTCACATACGAGTACTGCACAATATTCACAATAAAGGCTCCACAGAGTCAGAACCAACGTTAGCATTTTGGGGTGAGTACAAACCCCCTTTTCCATGTGTTCCCAGAATGGCTATTGTCATGGCTTACACCACTGTACTGAGCTGTGGGGCTCCCCAAATATCAGGAAAGGGACTGCAGTGAGGAGACCCTGAAAGATGTCTGAACTGAACAAACTTGTTTCCTATCAAAAGGTGATCTTTACACACCCACCCAGTATACAAACAAGCTTTGTGCTTCATGTGTTCACAACTGCATTGCTCTGCAGTGCTCAAAGAGATAATTCCAAAACCAAAGAGTTTTGAGGTTCATGAGCCCTTCAGTCACTCCAAATGCATAAGCCCATTCCAAGATGCAAAAATCACGCAAACATCTGGGTTCTAGGAACAGCATAGGTTCCAGTGAAATAATTAAGCATTACCATTTACTTATTATGGAATGGGAAAATGGAGGCATTAGAATTTAGGTGACTGGGAAAAGGCTCTAAACAACAAACTGTTCTGTATTTCTCTATGAACCAAAAAATCCGGGCCAGGGGTTTCCTGGGTGAAAGAATTTTCAGTAAAAGTCTTCTTAAAGAAATGGGGGAAGAAAGGACATTAGCAATGAAAAGACCACAGACTTCAAGGGATGGCTTTCCGTCCTTACAGTAGAAGTACAGTATCTGGCTTAGCTTTCCACAGGGACATAAGAGAAACAAGTGCTAAAAAAAGAATAAACAAGCTAATTTTATTTTTCATACTCTTAAGCTACAAAAATATATATGCAAATAAAATAGACACATTCTAGAATACAGAGTCCCCAAAAAACAGATCCATAAAAGATAATGCATGTGTTCACATTTGGTTTCCTTTCTTCTGCCTTATGCCTGGATGTTCTTGATAGTTAATTCAGGAGGTAGACCTATCTCAATAAATTGAAGTAAAGGCAAGTCAGGTAGTCAGAATATTCGGCATGGCAGTGTAAGATCACTAAATATTTGGTGCAGTCTTTTTCTGGTTGAATATCTTAAGAGGAAAGAGCAGCTACAACTTTTACCTAGTTTTGAAGCCTTTTAGAAGGACTGGGTTTTTTTTTGTCTTTTTTCTTTTTTTTTATGAGTTTGCAAAACTATTTCACCAAATTAGTTCTTGGCTATTACTGATAAGGTTCTTCCATAAATGAATTCACATATACACATCCCCTCTGACATACATTAAACAAGGGATAGCCTTATATTTTGAAAACAGGCTCCATTTTCCCCAAACATACGTTCTCCTTCATGGAAAGTGAGTTCTCATTTTCAAACAGCTGCTTGAAATACCCAGTTCTAGTCAGATAATGAATTCAGCTTCCCTCAAGTAAATATCACCATCTGCCCATACATTTATTTTTCTAAAAAAATCAATTCAAAACTTATACATAACTGTAAAAAAACTCTCGTGACTTTATTGTGAGTGTCGTGATGTTTGCTGCTTTCCTAAATACCATTCCTCTGAGAATCAGACAATCATATGAGAAGTTTAACTTTCACATAAACAGTTCTCATGATTATAACTTTATGGAAAAAGAAATTAGAACATGAACCGTAAGCAGGGGGACAACAACTCTGTTTATTTTAAGACTCATAGCTTTTAAGGGAGACTAACACATACATCTCTAAGGGTTTGCCTGATGATTTTTCAGTATTTGTAATTAGCAACACTGCTACTAGTTTCTGATAGTTCAGAAACACTAATTTTTCTGAGCAAGTGATATATGCTCTTCACAAACTTGCTTCTATCAGAGTTTTCATCCTAACATTATGTTTGTGCCTTAATAGTGCAGTATTAGTGCATTAGTATCTGCACTACTATTATCTGAAGCAGTGAGCAGTAAGGAAAAAAAAGTTACAGTCATCCAACATTACCCCATAACTTATCCAATGTCCAAGTACTATAAACAACAGCAAACAAGTAGTAAAGGAGCCACACACAAAAGCGCCAGAAACATTAAAGTCTTTCACCAACACTCTTCTGCTCCCCTCTCCCGCTACAGAGCCGTGTATACTACTTGCAGGGTCATTACAGAAGAATATTAGACTTAGTTCAACTCAACTGGTGATAAATTACATTTGGGGAGAGAAGCCACAGAGAAGGAAGGAAAATGCCATGTTTACACTCTAGACTGTAAAAGAAACTTTCAAATCAAAGAAATGTTTACCAGGATGGAGAGCAACACTGGAAAATAAAGAAAGCTTTTTACCTTTCTGTTAGTAATAAATAAATGATGTTAAGTATACGCTAATTACTTATGTTCACATGTAATAAATAGACATCTACCTAAAGGTCCAAACATCTATCTAAAGGTCCAAAAAAGCACAGATTAGATTTCTTATTTTCCTCATTTCCACAATGTTTATTATTTGGCAGTAAAAGAAACTGGTTTCTGTGCACACTAACAAAACCTGAATCCCACAGCAAAGACTGCCAGCCAGCTAACAACCACAGCAAGCCAAACAGCAGCTGTAGGTCCTGTAGCTGAAAACAAATACATAAATGGGAAATAAACATTGAACAACCACCACTAGCATCTACAATCCAAAGATGGCAAAGCGCCCCATCAGCATTACCAGTGGGTCATGCGCAGCTGGGAGCTGACACAGGGTTTTGGAAGCAGGCTGCCCTGACAGCAGCTCCTAGTGGGGCTTCTCAAAGCACTGCAGGTGGTCGGGCAAGCATTGAGCCCACCATCTCCTGTTACACAGCTCCTTACCTTGATGTTGCCACTGCTACATTCCTGGGTGCCTCAGCAGCTCCTCTGAAGCTCCATGGGTATCTCCCTGTACCTCAGTCTCCCTACTGAGATGTCTAATATAACTGCATGAACTCAGATCTTCGATAGGGATGATACTGTACATTATGTTTTGGCAATACTTTTGGAATCATGCCTGCATGTGGGTATGAGCTTTTGAGCAACTTCAAGGTAGACCAGAGGGCAGGAGGTGGTACCCATGCCACCCAGGGATGAAGGCATCAGAACAACCCTGTCCATGCTGCGGATAGACCAGGCACAGATGTGACAGCACTTGCCAATGTCAGTCCTCTACCACGGACCCCATATCACTTCTACAGCAGTTTCAAGTTGACTGGGAAGGCTCCTTCATCCACCCCAGAAAAACAACCATCCCCCGTAGAGCAGCACAGCAGACATTACACATGCAGAAGCACACCACAGTCAGGAGCTTAATGACAGGGAAACAGCAGACAAAATACCAAACAATATTGTCATTTTGGAGCACATGCAAAAAAAAAAGGCAGTTTGATGTGATAAGGTATAATATTGCTGTACTGTTAAGGCACGTCCTTGCACATCTAAATCTGTCTTTCTGCATCACAGTGCAGAAGGGATTAAGACAGCATCATCACAGCTGCAGTGGTATTTGTCACAAACCTCTGCTCCACTGAGGTTTAGGAAAGACTCTTAGACACTGTTAAATTCCTCCTTATGACTGCCTTGAAAAAGGAGGAGAAAAGAGGGGTAGGTTAGCAGCTCACAATGAAAAGAAAAAGGCCTGTAGCACCAGTGCTGTTTTATTCACCCATCTCTCCTAGTAAAGTGGGAGAGAAAATGCCCTTGTTCAAGCAAACTAGAGCCATCAGTGAACCAAACAGGCCTGCTTTCAGGGCCTTTTGTTAGGTATTTATCTCTGGGAAGCAAGGGCATCCTCACTCTCCCTGACTGCTTTTCTGTATACCCTGTGCTTTTTACTGTTCATGGCTACAAAAACACAGATGGGCTACTGCATGCAGAAACCGAAGTACATGATGGATTTGAAACCAAAATTCTACAAAGATGAGAGTCTGTCTCCTATCCAAGAATAGCTAATTAATGCAAGACTCTGAAGTGCCATGGAAAATGTTAGAGAAGTTGGGCTGCCACCATTTTGCGATGTGACAGCTTTTATCTACCGTATGTGTGGGGAGGGGAGTTCAACCAACATAGCATATGTTAAAACAAAAATTACAAACATATGCTAGGCTGCTAAAATTGGACATTTACCAGTCTGCTTAGCAATTTAGCTAAGCATTTAATTTTAGTTTTGAAAACTATGTAGGCATACAGCAGCAAATATCATTGTATTGCCATGACCGTATCTACATTGCATAGGATATAATAAATTATTTTGCATGCAATACTAATAACAACCTCAGTTTTTTTTCAAGTTCATTTTAAAAAGCAGATATATTGTTGTGCATCAGAACAGACTTTCACTCTTATTGAGCATGCTGATTTTACGTTATACACACAGACCTCTGAAATAGTCTTACAAATTAGAATGGATCCATTTTAGAACCCGACCTTCCAAGGGCAGAATAGTCTAAAAGATGTTCCTGATGATGGCTAAAGACCCAAAGGAACAGAACATTACATGCACTACAAAGCACCAGGCAAGATAACATAGCCTTCATAGCTCTTAATTTTTTCCATGTACTTAGAGTTCATCTAGTTAATAATCTGTCAGCAAGTTCCAAGAAACATAAAGAGTAGCGCTTTTTTTGTTATTTTTCTTAACTGAAGGAAAAATGTGTCATAAGCTGGCTTGCTGTCTGTTCTCTAGTATTGATACATTAATCATGATGCCGCCTTCGGCAACATTTTGAGGCTTACAATATTGATAGAGAAAATTAAAAAACCTCTTCTGGGATAAGGCATGACCATGTTTTCTCTCAGTGCTACACGCAAAACCTTCTTAAATATGAAATAAAAAGTTTTTAACAATGACCCACCTTTTTCACTGATCCAGAAATGTCTACTGTCTGAACAAAGGCCACATATTTCCTGTCCTGTCTTACATACATGAGCACCTGAAGGCAAGCACAGAAAATGTGGTCTGTACTTCTGAGGTACACCTTCAACCAGTTCCAGCATTCTTTAGGATTGCAGGATGGGCTGAGATAGTCATAAAGGGCACCAAGTCTTTGGTGAGGGAAACACACTTCTTCAAGGACCTCAGGCAAGTACCAGTTTTAAAATGTTTAGAATCATGATTTGAGTACATTCGCCATACAGTTTCAGGTTGGATATTGCAAATAATGACAAGTGTCATATTTACTTCACACTGCAATGAGTTTGAGTTCCCCATGCAGTCTCCAAAGGCTGCTACAGGTACTAGTTTCCCGAGACACAGTGCCAGTCCAAGATTGTTCAGTTTTACCCATAAGTTTCCCACTTATTGGAAGGACAGTACTTCTCACAATGTATGATTCAAGACATTATTTCAGTAGTCAAAATTCTTGTAAACTCTGTAGCTGTGTTGCCTAGCTGGTATAAGACAGTTTCAAAGATTGACATACTAGGGTTTCAAGAAAACCTGTAGTTAATTTGGTTTAAGCAATTCAAAAGTAGAGTATCCACACACTGGAATTTGTGATCAGCAAGCTTATCAGGTACATCAAATCGCTGAATTATTCAAAGAGTACATAATTTTTTAGAAGAGAAAAGCATACTGCACAGTTGGCATTAGAAGTTAAAGACCAAAGGCAACCAAATTCAGACTCCTGGTTCTTGAAGATGAAAAGATACGAAACTCTGTAACACGCAAAATTCATAAGTTTTATATATACATAACAGTAGACTAAATTAAGAAAAATCACCCCTGCTCGGAAACATTATCTAATTTTCTTTCATTTATACCTTAATTATTTCTTGATTTTACTTTTCACGAGCTAAAACAGAGTTTGTTTTTTACAAAAGAAATGTCAATAAAACCCTTTAGTGGAAACTTTCAATAGTGTGCAATGACTAAAGCACTGAAAACTCTACTGAAAATAAAACAGCTGCGACCTGACAAACTTGTGCTCTTCTCTCTCTCCATAACACAGGAAAACAACTAATAGTCAATTCCGTATATTAAGGGAAAATCCTCATTACACAACGATATTTTGAATGTGTTACATTACAAATTAGACTGCAAAACGGCAATAAAGAAATCATTCTTAAATATTTTCAAACATGTTTCCTGCTTTTAAATACATCCATTTTTCAAGGGATGCAAGCTGGAAAAACACTACCTTTGCCTACTGAGGGAATATTCTTTTTCCAATACCTTGAAAACATTGCCAAATAGCTTTCTTCCTCAGAAGACATATTGTAAATAACTGTCAGATGAAAGAGACAGAGGCTTTTAAATACCCATAAAATCCTCCCTGCAGTCAAGAATGCCACTGTTTCTTCTGCCTTCTTTTTTGCACCAACATCTGTATTCTTCTGTAAAAGTGTATGCCATCAAAAATTTGATTCCTACGGAGTTTTATCTGAATAAGCATTAATTGGTTTAGAAATAAGACATTAGCAATATTTATGTGTAGTGATAGACTTCCTTAGTTCTCACTGATTAGCTATACCATTTGGACATAATAAAACCAGTGAGACCTCATCCTGCCTTTACAGGTGGAGGGAATAAGAAAATTTTTTGTGGTCGGTTATTAAATGCCAAGAATGGGACACACGCAGGCTTGGTAACAGTGCAAAGGACAGCAGAAGAAGTGTAAGTAATTAAGTATTACTAATTTCCTTGATAGTAATGCAAAACACTACACCATTAATCAACAACTCCGCAGTGTGGGAGGTGATAAACAGGGTACGTGCTGCCCTCCTCAACAGCAGAGCCTCCTGAAATTCAGCACTGCTTCTCACGTTGACAAGGTTGCCTGCAGAAGCATTGCCGTGTCAGTGGTCTCTGTGGGATGAAGACGCACACTGCAATACACTGCAGAAAGGCACAAAGCTATAAGTATGTGCTTTTTTTTTTTCAGTTTAAAGGCAGAATGGCTTTACTGCAGCCACCAGAAGTGCTGGATCCTCCTGGGGGACCAACCACGAAGCTACTATCTCCCTTCTGGAGAAGGGCCGCACCTCCCTGGCAATGGCAGCGTCAGGTGCAGCCCAGCCCTCTGGAGATGCCTCTGATAGATAAAGAACATATCCTCCAACTCAGATGGCATCATTCACTGATCAGATAACGACTGCCCACCTGCTCCAGGAAAGAGGCAGAAAAAAACACAGCAACATCTTACATACCATGTTCAACATATATGCTACCTAATGAGCTACATTTAACCTTCATCTGAAAAATATCCAATGGGCTCAAATACCCAAGTTTCAGACACTGCTTATGTCACAGTGAAAAATTAAACTTGGGAAAAAAATCCTGCCCACCCAATGCTAAGAAAACCAAATGACTTAGATGGATCATGCCAAAGGAGGTAATAAAAATTAATCACTGAGTTCATCCACAAACTAGGTGAAGTCTTCAGCTTTACCTGCTACCTCCCAGTAGTACTTTGATTCCTGCCATCTCCTCAATCTCCTCAAGTATCAATTTTCTATCACACCAAGCTCTAAAGAGATCAGTTTCACATATTTGCTATGATCTCGAGCCAAAATATCACCAGAGATGCACATCTCAGACCTAGCTGTGATGTGAACTTGATCTCAACTCAAACTTTAACTCAGCTGCAGTATCATGCCTTGGTCTGTCTCAATTATAGAAATAATGAAAGTCTGTGAACAGACAGAGCCTTTACCAGGACTATGTATATTTCAACAGCCAATCAAAAAAAGAAAGATGGAGACAAATTTCTCTGCGGATTTTACTTCAGAATCAATAAGTCTCATTGACTTCAGTATAGACAAAAAAGAGATAACATAGATGTTTGCAGCGAAGACTCCACTGCAGTCCAACACCTCTCAGTTAGAAAATGCACGATCACGCGTGTACAAAGTCATCTCTAGTTTGCGCTGCACTATCTTCATTTATCTGTCACAGGCTCTGACAAAGCGTTTAAAGAAAAGATTAGAAGGCTCCCAAGGAAGGAACTGCATTTCCCTGCCCAGGGCACAACACTTCTCTGAGGTTGGTAGGAAACGGGGCTGAAATATTAATGAGCAAGCCATTTGTCAAGAAAATTATGCAAGAAACCTTGGCAGCCACACGAAGAGGCAAGAAAAGATATACCAAGCTAAGGCAGTACAAGCTAAGCGGTTAAAAGAGATATAGGGAAGGAAAAAAAAAAACCAAACAATCCTAAAACTTTAATTTCCCTATCCATGCTCATAAGCTTTGGAAGAAAACAATAAATGAATGAATGAGAGTATTTAGAGATAAAAATTCATTCAAGTCAGAATTAGTAATAAAAGGTACTAACTTCTCACAGGACCATGAGTGACTCCAACATCTAGAATTCGAGTTTTCAAGTCTTGATTCCACCAAGAAATTACTTCTGGTGATATTCTTTGCAAATAAATCAGCTTACCATGAACTATGTGAGCTAAGAGGTGCTGTCATGACAGAAGCTGCTTAATTATTGAAAACTCACACAGATAAATGCAAAAAAATTATAATTCCCATTAATTCCCATGACAGATAGGCACAAAAAATTAAAAAATAAACTCTTCTTGAGGTTCTCTCACAAATCATAATGAAGAAAGACAAAGGCAAAGTTATAACTATTGTATCAAATCAGATGTTAAAAACTATACTCCTTAAAAAGACTTAACTAAATCAGCTCTAGGAGTTTCCTATTTTTCCTATTATTTCTTCATAATAGGTACTTGTTAAAAAATAAATAAAAAAATTAAGAAAAGATTCAAAGAGACTCCATGTTCCTATCATTTCCCCACACATTTTACATTTATTCACAAATTTTGATATAATTTTAATATAAGTATGCTTTTAGGCACAGGTATACTATAATGTTATATAATGTATTGAAGGCTTAGTTTTTAAAGGGACATTGCTGATTTCTAGTGTAAGCAAATTTGAAAAGCACGCAAAGCATCATCATATACTAAAAAGAAAAATTATCTAAACCTTTTATTAATAAAGAAGGTGGCCCTATTGGCAAATAAAGAAAATCATTAATGTATATTGATTTACCAAAACATAGCCATAGTCACCTTGCTAAATGTTAAGCATGACCAGCAATGTGATCCATGGCTTCAGTCATCCCTGACACCAGTTGGACATACTGACACATATACAGAACAGTGTTAGACAGCAACATTTAGACTTTCATTGAGCAGCACTCTTACTCTTACAAAGCATATCTCTAGATAGGATCTCGAAGTGCTTTTCAGCCATTAACCAATTAAGCTGTACAATACCTCCATGGGAAAAGTATTGCATTATTTATACCCATTAGTGTGGCAGCTGCCAATTCAAAAGTGCTGCACTTCAACCTCTTGGCTTTTGCTTATTTTTTTCTTTCCAAATTGTTTTGATTATATTGCCATTTTTTCCTCTATGTTCAGAGTTTTTCCATTGCTTGCAATACCATTTTATCAAAAATTTAACAAGTGTAAGGGCTACCGTGTATAGAATCAAAACGTTTTGAAAGCAGCTTGCCAAAAATCTCCTACTAGGAATCACGCCGAACAGTTCAAAAACACTATTGCCATTGAAACAACCTTCTCCCTAAATGTGCAGATTTTTAAGGCTCAAAACCTACATTCCTTGAGCAAGCAGTACAGAGTCATTGCTCTGTTTCTGCTGTCTCAATCTTCGTAGGCCTTAGTTTCATTGTAATTATAATTACATATTTAGTATGATAAGAAGGGATTATCTGGAGTGGCTAAGGACATTTAGTATCTGTGATTCTGTGATTTAGGGGAGATGAGAAGGTAAGTAAATGAAGCGTTGAGGTAAAGGGGGATATGAAAGAAGGTAACAAGCTGGGTGAAGTGGTGTGGGACAGACCATTGCCACTGAATCAGCAGGGTTGGCCTGCAAACCACCACGGCACTCACAAATCATCTTCTAACTAGGATTTCACCTCTGATCACCACATTTACCAGCAATAAAGGCAGCATTTACTCTGGGGAGGAAATCATGTTTGTTAGGGGCACCTTTTGGGGAAGTTTCACGTTATACCTAACCCCACTGCTGCTCTTGCCTCAGATTACACAGAGTGAACCATGTCAGCCTGTCAGTCCAACCGGGGAGAAGAGCCTTACATGGCAGGGTGTCTCTTCTGTATGAGTTGCCAGGACCGGCAGAGTCATCTGAGATTCAAATAACACAATACACACTAAGACCCAAGGCAGGCAATAAAGATAAGAATCTTTGCTGGGGGCAAAGCACCTGGCTGCTGGCCTGGCACAGTGGTCAGCATTTGCTGAAGAGTTTTCCAGAACTGAGACCCAAGAGCTCAGCCGAGCTCACACAAAGCCCATGACGACTTCAGAGTAAAGGAAAAAGAAAGCAAACCCAACCAAGGTCATGAAACAGCAAAGAGCGTGCCTCCTACAGCATGCGTTATTACCATGGTAGTAGCCCCTGAAGCCAGGCAGGCTACAGACAAAATATGAAGACACAGCACTTAAAAAGGAATATTGCCATGCCTGGTGCCGCCAGCATAAGCAATCAGAAAGAAGCATGAGGTCAGTAGTGTCAGATACACATGAGTGCTAAACGGTTCTAAATTATAACCTTTACCATGACCAGAGGGCAGAGTAAAAGCAAACCCACAGTGAGAGTTAAAAGTATTATAGGATGCTTCAAAACCAAATCCTAATTGAGCAAAGGGGGCAGGAGATGTGCAAACAGTGACTTGCTGAGGCCAGAATCAACTACATGGGACCTGAGAAGGTCACAATGAGTTAACTTTGAGGTAAAAGGCACGGCCACGGCCCCTCTCTCTTAAATGCCTAAAAACCAATTTGACTATTGCTATAATGAGCTGCTACAAAAGGTGAATAAGGTCTCATTCAAAGAAAAACATAACCAGCATCTACACAACATCAAACTTGGACAGCCACAGATCCGTAATGTGCACTAACATTTTTTTCAGTATGAACCTTTCAGCATTGAACGGTTTCAGTTCCAGGGACCACTGCCCAGAGCTATTTAAAAAAAAATTATATTTAGACTTGTTTCGTTCTCTAAACCTGCTAGCTAATTTCAAAATTACACTTTCCCAAGTATAGGTTATCATGTAACCAATACAGTGACTGATTTAATTTTGGGTTTTTCTATGTAGTCATTATTACCTTATGTGGCCTTAAAAAAAAAAAAGAATTAATTTAATTTTCGTTCTGTTACTCTATGTATACTCAAAGAGCCAAAAGAATTACAAAACATTTGTCCATTTGCTATTTGATATAACAAACTCTGGCATAGCAGGGCACATTGCCTCATTTTCTAGAGACAGTAAAATATGAATATTAGACTTTACTTCCGAGGCTGAGTAGAACAAAAAAAATAGTATTTATTAGGTCTTATGAACCTGATTATCTACAAATCTACTGACTGCCCAAATGTGAACTGGCAATTAATTCAAAAACATCTAAGCAAAACTGCAAGGATTTAAATGCATAATTGTAAACATCCACGTCTGTAGGTATAAAATAAACGTGCCTGTGGTAATTTCATATTTGCAATTACAATTAAACATTCCCAGTTGTTTACATGTTCACGGGATCACGGGATTGTTAGAGTTGGAAGGGACCTCTAGAGATCATTTAGTCCAACTCCCCTGCTAAAGCAGGAATGCCTAGAGCACATCACTCAGGACTGCAACCAAGCGGGTCTTGAAGATCTCCAGAGAAGGAGACTCCACAACCTCCCTGGGCAGCCTGTTCCAGGGCTCTGTCACCCTTACCATAAAGGGGTTTTTCCTCATATTTGAATGGAACTTCCTATGTTCCAGCTTGAGCCTGTTGCCCCTCTTCCTATCACTGAAAACAGTCCAGCTCCAACATCCTTCCTTCAACCCACCCTTTAGATACTTATAAACATAAATAAAGTCTCCCCTCAGCCTTCACTTGTCCAGGCTAAAGAGTCCCAGCTCTTTGAGCCTTTCCTTGTAAGGAAGGTGCTCCAATCCCTTAATCATCTTGGTTGCCCTACGCTGGACTCTCTCCAGTAGTTCCCTGTCCCTTTTGAACTGGGGAGCCCAGAACTGGATGCAGTATTCCAGTTGTGGCCTCACCAGTGTAGAATAGAGAAGGAGAATGACCTCCCTCGATCTACTGGCCACACTCTTTCCTATGCAGCCCAGGATCCCATTGGCCCTCTTGGCAACAAGGGCACATTACTGGCACATGGAAAGCGTGTTATCTACCAGGACTCCCGGATCCTTCTCCTCAGTAGTGCCTTCACAAGATCCATCCCTAACCTATATTGGTGCCTGGGGTTCTTCCTCCCCAGGTGCAGGACCTTACATTTGCCCTTGTTGAGCCTCACTAGGTTCTTCTCTGCCCAGCCCTCCAGCCCGTTCAGGTCGTGCTGGATGGCGGCACAGCCCTCTGGAATGTCAGCCAGCCCTCCCAGTTTGGTATCATCAGCGAACTTGCTGAGGATACACTCTGTGCTCTCGCCCAGGTTATTTATGAATATGTTGAACAGAACTGGGCTGATTATTGATCCCTGAGGGACACCACTGGTCACAGGCCTCCAACTGGACCCCACAACATCCAACCCCCTCCAGCCACACCAAGAGGTGTGTACAACCGGATGACGTTGTAGGAGTTTGCTCTGTTCTTACCTCATGCCACATGAGCACCCAGATATTTCTAAAACTGTTTTGAAGTCCTTTCTCACCTAAGCCTGACAACACCATCAACCACTTAAAAAAAAAATTACTCGCATGAAGCTAAAAACATTATTTCCATGAAATACGTAAGAGCTGAAAATCATTTCCTAAATTACCAGATCCTTGTAATTTGCCCTAAATTAATTTGCATTGTTTTTTTTATTGTTGTTCAGTTGTTATTTGGAGGTTTTCTAATAACAATTATCTTCTGCCACCCCCACCATAAAAAGCTGTATGCTCAGTTGCTGCCTTTGATATTTGTTTAGACATGGTAGAACAATTTTTGTGAAATATTTCCATAAAATCCATCAGGTAACTACGGATGAAAAGTCTCAGGATGAATTTTTTTTTAACGCTCAAAGCTGCTATACTGGACCTTTATAGCATTTAATTTTCTGTCATCCCAACACACACATTGGCATCTGGGCTGAAAACTCTCCATTTCCAATTCTTTTTTCTGTCATCTAGTGGGAAGCAAAGAAGAATAATTAGATTGACTCAAGCAGTTGTTGATTGCTTTCAGTGTGTAGTTCATTCCTTGACACCAGAGAGGAGTCTTGCTAACTAAGGATCAATAAACTTGATAGGAACGTTTAAGTTTTCTTCATCAAAGCTGAAGAGCAATGCCAGAAAAAATAAACTTTTTTCTAACGCAAGTTATTTGCAAAAAAAAAAATGTTGGGTGAGTTTATTGCATAGGGAAGTTTACAAGAGAGATATAAAGAACAGAATTTTAGAAGAATGACACTGAAGTCAGTCTTTTCAATTCTCGTTTACCTTTTACTTCAGAGCTACCAAGAAACACAGCTCAAAGGAAAAGAAAGCAATCAAGGCATGATGTTAACATTTCAACAGCAGTTAAAGATCTGCATCCAGCAAAGTGGCCTTCAATCACAGAGTATTGCAAAATACACCATTACAATCAGCACCTCTGTTCATAATTACAAGAAAAGATCAAATACTGTACACACGCAGACAAAAATAATTAAAAAAAAATAAATAATTGCAACCTCTTGCTTCCAGGCTTATGCTATTTAATTTAGACAGAAGCAGGACAAAGATAGTTTCCTGCATTATCACTGCTAGCATAGAGTTGTGGGCATTCAGTCTTCTTTAGCACTACGTGAATTTAAAATAAAATAACTATAAAGCATTCGATAAGGCTTTTTTTCCTTGAAGTCTTAAAGTTAGCTTCTTCTCACAACCAAACTGCAAACTAGGGAAAGCTCTTTTACTGCCTCTTCTCTTTGATATTTTTAAATGACTTCTCTGCTCTAGTGTTTGTTTTTACACCACGTAGAGTGAGGGAGCAAAGTGTTCCATGAGGAAAAAAAAAAAGCCTAAATTTCAGTGGTCTTTTAGCCTGCTGTACTCTTTGTTGCACTTTTGCTAAGTTTGCTGTAAATTAGGAAATAAACAATAGAAAGATATCTCCTGGTGTACCCGAAGATAAATACACTCACACTTAAGGCTGAAATTCACCACTTTGCAGAGGGATAGTACTCATTACCAAGGAAGCCTTATAAAGATAACTATAAAATCTTGTACAGTTCTCATGCTCAAATCCTGCCCTAGATGTATCTAACACTGTAGGAATTTGTGGTTTAAGGCCTGAAGTCAAATCTGTTTATTGAAAACTTTATTGAGAACTTCTGGCCCAGGAACATTCAAAAATATTTCATCTAGAGTAACATCACATCTCTGTATCAATGTCCTTCATTGAACAGTTCAAATAATTACCATGCTAATCTCCACCCTAACAGTGTCCACACTTTATTCAGTTTAAGTTCCACAAGTATTAAATATAGTACAGTCAATACATCTGTCACGCTAACTTGTACCATCTCTCTCAAAAATCACAAATTTATTATTAGCAACCTGTGGGCAACTACTGTAATTATCAGCAGACTTGGATTCATCTTAATCAGGGTTTGTTTCAGTTCCACAGGCAAACAAGAGATCACCAATAGAACACCACAGCAAGAATATCAATGACTTTACACATCTAGCTGTACTCATGCTGCTGTGTTTGGCCCTCCCTCTCCACACCAAAACCAAAAACGCACTACCTCAAAAAATTTACATTGAATTCTATGAATTTTTCAGTATGTCTGAAATAATGCCTTCATGACATACAATTTAACTTATATTTCCTTCTATAGATATGAATGTCAAATAAATTATAAAAGTATATTCCATAGTGACACAAAGTATACACCAGTAAAAGTAAAATATAAGTTCTGAACATAAAAGACTACCCTTTGATATTTAAAGGAAACCTTCATATTTGTCTCTCCTCCAGCAACTATGACCTGCACTGCTACAAGCATCAAGTAATTACAGCAGTCCAACCCGAGACAACATAAGCCTGACTATCGAAACTCCTAAAACAGCCACAGAATACCCTGATCTAACTATCCATCTATTGACAAACATGTAGTTACTAATGTGCAAACAAGCACCTCCACCTTTTTTTTTTTTTTTGGCTTTTTGTGCTATGAGATTGTTTCTCAACAGTCAAGTCCTACTTTGCTCACAGGAATAACTAGTCCTGTTTCTTATGCATCATCAAATCATTAAAAATTTCAACTTTTATTCTATCCCATCAAGAAACAGTGGTGAAAAGATAGCACAGGCCAGAAACTAGGAGATTCCTAATTCTCCTTTTATGCTTTCCAGCTTGTATTACCAAAGAATATCAAGATGACTCCATCAAATAGCCTTTCTTGTAAGCAGGCATTTTCTACAGGAGACTGTGAATGAGGGCAAAATTCATTGATTACATGACCATCCAAAATTGTTGATAGCTTGCTATCGAAAATGAAAAGGTGTACTGAGTGAGTTTTTCCAAGTATCTGAACTTGGTCTAGTTTCAGGGAGTACTTTCGTTAGCAACCTACATAACTGAACAGAGGAAACATTAAATCTGCCGATCATCAAGAGCCAATAAAGCAGTTATGCTGGATAACAGGTCTGGAACTCAAAATTATTCTCTCAAACTAGAGAAACGGTCAGAAAAATGACAAAGCACGATTCATCAGGGGCAGATGTAAGTTTCCGTACTTCAGCAGATGTTCAGCTATGTACCTACAGCACAGCAAGTAAGTGGTTAGATGGCAGCTTCTTCAGAAGAGCATCAGGGGTTATAATAGGCCATGAGCTGAATATAAATTCAAAATATGATTTTAAACCAGAAAGAAACCATCATACAAAAATATAAACAGGAGTATATACCATATACATATATATATAAAATATAAAGGAAGCACTTCTGTCCTTCTGTTTAGCAAGAAGGAATAAAAGAGTCAAATTTTTGGCAAAATATTTATAAAAAGCGTGAAGCAATTGGAAAGAGTCCAAAGATGGTAAAAGAAATTACCACAAATCTCAGAGCAGGAACTATGTAGAAAGATTGAATACACTAGGACAATTTAGACTTGAGAGGAAAAATTTAAATGCATTTTCATCATCACCATATCTGAAAGAAAGTTGCACACCCTATGGAATAACCTTGCCTCCACTGTACCCTGGCTAGGACAAGCAGCAATACACCTACTGAAACCAAAGTTAGAAAAATTTGTATTAGAAGAAGTCTAATTGTATTAGAAGAAGTCTTTCTACAATTAGAGTGACATATCTTGTGCAGACTCCACTGTAGTTTTATTATTTCATGTAGATTTCTAAACAGCTGTGCTAACAAAACACGTATAAAATTCAACCTGCTTTGGGGGCCAAAGAACAGGTATTTCTAGTCTTGTTTTGGTTTGTTATAATTTTTATGATCATTATTACAAATTCTTTAATGAAACACGTAATAGTGGGTTATCCATTAAAGGTCTAGCCACGTTTTTCCTTCAGTAACTGTTTTAATGGTGCTTATGGCTGTTTGCCAGTTATATTGCTGAAAGCTTAGCAGGTGATGTATTTGCTTATAGGCGCTGTCATATTTTATCTAGCTCAGCATCTATTTAGTAAGTACTTTAACATTCTAGAGTATGGCAGGTGCTACATAAAACACAGCATTATTTTCCATATTTTATTCTCCTCATTGGTATTCCTACTCTCAGATTAACTGGCAAGAGTACAAACATTCACAGCAATTTTAAAAAAAGGAAGTTTGAGTGCTCACTGACAGCCACGGTTAGCTGTGTACTTTCAGTAAACAAAACACAACACAACAATGTTCCTTTCCTATTACAACAAAATTTCTCAGCAATTTTTTGTATAGAAGGAAATACAAGAATAGACAAACTGTAATGGTCATTCAAACAGATACCACCTGCTAATTGTGTGCTGCAACAACAGTACCTGATTAACTTAAAATATATGATGGTAGCATTTCAATTAGCCCCTTCATCTTGTTCCGTGGCATAGGATAAGCAGAAAAATCCATTTGGATTAGGTTTTTCTGTTTGTAATTTCATCCTACTTGTGTTTAAGATTTCTAGGTGGTCTAGATAAAAAGTCCCACTGAAATTAAAATAAAGATAATATGATTTCCACAGATGTTTCTATTAAGTTCACAAGATACTATTTTTACTACACTCTTCAAACTGCAGTTGTGCATATTGCAATTTTTAAAGGTTTTTTCAGTGTTCTTTCATAGAGGAGTAATCATTTCCATCACTTAGGTTCTTGAGTAACTTCTGCTGCTTTCTCTTTCATCTTTCTTTTTGGAGAATAAGGGGACTGAAATTGAATACAATATTCAAGATTCAGTATTTCAACTGAAAACCCTGAAATATACAATAACTTTGGGAAGGTCATCTCCTCATGTCCCAACATTTTTCTTTTCTTTACTTACATTTCATCTTGGCTGCACTCTCGACTACAGTGAGATTAAACATTAGGCACAATATGAGCCTCTATGATGTCTGTGACTTTACTGCTTGAAAATAAAATAATTCTCCTTTCTTAAAGCAAGACATTTGTAATCTGTGGTTTGTTCCTCCAACACCCCTAAGCAGATTCAAACAGAAATGCAAGGAACATATTTGAACTTTATTCACAAAGCTTCCACTTTTGTCCATCACTAAAATATGAACAACAGTGGCTCCTAACTAGCTGTGTCCGATGTGCACACCCCAGTGATTCAGAAATAATGCTTCCCTGTCAATACTGTTTTATTTCATAGCAAAAGAAGGTGGTAACACAGGTAAACACTGGCAAAAGCAGTTGTGTTTCCTCTATCTAACCTGTGGCATTTAGCAAAAACGTGGGGTTTTTTTAAATGATATGTCAGTTGAGTAACAGCTGCCTCGCCTCCTATTGAAAAGTGCTCAGAACCATGGAAAGGTCATGCAATGATATGAGGTTCAACAAGGCCAAGTGCTGGTTCCTTCACTTGGATCACAACAACCCCATGCAGCTCTACAGGCTTGGGGAAGAGTGGCTGGAGAACCAGCTGGCAGAAAAGGGCCTGGAGGTGTTAATCAACTGCTGGCTGAATATGAGTCATGATCAGCAATGATGAGGAGACCCCACTTAAGTACTGTGTCCAGTTTTGGGCCCCTCACTACAAAAAGGGCATTGAGGTGCTGGAGTGTGTCCAAAGAAGGTTAACAAAGCTGGTAAGGTGTCTGGAGAACAAGTCTTTTGAGGAGCAGCTGAGGGAGCTGAGATTGTTTAGCCTAGAAAAAAGAAGGCTGAGGGGGGATGTTATCACTGTCTACAATTACCTGACAGGAGACTGTAGAGAGGTGGGGGTCAGCCTCTTCTCCTCAGCAATAAGTGATAGGACAAGAGGAAATGGCCAAGTCGTAGCAGGGGAGGTTTAAACTGGATATTGGGAAAAATTTTTACACTGAAAGGGTTATCAAGCATTGGAATAGGCTGCCCAGGGAAGTGGTTGAGTCATCATCCCTGGAGATATTTAAAAGACGGGAAGATGTAGTGTTCAGTGATCTGATTTTGTCATGGTTGTCAGTGTTGGGTTGATGGTTGACTAGATGATCTCTAAAGGTCCCTTCCAACTCAGGCAATCCTATGATTCTATAATATGTCAGATGCGTGTGCCAATGTGTTTAATGTTTTTATGTGTTTCACAGACATACAAAGAAAGTGATCTGATGACAAATTTTAAGCAGGACAACTGAAAAATTCTCACTGTACTGCATACCATAGAGTGCTCTCCCAGAGAAGAGGACCTTTCTGGGTGCACTTCTATACAATCACCAAAACTACTACATTAAGAATCAATTACAAATTTAGCATCTCAGCAGCAAGGGTGGAGAGAGTTAAGGCAAGATAAAGAATAGGATATCATATTTGTTTCCCTGAAAAAGGCTGTGCTGTTTCAAGTAGGACCACACTGTTAACAAAAAAAGGTGGAGGGCAGTTACATTTAGAGGCTGTTTGAGTAAGGCTGACATAGCCATCAGCTGTTGACAAAGGGCATCTTAAAGCATTGCACTACTCTGCAATTATAGAAAGAACACAACGGTAGGAAAACTAAACTTATTTGTGAGAAGAAACAGTCTGGCCCTCTTATAAAGCAGCTTGAAATCACCTTTTTTTTTTCCTTTAAATAAACAAAGCAAATACAGAAGAAATTTTAAAGCACCCACCATGCAAAAGCCCACACAATTATTTAATGCATTTTGCAGGACAGAGAGCTCTACGACAGATCTGATGCTGAAATACATAGATGTTAGCACACATAAGCCTTCCTTGAATGAAGTCAGGCAAGTGGAAACTAAAAATACAATCAACGCCACCTCAAAAGCATTTCCAATATGCCTTCCAATATGTTTCTGTTCCTTCTCCTGGTAGACTTCCCATTGATCTTTCCATCAGAAACCTAAATATAAGATAAAGAGTATCCGTTGCAAATACTTTCAGAATAGAACACAATCTCTTTCTGTCCTCCCCTCTACCACTTATATTAGATAGAACAGTCTCTTTTAAATTGCATATACAAATGGTAGAAAAGCAGTCACTTGGCAAGCAGATTGCTTCTTGACTGCTAAAGTAATTCCTCAGGTCATACTGTTGTTTCCTATAACATCCCATCATTCTGAGGTTCTAACACATCCATCTTTGTCAGGCAGGTTCCCAATATGCTCAAGCAAGAAGTGCAATAAAACAAGCACACAAACAAAAAAAATCTCCTCCTCCTCGTTTTCCAAAAAAAAGCCTTCATTTGAAGTCATTATTCTCAGTGGCAAGTCTACTCGAGCCAGAACAAATGCATCCTGTGTTGCTCTGCTTCTAGCAAGTGTCAAACATGAGTCTCCAAGGGGGATGTTTTTTTCAGTAGCCCTGAACACAAACTGTGGATTTAATGCTTTTTCAGGACAGAGCTTTCACTTTGGGATAAAAAAAAACGTGGAACATAGAAATCACTGATAGTCAATTCAAACCTATTCGCAGCAAGTTGTCATCCAGTCCCACAGGACACCACACCAGCCTGTGTAGAAAAACTGCACATGATTTTTCAGCAAAGAAAGGATGGGACATTGTGCACAGCATACTAGCCACAGCTTCAACACAACTGAGATGTACTGTCTCCAGAGATTTGACAGTCCAATGAAGCTCTCTGCCTAATGTAATAAGTAAAAATCACATCTCTCTTTCTCCCTGCCCTTATGGATCTAAAAGCAGTTTTGTAGTACTGAGCTGTAGTCTCACCAGGCCTCACTTCTGCCTCTGATCAAAGTGGTTACTCAGAGGTATGGAACATCTAGTTGGTCAAAAGGAAATACTGAAAAGGAATTAGGAGGTAAATACCTTGGTTGGAGGCATATGTTCCAGAGCACGCTTAATCCTGCCCTGGGTAACCCCTGTAGTTGTTTTTTATTTTTTAAACTTTACTAATGCATAACTAGGTTAAATTACAGCAAATAAGTAATCTATCTTTTAAGTAATCTTTAAAACCTATATTAAAGATAAGAGACAATATACAAGAACTGAAAATGCTCTTGATATTTTTAAACTTATCACCCAAATACAGATCCGAAGTGAAAGTCTGTCTTCTTCACTAAGCAATTTCAATTAAGACCTCCTACATGCTTTGTAAAACACGAGTCTAGGAAAGTCCTATTCACCCACCTTTCTGGAACATCTTTATTCAACACAGTATGCAGACTATGACTCTTGGAAACCAATTAAACTTATAATATTTCCAAATCTTCTTAGGTGTTCAAATAAAGTTCATTCTGCACAGGTATAAATAAATTAATCAAATTATGTAAATCTCATGACAAGACAGCCATTTCTCACTTTTTTTTTTAATAAAAAAACAAACACACAAAAATTAAGGTATTCCTCTTCCAGAATTAGTCTGACTTCTGTAGCAGGACAGGCAACATTACATTATAAATCATAAACGTGTTTTATAAATCTCATATTTCTCATGTAGAAAAAAAGGTGGACTATCACCTTTCATCCACTACAAAGCGCAAAACCAAAATGTTTTTACTTCCTAGAAAGTTTCAAGGCACTAAATCTTAGGAGCACTTTGTTTAGATACTGAAATTTACTACAAGTAATTCTTACAGGCTTCTTATAGGTGTATTAAAATATCTTCCTTTTGCAACTATATATAGCAATGAACTAACTAAAGAGTAGATTTACAGATGAGGGAAATGAAAACTACCTACAATAAAAATGTAAAACCTCTAAACTGTTAGTAAATAAACTTCTCTCCTGTAAAACATTTTTGGTGTACTGTATATCAAACACAATAGCAAGTGTACAGCATAAAAATTTTACTGACATGATCTTAACATTACCAGTTGTGACTTGCAAGCAACAACAGTTGTCATACTAATACAAACTATCGCACTGAAGTAATGGTAAAACTTTTATACCTTATGACATAAGCCATCACTATTCTGCTGACTGAAATCTTAAATATCTTATTTGGAACTGAACAGATGAGGCCCTCTATAGACAGAAAGGAGCAGCCTCACGTTCACAAGCCCTGGTCCTCATGGGGGACCCCAATATCTGTTGGAGGGACAATGCAGCAGGGCATAAGCAACCCAGGAGGTTCCTAAAATATGTCTATGATAACTTTCTTCTCCAAGCGACAGAGGAGCCAACAAGGAGAGGTACCATGCTGGAGCTTGTTCTCACCAGGAAGGAGGGACTGGTGGGGAAATGTGAAGCTCAAGGGCAGCCTTAGCTGCAGTGGCCATGAGATCGTGGAATTCAAGATCCCTAGGGCAGCGAGGAGGGTGCACAGTGAGCTCGCTACCCTGGACTTCAGGAAAGCAGACTTTGGCTTCTTCAGGGATCTGATTGGCACAGTACCATGGGATAAAGCCCTGAAAGGAAGAGGGACCTAGAAAAACCCGACTAATACTCAAGGATCACCTCCTCCAAGCTCAGGAGCGATGCATTCCAATGAAGAGGACTTTAGGCCAAAATGCCAGGAGGCCTGCATAGATGAACAAGGAAATCCTGGACAATCTCAAACAGAAAAAGGAAGCCTATAGAAGGTGGAAGAAAGGACAGGTATACTGAGAGGAATACAGAGAATTTGCCCAAGCAGCCAGGGATCAGGTTAGGAAAGCCAAAGCCTTGATAGAATTAAATCTGTCCAGAGACATCAAGGGCAACAAGAAAAGCTTCTGTAAGTATGTCAGTGACAAAAGGAAGATCAGAGAAAACGCAGGCCCTCTCTGGAAGGAAACAGGAGACCTAGTCACCCAGGACATGGAGAAGGCTAAGGTACTCAATGACTTTTTTGCCTCTGTTGTCTCCAGCAAGGGCTCTAGACACACTGCCCAAGTTGCAGAAGGCAAAGCCAGGGACCAGGAGAATGAGGAACCACTCACTGTAGAAGATCAGGTCTGAGACCATCTAAGGGACTTGAATGCACACAAGTCCATGGAACCTGATGAGATTGGGGGCTGACTTGCTGGACAGCACCTCTGAGGAGAAAGGCCTACAAGTCCTGGTGGACAATAGGATGACCATGAGCCAACAATGTGCCCTTGTGACACATTCCTTTCAGTTAATCATTAGTGAAATCATAAACTCCCTCAGCTTTGCTCAGCATCTCAATGCACAAGGCCCCTACCTGGGCTCGCAGAGGGTACTAACACAGGGTAAAAATGGAGCTAATTATGTACTTGAGAAAAACAAGGCTTTAGCAGTACAATTTTCAGAGTTACTGGAACTTCAAATAATTTCAGACTTGGCCCAAAGTCTTGTCATCTCAGTCTTTCAACTGCATTTTAATTACTGGACTTTGGATTACACTCATGCTTGATTCCACTGGAATTTGAGCACAAGCTAGCCAAGTGCTGTCCAATACACCACACTTCATTGAATCCTTTTCTGGGGCCATAAGTATGTGCGTAGCCCAACGGAAATTAACAGCCATTCACATACTCAAATGCCATGTCGCACAACTGAAACCGTATGATTTGGCTGCAAAGAAAGATTTTCATGTCAACAGCAAAGGGTAAGAGAAAGAACAATCCACTGATTTTAACCTAAAATATACTTAAAATTGTGAGGAAGAAAAAAAAAATCTGAAACCTTTAATTTCCTCTACATATTAGGGTGATACCAACTTCCAAAATAATTGTCCATGCTTGAAGTACCTAAAATAGGGTTTGTAGAAAATGGGAAAAGCTGTTTTCATCTGCAAATACCAATCCATCACTACAGCAATCTGAAGTGAAAAAAACTTTTATCGCATCTCCTGCAGCATTTCAGCTTTTAAAGGTAGACTCTCAATAGCAATGGATATTCCCAGATGAAACTTGCCATTTTGTGGAATTAACCTGATGTTGCGCAGGGATCTTCTCTTTTGAAAGCAGAAATCATCTTGCCACAGTTTTTTTGCCTTAAATGATGTACAGATATTTTGTTCGGACCCATGCCTGGTGAATTCCTGTAAAAATCATATTACAATTCAAAAGTTCAATTTGATTAAAATCCTTCTTTTGCCAATTCTTAAAGTAAGTTTCAGTACAATAAGGACAAGAATCAGAATGAAAGAAGGGAAGTGATTGGCCTTCATTTGACAAAACAGTCACAAATGCCACCTTCTCCTATTGCATCTTCTCCTTTATTTGTGTAAATGAACTGCACAAAGAAGCCACGTTCACTTTAGCAGCGCTACTGAGACTGAAGTGACCTGGCCCCTAGAAGACCTATCAACAGATGATGAAGCAGCAGTAGTATTGCAGAACAATAACAATTTACATTAAAGGCTGAATAACTACTTGTTCAATAAAATTGTCCATTTCCATTTTCATGTACTTGTTCAAAACTGCCTGAAGAGAGTTAATAACAGTCTTCTACCATCTGAATGGCATCTGTTCACTTAATCAGCTCAGCTCTCCCTGCATGCCAGATTTGGGCAAACCAGTATCATCAGTATTGAATAAATCCATGTGCAAGATACATGTTTTAAAGCATTTCTGCTAATGGCTTAATAAAAGTAGTTGACAAAGCCAAAGGATTTCTGCAGAAAAAGGATTCTGTAGATCCTCTCAGGATCTCCATCATTCAAATGTATGTGGGCATGGATGCGAACTCCTGTGTTCCTACACACACATGCACAGAGTCACTCAAAAGAGATCTCAAAATGGTAATGATTTTACTGGTTTGGGGAATAACTACTTTTTTTTTTGTTTTCCTGACAAAAAACCCTTTGACAAAGTGTTCAATTCAAAAAATTACAGACTGCACAGTTTGGGTAAAGAAAGTGCCTTCAGACAGAAGTGGAAAGCTTAGTAAATCAGAATCATCTTCCCCTTTCTAGCAACTAAAGACTTTCTGGCTGTTTCATTCAATTCTGAGTAAAAGCACTACATAAATGAAGGTGCAAAATATTCTTTTCTTTTAACATTGAAGTTGAAACATTCAGAGTACACATCAGAGAAGTGTCTTTGCAAACCATGGCAAGCTACTTCAAAGCAGAAGATAAACACTGCCAAGGTAACAAAAAAATTCATCTGCACACGTGTAACATCTTTACCCAGAGCTTGAAGATGTTCAGGGCACTATGACCACTGAAAAACAAAAAAATAAATCAAAACCAACCCACAATCTGGGAAATCCTATAATTTAGGTTATCCTTGATGAACCAGACTCCCTAAACATAAGCACGTAATATACAGGCTAGCAATTGCTATTGCATACTGCTATTAAATTGATTTAAAGATTACAGGGGTCCTGCAGGAAAACCCAAATATCACAAATTTTGCCTCTTCTAGTATCTTAATTTTACTTGCATGTCAAATTCATCAAAGACACAGAAATCAGATTTTTTCAGTTAGCAAGATAAGTAAGTTTGCAGGTATTTCTTAGAAGCCATTTTAGCACGTGAGCTGTCAGCACTTACATTAACTACTATGTATTACATTAACCATTATGTATTACATTAACCTTTCAGACACTGCATATTCTGAGATAGAGTTATAGAGTCATACATTTATACTTCATTCCATTATTCTTTATTTCCCCTTATGCATCCTAGGCCTAACTCATTATCAGAATAAGGCAGTAAAACAGCACTGAAGGCAATCATGTTGTGACAGTCATAGAAACCTCTTGCTTCAGTCGTTACTGACGCCTCTTGACAGCCGGATCATCTCGGGGTTTGACTGCACGCGATGTGTCCCAGGAAAGATATCTACTGCACCGATCTGAATTTCAGATGGTGTGAAGTCTGAGGCAGCCTGCGTTTTCTGCTGATGTAATGGGAAGAGACGATTCTGCAGCCTTTTTCCTGCCAACATGTCCAGGCAGGCTGAGGGATGAGTCCTTCAGATCTGAAAGGAGAGACCTGCTGGCCCAGACACCACAGACCCAAATAACATAATGGTGTCTCCTTATTTGAGAACAGCAGACAAGGCAGAACTCAGATAAAAATTTGTCTGCGGCATTTTAAATTCATGTTCCTTCCTTCACATAGAGCAAATTATTATTATTGGAATGGAGGAAGCCTGGATCTAAGCCTGGGTTGAAGCCTGGACTATACTCTTAATCTCTGCACGTACATACACAGTCCTAATCTCCTACAACCCACACCAAATAGAAAGGAGCAAAACTAAGAAATAGATATTTTATGGAAAGTTTGTTCATATTTTTTCTTCTATCAAAATGAGTAACATCTTAAAAAAAAATAATTATGCACTCAACTCTTAAATCCATCAACAAAGCTGTATAAAGAATGAAGGTGGGGGATACTAACTTTCTGCACAGTAAAACAAGCACCTGCTATCAACTGGGAAAACATTGTAATAAACCATAGATAAGAATAACTTTCTAAAAGAACATGGAATATGAAAACCTTTTTGCCACTTCAAAAATCATGTCACCATATTCCACACACAACCTTTTTCGTAAGAATGTAACAGGCTTGTCAGATCAAAACCACCTGCACCTTTCCTTCTCAAGAATATCCATCAATAATAAAAACAAGAAAACCATGACATTCATAAATAATCTGCTTCATTCGATAAAGATACTGCCTTTGTTTAGTATATTCCACTAGTTTTAAATGTGGAATACATCTTGGGGGAAAAGTTTATAATGTTAGGTTTCCATATTTTTAATTGAATTAAGATTTCCATGCAAATGCAGCTGTAAATGTCCCAAACCAAAATTAATCATTAGCTGGTAAGTAGGAAATGTACCGATCAATATTTTATAAAATAAGAATGTGTAAATATTAAGAAACTGGCTATATTTGTGTTAGGTCCTATAATTGCTTAGAAGTGCAAAATCAATGCTTACTTTAGCATAAAGGACTAACACTATTTACCAAATGACTTATTTCACTTTTTGCCAGCTGAGAACCAAGCATTTTCAAGGAAAACAATACAAAATGCACAAAAGCTTCCCTATTCCTTTAAAGAATCCATTTTTAATTACGATTTAAATCAATTCAGCTTGACTGATGTCCTGGCTTGCTCCCACCAATCTGCAAGCTTCCCCTTCCATGGCCAGAATGAATGTTGCTAAGTGTCATACTCATGAGTAGTAGGGAGCTGCTAGCTCACGTAAATGATTTCTTGTGTGTCTTTACAAGTGCCTTCCCTAATAATCTCCTCCTGATGCTCTCTGGAAAAATGATTATTCTCTAAAGATGCCAGTCTGGAATAGAGTTCCCACTCTCAATTAACCTGGGCTGGTTCCAGCTAATGGAGTGGAAGAGACGAGAAAAAAAATTAATGAAGTCATATTACACTACTTTTAGCATACAACCTTATTTATATTCGGTACAAATTTAACCTGCTTCCAACTATGAGGTGAAGATTTGATCAACATATAGTAAAGACAAATTCAGTGAACAGTATTAATTTTATTTGCAGTGTCTAAATTCAAAGTGTCTTTACAAAAATAACAAGCAAGTTACATCAAGAAAAGGCAACTGCAATCTAAAGGTCTTCTCTAGATAAGTTTAGCTGAAACCCAAGATGGGAGAAAACATGTCAGTCCTATCTTCAAGAGAGGTAAGAAGAAGGATCTGGGCAACTACAAGTCAGTCAGCCTCACCTCCATCTCTGGGAAGGTGGCAAAGCAAGAAAACCAGGAAATAACTTTCAAAACATGTAAAGGTAACCAGGAGCCATAAGTGTGGATTTATGAAGGGGATGTCACATATGACCCACCTGTTAGCCTTACGTGAAGAGATTATTGGCTTGGCAAATGAGGAGAGCAGTGGATGTGTTCCCCAGTATATGGTGGGGCCTGACCAGCAGGAAAGCAATTGCACAGAAAAGGACCTGGTGGTCCAGATGGATAACAAGTTGACCACAAGCCAGTCATGTGTGACAGAAAGCCAACAGCATCCTGGGCTTCATTAGGAATCCATCAGGTCAAGGGAGTGCTCCTTCCCCTCTGCTCAATACTAGTAAGGCCATACCTGAAGTGCTGTGTCCGGCTCTGGGCTTCTCAGTGAAGAAAGATGATAAAGGGATTTCAGCATCACTGCACTGTCCTATGAAAGTATTGGGGATAACGATACAATAATCAGGTTTCAATCTCTTTTGGCTGCCACTATTTCCTCTGATCCATGGTTAACATTAAGCCTGTGCAACTATAGGCATATCCAATATACTCGACAGATAGCAAAGCAAAGCAGCATGTCCCCACCACAAAAAAATGATTAAAGAGATGACACCATATATTTTGTGTCCTGCAGAATCTTTTAAAATATTTTGGGATTTTAAGGAGGAAGGATGACTACTCACTTCTGTTCTTTCAGTATTTTGAAAAATAACATTAAGATTTTTGTTTTCAAAGAAAACATACAGAAAAGAGGGGAAAAAAAACCCCAACCAAAACCCAAACAAACAGTAACACACTGGCTTCCATTCTTACATATGACAAGCTAAAGATAGTCTTGCAATGGCACTCCACTTCTGCCAGCAGGTATGTGGGGGGTGATGGGTTGTTTAGCTTTTTCAAACAACAGAGCAGCTGCAACTACTTGCAGATCACACAAGAAAACGCTGCAATTTCTTTAAGGAATGTTCATTCCACTTTACCAGAGAGCAGAGGTAGTAGTGGCTCATAGCTGTGCTAAGAAAAGGAAACTGCAGAGCTCTGAAACAGCGTCCTGCAACCCAAAGAGAAGACAAGTCACACCTTACATAATCCCCACCAGAGATGGGTCCCCTAGAAGGACCCTGCTGTATGCTTATAACTCCTGGTGAAATAACAGGCTACAGCACGCAGGCAATGTTTTAAGTAAAGCATAAGAGAGCATTTTCTTCATGACTGTATTTGATTTCATCATTTAAGTGTTTAAATCCACACTGGCTCAAACACCACCTACAATTATGCCAACACTTCATCAAGAATAACTTTATATATATAAAAATATAGATAGAAAAAAAACAGAAACCAATCCCCACCGCGTAGCTATCCTAACTCATGGAGTCGGGAGAAACTCAACATGCTGGTATCCCCCAACACCATCTAGAGGGTGTAAGCAGACAGCGCAGTGAGGTGTGAATAGGAAGGGATGGAGACAACACCGTTTGAAAAGGAGATAAAGTCTTCACTTACTCCTCTCAGAATTCCTGCTGCATATAAAACTTTTTCTGCTTTACCTTTATAATGCATTCCATCTCCCCTATATATTTATTACACATTTTCAATGCCCTACCTAATTCTGTTTTTCATATTCTTTTATCCTAGAACATTTTGCTAATATTAAAAAAAAAAAAAAGTATTAAGTTTTACACTGTTCTCTCGAGTCATTGTTTTGTTTCAACCTTTTAATCTGATTGAGGAATGCTCCATAGTCTATTTTTGTCCCTCTCAACATAAACTCATACACAGACATAGACATATGTGACCACACTCTCCTACATAACATCCTTCTACTTTTTATAAACATCCTTCTTTAACTGGCTACAGCTTTTTATTATTTATTTACAATAAATATTTCCTACTCTTGTAACCTTCCTCTCATCCCTAGTTTCCCATATATAAATGTCTGTGTGATCTGACACCAACCCAGCAAAGAATTTGTGCTTTTCCATGTCTCTATAATACTTCAAACTAACTGTCTCCTTAACTGTTTCAGCACATCAGAGCAGAACACTCAGTGTCCCCGAGAACCAAAGTTTTCCTTCTATCAACTAAATAGAAGATTTTTTTCACTCGAGGCACCTGCTCTGAATCACTGCCTCGAGAAGCTTCTCTCTGACACACAATGCACTGAACTAGCTTTAAGGGGAAAAAAATAAGAAAAAAAATCAAAAAAAAAACCCCAGAAAATTAAATACTAGAACAAAACCACAAGGCTGTTCTTGCCTCATTGTCACAGAGTACTCAAAGATTTATTCCTTTTGGGTTTTTGGCCTCAGATTAGCCTCTAATGCATACCGTATAGATGATCAACCAGAATAAGTATTATTTTGGTACATCTGTTTTCCAGTGTCATACTTATCTCTATTTATTGCAGTAGTCCTCATGCAGGTCTGGTTATTTATTGTTCTTCCCTTTATTTAGGAGCCTATCAAAAAACTACAAGTAACTAGTAATTTCACTCCCAAAGTATTATGAAAACAAAATGATTTGCCTTCTTAAATACTACCCATGAGCAGGTTACCATATCATCACCTCCCACAAGGCAGGAACAATAGCTGTAATACTTTAATCCTTCAAGTTAATTGAAAATCTTACAAGCTTTTATCTACACACCATAAACTTTAATAGAAGTGCCTTCCACCATAATTCACACATTTAAGTAGCTTCACACGTGTCCCCTAAACTTGTACTGATTACTTCAAAGAGTCTATAAAGTTTTAGAAGGAACAAAACCTGGTAATGTACTGTCATGGTTTGGCAGAGTTGGCCTATGACAAGGTGACAGATGCTTACCCCCAGCTCTCGCTCCAATGAGAGGAAGAAAAGAGAGGAAGGGATTTATGAGTTTAGGAAAAAACTGAACTACTTTAATGATACATTAATAATAAAGTTTTAAAAAAGAAATAATGAAATAGATATATACAAAAATATATACAAAACCATATCAAGCTCCTAGAGAGATGTCAGTGGCAGGCACTGGATAAACTCCAGACTGGTCTTAATGATGAATAGGAACTGGATTCCTGAACGCTCTGATAGGGATTGAAGGCAGACAAACTGACAGTCTTCCTCAGGTACTAAAGGAAGAGAGCCATTGAAGAAGACCTCTTGCAGAAGAACCAACTTAAACCCTTTCAACCCTCAGCTTTCATAGTGTTCGTGGCAGATGGGATGGAACACCCTATTGGTCAGTTTGGGTCACCTGACCTGCCCACCCCTCCCCACAGGTGAGACCCCTGCCCACAGGTGAGACCCTCCCTGGGGTAAACAACCCAGTCAGCTGCCCCCAGTTGCCCCCCAGGCAACAAGGATAAGTAAGAGCATCTCTCTCTGAGCAGAGAGTTGGCCCCACTCTACCCCAAACCAGGACACGTACTGGCATAAAATGGAATAACTATAGAGATTTTAAATAACAACAACAAAAAAAAGATAACTAGCTGAATTTTGTTGCTGATTTTTTTTTGTTTACACTTGGGAGAGAGAGGAGTACTTCATTGTGTTATTTGGAGGGGAAAAAATATACATGCACATTTTCTTCATTGGAGGTATTTTTTCATCACCCCTAAAAAAACCCCAAACAGTTAGAAGACAGGCATGTAAAAGTAAGTTTGTCTCTTCCTGTTTTTTGAGACTATTTTAGTAATGCACAGATAGGAAAACTAGTTATCTCTAAAGGCTCTCCTCCCAATTCAGAAAACAGAATAAAAAAAAAAATAAAATAAAGCAGAGGTCTCTATCCATGCCTATCCTTTCATTATCACATTTTTATAGTGTCTCATTTCACTTGACATTCTACTTAATGTCTCTAGCTTCTGGAATGGGAGGATGAGAGCAGAACCCAACCTTTCATTTTATAAACTTACTTTCCTTATGGAAGAAGCTTAGAAATGTGAATTTGTAATTTTCCAAGCCCAGAACAACAAAGGTGGCTGGCAACTGCAACCACCAACATAAAAGTTTCATTTCAAACACATAAAAAAATAAATCATAGTTTGAAACTATTGGCATATAATTTAATTAGCTTTACCACACATGCATTAAAGAGCAACCTCTGCCAATAGCAAACACAATTAAATTATGTTTACGTTTCTTGCAAATGAAACATGTATGGTTTCTAATATTGGTTTGAATATAAAGGAGCACTCTGATCCCTTTCAGCATCTGTGCAGAAAAAAGAAAAGCTGAGAAAAGTCCAAGCCACACATACTGTGGAAAGGGACACACCTGGAAAGCAAAAATGCTAGTTTAGGTAAAGTTGGGGTATGGAACAGGGTTAAGGAGAATTGTTCCCCAGTCTATCAACAGGCTGTGATTTGGAACAGATTGATCTAGGAGCTGGTAACAAATTTGCTGCAGTGGATTATCATTCATGTCAGTGCCATTTACATGTGTGTGCATATACACACAGAAATCATACATATATATATATATATATTTGATTACAAGCTGTTACTCATTTATACTTTTCTCTAGTTGACTGAGGAATGCTAGTATGCAATTTCTTTTCTCTTTGAAATTACCAGGGAACATGTGTGATATAGTTTCCATTAAGTGAAGTATTTATACTAAGACTGAACACCTTTCTGAAAGATATGCCTTGCCCTAGCCAGAAGTTACTGGAAAAAAATAGATTAAATCCCTCTGATCATCATACTCACACTGTCAATGTAGACAATATAATGCTTCTTCCTACTTTCAAATCAGTAATGGTTGAACTTTGCTATTTTATATTGAAAACAAGAACAAGGAGGAAAAAACCATATATTTTAAGGACCTGTAGAACTGAAGGTTCACCTGCATTTCCTTCTACTTACCTCCTTTTTAGATGACCTTCGATACAGTGAATTTCCAAGCAGGGGGAGGTTCTAATATATGTAGTAGTTGTTTATTTATT
>JAOTQQ010000012.1:66811283-66859406 GCA_026546715.1 Gallinago undulata
CTTTAAGTCTCAAGCACCTTTACCAAGTACCAGTTGCGAAACCAGCCTCTTCCAGCTGAATCACAGTAGACAATATCATAGCCATGTACATTATTCCCACTGTTTTGTATTCGCTCCATTACCATCAACCCACAGCCAAGTAATAAAAAGCAGCTAACATGGTTTAGTTCATCTGGGAACTGGCCCACACTTTTTGAAATAATGTGGTTTAAGAGTGGGAACTCTCACATACAACGCCAAAGTGAAGATTCTGTTTAAATCCAAATGAACAAAGCCTTTCACCAAAGCAAATAAACTCCTGAGGTCAGGTTACACATTTTTAACTATAGCATTATTCGCATGGTATCCCCTTTCTAGTCAAATAAAAACAGCTTTTTGGTTTTTTTTAATAAATATTTTTATGAAACAGTTGGAGCCTAGCCTGCATCACTGAAAACTTGAATGCACAACAGACATCCTTAAATTTTAACTATTAGAAAAACGCATCAGGAGAAAATTTAATGCTCATATAATGTTAATCATCCAGTGTTAGTAGCAAAATACTCCATCTAGTTCCTCCTTTAGTTTATGGCATTTTATTTTTAAAACATGTATTATTAAAATGTGTTTCAATATGGTATGAGTAAGGTACATCACTGTTGTAGACAGATCTGGCCCATGCTACAAGAACAGGCAGCTAATGGCCACAGGCAAATAATTTCTAAAAGGCCTTGGATATGGCTTTGCACCCACTGTGGAAGGCATCTTTTTATACCTCCAAGAACAGTACAAACCAAAAAGTATTTAAAGATACAACACATTTCCTCATTTTATCAAGCATTAAATTGTTCTCATTATGAAACGGAAAAAAGCACAACCGTAACTAGTAGTTATACAGCTCCCTGAGACCATTTCATATCCTTTTATAATGGTCTTGTGGGGACCCGATTCATCCCAGAGCACAGCATCCTACCTCGAGCGTGTGTAACACAATTTATTAAAGAAATTGTAGTCACCCAAGCAGATATATTCCTAAACTTTAACCTTTAAAACCAGTTCACTTTGTTAAAAATTAAAAACAAACAAACAAACAACCAAACACCCCAAACACAACACCCCACAACAAAGCACGTGTGCTCTTTAAAGAAAATGCTGAAACGTGGCAGCAACAAAACTTCAAGAATCAATTCTCCAGGACTTAACTTTACACTGCATTGTACTTTTCTAATCTACCTTGCATTCAAGTTTCATAAAATACAGCTAGCTGGTAAGAATTACTCTGCCCAGACCTGAAAATACTTCAGTATTTTAGAATTTGGGCTCAAAAATCTTCCTATGAAGAAACATTTCTATTTGTCTTAGTGGAAGCAGGTTCAGGTTTTGATCTCTTAGGAGTTCTCTTAGACATGAAATTTTATTCTACACAGTGACCGTAAATTGGTACGGCTTTGTTCAATAGATCTTTATCTCAAATATATCCAGAATTCTCTGGTACCTGTTCATCACAACGCAAAAGCAGTGTTTTTCTTCCCTATCCTTTCCATCCAGGTTAGCAGACTTAACAGTCTGTGACAGCCTCCCAGAAAATGTAACTAGCCCACCCATAACAATTATACTTCTGGAAACCGTAATTTATAGAAGTACAACTGGCCAAAGAATCTATTCCAATTTAAATATCTACATTAGAGCCTGGAGGGCCAGTAGTTTGAAAAAAGTATTACTTTCACATAAACAGAAAAATCAACAGGGAATCAATGACACAATAAGTACAGAATATCAGTTTTGTTATGTATTGCTGAGGGTTTGGGTTTGTTTTCTAGTTTTTTTAATAAGCTCATTTTGGCTTATTTCTACTCAGAAACACAGGTATTTTGTGGAAAATGGCTCTAAAAGTACCACATTTACCTGCTTAAAAAGATTTCTTTCTAAGAGAGTAGACATCTGTAGTGGAATTATTTTAGCCACACTGGAAGAACAAATTAAATGCATGAAATCTTTGCTGATGCTGGCACCAGGTTCTTTCAGCTCCCACTCTGCCTCAGGAACATCAGCCCTTCTAGGACAACAGTCCTCGAGGTGGCAAAGTGCAACCAGCGCTACAGTGCAACCAGACAGGTGAACTCTGGTCTCTGTCCTCCTATACCAGAAAATAACTTGTGTCAGCTGAATCAGGGGAAGTTGGTTTTGTTTATAAGCCGTTCTGTGTATCCACTCTAAGGGTATGAATCTAATTATCTGGCCTTATCATAGCTTGCGAGAGGGAATTTTGTTTAAATAATTCTGCTGGTTTTCCTGGCTCGCTTGGAAAATGAGGAAACTTCTATAAGCAAAGCAAACAAATGAGCAAAACAAACCAGATGCTCCTTCTGGTGCACAGTAGATGAAAGTTTTCAGCTACCCAGACATCCTTAATTATTTTCAGCACATAAGTCATCTGGGTAAAGTTGCTCATTGTAGGAAAGGTTTTGCATTCCTCCGTTGAGTTAATCTTATCTTGGAGTACTCAGCATTTCATTGAGAAAATAAATAGCACAATTTTTTCTTGCAACAATCAAAACGAGAGTAAAGGCATGAAGTAAACTTAACACTAGCTTTTTCTATAGCATCTAAAGAAGCCAAGAAAGGAAGATTTTCAGGTTTTTATGCCACTTGTAAGACAGCCTGGAAGAGACACCTTGGAAGAGCAACGTTGCTACTAAGCAATGGCAGAAGCTGTCTTAGCTGAAATGGTCAGCCCACAGCCTTCACCTCTGAATATTCAAGAATCAGCTTTTTTTAACTATTTTTTTAATTTTTTTAATTATTTCTCTTATTTATTACCTTATATAAGAGATGATGATGATGACTGTAAGATGAAAAGATCACTTGCATTACATTGCAGTCATCAGTGCCTGGTGCACATTCATTCCCCAGGATATAGTTTATTTGTATCTAGGATTTTAGTTCTGGAATAACAGAGAATGCTCAAGAATTACCATAAACAGCTTTCTAGAAAAAGGATGTCTTACATCTTGCTCTGTTTATGCTCCGACTTCCTATGAGGGAAAAAAAACTAGAGAGCCTAGTTCCAAATGCAAACCGCAGGTTATAAATATCAAAAGGTGCTGGCCAGGCCATCGGAAGGGAAGCTCTGTTAGCAATCATCAGTAGAATATATCACCACAGTTTTCTAAGAATTTTGTATTCGCATCTGGTGATGAGATCTTTATAAATCATCATCAGTGATGCTCTAAATGAGTACAGTTTGACAGCTGCAAATCTTAGGTACTACATGATATTACATTTTAAGAGTGAAGTATAATAAGACACCGTTTCAAGATGTAAATATATTACCTAAGATACGTTTGGCAGACCAGCATCTTGAAGGAGAGCCTGTAAAAATACCACTAGCTTATCTTATTTTTTATACAGTACCTCATATTTCAAGCAATGGAAAGCAAAAAGCAATTCAATTTGAAATCACTAACATTTTTTTTTAATCAAATTTCTTTGAATATCTCCAGTTACAGAATAAGGTCACCTAAGTCCAGATTCTGGCTTGACCACACGCACTTGAGGCATGATCTCAAAAAGGCAGGCTGCTGCAATGACAGGTGTGTGTGTGTTTCTGCAAGTATGCACATGGGGAATGGGGACTGGAAAAATACATCCCCCATTGTCAAACCACTTCAAGTTGCATAGAGAGAGATTTTTCCATGTACTACAGTGCTCAGGCAATCAAGTTGGCATCAGATGGCCCACTATATTAATTGTTCAAGCATATATTGGAATATTGCCACTGCTTAAAAATATTTTAATAGAAGCAATAAGAAAAAGATACAAAAAATAGTTAGAGTTGCATTTCTCCACCACGTTTTGGAATTGCATTAATTTCCCCTGCTATGGGAAAAATGAATACCTCCAATTCTAAAAATGGGTAATTAACTACTGCTGTTACTTGTGGCTTCCTCTCACTGGTAATGAGTACCACAAAGGAGCAGCTTTTTCAGTATAAGTGAAAGATTAGAGAAATGGAGTTTTAAAAACCCTCCCAGAACCGCAGGGCTAAGCAAATGAGCAGTATAAGGAAAGGAGTTTTTGTTGAACCGTGCTCTCAGGATACATCAGATTACATGAGGACACATGAGGATTAATGCTCTCCCTGATGAGTTCCTCATACAGAAAGACGCACAACATGCACATGCTTGCTAACACACAAACCCAAACCTACAGTTGAGCTAACTCATATTTTCGAAAAGGGAGAATGAGTGGAAACTACACGTGCAAAACCTGGGAAAGATTCAAAGGTGCACAAATATCTTGACAAGTCACAGAAAGAGAAATCTCACATTCATACATTCAGTTCTCAGGTCCTAGAAACCCCAGTTACTATCTATCTTGCCTAAGCCTGACCTGGAGTGCATGATGTACTATATATGCCCAGCCTTTGATTTTCTTTCTGCATTGAGGTACCAACACAATATACTGACAGAATTTGCAACTCTAAGGTGAAGATGACAATTCTCCAGCAGAGCTGCTTATCCACAGCACTGAGAAAAAAAAAAAAAAAGTATGGTGGAAGAACATACCATGATTTCTATAGTGAAGCAAACAACCAGCATTTATTAAAAAAAAAAAAAAAGTCAAAGCTTAATTGATTTCTTGGGTTTCTGTTCGTAAAATGATTTTTCTTAGTTTTGGATTTATATTCCAAACACCTAGAATATTTCTACTTTAGAATTTAATTGTAGCAAGGGGGTTAACACCACAATATGAGAACAGCTTTCAATTTAAAAATAATACATTTAAGATCTTACATGGAGATGTTCATTTGGGGAGTAAAGTTGATACGTTTATGACAAGCTATTGTGTACTTTTCCAGATGATGGCAACATGCTGACAACTTTAAAAGAACTAGATGTGTTACTGTAAGATTTACTGTCTAAGCCGCCTCTTCCCTCTGCAGCAATCTAACAGCTTACATTTTCAATTTGTTATAATTTCTGTGAAATTCCAAGACTGGGAAAAATAGCATCTTCTGCCTCAAGCCTTCTCCTCTAGACACACTATTCTTCTAAAATATTCTTCTTTCTTTAGCATAAAGCATCCATTCTCAATTTTTTTTTAAATATTTCAGACAGCACTATTCTCTTTTGCACGTCTGTAAGGTTTGTCAATCAATAGAACATCTACAGGAAAAGCAGTTTAGAGTAAGATTCTTTTGCAAGCAGCAGAACCAGCAAAACATTATCTCCTGTGTTTCTGGAAGCAAAGCTTGTTTGTAGATTCAGTAGCAAGGAACAAATTCATCCTGCTCTCTCTGCTTTAGCTGAGACGTTAACAGGGTCTCTCTCATTCAAGCAGTCCTTTATTCTCACACACCACCTGTAACTTTCTACATCTGGTGATCTGGACACCTCTTGTGAAATTTGACTGAAGAAAAGTGGAAAAAGGAGGGCTGACAGCAGATGTACAAATACTACCTTACAGTCCTCGCTTCTTTAGGAATCTATGATTAAAACCAAATTTTTAAAGAATTAATATTAAACTCAACCCAACAGCGACTTCAAACGTGACGGCAAAACATAGCACCCAGCAACAGCTTAAGTAGCACTCTGGTTCTCAGTAATGATACAACTTCAGCCTACTCTCACTGATAAAGGTTATTGCTAAAGAATACAAAGGCAACCTCTGACTGGGGGCAGATTACACTTATGTACATCCATTTCACTTCTTTCAGATCACTGATCCAGGATACTCACTGCTTTCACCAGGCTGCCACAAGTTTAAGTGTGAACAGATTCATTAACATCCAGAAATCAGAAACAAGCTGTCATTGCATTTCACTGTAGATAGACAGCGATTACAAGAAAGACTTTGTAAAGTCAAACTATATGTGCACAGAGGGGCTGTGCAACACAAAATACATATTTCTCTGTAGGTAATCCTGGGCAGAAGAATTAGTCACTATGACATATTCTAACACAAGAGACCAACACCCAATACCTAATCAGTAGAGTTCAGATTACTATTCTCTAATTGTATCTTTAAAAATTTTGTGGCAGTCATTGAACAACAGGTTTGTGACAAAGCAAAGGAAGTTTTCCCAACATGTACAATAATATGCTTATCATTTACCTACGTTGTTTCAAGATATATAACAAGCAAGATATCTTGCTTCACAGTGCATTAAATAATATATTAAACAATATTTTTCTGCTTTTATTCCCATCTGACACCAAAGAAGTAGACCATGTAATGTATATGTTTTCATTCCCCTGTTTCTCAGATTTGTACCGTAAAAACATAGTTTCTCTAAAAGAAGTTACTAATTTTTGGATAAACAGAGGTAAGTGAGAAAAATAATTTGCTTACCTAGGTCCCTTCTCAAATGCAAATGCTGAAGTAGCAAAGTAAGCTCATCAATCAGCAGCTATAGACAAAAAAATAACTACTTGGATCACCTACTCCATTCCTTTTCTGAGGTCTGGATCACTCCATAAAGTATACAGATATATTCTTACAAAACATGTCCCCCAAAATCATTGTAGATATACAATCACACATCAGCATAGCCTGAGCATATGTTGTACTTATTTAAGAAGGTAATGTCTGCCTCAAAATTAGCATATGTTCTGTGGTATGTTGCAGTTGGTACAGAATCTTTTTTTTTCTTGTAAAGCAGCAGAGAAAATACCACCTAAAACCTCACCATCTTGTTGGAATAATATTTAATGTTGCTTCAGTAATTCTTAATGCTGGAAAAAAAAAAATCAAGGTTCCTTTTACTATTTTTTGACTGACACAGACATATTTTTTTAGGTTAGTTTTCATTGACAGGTATGCAATGGATACCTTACAGAATCCCTATTTATTGTGCTAAAAACTGGGTGCAAATTATTAAAAGTATAAGCAAACACAGGCAGCAGATTTATGGCCAGTTGCATGACTGCTAAATTGAAAAAGGCTTATAATCTAACACCCCACTTTCTACCTCGGTATTTATACCTACTGTTCCTATATATGCTACTAATACATAAGAAGCCTGGTAGCTTTCATAAACTCTTAGGCTGTAAATCACTCAGACTCACAAACAGGGTCTGCCAATATTTGCAAAGCAAACATGGGACACATCTACATGGGATCTCTGTGTTCAGTGTCAATACCCGCAGCCAGGTCCCACCACCCTTCCTCACCCACCCCAAACAGTATCTTAACTTCACAAATTGCCATAGCTAAGGCATTGGGGCAGCTCACCTAATGAGGTACAACACATCTTGGATAGAAATCTGGCTGACGGTAAAAATGTTTCAAACACTCAGATGAGACATTTGGCTATTCTGAACAATGACTGTGTAATGGCTTTGCCTATAAACTGCTGCAAACTTGGCTTTATGCAGGGAGGTTTCCTCTGGTTGGCCCTCAAACTCACATAAAATGTAAAGGCACCTCCCAACATGAAACTACACCACTTTGTACAATTTAAAAATAAAAAAGGAAAAAAAAAGACAGCATTATTACAGATACCTTCAACATGATCGATGACGAAAACACACTTTATTGAACAACTAAACATTTGACATTAAAAAACCTCCTTTTTGTTCTCTCCTTTTACTCTCAGGTCAAGACAAGCTACCAAGTTTGCATTTTTAACTCTTAATGTTAAATATAACTTATCTTTTGGATAACATCAATAAATAGATATACAATAAAGTTACAATCTGTTCCCTTTTACAGTATAAAAATATTTCCAATGTCATAGAAATAGATCTGTTCTATGTGCAATATACTACCATCAGATATCATGTTATAACTAGCAAGAAAAAAAAACAAAGATGTTTCGGAGAAAAATGTCATGTAAATGAAGGTCCAGCACTAGAAAAGCCAACAGTTGGTATTTCTGCACTTAGGGTATCATAGATATACAAATATATTACTTTATGTAATTACTATCTCTATAGGTAAAACACTAGAAAAGGCAACATACCAGCACTTCCCAAGCTTGCTACTAATTAAATCATATGCATACAGGTTCAATTCAAGGATGATCAAAGTTAATGAAAAAAATTCCCATTTAATTCAATGAGCTGTGGATCAGTTCCAGAGAGCTAGCTGCTACTCCACCCTCTTTCTTCTTTATCAAAAGCACTCCAACAGTGTGAAAGTGCAGAAGACTCCATATGAGTCTACAGATTTTGTATTTCCCCTCAGATCTAAATTTTAAATTAATTATTTGACAGTTGACTACATTACATACAATTAAGTGGTCTTTTCCATAAAGCTATATTGGAGGCTACTCCAGGTTTTGAAGGAAAACAGACTACTACTATTATTGTTATATCAATAGCTTTAAAAGATTTCAGCTATTTCTTTCACAGACATTATACCCCCATTATAAATTTATTTATATGCCACATTGTTCACCATTGCAGCAATATATTGCCATACTTGAGCATGGAAAATGTCAGTCCAGTGTAGTAGAAATAGAGCACTCAATTTAAAAGGTTTTCTAAGATTAATAGAAATATTAAATGAAGTAATCTAAAGTCAAAGAAATAAAGAATGAATGTTCAGATCAAATAATGATCTGTTTTACTTATATTTGAAATGCAATGTCACAATTGTCAAACAACTTCAGCAAACTGGACACTACATTTATGAAACCTATGAATAGCCTTTGATTCAATTCTTGTTATCAATGCATCTTCACATCCTATTTTTCACTAAATGCTTGTATTAAAAATGAGAATTTAATTTCAGCACCACAAAACTCAGCTCCCAGTGCTGCGCAAATGCTCAGTTCTGTCTCTTTGTAATCGGGGTTTCAGCAGATGTCCATTCAGATCAGCCTAAAGGCTCTCATTCATTTAAAGCAGAGCTGGACAGGAGTTGCAGTAAAATCTGTATTTGGGAATCCGATATACGCACCACTGCTATTAGCCATCACATTAAAAATATCTTAAACCTAACAAGCATTCCATAAGAAATTAAATAATAAAAAATAATCTTTTAAAAATGTTTAAGAATCAAGAGTCAGTTAAATGTAAACAGGTGTCAGCTTTCAACAGGAAAAATAGTGTCTATGCCTAAAACTTCACATCCTGTTTATACAGACACAAGCTTAAATGAAAAATGGTGTTTAGATATAGTTTCAATAAAACTTGTGTATGCAATGCTGCATGGTTGGCCATCTTACATCCTTATTACTGTACACTGTAAGATTTCAAGCATTTCTTGTTGGAAAAGGCGTTTTCTTTGATCAAATCCATCCTACTCAAGTTCAAAAAGTTTTGTAGGTATCACCAAAAAGGTCTATTCTTAGCACTTCCTTCTACTTCATGTTAGAGAACCACATCAAAAACAATGGAAAGGAGGACTGTGCAGAGCCACTGGGAACCTTGTGACCAAGGAGTCAGAGCAGCAGAATATGATTCCTATGCAATGCAAAAACATCCTTCATGGAGCCCTGAAATCCAGAATTGAAGCGTGAAATGATCTCCCAGTTTGCTTGCCCATTCTCATTCAACCCCTGTCCAACACTAAAAAGAGAGGTATCAGAAAACAGATGATTATAATTCCTACCATCTTTCTTCTGCTTCACTTTGCCAGAGAAGATTTCCGCAGAGTCACTTTTAGGCAAATGATTAAAACAATGCTACCCCAATTAAAACAATGCTACCCCGGTTTTTTGACTGGGTCCAGATTTGTAAGAAATGTTTCTAAACTCAGCTGTTGACTGAGTACAGACATAGCTCCAGAGTAACAAAGACTACTATTGTTTAAGATAAGAGTAAAAAATTATTCCTATAAATTTACCCAGATGCTAATATTGCTCTTGAAAAACACTTGAGATACTTTCTTCTGCTTTAAAACACTGCTGTTGGCTCACTCTCCTTAATAAGGGCCTATTATCTCTGAAATGTGTAAATGGAACCCCCATTTACTAAGAAGTAAATTCTATTTACTCCAACACTTTTTCTTTAGATAATGCAAAAGCCTTTATTGCTTTGGTATGATTCCCTACTGCTGAAGCTCTTTTCTGTTGACTGAGTGAAATAGAAACCAACGACCAGATTTTTTTTTATTCTTCCATTTATGTGCTAGTGATTTAGGCTGTTGTGTTAAGAGGGTTTAGAAGCAGAAGACCCCTTCATCTCACAAGAACCATTAACCCAAAGTCTTAGGCTGGAATCGCAAATACATACTATGTTACAGCAAACAAAATCTGTTTAGAAACCCTGTATCATCATTTACATTCCACCCCAAATCACATGCGTTGCAGAAAAAAAAAAAAAAAGGAAAAAAAAAAGCCAGGAAAAAGCAGCTAGCCTACACAGAATGTGGTATTGACTGGCGTGTTGTAAGAGGGGAAAAAAAACAACCCACCACAAGTTTCTAAATGACACAGTTCATTCCAGCCCATTTAACCTACACAAAATGCTGGATGCACACAAACGGCAGGACGTGCAAACAATACAGACAGCTCCAGCAGCAAGTCTCACACAATCACAGTATCTGTCTCAATACGGCTGGTCTCACAGCAATACAAATTTCCAATGGTAAAACAAAAATGAAGATTACATCGCTAAACATTTTCAGTTTTGTTTCCTTTATCCTGGTCTTTTTAGCAAACTTATTTACTCTATTTATTTATTTATTAACTACTCTGGTGTTATTTCCTTGATGCCAGCACTAAAATTTACCACAGGTAGATGGATAATATACTTTAAGACCTCACGTGACTTTACCAAGCCTCTGTGCTGCCTCATCAGTTTTGCAACACATTGTTGGGCTGCAAGATGAAAGACTGACTTTGCTCTTTTGAAAACAAGTGTACTCAAGAAGACTCACAAGAATAAAGAGCCAAGCCAAACTCCATGAACAAGCTTAAAAAATTTACTTTGAGTATTCTAGAATTATGAATGTGTACAGGTTACCAAAAGACAGAAAACCCTATTTGTAAATATTCCTCTATGAAATACTTTCTGTAACTGTAACTAAAGAAATGCATTGTCTATGCTTAAAGCCTAGGAGTAAAAAAGCATACACTTTTTCCTTAAAAATACTTTAACTGCAATAAATGATACTGAATTATAAATAATTTTGCTGAGAAATAGTAATTAGAAATTTTATTATAAAATCCCTCAATTTAAAGTTCTGTCTATTCAAATAAATACAAGTAAAATTATAAAATGGATTTGCTTAATCTTGTTCTAATTTTCTGATACAACTGTGCTCTGGTTCTGTTAAAGTTTACAGCTAGGATTATTATTTTTTTTAATATGCATTCAGGCACACCCATCCTGTCGCACTGTATTTGATGATGCCTGAATGCTATTACCTTCACAGCATTCAAGAGGTGTTGACATCTCCTATAACTTGTTAAAGAAGAACTAGTTCCAAGATATTCTGTAGCAAGCAAAGCAAGAGAAGTATGACTTAAAATACAGGTTTAAATTATATCTCCATCCAGTTCTGTTACCACAGGATTAAAAAAATAAGTTTAAGAATATTAAGTATTACAGTAAAGAGAACAAGACTGGTATCGCTAACTTTTCTTTGTCATTAATGATAGAAAATAGGATATATTTGGGTCCATGGTTTACAGCAACTCAGGATAATAGGCTCCCAAGCAGCCTCATGCTATTTTATCTTTAATGTTACAAGATAATAACTCCTTAAAAGGCTTGCTAATGTTAATATACTTACTCCAGATAAAACACAGCACAGAGAACAAAAGAAAACCTTTGTTTGAAAAGCCTTGAGAAAGACATATATTTTAATTATGTCAGAGAACCCTTCTGTAGCACCAGATACTTGAAATTGCACTTCCTTCCAGAGCAAGCCTCAGTGAAAAAAAGCCAACACATAAACATAGATCAGGATGCACATCTCAAACTATGACACACAGAAGTATTTCTTAGTCCACTCTTTAGATAATAAAGGCAACATTCCTTCACCTAGCATTTTGAGCCAAGATACACACGTTGACTAGGTGAAAGAAGCTATACAAGTTAGGGAAATAAAAAGAAAACAATAACATGAAAGAATCAAATCTTTATTATTAATGAAGAATAAAGTGTTATTATAGCTCAAGGTCACATAAGACAAAATAATCTTCAGTTCATGCCCCATCCATTACATACTGAGAGAATCAAAATTAAAACATAACTGTTCTTATTTTTCTCTTCAAAACCGTTTGTAGAACTGCAATTTGCAACATGCTGAAAGATCAAGTTCCACAGAGAGCCAACAGGCTCTGTCACTTGGGATCCAGAATGAGAGCAGTCAGGGAACACTGGGGTCAAATGAACTAGTAGCAGGTAAGGAAATAAATAGGATTTGGTGAAATCTGCAATGTCTTATAAATGGTGTTTATATAAAAAAAAAAGGCATTTAAAAAACAACAAGGAGTCTGATGAAAGAAACTAGAATAAGCATGGTGTTTCCACATACTTACTTCAAGTCTTCATCTATTCAGCAGAATTTCAGTTCATAGAATTAATATTGTATTAAGAATATAACCTACTACAAGAAAATGGTGAACGAACAGCAGTATCCATTGGGGTGGAAGGGTCGGGGAATAAGAAACACAATCTGTGCAGGGAGGGAGAGGGACAGAAGGTTAGAAAAAGCTAACCTTTGTCAAGCAACATCTATCTGTTTAGGACCACTGTCCTCCATAAAACTTGACAATGCTAGTGTGCCAACATTAAAAGCATGTAGCTTTTTTAAGTTCAACAAACTTATATAGAGCTGATATTTAATTGCCTCTTCAGTATCTGATAATTTTACATGTGCAATATCATATCTATTTTAGAATATTATCTTCCCAAGGGAAGAGATGACATAACGCAGTATACAGTTTTTCACCCTGAAAATAATTAGTATCATAAAGTCGAAGTAGAAACAAATGTTGCCAAAAAAAAGAAAAAACTACATTTACAGCCAAAATAAATAATAAAATAAGGAAGTTAAACAATCATGAAAATCACCTGCATTAAAAAAAAAAAAAAAACAAGAAAGGAAACAACATGTATATAAAGCCAGGAAAACAAACAAACAAACAATCCAAAAAAAACCCAACAAGAACAAAAACAAACCCACAAAAAACTCACAAAAAACCCAACCACATCTTGGGCAAAACTTATCCTAAGTTATGAAGCATCTCTGAAAAAGCTAACGACACAATTTCTAAACCACAGCAATACTTAATTCAGGACAGATGAACTTTTATAAATCTTGCCAGAACGGTACTTCAAGCTATTTCTTCCCCCATTCCTCTTTCCTACCTTTTTGCAGAACATTAAACCCATCCCTACAAGAAAGCTGGCAGCTCCATTTCATAGGTCTGCATCCCCACCTCAATCCACCCTCAACCCCAGTTTTAGTTAAGACACAAAACTTCATGAAGAGCCACAGACACACATTCTTTTTAGCCTGTTCTTCTACCAGGACAGGAACATAACAACAGACTGGATTTGGGATGGCAGCATTTCCAAGGCCATAACTGTTGGCCCTCCCAAAAGCTCACTGAGCTCACTCCACATTCACCAGAGCATCCTATGCTGGATCCTAAGTTGCATCAATTCAATTATAAGTGGTTTGTAAAGTAAGGAGAACCTAATTCTGCCACCCGTTCTCACGCTGAATGGCGGCTTACTGCTTATGTAGTTGGACAGATTTCAAAGCGATTATATTCAAAGCTACAAACATACTCCAATATAAAGATGATAGAATTATATCTTCCTTCAGAAGATTATCACCTTCTACCTATCTACCTCTATTATCTACCTATTGTAAGTCTCTTGGGGGTGTTTTTGGTCTGTCTTTGAGTGAGGAAATGCATAGATTCTACATGGAAAGCAAAACTTGATACTTCGCACACGAGTTAGCATACCTGTCTTTAACAGCTGATGAAGAAAGATTTTTTTTATTATTACTAACATAGAGAAGGACTGAAAACTTGTTATTCCCTAAAAAGGCTGGCAATTATGGTGTCAAAGACAGATTCAGAAAGCTAAATTTATTTGTAATTACTTACCCACAATCAGAGATAATCTTTCCTCAGCCTTGCTTCTTTACACGTTAGCTTTAGTCAATGCTTTGCTGCTTCTCTTCAAGGACTGGCTGAAAGACAATTTTTGGCACAGTCACCTCAGATATATACAAAAAGAAACAAAATTAAAAGAAAGTTCTGTCTATAAGTGTGAAGGCATGTAGGAAATACTGACAATTCATCTTATCATACAAATGCATCAGAAGCATGAGATATTTAGAAACATTTCCCTAATGCATTATCATAAACGCTGGCCAGAGACATAAAACTGAGAGTGACAAAAGATGAAAGACCAAAAGTGTCAAAGACCATGCAAAATTATGTTATCTTAAATACTACCATTACTACAATTTCAGTGATAGAGGTATATTGCTTTCCTCTTTTTAATTAAAATGTTGCCCCATAGTTTCTTCTCCACTCCAGAAATATTCTCTTTAGATTCCTTTGCTTCAGCTTCCTATTTAAACTGTTGCATTTCTTCTAAACCAGAAGTCTAAGCTACCAAAACAAAATGTCATATGAATGCACAGCATCGTTAAAAAATGAAAATGCATTACAAGTGGAAAGTCATATCTCCCCTCCCCCATCACACCATCAGAAAACTAAACAGCCTACTTACAATCCACTTAATCTTTGCTTTACACATCCATTGCAAATCACAGTTTTGCTTAACCTTTCCTTCCCTATCAAAAATAAAAATATTAGTGTCTTCCACAAGTCCCGTTCTCAGAGGTCACACCTTACCCAGTAACACATTTTCAACATATTATACAAGCAATTTCCACTTTTTTTTTTTAAACTTGGATAACATGTTTTCTTACATGAGCTCCACTCTACCTTACAGCAATGGGATACTTCTACCCCACTGACACTTTGCTTTGGGAATTGCTTCCAGGAAACAATTACACAAGAAGTATTTATAAGAAAACGCTTAGTGAAGTGAATTTTCCAAGAAGGGCTTAAGTAATAGCCCATGACTTGAGTGAAACTAGCCCCTAGTATCTTCTGACAAGAGGGCCCATGCCCACAATCCAGGGAGCAGAAGAACCAAGATGCACCCAGGCAGCAGGTTGTCTTTGATTTCCCATGCCTGGGACACGGGACTGGTTAACCACAAAAAAACCCTACAGCACTGTGCTAACTGTGGCACAAATCCCCAACACTGCAGCATGGATAATCCAGGATGAACAGCCTGACCTTAACCTTTACCATCACCAGGTGACTGTGCACATGCTTTTACACATATTCACATACACATTCATATATGACAAAAATAAATTCAAGAGAAGAAAGAACTCTGCTCTAGGAAGACACCTTAGATGCAACCGTGATCTTTAACAGAAAAGTTTGGCAGAACCATTTGTTACTAACCTGGCAAACCAGAAACCACAAGTCAGCAAAAGAGGCACAGGAGGGTGACTAGAAAGAGATTCTCAGTTGCTCTTAAATACAGTATTAGTCCTTGCTTTCCTGATAAGTTTGCTTCCTAAGCTAAAAATTTCAACATCCACAAAAAAATAAAAAATAACTAAATCAGTTAGGGTGGCTGGATGACAGCAATGGAGAAATATGATGATAGCGTAAATCACGGAGGAGGAAGAGGAATTACACAGCATGACTCTAAGGGGAATAAATGGAAGAGCAGGATGAACTTAGTAAAGAGCGTGGCTTGGTTAAGCGCCAGAAAACATTTCTTTTAACAGCAAGATACAATATAAAGTAGAATATTTTTCCCATGGAAAGTGAAGTTATTTAAGACTAAATTAGATAAAACAATGGAAGGTGTAGCAAAGAAAGCACTTCTGAATTGTCGAGGTCACAAATGAGAACACTTAATAAATCCTTTCGTTCCCGCTTCTCATCATTAGGTTCTTCAGTAATATTTCAGTATAACAACCAACCATAGAGCAAAAATACATTAATTTCTTGTTGGGTTCTCATCTCAAAAAATACCTTAGATTTCATCAGCATTAAGGATAGAAGTGTCATTTGCACTTGATGCAACTATTACACACTGAACTATTTAAGCACTATTCATAATTTTAATCCCCTATTACTTATTCTCTTGCCTATTGCTGTAACACAAAATTATCCTTTTAATTCTGGACTTCTATAGCATTTTTATTTCAGGTATTTCAAAGTACTTTATCAACATATATTGACTGTCAACACCCTTCAAAATCAGTACGGTACATATCAACATTGCATGTCATTGATGCAGATGCTATCCCATCCCATGATTGCTGAACTGTCCAGCTGCTTAACACAACACATAATTAGCAGGCAACATGATGCCTATGAAATCCTCTGGGGTTGCATGTGGCCACAGCAAATTAGAAGAGTAAAATGAGGCCAACAAGAAAAACAAAAATCACTGTTTCTTTCAGTTCAACGCCTGCAGCATGCAAGATTGTGAACCAGCAAAGGTTTAGGAGCAGTGGTAAAACAGGCATACCCTTACATGACCAAGTATTTAAACAGAAAACCCACTACTGGTTTGGGGTCTTTTTTTCCCTCTTATTACTATTCTTACGGTTTTACTTTAAGCAATACACAATATTCTGCAATTCAGTTCAGAAAGAGATAGGGTAACTTAACAAAAAGTGACTTACACAAGAGTTTTGTCCCATATCTTTCTTCCCTCTGAACTCTTACATAGAATTTTCCAAAATGCACAAATAATTTAGGAGCATAGCTAAATTCGAAAAATGGAAGTTGTTTCTCCTGCTGATTAAAAATGCTTTCTTCTATAGAGCAACCAAATAAATACGTGTTTTATAAAAAAGCAGAGTTCTTCAAGGCTTCCTTTTGATAGTGTGGAAATCTTACTCACTATAGGGAATAGTTCATTTATAGTTTGTTACATTTATGACTGAAATCCCCAAATTCTCGTGCTAATTTTAAAGGTCCTGCTCTACTGGATAGGATCTCCCTGTGTGCGATGCTGTCCATCAAGAACTAATAACAGGGAGTAAGAGTGAAACCACACCACCACAGCTGTGAAAACATGCTAACTTTTCCCTAACTGAAAAACAAGAATTAAAAGAGATGATAATGTCACAACAATCAATTATCGTTCTGACCCCCAAAGAAAAATAACGAACATGAACATCAGCATAACAGGAAAAAGCACATGCTCTCTTAAAGTGTTAAGTGCCATGTCATAAAGCTGCCACAGCATACCACAAGGAACAATTTGGCAGCCAATGACAAAATATCCAATATGTACCAGAGAATGTAACAGCTGTTTGCTTTCACATCAGTCCACAGCCTCTGCAGGTATTTCATAGAAATTCTCCCCCTCCCTTTTTTATTTTTTGAACAGAAACATATTTAAAACATGAACGACTATTCCAGATACCAATACTACTATATCAAACCACTTATTTATCCCAAGAGATGCAGAAGGGCACAGGCCACCTTCCTTCCTCAGACCAAATGCAAAATCTTCTGTACAAATGAACATCAATCAACCTCCTCTAATGATGATTAGATGTATCACTACAATCAAGAAAAACATATCTCTAGCCTCATCCCCCTAAAATGTAAAAAGAAAACAGCACTCAGTTTTAAACCAGAGAAGATTGGTGGTTAAACAAAAATCATCTGTCCATGGCTTGATTGGTTCTGGCTTGACATCTAGATTAAATTCAGGTGTGGATTCCCCCTAGGGAAGGAGGAGGCAGTTAATGAAGTGATCATTACAGCTGCCCTGTACATAGACTCCGTTGTCACAGGACACAACAGTGGTCATTTTGGGCTGCTTCTGTCCTTCCAATTCTCTGCAGGTTTGCAGTGATGCACATACACAGAAGGCTAACAGAAACACATGTACCCTTGTCACAGCAGAAGCAACGCCCACTTACTGGAGAACAACAGGTCTTCTGACATCATAATCTATTGCTTCCAAGAAAACACAGTAATAAAATACTTAAGAATATAATTCATTTTTTTCAGTCAACAGTATCAATCCAGGTGTACAAATACGAGAAGTTTCTGCTAAAAATGGTTCTTCTCTCCTTGAGTATAATAAAGGTTAAGCCAGGAAAGGGACCCAAGAAGAAAGGGTTTTTTTCTTTGGTATGTTTATTTTGCATTTGATAGTACCCTGCATGTGCTTATTGCTTATTCTAAACATATGAGGTTTCCATGCTTTTTTAAGAGAAAAATACAGTTATCTAAAAAAAATTAAAAAAAAATAATCACAAAAACTGTCAGGCAATTTTAGCGGATTAGCACTTGAGGCTATTTCAAAATCATTTATAATTACAAATATTAAATCAATAATGTTTTTGTAAATAAAATTTAGTTAACATGTTTTGTTTTCTCCCCAATTACTCTCTCATATTTTAGAGCTGAAGACTGTAACATCAAAACTTTATCTCTCATAATAAGAGGGCTGTTGCAAAATTAGATGGAATAATCGCCACGCTCATCTACAGAATGATTTTATATAACTTCACTAAACTCTTTTATCTCTTAAACTGTCTGAAGCCCACAATCAAAACAAAGGGCTGGGTTGCCACTGTTACTTTCAGAGATGATAAATCTGCTGATAGAAAGCAAGAGTTCTGTTTTAATACATATTAAGCACCCTAGCCACCAACAGCTACAAAGATGAAAGAGAACCTCAGATGGACTCTACTTCTGGCATGAAAATCTGTGTCAACAATTCAGCCTGGGCTACGAGAAGAATTTGTTTGGTCCCACAGGCAACTAAAGAGCATGTTTCCTTTATATATTTGTTTGGGTTTCCTGAATGCCAAAAGCTAGCCCAAAACTTATTGTTTTGTAACTTACAAGGGAAGGCCTAAAAACCATGATGCTTATCACAGTGTCTCATTTAATTATATTTTTCTACAAATGCAACATTTCCTCTAACATTTCTAGTTTTAATAAAGACCAAGAAATTTGCTATATATGCAAAATCGCGGTTTCTGGAAGCCTACAAGGGCTGCTAAAATATAGCATACTTGTAAAGATGAATTTGAGATAACTACATGCACATCTATATTATTTACATAGAGAAGCACAGAACTATTTTAGTTCTATGCAATAAACTGTCAGTTGCATCAGCTGTAAAACTGACACAAATAATAATACCCAAAGTGCACACACAGTAAAATGAGGTCAATTAGCAGCAGCAATTGAAACACTTTTGCCAGACATGTAGAACGTATATAAACATCTACTATATACAGAACATACATATAACAAACATGCAATTATTATAAATACATTGTATCATTGATAATATTTAAAAATCAGTATTAAATACAACTGAGGCATCATAGGTGTAAGTTACAAAGCCATGTTTATTCTGGAGCAGCAAAACTTTCAGCAGAAGGATACTGGGTAAGTTTCGTTTCCAAGAACAATCAGATCAGAAGGCCACTAGTATAAACAATAAAAGAGATGCTTAAGTATAAAAAATAAAGCCACAGCAGAGAAGAGTAAAAACCAAGATTTAGCAAATAAAGAGGTAAAACCTGCTTTTTAAACAGTTCAGGTAACCTACCGGTGTGTGGGTTTTACAACACAGAGGCAACACATACACCGATTCCTACTTGCAGACTGCCCTCTTAAAGATCAGTTTCAACACAGGTGGGCCTGCGTATTAAATCCACCCAGTTATTCCCTTTCTGAAAACCTGCACGAATGGGGAACCTTAGGGGAGGGCACTGAAAAACACACAGTCATTTCTCCGGGCTGTGGGAAAAGTAAGAAAAACAGTAAAGGAGGTTTCCCATTGAAAATAAAAGCACAGAGGCAAAGAAATCCTTGCTAACCTCCTTCAGAGGCTGCCACTGCTTAACTTAACCAGCACCTGGAGTACAACTACACAGGTCGAGTCAGTTTAAATAACAGAATTCAACTTAAAAGAGCACACTGAGAGAGCACCCCAGGTGGCACAGGTGGACGCTCACTGCACACTTAGAGAGGGGCTGCAACGCCATCACCAAACACACATCACCTGTTGCTCTTTTCCAGGCCCTGCACCAACCCCACCTTGCCAGCCTCCACCTCCCCGTGCAACACACCCACCGAACGACACTGCACCATCAGCCACCAGCTTATCCGGACCCTGGCTTCCCTTTCCCCACGGCTTAGGCCTTCTTCCCTCCTTCCCCGGCCCACCCCCCGACTCCGCCAGCGCTTAGGCCGCACCGAGCGAGGCCGACCGGAACCCCGGCGTTGGAAGGGGCGGTAGCGCCCCAGGGAAAGCTAAGGCTTGAAGCAGAAACGCCGCGGCAGAATCACCGTTCCCGCGGCGCCGGCTGGGGCCGACCGGGCAGGCCTGGCTCCCGCCCCGAACTCTCCGCACGCAAAGGCGCCCGCCGCCCTTCGGGGCTGCCTCAGCCTGCGAAGAGCCCTCAGGCCGCGACCTAGCGCCGGGCCCGGGTCGAGCCGTGGCGGCCGCTGCCTCACCGATTCGCCACTCACCGCTGGGCCGTGCCTTCCCGCTCCTGCCGCTGCCGCGGCTGCCCCCGCCCCTGCCTGCCCGCCGCGGAGGCGCGCAGAGAGGCCGGCGCGGGTGGCAGGAGGCGGCTCCGGGGGCCGGCGCGGCCTCGGGCGCTGCGGGCGGAGAAAGGGGCCTCGCTGCGGGGAGGACCCCGCCTGGTACCGGCAACATGGCAGCGTCCAGCCGGGCCCAGGTGCTGCGGCTGTACCGGGCCCTGCTGCGAGAGAGCCAGCGCTTCGGCGGCTACAACTACAGGTGCGCTGCCGGCCCGGGCGGGGACGGTCTCCGGGGACAGGCAGTGGCTCCGGCCCCGCTTCTTCCCGCGAAAGCGAGGGGGTAAGGGGGATGAGGGGACAAGCCGATGTCATTCATGGCTGGGCCGCGTAGGAGCTGGTTTCTGGCGGGCGCAGGGGAGCTGTGACCTCCGGCAGCCCGCGGGGGAGCGGGCGGCTGCTCAGGCCGAGCCGTGCCCTGGGGTAGGAAGAGGGCCCGGGGCCGGGCGCGGCGGTCGGCTGGGGCCTGAGGCCGACTTGGGGCGCTGGGGAGGGTTAGTCCCTGTGCCTGTGCTTGACCCTGGGCTGCCTCAGAAGCACCAGGTAATGAGCCCTCCATGTGGTAGGGGAAAGGGACAGGACAGAGATTGTCCAAGCCTGAAACAGCTTGGGTCTCCTCCGGATGCTGCCCCTCTCCTGGCAGGGGAGGGCTGGGGCCAGGGTTGCAGCCGTGGTTGTGCTGAGAGAGGCTGGCTTCCCCTCCACCAAACTCCGGCGCCATGTGCCGTGCCCGAGTGTGGGGTGCTGTGTGGGGTGAGGGTGCAGGGTTCTCTCCTCCCGCTGCACAGGGTGGCCGGCTGCCTCCTCTGGCTGTGGGTGAAAGTCATGCACCGCTTTTTGGCAAAGGGTACACCTGCCTGCTACAGGCACAGGCCTGGTCTCCGTTAGATATCTGCTGTGTTCACAGGGGGTGCCCCCCACCAGCACTGGCAAAATTGTATTACCCACTAGCAGTTTATTCAATTTACCGCCCAGTTGGACCACAGGCAGAGGCACGTGAGCTACCTTTGCTGTGAATCATCTCCAGCCTGGCAAGAATCGGGAACAGAAGCCTTTGAACTTGCATAACTATGGTGAGCTCTGAGCTCTTCAAGGCATAAATATTCCCCAAACCTCAAGTGTGAGGCTGCAAGAAAGGCTGTGGGGCTGAAACTGAGCTGGCACTCACCTGAGCTGGTGAACAGTTGAGCATAGCTCCCATCTGGGACATGGAGCTTTTACAGCAATGGTTTTGTGCTGAGAGATGGTCAGTGAGGAAGCTGAGTCCACAGCAGTGGTAGGAAGTAGGCCAGTGCCACCTGACAGTGCACCAGCCTCACAGACCACGTGTGGGCCCCCCTCTGCCCAGCCCCTTGCTGGTGGAGCATGGGGGACTCTTCTCTATAAACCATACCCTCCTCAGGTCCCCCAGAAATGGGGGGACCTGAGTAGGGTATGGTTTATAGAGAAGGGGGGGTAGGTGGGGGTGTTGGTAGGGGGTGTCTTGTCTGTATGGAAATTTTGGCATGCAGCTCAAAGGCAAGGCTAACTATCACACAGCAATAGCTGCACCAATGAGTTTTCTGCTTAATACAATGCAAAACTTTTCATTCTTTTTCTTTTAGTGTTTTTATACTAGCAAATTTCAAAGTATAGAAATCATAACGTATGTGTGTTTACCTTGGTTATCTAATTTTTTTGACGAGGATATCATGGTGCCAGTTTTCCCTTACCTTAAAGGAAAGATCTCAGTTTTTGATGGCCTGTCCTTAGATACTGTAAAATCAGCAACAGTATAAAATCTTGCGGTCTATACACATTCTGAGCACTAAAAGCAATAGCAATTTTAGCAAGAAACAATGAGCAGATATTGTATGTAGAGATCTGCTGGGACCATAACAACATTTCTGCGTTGGTGTTTACTCTGCACCCATAGCTAAAATGGACACCCTACTAGTTTCTTCCGTGCCAAGATAAGCAGCCCTCAGGGCTGCTGTAATGTGATATGGTAATACTCTGCAGTAAACCTAATGACTTTGTAAAGAACCAATTTGTAGCAAAGTAGAAAGTATTAAAGATTAATCTTATTGATTCATTATTTCAGTGAGAGAATTTCAGAATATTTTATTATTGCAAACAGAGCATATTTCTAAGTGTGTGTCTGGAGTAGGATCAGCTGGTTATTGTCTCCTTATTTGCTTGCTGTGTTTTTTCTCTTAAAGGTGTACAGATTGTGATAGAAAAGTCAATATTTTTTTGTGACTTTCCTAGTTAATATATTCTGTATGTCATCTGGTAGTACCAAATTTTCTTCTAGCACTCTAAGAACTTTTAGTACCTTAACTGAGAAGAATAACGTACATATCTTAAAGTAATTGAGGTCACCACTGGCAGCCTTCAGAATAACAACACAAAGGAGCATCTGCAGTAAATGTTATGGAGTGTTTGGAGGCCCAGATGTGTAGGCCAGGTTTTAACAGTAGGGAGAGAGAATTTAGTAGACTGTAAGAAATTCCATGTCTGCCCTTCTGCCCTGTTACCAATGCAGACAGTCTGAGGAAGGGAGAGTGATTTGTACTGGAGAAAAATCAATATGCAAAGAGGGAAGTTATTAGGTTTTGAGTCAAAAAGGTGGTTCTTAATGAGCATACTGTTTTCTTCTGCTTAGTTGACAAAAAAGTAGATCATCTTATGGTTTATAATGTGTCAGGTTGCAGTCTCAACTGAATTGGTAATTTCTAAATAGAATTTCATTTGTTATTTAAATAATGGCATTATGTTGTGTCTCTTTTTCGGTAAAGAAAACAGAACTTGTTAAAGCTGTTAAAACACATCTGGTTGCAAATGAGGATAATCTGAAGTTTAAAGTTTCTTGTTTGTTTAACATAACTGAAACTCAGTGGTCAAAATGCATAGGAATCTAGTGGAAGAAGGTATTCTCTAGAAGGCTGGCACAGGACTGGAGCAGGTCACCCTGAGAGATTTTGACATCTCTGTTTTTGAAGGTTTTCATGATGGGTTTAACCAAACAGCACCGTGGCTGATCTGACCTTGTTGCAGGTAGGCCTACTTCAAGTGGGAGGTTGGCTTGGATGACTCCAGAGATTATACCAATATTACTATGATTTCATTTCTACAATTACCAACATTACTATGATTACTGCTCCAGAGGTTATACCAACATTACTATGATTTTCAGGTCCTTGTCCTAAAAAGATACTAACACTGGCTAATAAGTCCTAGGAAATATCATATGACATGCTTCTGACTGATCTCCTTTCTAATTCTTTAATTTCTTGTCGTTATGAGCAATATCAGAAGCTTTAAGTGTCTCTGGAATTTTTCTGCAAATAATTTATTTGTTTCTTTTAAGGTATTTCTTGATTTATTGTATAATTGTTATCCATTATCTTCTCTGTTAACTGGTGGATGTTGCTTTTTTATTTATAGATATATTTTTCTTGTCTATGTAAATCATATTTTAATGGAATTTTATTTTTCTGTTAGAATGTGCACTATTATTTGATTAATTAATAAAACTATCCAGAATATAGAACAATCAGGGAAGGAAATTTTTCAAAACAGGTTTTGCATTGGAAGCAAGTTAATTGAATGCATGATTCTATGATTTTAAAACTAGTAAATCTGATTTTTGCAAATCTCTGCAAACCTGAGGACAAAACTGAGCAAAATTATACAGGTTTTTTTCAGTGCCAATTGCTTTTTCTGGTTTGAACAACATAGTTATTAATCTGATTTCAGGGATACGTAGAACCGTAGAACAGCCTGGGCTGAAACAGGCCTCCAAAGATCATCTGGTCCAATCTTTCATGTGAAAAAGAGCCTACATAATCTCATCTGGCTCTGTGTCCAGTTGCATCTTGAAAACCTCCAGTGATTGGGACTCTACCATGTCCCTGGGGAGGAGGTCATTCCAGTGATTGATTGTTCTCAATGTAAAATGTTCTTCCACATGTCCAGATGAAGCCTCTCCCAACTTGTACTCATTGCCCTTCGTCCTCTCCATGTGGCTCCTTGTGAAAAGAGTGCCTCCTTTGCCTTTGCAGCTGCCCTTTAAGTACCGGAAAGCTGTAATGAGATCCCCGTTGAGCCTCCTCCAGGTAGAAGAGACCTAGCTGCTTCAGTCTTTCCTCATAGGGCAGGTTCTGCAGCCCTTTGACCGTATTTGTGACCCTCCTTTGGACCTCTCCAGTCCATCTGCATTCCTCTTGAATTGTGGAGACCAGAGCTGGTCACGACACTCCAGGTGCAGCCTGGCAGGCACTGAGTAGAGTAGGATGATCACGTCTGTCTGTGCTAGTAATGCCCCTGTGGATGCAGCCCAGGATCTGATTTGACTTTGTTCTGCAGTGGCACACTGCTGACTCATGTTCAACTTGTTGTCTACCAGGACCCCTCAGGTCTCTTTTGGCAAGTGTGCTCCCCAGCTACACAGATTCTAGCCTCTGCTGGGCACAGGACTTTGCACTTGTCTTCGTTAAACTTCATACAGATTTTGTTTAGTCTTTCTCTGAAAGATTTTTATCAGCATATAGAAAATCTTCATTTTAAAAATCTCAAGGTGCTTGTGATAAATGCTGCTTTTTTGCTTTGAAAGAAAGTTTAGGAAGTAAAAATTCAGGGGTTCCACTATACTGGACAGTGCATGTTCTTAAGGTATATTTAGTCTTGTTATTAGAGCTGTTCTTCAGGGGAAAAAAGTTTGTGGTTCCTGTGGTTTTGCACTCAGCTTAATATTTGAATTTAATGTAAAATTTTGTTGAGAAAAAGTTTTAACATTACAATTTACATTTCTACAGTTTGAGGTCTTCTGTGTGCATGAAATCAGAGTAAAAAGCAATGATAATCACTAAAATAAAATGCTTACTTTTATTTTTTCTTCATGGTGATGAGTTGCTACTCTCGTAAGTCCAGGTGGGTCTGAAAAAAAAGTTTGTAGTCAGTGTCGTTTAATTTGGCACAGATGGCCAGGTATTCTGTATGTCCAGAGGTGATGTATATATAAGCTAATCTGTGTTTAAGGAAATAGTAAGCTGTTGATCATTGCTGTATATGCAATATTTAGTCTGCTTTTTGCAAATAGGAAACTGAAAAAAAAACTACGTATGATGCTAGCTGCTGTTATGTAAAGATTGACCCTGAGTTGTGATTAAACACAGAATCAGGTAACTGGTTCTTTTTGCACTTTTATCACTCAGATAATTTAATAACCATGTTAAAATTTTGCATGTGACAGTTATCTAAGCTGAATAAGCCTTTTTCTCCCTGGCTCTCCCAATGAAGTTTGTGATTGACAAGGTCTGCCAGCAGATTGTCAGCTCTTCGTATCAAGTTTCTGTATGTTAGGGAGGAAAGAAAGACGAAATAGTGCTTAAAAAAAATCCAAAACAATAATGAGAAAATAGATACACGTAATGTTATAGAAAGTGCTGTGCTCTTTCCAAAGTGATAGTTTGTAGCTGAGATAAGAAACACAGGAAAAAATAAAATTGTCAGTTCTGTCCAGCAGAGCTGTCTGACTTCTTTGTAGGAATAAGGTGACAGAACTGCAGCTTTACATTTTTTCCTTGGCTGCCTACAGAAAGCGGATAACTTATTTTTCCTTCTTGCTGTAATTGCTGTCTGCATTCTGAGTGAAGATAAAGTTCAGGAGGTTTTGAGTTAATTTCCCACATGATGAGTACATGGCAATCTCTGTAATCTACTTGAAAAGTATAAAAGAAAGTCAGGGCTGCAAGGAGCTGTGGTGTTCCTGAGCCAGGGGTGCAGGGTGCTTTCCATCCTGTGCTGTTGCAGACACTTGTTTTGGCCTGGCAGCTGCATCACCCGAAGTCGTGGGCAAAGGGGCACTGCACATTTGCAGATCAGTTTTGTAGAGCATTCACACAGATTTGTGGTTGGCCTTAGTAATATCTCTTTCTTCAGGGAGTTAAATTTTGGGAGTTATTTCTCAGACCACATACCATGTAGGTGTTTTGCTATTATGTTATTTTAGGGTCTTTTGTGTATATTGCCTTATTCTGTGAGACATGTGTATGCTTGGATAGAGAAGTTGGTATTTTAAAAGCTCTGGATGGTGCTCAATCTGCTGATTGGGATGGGAACTGTGACAAAGACTGAGGTGACTACACTCTAAACTGTAATGAAATGCGTGCACTTTTGGGGAAAATCTAGGAGCGTAAGAACGTGATTTTGGATTGTCCAAGTTTGGGTCTGATGGTATTGAAGTATTTCCATTTGACTTCAGTATTCTATGTGTAAAATATTTTGGAGCATTCTGTTCCAAAAATGTAAAAACATAACCACTAGGTACCATCAGAACATATTTCTCTGAAATTTTAAACCAAATGGAAAGAATCTTGCCAAATGTTTTGTTTTTTAAAAGTAACATTTCCCAACTGAAAATTGTTCCATTAAAGTTCTGTTGATCATATTCATTAGGAGTTGCTTTCTTGGATTTAAAGGTACATTCACTTTACCCTTGTAAAGTTATGTTCTTCCAAAACAATAAAGGATATCTATGCCTTGGGTTTGATGTAATTCTCTTGGGTTCCTTTTTTTTGGGCAGAGGAGTTTTGAATAGTAACAACTTGGAGAAAGAGTTTGGAGTACGTACATGGCGTAGAGATTTCTGGAAAATTTGAAATTTTATAGTTAGAAGACAAATGAGTGGTGGCCTTCACAAAAGGCTGATTAACGGACTTTGTTATTTCAGTAAAGGCACCCAAACTGAGTAAATGCAATGTGGTTGTTATGCAAGACATTATTTGTGTTCTTTGTATAGCACAATAGAACAGAGACATTTTTCTTTTTACATAAGATTTAATTACCAGTAGAATTTGTTTGAGAACTAATGAGAGTAAAAGAAAAATTACTGCCTCTGGCAGTGATTCATGCCAATAGACATATGTATTATTTCTGGTAAATGAAAAACACTTTATAAGGCAGTAACAGTTTTTAAGTATTGAAATGCTGTCCTAGCTCACTTCATCCTTTACTTACTCTTGGATGTGGCTTTAACATTTAGATCCTCTCTGTATCAGTTTCTATGTTGCCCATGATGAAAAGATGCTGACATAGTAACATCAAGATTTACTCAAGACACAGTAGACACAGGCTATTATTTGAAGTATTCTTTAGAAGATCAGCATTCAGTTTTTTAAAAAAAAAAAAAATAATTTTACAACCCCCCCCTCCCAATGTTTAAAACAACTTGCTGCATCAACAGATAGTAAGGATGCTATTTGAACTACCTCTTTGATAAAGCTCTTGCCATGGGTGCCTGCTTTTCCAAGAAAAAACGGGATGAAAAGAAAAACTTGCTTAATTGTTTTCTTGTGTGTGTGTGTATCCTTAGGACAGCTGTCCTATGACCGTTTTGTGCAGAACTTAGTGTGGAGGGTGTCATCAGTGAGGAATATTTTGGGGATTCTTCTTGATATTAGAATTCTTTCTTAAAGGTGAAGGCACCACAAATCATTCAGACAATGTTCTGTCTAGGATGGCATTATGGAATACGGGCTTTTTCCCTTACATTTTTTCTACATTCTATTCTATTCCTTTTCACCTGATCTCTATATAAAATTGAAACGTTTTTCTCAGGACGCAATGCACAACTGAACACTTAGTATGATAATAGTGAAAGAATTTAGGTGTGTTCAGATTCTGTCTTCCTTAACAGGATATATATGAAATAAAATCTTTAAATTTTTCTTCGGGAAAATTTGAAGGTCCTGTGCTGTGAATGGCTAAATGCCAGACTTGGCCGGTGTTCAAGACTCATAGTACTTTGTAACAAATATGATGTTGAAGAAAAATGTAGTCCAAAGTCTTGTGAAAAGCTGTTGCTCATATATATTTTTCTAACTTTTTAAATAAATAGCAATTGGTCATATCACGTTTAAGTCTTCTAAAGAAAAGAAGCCTATGCACAAAGTAAGTACTATGTCTGTGCATGCATGTATGAATGTATTGATATCAAGAGGTCAGGAACTCGCTTCTGCTCCATCCCAGTAATCCTTTTTCAAAAATCTGTTTAAAGCAAGCTGTGAAGCCATTGTGGAAATTAAAGGAAGTATGAGGTGTGTTTAGTCTTATTACAAATGAATCTCCATAGAATTGCAATGCTGCTTTTTTTTTTTTTAACTCAATAGCATTTAGATCAAAAGACGTTTAACTTAAATTTAGAAAATGCTGATTTATAATTTGACATAATTAACTGTATTTTAATATAACTTGCAAGAAACTAGTCTTTAAATAAATACAGCTCCATGAACATTTTACATCAAATCAGCATGAGAGTCAAAATGTCTTGTGGGATTCTGAATATGAGAGCAATCGGATTCTCCACAAACTTCATTGCCGTGACGCTTCAGGACGCTCCTCCTGAATCTGCTTGTCGGGCATATCCTGGTCTAGAACCATTTTAAGACCTGTTTCTAAATCATCAGCTTGTCTTATTTTAGCTGCCAGAGAAAGTATGTGTTTAAAAAAAAAATATCTTTCCCTGAAACTATAATCGGTACTAATATATTGGCAATAATCACTAATCCACTATGGTTCTGAAGCTTATAATTATATAATTGAACTTAGTTCTGTACTTTAAGTGCCTATGAGAATAACTTACTGTATTCTGTGAGGTCAGGCTTTACATAGTTGTCTCCCATCTTTCTCTTGCACAGCATGTGGTTATTGCCAACTAGTATTTGCTTGCAGGTTACATGGTATTTTTCCTTGGTGCTATTTATTTACTTTGTTTCTGCAACAAACATACTGATTATCAAAATGCTCAGTAGCAATCACGGGCGTAACGTAGACGTCTGTGGTTTGCCTAAGCAGGAGAAATGTAGGCACAGGTTTCCTCAGAGCCTTGGTATTGGAGAAGATCAGTTTATCTTGTGGATAGCCACCGTTGATGGTTACGCATTCAGTGAATGTTCAACATTTTTCTGCAGACTGTGTTAGGGGAGCAGTGAGAGTTAAACATAGCGGGGTAGGGGTGTGTGTGTGGTTCAGAAGACATCATTGATTTGCATTGTTAATCACAGTTAAGAACTGAGGAACTGCAAGTGGAAGGGGCTAGGTACAAGCCGTCACAATTCATCAAGTTTTGGATTGAATCACTTATGGAATTCCTTGTGAAACAGTAATTCATTCATTCATAAAGGTATGCCTCCCCTTATAATCAGTGTTTTTATTTACTTAAGTAACATCAGACTGCTTCCTTCTCAGGAAAATGTTTTAAAGTCAATACAGCTTAAATGAAATGCTTAAGGCACAGTACAAGCCACAGTACGTCCTACAAGTTTATAGCTTGAATTATGTTCTGGATATCAAATAGAAGTGTGTTGTGTTGCCTTGAAACTAACCTGCTACAAAGTTCCAAAAAACATCTCTGACTCATCTAAAATATCACAGCATTTTTCTAGTCCAGTAAATTAACAAATAGGTTTTCAGATTAATGGTCTCCGCATATAAACTGGTTTTGAAGGGAGGAACATTTATTGATTGACCCAAGTAGTTTTATCACTGTCCAAAGTAAATTAGATGTCTCACTCATAATGCTTTTTCCCTGATCTGACTAATTTACAATATGAAAATAAATATTCAAGTGTTTTGTTTACAAAACAATGATAAGAAATTAATTTCATGTAGACATCTAAACAGGTTTCCTGATTTCTGGAGCTATTGAATGCATATTTTTTTACTGAACTTGTTAATTTGTTATTTTCACTTTGTAATTTATACCAAAAATTGCTGCCCATTATTTGAAGGTTTTGAATGTGAAGGTTAATATTAATCAAATTGGTGGTGGCACCTTCACAATCACCTCCAAAAGCAGTGGGAACATAGGATGGACATAGTCCTACCAGCTACAGAGATGCGGTGTTGGGCAAGTAAGTATACTATACTTAAATGCTTGAACAGAGTTCCTTGTTCTGTGAACTAATGGCAGTACTTACTAGCTTATACGGACTTTGAGGCTTGATTGTGGGGTTTTACTTTCTTACAGTTTGTTGGAATCCTTGAAGGAGAAATTCTCTATCAGTGCGAGTTATTGCTACCATTAGCTGGGGACCTGGTACCTCTGCAACTTCTGTGGGTAATTTGTTCCGAGATTGGAAACCTTTTCTGCTACTCTGGGCAGTGGAAGGTCATGTTGCGTGTCAAAGGGAAGGCAATCTGCCCTGGTCATAAAATGTTATACTGAAAACATTGTTATGATAAATAAACCACTCTTAATACCTCTTTTCCTCTCCTAATATCTCATGCAGTAATCTTAGCCAGTACTCATCAGAGTTACTGACTTTTAAGCCAGATGTTAATTCCACATTTAGAGTAATTGTTATTTGAGAAGAATTTCTCTTTACAGCCATGTGTGTATGAGAGGAAAGGAGTTAGTATTTGCTGTGTTTTGTTTTCTTACTCGCAGGTAAAGGCCAAAAAAAAGAAAACGCTCAATGAAGTGCTACCATCACTTTTGTGATTTTAATTACAAGTACTATTAATACTATTTGTTGTTTTTTATAACACATTTTTGGCTTAAAATGCAGAACTTCTTGTGCTATATAAAAGTACCAGTCTGAACTTAAATCTTGTTCAACAGAATAGAAATATACAGATTATATATTATAGAAATAGAATAAGGTGGGTGGGTTTTTTCCCCTTTCATAGTGTAAGTCTCTGAGAGAGAATGTTAAAAGGTTGACTGGAAAACTTTAAAGATTACTGACCTTTCCCTTAGCTTTATCTTCAGTTTTAAATTTTAACATCTGAACATAACAGGCTTGACTATATTAAAAGACAATACTTTGTCAATGTTACTCTTCTTGGAGAAAGAAAATTCATCTCTCTTTGTCTTCCTGAATATTTCTGATCTCCCTTTCTGTTACAGTGGTTAGATGTGTCAGCAGAAGATATGTCAGCAGGTTTATTGAATTACTTCTGTTCACTGGACTAGTATAGCTTAAGTTTTAAATTTAATCTCATTTTTCTGTCTGATATTAAATTATATATTATCTGGTCAGATCACAGTGTTACATTGTGTGCTGCAACCTGCAGTTTGGAGAGGAAGAGTGTATGCACCAGTTCTAGAGGTGGGGGCCATACATAGCCAAAAAAAAAAAAAAAAAAATTTTAGCTGGTAGATGCTTTTAGCTTCATAATTGGCAGATCATCTATCCCACATTGTTTCTTAGAGTAACTGCAGGAAAAAAAAATAGAAAAATAGGCATAACTTTATTTTTTTCTTTTATGTGAAGTAGCTTTCAAGAATGGTGTATTACTTCACTTAGGATTTAGTATTACTTTGATTCATATTTTACTTCTGGACTCCAGAAAGATATGTAGGATATAGAGGTCCTGAGAAGCTGAATTTATTTTACTGGAGCTAGCAGAGGTCTTGGGAATGTTTTAGCTGATCATCATTATGCTCCAAAGATCAAGAGCTGTGGGCATTTTTTTCCATAAATGGCCTGCAAAGGTTCTGGCTTTTTTCAGTGTTTGTTGGTGCTGATAGCACCTGGAGGCGCAAGGAGTGGAGAGCCTTACAGTGCAGAAAGCTGTGGTGGATAGTTCTGGCACATTATGCCTGGTGCATAGAGGTGCTATGTAATTTATGTGGATGAAGATCAGCTGTGTCTGCCTCAAACCCTCAAATCTGCTTCTCTGGCATGGTCCGTGAGTGAACCAGTGATTCAGCTTTGCCCAGCAGAATATTTTTTCATCTTCAAACCTTATCTCTGTTCACCTGTGATTGCTTCTGCTCTTTTATTGGCTAAGAAGCTGGATCTGATTTTCTTTGGGGATGAACTGACACCCAGAGTTTGTACCTATTGCATTTTTGGGGTACAGTCTTGGCTGAGGCAGGGATTTTCAGTCCCCTCTTCTTTTGTGCTAGTGTTATCATCTGTAAAGCTTGTGACCACTTTCACATCCTGTAACTAATTAAATAGGAAAAAAAATAGAATGAAAGATGTAGTTTACTTGACTTTCTGTGCCTTAAGTAGCATTCATACTGTACAAAACAACGTGCATTTATTTTTTTCTGAGCCTCTGGTAACATAATCACAGCAGTCTGTATCTAAGCTTCCTGAAACACTTCATGTATTGTCCAAAGGCACTGTATTTACAGTCCCAAAAGTCTGGAAATACTATTCAGTACTCTGTTGTATGCACAAAGTAGGACGGTGATTTTGTTATGCATTCCAAATTGATTATTTTTTTAGGCTCTAGATTTGACTAATAAACTTTGCATATATTAGAATTTTCTGTGCTTCTAAGTATTACGTTGTAATTTCAAATATCCATCGTTATTGTCAAAATTGATGTTGCAAATTTGCTAAACTAAACATGCAGTACTTTGCTATAGATGAGGGAAGGTCATTGAGCCATATGGCAATGGCAGGTCCAGTGAGGGATGTTTGTCACTACTGACTGAGTTATAAGAAACAAAGATTTTTGTGTAAGCTGTATAGCTGATAGAAATGGATGAGAGGATAAAGTTTGGAGAATAACTGCAGTATTCCAAATCCTGTAACTTCTTCTGTGTTGTCTAAAAATAGACAGAACAGGTGTTGTGTTACTTCATATGGATTGTTTAATAAATTATATTTAAGGTTTATTGTTGTCTTTGTCATGATATGACTGGATCCTATCTAATGTCAGTGTTATTTCTTTTACTAGATCCATTTTGGACCTGTGATGCTTAAATTCTTCTTTCTCAAAAAGTGCACATTTACTTGAGCAAAAGTAAAGAGGCCAAACTAATCATCTTTAGTAATAAAATTAAGGGATTGCTTTTGCAAAGTAAAAACTTTTGTTAGGAGTCTGTTCTATACAATCAAAATTACTAGCCTGTCAAAACAACCAACAAAACTTCGCCTTAGATAACCTTCTGAGAATTATTTCTTAAAGTTTTTCCTAAGTCAAAATATCTTAGTTATTGTTTTAAAACTGTATGCTGTCAACCTATTTCTGATACTCAATTCCTTTTCTCTTCTAAGGGATTGGTATTTTTATCATTCCCATATTAAAAGAATAATATGGGTACTGTAACTAGATGTTTGCTAAATCTTAAATCTCTAATTTCAGAAATAAAGCTGTTTCAGAAATGTCCAAGCAAAATCTCATTATCATCTAATCACACGGAAGTCCAAGAAGTTAGAATATCTCAAGGCTTTATGCCTTGTTGCTTCATTAAAAAACCTGAACACTATTGCTTCATCAAGGAGAAATCATTTTCTACTGACAAGTGGGAAATTCTTGCATCCAGCTAGAATACTTAGCGCCCAGTGGGTTTCTAAATGAACAGTGACAGTCACCAAGAGGCACAATACAGTTAGCCCTCTTCAGGGTACCGAAGTCATGAGCTAAACTATGTCTCTTCTTAGAATGGAAGATAACCCCTAGCCATGCTGAAGACAGAAATTTTGGTCACAGTGTTGGGTTCAAGCTCTAATCTTTCCAAAAAAGTATAATGGAATTTGTAATGGCAATTCACAGCAGGCCAGGCCTTTTTCAAGACCTGTTCAGAAATAGTGGTGCAGTGAATGGAGTGGTATATATCTGCCTCAAAAGGAAGAAGAGGGAAATCAGCCTTGTCAGGATCTGAACTTGTGGTTTCAAGGCATTCCCCACCTGGTAATTGGACTGCTGAGCTACCCAGGTGTCCTGGTGAGCAGTTGGCAGGGTCTTGGCAGGGAAAGCTTAGCAGAGAGCAATTTGTCATTTCAGGCTGTAGGGACACTTTTCATCTGTGGCAAATTCTGTTTCTAGTTCCTGCAGCATATCCTTGCCTGGTGCCTCGTTAAATGAACAACTTGTTTGTTTGGGTCCTTCACTGATAACTCTCTTTTTTAACCTCTTCTGCAGTATAACTTTGCACTCCAATTAAGATTAAAAGAACGCTTTCATTTGGACATCTTTCCTTTTTTTCTTTTAACCCTGACCTTCTGAAAATCACTCCCTTCTGCAGAGATTCTTTACACTTACGATTAAGCCAATAACTGTTTTTATTTTTAGAAGTATAGCAACAAAAATGTATGATTATTTTTGCAGTTCTTTGAAACATAGTTAACTATGAATAGCACTGACAGTATTCTGGGACCATGAAGAAGGTGGTGTGTGGGAGTTGAGGGTAGATCATGCCTAACCAATATGATTGCCTGGACTTGTGAGCAAGGGGAGAGCAGTGGATGTCATTTAGTAGACGATGTCTTCCTCTACTTTAGGAAAGATGTCAAGACTGACTCCCACAACATTCTTGTACCCAAGTTAGGGTGTTATGATCTGGATGGGTGGACAACCATGCGCCTTTAAGACTGGTTGGATGCTGGGGTTTAGAGGATGGTGGTTAATGGGTCTCCAGGGGCTGATCCTGGGACTCATCCTGTTTCATGTCTTTATCACTCACCCAGAGGAATTCAGTTCTTGCTCATTAAGTTTGCAGATGACACCAAATTGGGGAGACAGTGTGCTCAAGGGCAGGGTTACCATGCAAAGGGACCTCAGAAGCATGAAGAAAAAAGCCAATGACAACCTTATAAAACTTGGTAAGGACGAGTGCAGTGTCCTAAATCTGGGAAGGAGATGCCTCAGCCACAGAACAGGCTGGGTACTGACTTGCCAGGGAGCAGCTTGGCTGAGAAGGGGCTAGGGATCCCAGCAGACAGCCAGCTGTGTGCTCTGGCAGCAAGGAAGGCCAGGAGCATCCTGAGATGCATCAGAAGATGCTCAGCTAGCAGATTGAAGGGAACGATTGTCCCCCTCTATTCACTGCTTGTTAGATTGCATCTGGAGTACTTACCCTAGTCTTGCACCCCCTCCCACCCCCCAAACAGGAAAGACATGGATGACCTGAAGAAGAAACCACAGAGGTGGTTAGGGGCTGAAGCACTTGCCCTGTGAGAAAAGGAGGGAGGGAGGGAGTTGGTTCACCCTGCAGAAGAAACAGCATTGAGGAAACCTAATAGCACCCTGTACCCCAAAGTTTTCAGAGCCACCTGGCAAGAGAACAGAGACAGCAAATATAAAATGAAGGAAGAGAGGCTTTCAGACTGGTTGTAACGGACAGCAAAGCAATTGAGCGTGTTTCCCATGTCTGGTCACCATCCTGTTTTTCAAGAGGTGACTGCACAAAGCCATGAGTAGCCTGGTCTAATCCCATTGATGACCCTCCTTTCAGTAGGAGGTGGGACAGGGGACCTCCTGAGCTGCTTTCTGATATGAGTGATTCTGTGATCCTGTTGATCAGGTTGTCATCTGTGCTCTGCTCTTTGAAATGGTTACAGGCACAAGCTGATTAAAGGATACAGTCAGGGGAAAAAAAGTTCTCCTTTCCTAAAAGCAGTCACAAGCATGTGTGTATAAAAATGCAGGGAGGCATTTTCAGTTTTTAGATTGATTAAATGAAAGGAAACTTTTTTGAAATAGACATGCGTATTAGGATCATTTTCTCTTTCTCACCTAGGGCAACTTGCCCATAGGAGGTTCAAGTTTTTATTAGAAGCTTTGAGGTATGGAACATAAAATAGCAAGATTTGCTTTAGAAATAAGTTACAAATCCTTCCATCTGATCATACGGCATTTATCGGATGCACTGGGTCAGAGGCACCAGCTCTCAAGTGTGTATTCTGAAGTTTGTCAATTTTTATCCCTCTCCTCTTTATTACCCTTTTGGGGTAATAAAGTATCTCTAGTGCTGTTTTCTTCTCAAATCCTATGTTTGATTAGAAAATGCAAGGAAATAATACTGGGTTAACTAAGAGTAACATTTCTGTTTCTTTGCTCTTTTCCACTTCCAGCTTCTAGCCACCACACCCACCAAGCATATCCTGGATCCAGGAATAGACTTTGCTTTGATTTTAGAGAACAGTCAGGTGGTGGTGGTGGTGTGCTGTAATTTGATGGCAGTGCTGAAAATGTGTCTAGTGGTGGAGTTTGAAGAACACCTTGCTGATAAAACAGTGCATCCACACCCTTCTGTCGGTCCTGTGTTTAATTGTGTAAGTCACAACTACTTCTCTATGAAGTACTTAACCTCTCAGTTTCAAATATGCATCTGTTGTCAAATGTTTCTTTTTTTAGTATTAAGTGGTGATTGCATGCAGCTTTTGCCTCGCCTTTATTGGTGTATTTTAATGAGACCTTTATAGAGGAAAAAAAGAATGAAAATACATACATATCTATGGAAATGTGTGTGTACACATATGTAGACAGAAATAATCACTCCCTTTGAAGTTATTCTGTACTTGGAGATATCCCTACTAATACTAATAAAAGTTTAAGGTAAACTAAAATTATTTTTCTGCAGATAATTTTTTATTATAAAAACTTTCAATTTTTAAATTATATGTAATTATGAAAATCCAGCTGGGCAAATCTCATCTCATGCACATTTTGCTAGTAATAACGAGAAATTCTGAAAATTCATGCTATTGCTCCCTTAAGTTAATAAATATTAATTGGAAGGGAGAATGGTAAAAAACTATAGTTAGTGAAAGTAAACGATGACATTTTATAAAAAGGATCCCTCCCTTGATGTAATATTGCTGTGTTGTAAATCAGTGTCTTGCTCTTGCACATTGTGTCCTTAAATAAAAGCAGCAAATACTTCATTTTAGAATTACTAGCCACAGTGGGCTTCCTAGAGGCTGGCTACTGATTGCTCACCTGAACTTACTATATACAACTTAAGCTAATATGGAAAAATGCATTTTCTTTATAGCTTTTTTGAAGGTCTTGAATATTCTAACCTGCTGGCCTGTTCCCTTGTGATCTGTTGTGCTTGCACGGATTGTGTGCCACAGTCCTCCTCCTAATCTTTGCATACGTGCACAACAACTTACAATTTGTAATAGCCATTGTGTTTTACAGCATGGTGACTGTGATGTGATCCATTAATATATTGTATTTGTTCACAATCACAAAGACAAGATGCTAACGTGTTTGTAAAGCCCTTGGAAAGGTGACTTAAACATTTACTGTGTTGTGATACTGGTAAATGCAAAGTGATGTTGAGAAAAACATGACTTGGCCAAGTTTATTTGGAAGGTATACTACTGAGGACTTAATATCAAGTATGTCTGCACAGTGTTTCAGCTTCTTTTCTTAAACTCTAGTTTAGTAGAGCACAAGGATACGAGAGTGAAGACTTGAAAAAGAAATAGATTTTTGTTTGTTTGTTTGTTTTCTGGTCAGGCATGACATAAGTAAACATTTTGAAACAAAAATATCTAAATCCCCAAGCAGCTATTTTCTCAAGTACCTGTGTTGCAATTTCATTTTTCCTTAATAGCTGTTGTTCCAAACTTCGTTTCTTGTAGGATTCATTTTTACAAGGACAGATGTTAGGTTTTCGATTGTGCTTCAGGGAAGGAAAAAGATGAACTCTTTGAAGGTAGAGGTGAATGACTATTAGGAAAAAGGCTGTTTTCTAACTGTAACTCTGTGTTTTTTACTATTATTTGGGGGCATTGCTGTCTCCTGACATTAGTGGGTGGCGCCCATTCCCTTTGAGTCTCGGGTAACATTTTGGCCCTGGCATTATTCTCCCATTAATCTCCAACCTGTCTTTCTGTTTTGTACTGATGTGCATCTGTTGCCTTGCGTAGCCATCCACGGGCAGTGGCTTTGGTCTGAAGTCATTGCACTGAGTCTATTACCCATTGAGAACATGCTTTTGATTTAATTGGGACTTAGTTGTGTGACAGATGCACGTCAGTAGGCATCGCAAAAAGTGTTTTGGGTGTGCAAAACAACAACAAAAAAGTTTCGTCCTTTATTAGGTTGGCTTTCTGTCAGGTTACCAGGTTGGACTGGCTTATCTTGGGGCCAAATACCAGCCTGGTTGTGCTGATCTGAAGGAGCCAGCGGGAGGGTTTGTGCCTAACAGGGCGGGTGGCAAAATTGCAGCAGCTCCCCTTCACTCACATTGGCTTAAACTCATTGCCATAACTGTATCCCCTCGGTTCCTTTGTGCCAGTTGGGTTAAATAATGATCCATAAAGTACAGCATCGCTTTCACTTGCTAGTATGCTTTTCATCTGTTGCACTGTATTCAAATAGTGCTTCTTTTAGGTTAATGTTGTAAAGTTTTATGAATCATAGAATGGTTAGAGTTGGAAGGGACCTTAAAGATCATTGAGTTCCAACCCCCTGCCCTGGGAAGGGCACTGGACACCAGGACCGGGTTGCTCAAAGCCCCATCCAGCCTGGCCTTGAACACCTCCAGAGGTGATAGGCATATATTCTTTGCCACTGGCATTTCGACCTGTGCCCTCAAATGATATATGATTGGTTTGTGTGTTTAGTTTATTGAAGCAAAAATGCACACCCTTAGAGTAGCTGATCAGCTGATCAGTCTGTTCATCAATCAGAAGATCTTTGGAGTGGTACTCTTTAAAAAAAAATCAACAGATGTATGTCTGAATGATCAAGTTCTTTTCATAGCATGTGTATTTTTATGACATGTATTGCTACACACGTTACTGTACTTTAAAAAGAGCTTGGTGGTTCATGGACTTGCAGCAATATCACAGCTCTAATGTTAGTACTAGCTTTTAGTACCTACTCAGTTCAGAAACTCTTGAAGTGTAGAGAGTACTGTGGTTTGGAATTTATACTGCTCACAACTGTTATTGGATATAAAAAGCTGTTGTTTAAAAACACACACACCCCTCCCTAAAACTGGCAGTTTGTTTATATCTTGACTCAAATTCTTTCAAAATTATGTAAAAAGCGTTGAGTGTTGGCGAAATGTTCCCCTGGCACCTCTCAGTGGGGAAGAAAGGGTGTTTTACAGTCATTATACTATTGGGTTTGAGCTTCAGGTTCAGCTTATCCTTATTTTAAGTGATATATTGAATTTCAGTGTAACCTTAATAAAGACAAGCATATAGAGCTAGTCTTTGAAGTGTGTTTAGAGAATACTGGAGATGTATTGATTTAGCTGTAGAATTAAGATCGTTTTAAAGCCTTATGTAAAATAGCTTAATTTGTGTGTTAACGTTCATAAAGGTTTAAAGAAATTGTAAAAGGAAAAAACAGTGCAGCTTTCTTACTATAGATAAAAACTGGTCTGATGATGTTTTCTCAGTACATATCTTTTCTTTCTCAACAACTGTGGGGTGTTATGAGAGGAAAAGAGAGAAAATGGAACAATTAATGCACCATATGTACAAAACCAAAAAAAAACAGCCTGTAGGTGTTATACTGAACAAGAATTTGTTTTAGTCCCATCTATTTTTTATTTTTTTTTTTATGTAGACAGCATTTAGTCATTTGCATTGCATTTTGAAAGACTTGTACCCAGTAATGGGTACTTGCTCTTTGTTGTTGTTTTTTTATTTTAAGCTAGATATATATCTCTCTCTAAGGTCTTCGTATCTTTCAGAAACCCTTCCTTTCTTGCAGAAAACGTTGTATGAAACTGCACTGTTTAACCTTACATATGTATATGGGGTGATTAGAAATCCATCCATTATCAAGCAACAAAATTATACTACATCTTAATGATTTGGGGTTGTGTTTTTTTCTAGAAGAAATAAGCAGCTTCCCCTTCAAATCTTGCTAGGACAGCAGCTGCAGATGAGAATGAGCTTCTGTATTTAATATATTCTATTAACTTCACACATACAGACACACACTCGTTCACTCACGCACCCCAGTGTCACGTTATAGGTGAACAGGCCCTAATTAAAAGCACGCACCATCTGCCGGTGTGTGGCAGCAGGGTGGCACTCCATAACCGTCCTGATTCCTGTGATTGAAATGTATTATTTATGAGCTCAAAGAGAAAATAATGCTGCTTGGCTGGTGGAGGCTGCATTCGGAGCTGGACAGCACCATCTAACGGTACGGAGTGCCACTGGCTATTCATCTTTCCTCTTCTTCCTCTCCCCTTCTCAGTCTCCTCCCCCGATATTTTTATTTTTTAACATCGTCTTTGGAGGTTTTTTATGATTGTCTTTTAGACAATTTTCTGTCTCGTGTTTCACTTTTATACAAGATTGAAAATTGTTGTTGAAATATTACACTATTTGTGGTATTTGCAGCGGCCTCTTTTTTCCTTCCAGCGCCACACATAGGGTTTTACTTTCTGTAGTAAAAATGATACTGATGTGATGTGGTGGTAGAGAAGTGGGATGTTATCAAGATAGCTGAGCAGGATGAGTTTACTGCCATTTCTCCTTCTTCTCCCAAGCATGCGTGTAATGAAAGTATCTACTGCTCAGTCTGCAAAATTTATTTTAATATCAAAATTGGCCCTATTTTTTTATTGAGCAGTACACTACAGACTGCATAAAGGGTCTTTACTGGGTTGAAGAGAAAGGGGATAGATTGAGACAGCTGCAGCTTTGGACATTCCTCTCTGAAAACAGAGATCATAACCTCTTCCTGCTTGCAGAGATTGTGTCCTATTAATGCTTCTTAGTGGAGAAATGGATGAGGAGGTGTTGGACTGAGGGGTGAAATACACTTTTTCAGGAGAGGAAGGAGTGACAAGAAGGAGCCCTTTTTGTAATGGTTGGTCCATCAGCCTGTCTTTGTTGACTGCTAAATTGCAAAGTCTGTATTTATTACGTAATGTATTTAGAAGTTAGCTTATTTACCTTTAGAGTATGAAGAATAACAGTAGTTGCACTGATTCAAAATAATTTGGGGGCTGTATTCTTGGTTCTTAGGCTTTTTGTAATGTTCTTGAGCTTTGCAGTATCCATGCTGGGCATCCAACAATATGTTTACAGCAATAACAAGCCGTAAGTACTGAACTGATACATGAAATATGAAATTTTTGTACAATAACTTCCAGCAAAGCCACTACTTTAATTAAAGAATCTGGTCACTGTTTTAACTCAGGCAAGACAAGACCCTAAATAAAAACATTTATAAATGTATAAAACTGGGCAAAATATGTGTGTCTGTGTATGTATATTTATTTTTAAAAATCAGCATGTTTTAAAGAATGTTGAAATACCATGAACTGTGACACATCTGTGAATACATATCTTCTTATTGTTTGTGTTTAGAACGTATGCCATCAGAAGGATAAGAGATGCCTTCAGAGAAAACAAGAATATAAAGGATTCTGAAAAAATAGAAGAACTAGTGAATAAAGCCAAAGCAAACCTAGAAGTTATTCGTCGGCAGGTATGTTTATTTCTCTCATTATATTTAAGAGTTGTACACTTCTCAGTTAACTCTTTTATGCCACTACAGGTTGAAAAAAATAGATCCTTGCTCAAAACGTCTCTGGATGAACAGTATTTTTGTACATCTGAGTTTGAAAGGGTGGGAAATATCTGTTTATCACTGATGGTTGCAATACAGGACTTACAGATGTTTGTTCCATTAGCTGGAGCAGGCCTTGCTGTCAAAAGTTTGTGCTCTTCCGTTATGTTTCCTGCTGTTTTATTGTGTCTTCGCTGTTTCTCTGTTCTGCCCTAATTTTCCTTTGAATCTGTTTCCTCTAGCTCCTGTGTAATGGATTCCTTTCCTCACGCTTTCCTCCTTCCACCATAGGTTTAGAAGAGTGGCTGTGACAGTCACTCTGAAGAGTCTTGCCTTCTGTGTTTGTTTTTTCCCCAACTTCAGATACAGTGTTAGAACAGTAGCAGAATAAGAAAATCTTAAGGTGAATTAAGTAAATGCTGGTTAAATGCTAGCAGGGTGATAGATTTTCCTTTTGAATAAGTTGAGTCACTGGTAGTAATTTTCTCTGGCCTTGTCTGAATAGCGTTTACAGCATCTCTCTTCTTTCTGCTGGGTACCATATTATTTAGACATGAATTATACTACTTTGAACTTTAGATACTTTATTACTATCCACAGTGACCACTGGGAATTTGAAGAAAGCAAGCTTCTACACCTGAACTCTCTCAGAGCACTTTCAATGCTTAAACTGTCCTTCCTTCTGAAATCTACATTTACTGACACCTGTCATAGCTCAGTAGTACTTTTATTAAATACGGGATTAATATGTGTGCCTGTTCCTCTGTGGACTGTTTTAACATGAATCTTTTAACAACCAGCAGTTCAGTTAGCTGGATTTTTATTTCGGTAAGAAGCTGGGCCTCTTGATGTGGCAATTAGTTATAAATATTTTGTTGCAAGTTAAATTACTACTTCAGAATTTCTTGTCCCGGGAAAAGGTGTTGTTTTGTGCTACTATAGCTTTACTATCATTTTTTAATGCAAACACTGCTATTTTTTTGTATTTTAAAAGTGTTTCTCAAAGAAGCAATTCAAATTGGGCTGGTTCAATGCAATTATTTAAATGTTGGCGTATTTTTTCTCTTATCTGTAGGTGATGAGTAGCATTTTCAGCTCTTCTTTTTGAGGTTTTGTCTTGGAGAACCTTAATATCTGATATTCTCCAGGGAAATACTAAAGGCTAGAGAAGACAATGAAGGAGGGAATGTCGCAGGAAAAGAGAAATCATTCAGATCTGGGCTAGTAATTAGCATATTGAGTTCTAATTAGTAAATTTAGGTATGTAAAATAATTAATAAGTACAGGTAGATTGGTGGTCAATACTCTACTACACTTAAAGTTAGTACGGGATACAAAGATTATCACTTAAGCTTACTATATGTATCTTAAATGTTACATGCATGCAAAAAATGTCACTTACCAACTCATCGATTTCTGGTGTCAGGTTAAGGGATCTCTCAGCCTCAAGGGGTGACCTTGTAGTGTCATCGCCCTGCTCAAGGAGAGATCAGTGCTGCGCAACCCGCTGCTGTGGAGGGAGAGTTCAATGGACCCCTGACTGTACATATTTATAGCGTAAAGTGGTTGATTTGTAGTCAGCTTTTCTGCTATGTTAATGCAGTTTTAGCCATTTATCAGCCCACGATCCAGCCAAACCATTCTGGGGGAGGATTTGGTGGTGAGTTCTCACCGATAGCCTCACACAATAGGATTAGCTTCAGTTAGGCCGATTGCGGAGCATCTGCCTGGACCAAAGTTCAGTTAGTTCAAACAGGAGTGCATCTGTCACAGGAGATGGCAAAAGATAATGCACAGGGTCAAATTCTGCCACTTACAGAAATCTGCATCGAAGAATTAACAGTTTGTGGAAGTGGGATCTCCTGTAGTAAAAAGCTACAGAAAATCTCTTCTGGATTGTGGTTAAGATAAATTCCTGTCAGTATGTCAAAAAGTGCTCTGTAGTGGTTGTAATTAAGAATATAAAATTATATCTTTGATAAATCAGGAAAACATTAGTGAGGTTACCACACTAACTGTTTTGCCATGAAATGGATGACTGAAGTGTACTAAAATTATTTTTGTTTTAAAAGACCTTAACTAGGACCTAATTGGCACAATTCTTTTATAACAGCAAGTTCTTCCTTTTTCTGAAGAGAGTTCAATTTCAAGGTATCAAAGCTCTTGAAATAGGTGGGAAATACATTTCCCACTTAATAGATATGTATCTGGGATGCTGAAATGAAGACACTGATTTGTAGTACCTTAAAGTTTGGGGTATCCTGACTTGATGTGGGTAGGATTTGACTCTTGCTGGTTCTATGAACATAAGCATAAAAGGCAGTTATAAGTCAGGTGGTGGGTAAGTCTTGCTAAAATAAAAGTTTTCCAGCTTTTCTTTCAACAAAACATGGGTTTACTGACTCAGCTGAGCCATAATGGATCTGGGACAGATTTTAAAATAAAACTCCTCTCTGCTGTCTTGAGTCCTGTGAACACCCAAATTAGCTTTTACTGTAGACCCTGAAAAAAGATACCGTTTCTCCAAAACAGACTCTTGGCAGATGGAGTCTTTTCTTTCTGGGGTGTGGGTCTCATCTGGCTCCTTTTATGAAGTTTTCTTTTAGGCTAAAGATTGTCCCTCAGCATCAGTTAGGTTTTTCAGCTGCCATGGAAAAAGACAGTAGGGCAGGCAGGCTTGGTTAAAGTCTGACTGGTATATCCACTCGCTGTCCTTTGTAAAGGAGTAGTGGGACTTAAGGACATTTTGTGTTTGTTGATTACTAGTGAACATTTTGATCATACATAAACATATATATGTGCTTGTAGGTACACAAGTACCTCTGACAAGCCTGTTTGTGAACAAAAGGTAACTGTTTCATATACCAGCCTGTATTTTGCACTGATAAAAATGTTGTGCATGTAATTCTTTATTCAAGAAAATAAAATATAATACAAGATTTTTTATTTTCTCTTAGCATGGATTCTGCTTTATTCATTGCACCAAAAGAACCATTTTGATCTGCTACTTTTTTTTCTCCATTTTGCTACTTTGTAGTAACAATGAAGAAATTTTATAAGAAGTCTTTTTTGCCTCAAGAATGCATTGAGAACTGCAATTCGCTCTACTGTGTAGTACATAAATCTTGCTTTAAAATGTTTTGTATGTAGGTATGAATTTTTCAACCAGGAAGATGTTTAGAGCAAAAAGGGCATGTTCCCTGGAATAGCACTGCTTGAATTTTCAGAATATGAAAATCTCTTCACATCTGTTTCAGTTTTGTAGTACAGGAAACTAGTGTTTAGTATTAATATCTCAAATACTTTAATGTATTTAAAGATGTGTTTGATTATATAATCAAACTGTTGTCGAGCAAGCAACATTAATTACCTGTCTTTCTGTTACGTGTTTGTTATTTGGTATGTATCTTTATCACTGGGACATAGAAGAATAATTCAAAAACTCAGTTATTCCTAAATCTGCAGGGGTTTTGCTCGTTTCTTTGCTGTTTCAAATCTCAGCTATTCCAGGAGTTTCTCCCACATGTGAAACCTATCTGCTAAAGCTAAAGTCATTTTAAATTGGATCACATTTTGGTATCATTCCATGTAAGAATTTCAGGAAAAATATACTTGAAAAAGTAAGGAATATTAAAGAGTTGGACACAGCTTCCCATTTTTAACACTGTTAGAACAGTGAAATGTAAATTGAAGTATGTTACATGACACAGTGCTAGAATATTTTCCAAAGTATAATCATGCTATGTTCAGTTTTGGAAGAGTTGTGTTTATCTTATAGGTGTGCAGGAGTAATAGACACTAGCACACATAGTAACATAATAGGCAATGGAACTTTTTAACAGAAAATAATCTGATAAAAGAAAATTAGTTTATCAAGATAATCTTTTGACACATGAGTCCCTGCTTGATGTTTTGATATTGAGGATATTTTTGGGGGGAGTCATTCCTTTCCCTTCCTTCCCCCCTGGAAAATGTTTTTCTAAAAAATTTAGAACTGTTGTTCTTTGTAGAATGTCTATTATGCTTCAGTGTCATCTCACTTTCAGCTGTAAAGCAAGAGAAAAATATTGGAAAAATAGTGGCACTGTCTTAAAAGTAAGCTTTTCATCAGGACTATTGAAAACCTTAGCATCTAAATTCATATTAATATTTACTTGCTGTCAAATTCAATCATGCTCATGGAAAAAAGTTCATTCTTGCTCCCTTGTTTAATTGAAGATCTAAGTAATGAAGTCATCTGACATTATTATGACTTTGTTTAAAACTAACCAAGCATAATATAATGCTTTTTTTTATTATTTTTAAATGCAGACCCACCGAAGCATATATGAGATCTAGCATACATTTTTTTTGCTAAGTTTGGGGTTTATTATGATGTAGCGCATCTTGGTATTGCTGACTTTTTTGTAGCGTGTCGATAGAAATTAAATAATATCCCACTTTGCTGACAATTTGTTGTTACTCTAAAATCAAATTTATATTCACTTTACATTCTAATTTATGGTTTAGTCATCAAAGTGACCACTGAAGTGTAAGGTTCGTAAATAACTATTTGAATCAGCCTAGTGGGAAATGTGAAATAGTGACAGATTACTGTCATTTTGTTCATGTCAGTCACTGTACAATTTGCTTGAATGTTATAGGAGTAGCTTTATAAAGCTGAAAAGCATGGAGGAACATTAATCTCTGCCTTGGTTCTCCTCTGCTTGTTATTGGTTTTGATTTAAAAATAGTCTGGCTAAAGGAAGGAACAACTCTGATTCTGTTCTGAACAGTTTGTGAAGATTTTTTTTTTGCCTGTGTTTACTGTGTAAACAGCACAATTTGTGGTGTCTTCCCTGTAAAGAGGGGGGTTGCGAGAAATGTATTGTCACAAGTAAGTTTGAAATAGAAGGTTTTGGAAAGTTTTGAGGTTAAGTCTTGAGGTCCTTTGAGGATTATCATAACAGCTATTCTCCACTTATGCTAATATGACTTCATTTGTGAGTTTCCATTGCTATTGGAATATGTTAGTGGTACGAGAATTTGCCCTGAAATGTTACTGCTGTTGCTGAGATTCAAGATTTATAGAAGCCCCTTTGAAGACAGGATAATACTGAGTGTTTTGAAGTATTCACTAGTTTTCTTTGTGGCATGCTGTCTCTCAAGTTTTGAACTGAAAATATAAAAGTGAAATTCAAAAGCTGTGTTGGACCTGTGTGCTCTGATTAAATTCCTTTTTTGATTTATAGGACATCTCATTTTTATGTATTCCTCCACAGTACTTTCTTCTCAGTTTTAGATTGTAGCTGGAAACTACAAATGGTCTTGTTGTCCAGCTAAGGATTATTTGGTTTTCCTGACAGTTCTGAAGGCTTTGGTATCAATTGTATTGTTTTTGACATCACGCAACTACAGTACTCTTCAGTAAAACAGTTTTGATATTTCACAGCCTTTTTTTTGTCCCTCTAAATGATCCAAACTGATGAAAATCTTTGTTTGCACAAACTTTTAGGAGGGAGACGAGAGATGCACCATGAGCAGTTAGACAGTCAGGACGTGTGCCTCCAATTACTTTACAGCTGGCAGGTCATCGGCATTTTTTAAAGGAATGGATGAACTTTTCTATCTTTTGAGTTTGAGTTGTTGTTTCTCAGACTTGGCCTCTTTTACTGTTCCCTTCAGATGTGTAGAAGAGTGAAGGAACATGATTTTGAAATATGAGAACTCTATGAGAAAAGTTCCACTGATAATGATAAATATTGAGTACTCGCAGCATTTTTCATGTTTGCAATATGTTGTAAGTACATTCTAATCCTTGCAATAGGCATCACTTATAATTTTAGCTCCATTTCTTTTAATGAAATGCTTCATGACTATGCCTTGATAAAAGCCTGTGTAATATTTAGTGTAAGATTTTGGTCTCATATTCTCATGTTTCTCCATGTTTGCCATTTGTAGTAAAAATGGTTAATATGGTCTTGTTTTGAAATTTGTGTAAAATACAAGTAGTTCTTCTGGATCCTCTTTTTTAGCAAGCCACATTGACAGTGTAGCTGTGTGTAGCCAAGTACTGCGCCTTCTTGAGTTGTTCATTACCAGTATCTCATCTTTGTAGTATCATGGACTCAAGTAACAGTTGAATAGAAGTGGATACAGAATGAATGTACTAATACAGCACTCATTATTATGATTTGGTAATAATATAGCCACAGCACAACAAAGCATGTTTCTGTTAATCAACATAGTATAAACTGGCTTAACATGAGCCAACAGTGTGCCCAGGTGGCCAAGAAGGCCAGTAGCATCCTGGCTTGTATCAGGAACAGTGTGTCCAGCAGGAGTAGGGAAGTCATCGTACCTCTGTACTCGGCACTGGT
>JAOTQQ010000012.1:66868631-66883269 GCA_026546715.1 Gallinago undulata
CTCTTCTCCAGGCTGAACAACCCCAGCTCTCTCAGCCTGTCCTCATAGGAGAGGTGCTCCAGCCCTCTGATCATCTTCGTGGCCCTCCTCTGGACCTGTTTCAACAGGTCTATGTCCTTATGTTGGGGGGTCCAGAGCTGGATGCAGTAATCCAGGTGGAGTCTCACAAAAGCAGAGTAGAGGGGCAGAATCACCTCTCTGGACCTACTGGCCATGCATCTTTTGATGCAGCCCAGGGTGCAGTTGGCTTTCCGGGCTGCTAGCACACTTTGCTGGTTCATGTTGAGCTTTTCATCCACCAGCAATCCCAAGGCCTTCTCCTCAGGGCTGCCCTCAATTCATTCTCTGCCCAACCTGTATTTGTGCCTGGGATTGCCGTGGCCCAGGTGCAGGACCCTGCACTTGGCCTTGTTGAACTTCGTGAGGTGAAGATCAGGTTACTTGTTTTGTATATTCCTATAAGGTGGTAAAATCCTTTCAGTTTCATGAAACTGAAAGGATTTGATGAAACAGTTTCATCAGTGCTGCTTGATTTTGATTTTTGTTTTCAACTTTTCATTTAAAGTAAGATTGGAGTTCTTTATTTGACTAGCTGGCTAAGGCTTGTAAAAATGTAAATAGCAGTAATGTACCTCTAATAAAGAGTGCTGCAAAGCTGAGAGAAGGAGAGTGACCTACTCGTAAAAAAAGAAAACAAAACCAAGAAAGGGTAGAACATAGGAACAGAGAGATCCAAGGTTTCCCACTGTATAGTAATGGATATGACCTTTAATATTGAGGCCTTTGGATCAAATTTAAGTTGGCATTAAAATTTTCTAATAAATTCCCTGCTGAATCTTGGAGGTTTTTTTCTCAGATTTAATTCAATAAGGTCACAATAAAGCAAGTGCTGTCTGTGCTATTGTAATTGCTCTCAGCAGGCTGATAATATTATTGCAGAGAAGAGACGGCTACTGTGCTTTTATTTCTTCCTTCAAGCACTCTCCTTCCTACATGCTTGCTCCCCTTGCTCTCAGGTCTACCCTAAGTAGGAAGTGAAGCTGTTTTAAATGTCATTTGCTTCTCATTTTAACATGTTTTTGTAGCAATGCTTTCCTGAATTTCTTCAAAAAAAGGAATAATAGCATAGCCTGTCTTCTTGCAGAATAATTGGGGGCTTGTATTTCCTTTCCTTAATTCCCATCCAACCTTTATGCATTAAATTCAGCCTTTAAGATCTTAAATTTGATATTCCTAAACATGCAGTGCTTAGCTCATTTTGGCTTGGTGCTTTTAGAGTTATGGAATAGATGTACAGCTGAAGGAGTTTCTCTTAGGCGCCTGGGGAGAGACACTGAATACCCCCTGTCCTGTGTTTCATAAAAAAAAATATTACAAATTGCAACTCATCACTGAGGTATATATATTTGGGGTCCTGCACTAGTAGATTCCTACTACATATTTTGCAACATGACTTTCAGAACAACATTGTTAATGCGATGTTTCTTGCGTGAATGAAAATTTATGTTTAGCTTGCTACTGGTAGATCTGTATTGGAAGTAGTTGATGCAGTAAATGAGTGCAAATTCAGAGTACTGTGATCCTGATTCCCCATATAATTCCATGTGACTGCGAGAAACTCAGTGCAACTTAAGTATCAACTCTGTGTGAGCTGCACTAGCTCTACCCTAGGTTTCTGGATGTGACTTCCTCCTTTTGCCAACCAGACCTGCTGTTTAAAATGTCAAGTTTCTGTTGTAGTGGTGACATGTTAGGAGCAGTGTGCACCCTGGCTGGTCCCTTTTAACAAATGAAGGGGTATTTTAAAACATTGTAACGTTGTTACTAGATCATATGATTAGTGTTTTGCTGTGAAAATGGACCAGTCTTTGAGGTATGGGGCTAGGTATGTTTTTGTTGATTTTGGACACGAAATAAAATTCATGTTCCTCTACCTTGGCATAATTGGGAGTTCGGGCCTTTGTAGTTTTGAAGGACCAACCTGGCCATAGCTGAATGCTCCTACCTGGTATCCAGTCTGGCTTCCCACACCCTAACTGGCTTCACACTTACCCATCTTCACCCTACTGGTCCATCATCTTCCCCTTGTGCTCTGTCTTTCCCTGGGGCTCAGAATTTCCTACCTAAAGAGTCATGCATAGAGTATATTTTTGTTTATCTTCAGCCACATACAGACATTTACAGTTCTTTGCCCATGGCATTCTTTGCTGCCAAACCAGCCAGTCTCTACAGAAGAAAATTACTGGCATGAATATTCAGCTGCTTATTTGCATACTCAGCTAACATGTACAGTGGGATATGTCCTCTTGCCCATGTGCGATTGATTGGAAAAGCACAAGCAACAAAAGATGTTTTATAGAGACAATTCCAGTTCTGAGATGCGTGCAGCTGTATTCTGACCACCTTCAACCTCCATGGCAAGCAGAACTGATCAGGGCTACCCCACAGATGCAGGCAGTTTTGATATTGCATAATGTTGCTTGCATACCTGTGCTAAGCCCACTTCAGTAATTAAAAAATAACAGATGATGATCTTCAGTCATAACATTTCACCCACTTTCATATTGCTCATCATTTCTTCTTTTTTTTTTCTTGTTAATTGCTCTTCATGTCTGTCTCCTCTTAGCTGTGCATCATATGGTGCTTGTAGCACATGTAGCACAGTGCCACACACTTGTGAACTTCAGGGATAAAAAGCGTCACTTCTGCAGTGTGTCCAGTTTCTCCCAGTCAACAAGCAGGCGTGTGGAAGAGAGGTCACTCCTAATCAATAACTGCTAATTGCTTTTTACTTATGACATACACATTTTAATGTATATTTCCTGCTGCTGCCAGAGGGAATTTATTTCCAGCACCAGAGATGCAGCACAGCTACTTTAAGGAGAATGGTCCTCAGATAAGATGATGGTACTGACCTGAAACACTTCAAAAAGCTTGATTCTCAAGCCTGCTGTGGTTTGAGCTTGCAGTTGCTGAGATAGGTTAACATTGCTATGAAGCATTGCGAGACATGATCAGATTGTTGCTTTGTAAATTAAATAATGAAGCATTTATGTGTGAGTTCCTACTATAATTAGTAGTTTGTAAACTACTTAGATTACAAAACACAGTAGACTTGTGTTTTGAAAAGATCAGAATCTACATCACATGATGGTAGGATCTGCAGTTTGTTTTTCAAACTTGATTTTCAGTCATAGAGACATGAAAACTTAGGTCTGATTTATAATACTTTGTGTATTAACTGTAGAAACATGAGTGAATAATCAGATACCCTTTTAAGTAGTGTGATTTTTTTTTTCCAACTAAACTAATAATCTGACTTGAGTTATTTAGAGAATAGCTCCTGTAGTTGAGATGACCTTTCCCTTAATTCTTCTGTAGATCTCAGCTGTGAAGTAGTGGTAAGTTTCTTTGAAGGATTTTGGTAAAGCAGCAAAAATAAAATATAACATTCTTGACAATTTGCATGTATGAACTGCAATTGACCTGAAGCTTCTGAAGTGTTGTACGAATTGCAATACCACTTGTGATTCAGTCTGCTTTCGGATCTGTTAAATGGCATATATTTAACACTTACTAGTCTAGATACAACAGTTTAAAGCTCTGCCAGTCTTGCAAAAAATTTCAATTCCACATAACAAATTTACCCTAGCTGTTACAGTCACACATAGACTACTCCATGTGGGATATGGAGTATCCCAACATAGGATATGGGTGCAATAGTTAAGCAAACTCACTAAAGTTAACATCTGCGCTTTTTGGAGTGTGAAGGCAGAAATTTAGTGGTTTTTTTTTAATTTCTAGGCAGGATGTGCCTCATTGCTGTGAGCAATAGAACATTTCATTTCTTTTCCTTGCACAGAAAGTAAGAGTTGAGTAAATTTAACTCTGGTATTAAAAAGGCTTGGTGTTTCAACCTGACATTTTAAACTGTGGTATTGTTACACTTATTTATAAATGTTCCTGTCTTCACTGCACTCTCTCTCTTAAGAATGGTGTTGCACAGTTAACTACTGTGAACCCATCAGGTCAGAATGCTTTTGCAGTAAAAAACATTAAATACTTCCCAGTCCCACCTAACATTTTTGAAAGAACTGAGAGGTTGTTTTCCTGATTGCAGGGGCATTTCAGATTTCTGTTTTTCTTTTTTTATTGTATTGGATAAGCAGGGCAGTTGGTGGAAATCACATTGAGGAGGACAATGTAAATTCTGTGTCACTGAGAACCATGTAAGCAATATCTGTTCTGGAATTAATCCTATATTAAAAGGATCAATTGCAGATGTTTCTGATTTGAAAATGCTAGGGCTTTGGGCAGATATGGGAAGACTATTAAATCCTGAATCATAGAATTAATTGGACTTTTGGTTTCATGGTATGATTTTAATCCCAGGATCAATAAGAAGGTAAAAAGCAAAGAAAGCTGTAAACGTTTCACGTGCTTTTTTTGCACTCAGTGCTTATCATGAAGAACCCTATACACAGAGGTTGTACCTCTACTGGAGTTGCTCTTGCAATTCTGTTCATATTTTAAATAGCTTTGGGTAGTCTCTCCTTATTTACATACAGTGCTGTGCTCTCCTTTCCCTGGGGTGCTCCATGTACGTGTTTGTCCACCTCCATATGATTTTAAACCTTATTATCCTTCAATCAAAATTTTAAAAGAAAAGAAAAAAAAAAAAAAGAAAGAAGAGCAGCTTGTGGTCAGAAGAAGTTCTCTGTAAGAGGCAGGGCTGTAAGTCCTGAAATACAAAGCCACATCTGTCCCGATCCAACCAGCTGTTCTGCCAGGCTGTCTCCTGGCCACATTTGTATTGGTTTTGGATCAAGTAAGTTTACAATACACCTCAAGTGCCAGAAAACCTGAGAAGATGAGAAGTAGTTGATGATATTTCTTGCATTGTTCTTCCTGTTCTCTATTATCACACTCAGGAGACTGTGACTAAAATGATGGTGAAAGGCTGTGTCCAGTATCCCACTGAGGAAAAACTCACACCCATAGTAAAAATCTGTGCAGTAGTGTGTTGATTTATTAGGCCATTTTTAGAAACATATTTATTTCAAAAATTTTCCACTGACTTTTAGCTGAGATTCACGTTTTTGAAATATTGGCCTGTTTGAAAATTCACTATCGTGTTTTACTTGTGGTTGTGAAAGCATCAGGAGATTTTGGAATGGCAGGAATAGGAAAATAATTTTTCAATTTCATTTTGGATTATGATACTATATATTTTGAATTAAGCATTTTGTTGCTATTGTAGTAAGTACAGAAATGTGCCAAACGTCTGGTGTCTAGGAACATTTAGTTTGTTCTTGCTAGCAGAATCCTCCTCTGCTGTAGGTATCAACACACGGTTATTTTGGTTTGCTTCTACCATTCGTTACTAACTGAACTAAAATGCAAGAAGCTTAGAGTTATACAGCAGAAGGTAAGACTCCCAAGACAGGCAGCAAACCAATTTCAAGTTTTATGTGACACTGAATGATGCCAAAGTTAAAAGAGGCATTGACTCTATTCAACTCAGGGTACTGCTCAGCCCATCTTGACAATGTTTCTGCTTCCCTGCCCTGCGGGAGGCTGTGGTCCTATCTGGTCCTGCATCTGCACTTCTCTGGAGGGGAGGAGAAGCAAAGTTGCTCCATGGTTGAAGTGAGTTATGATCTTTGTATCCCAGGGCTTAGGCATGGAATGCAGAAGTCCTGTAGCACACACAGGTGGGAAGGATGAAGAGGATACCAATACCACCTTGTATTTTGCAGATGGGCTGCTCTTCCTTGATTCTTTGTGAGGTAAGCTACTGGTTACCACAGGGGATGTCTCAGAGGGAGGAAGGAAATTTCACCCCCCATGACACCTCCACCTTGCAGCCTCCTTCGACCTAGAACTGAACTAGAAGTCCAAAATAATAGTCCTGCAGTGTTTAGTGATTTCATTATATATTTATTTTATTTTATTTTTGGAAGGAGGATTGGTGAAGATTCAGAGGGTCTTTTCTAGGTAAAATATGGGGGGGAGTTATGATTTTCTGTATTTTGTGGGTTTGTTTCGGGTTTGGTTTTTTATAAGATCTTTTTATAAGATCTATTAGTGCTGGTATTTGATTGTTTTAACCATTAGCTGATCTCAGGCTTTCTTTTCATCAAAAGTCTTTTGGAAAACAATGGTTGAGGCATGTAATACATTCTTCTCTCCAGAATTTTCAAAGGCATTGTAAGAGAGAGTTATGTGTTTGCTGTATTGCCCTTTCTCATGGGAACACATTTCTTTGGAAGCTGTCTTTGAGCATTTACTATAAGGCAACAAAAAGGTGCTGTTGTAACATGCCTCTTAATAAACAATTTGAGATTTTTCCTCTGTGGTACAAATAGTTGTTGTCACGGTCTTTTAATTTGAAAGATGGAAACTCACATATGAGGACCATGCTCCTGTGACATAACTTTAGACTGATGATAGATGTTTCTGCAGTAACCTGTAGTAAATGGTAGTCACCAAAAAGAGGATGCTTGGAGAGCAACACCATGGCTAAAGAACGAATGTGAAGAACATGACACTGGAAAGAAGATCTTCCCCGATGTGAAAGAAAACATTTAAGTAGTATAAATGAAACTTTGCAAGGGTAAGATAGTGTAATCCCTTTGCCCTCCAGCTGAGTGGGAATGTGATATATATTTATGCATGTTCTTTTTTGGATATCTTGCAAAGGCTATGAGATAATCAATTGTTGAGTTTCAAAAAACAGAAGTTTAGAAAATCACCAGTTAATTCTAGTTCTGCCACAAACCTCAGCAGTGTAGAATGTCATTTGTTCTTTCTCTCTTTCCTGCATTCTCCCTTTTTAAAGCTGGTCACTCTTAAGTTGCATATAAGACAAAGATGGTTTAAGGCTCACTTAATAAGATGGGTTTTGCTGTTGGGTGCTGTATGTTTTTCTTTTAGGAAATATCCTTTAGGTTTTCAACTTTGTTTTAGGGAGCTTACAGTGGTTTGGATTTAAAGTTCATGTGAGTTTTCAGTTTGTTCTCAAGGCTCCTAAAGAGTTTGTTTTAATTTCTATGTAAGCTGTGAAGAAATTACAGTTTACTTGGTTCTTCCTTAGTTTTGAGTTCTGCTCCCATTAAGCTTCTGGGGGTGGAAAACTTAACAAACACTGGACACCTAGGAAATTATTATAAAAACTTGTGAGCATTGGTAACGAATTTCCTGATTATTGTTGAAAAGCAACAAATGCAGAAACATTTTCACCAGACATTACAGAGGCACAGTGGGGGGTTTCTGGTTGTTTAAAACTGAATAATATTTTATTCTTCATTCAGTTGTGAATTTCTGTGGAATTCTGTCTGAACCTGAAGTTCAGCCTTTGTTATTTCACTGGCACATATCTTTGCAAAATGACTTTATGCAAGAGTTGAGAAATGTTAACCAGAATACTGTGTAAGGAACAGGAAAATATATTGCTATATATTGCTATATACCCCAAACACCAGCAAACTCAGTTTTATATCATAGATGATGTTTATTTGAATTGGAGATATTTGGAATAAGAAAGAAATTAAAGCATTGTAAACCATACTGTTATTTTGAAGAATCAACAGTGTCTTACAATTGCCATTGCACAAATAACGTCAGGTTAGAAATGTTACTCGTTTTCTTATTGATCTCACTTGTAAAGTGGCTTTCAGTTGGCCTCAGTCAGAAGATGGCTGAATTTTGCCTCCATACAATGTTGTGTCCCTAAGGTTTCTTTAAACCTTATCAAAGGACGTTGTAGACTTGGGCATTAGGTATCTGTCTAGCCTGATTATTGAATACAAGTTCTATCTCTGCAGAAAATCAAACCTACTTTTTTTCTTACCAGTTCAGCTTTCATTGCATTAAGCGGATCTTAAGGTGCTCACTGTTATTTTATATATCAGAATTTCAATAAATTTCTTTGTATACGTAAGTGATTTTTTTTTTAACAATTTGATGTATAAATTTTATTGATAGTGCACTGCAATTCAGTCTTCTGGAATATGTTAGGCTGTTTTGCTTTTGTTAGGGTTTTCAGTTTGTGGGGGGTTTTTTTGTTTGCCTTTTGTTTTTTTGTCCTGCCCTTTACTAGTCATGTTTTCATTAATTTTACTTAACATGCTGTGTGAAGTCACCTGCAGGCCTGGTGTGTTCTCTAAATCCAGGGGTGTTGTTATTCTTACTATATAAGCCTGATTGAGCACTTCAAACAGTGTTCTAAAGCTGCAGTAAATTTTCTGTGGTTTTAGAAACTACTATTTTGGTTATTGACAGTAAATTTCTGTGTTTAGCTATAAAATTCCTCTGATTTTCTTAACCTTGTTCTTGCCCCTGAACATGTATGTATTGGAGGTATCTTTATTTATCAATGGAGAAATAATGTTTAGGAAAAACATGTAGGAAAAATCAATGTATCTCTTTTGAAGGAATATAGAAATTGTATGTGGAGTGGCAGAAAGTGACAGAAACACCTGTTTCGTTGGGAGGAGAACTTAAATGATTGGCTTAACAGAAAAAATTAAAATAGTCTGGGTTTGTTATTTTCCTTTAGAGAAGCAAAAACCCTTTGTAATTTTTTTTTAGGCTACATGACATTCTTCGTTGTCAAAAGAATGACTCTTTGCTCTCCTATGACATCTCATTATTTAGCATACTAGTGAGACTCTGAATGCTTGTAGACCAAGTTATGGAAAGTCAGGTAAGTGGCATTTTTCTTTATTATATTGCACAGCTTTTAAGTTATACACAAGTCACTATACAGATACATTGTAAAACTTATGTAGGAGAAATGCGCAATATAATAAGATTAAAAAGCCACTTACCCACCTTACTGTTTGTGCAGCCAGTTCCATGTCCCAGTATTCGTTGTATGGTGGATGTGAAGTCCCCTTTACAGCTCATACTGGGCCACGCAGCTGGTTAAGAATTAAGTCCGTCTTTCTTTTGTGTATCTGATATGCAAAAGGACAAACACAAGGGGCATCTGTTAACATCAGGTTGCGAGCAATGAGAACAAAGTGAGATCCAGTGGTTGTTCTCTTTGGTGGTATTTGACCATTGCTGTTCAAATTTGGTTTTTCTTAAGGTTGATGGTAGGGAAGACAGTTGACAAAGGTTGGAAATCGCTGCAAACCTATGCTGAATTGCTACTACTAATACTATTTTCTTCTACCATATTAACAAGCATCAGAAGTGACTAATTTAGTTTACAGAACTTAACAGTAGTGCATTAAGAACTTGATTTTCAGTTTTGTTCTTTCACCTGTGCACTCGATTCATTTACACAGGAACTCGTTACAAAAAAACTTTACTACAACAAACTGAGGAGAATTCAGTTTGTTGAACCTTATTCCACAGATATACAGAGCTGGGGAACCTGAGCAGGAGTAATGTTGCATATTTTTATTGTTATAAAACCAAATTCCAAATGTTTAAATAAATATTGTTTAAAAAGCAAATTTATGCCAAGCAGAAAAGCAATGTTTAATTTGATCATGGTATATGTTTGTTGAGCCTGTAATTTCCATTGTTACCTCTTAAAAGTAATCATACAACTGCTCTCTGGTATATGTGCTACAGATTATTTTTGGTGTAGAAAGTGGCATTTAAGGAGTGCTTAGCAGAGATTTCTATCTGTGTCAGCTTTCAGATTTTAAGTGTTTTTTGAATCAAAAGGATGTTGTTATGGTTCTTTACTGTATTTCCTACTCGATCTAGGAAGGATCTTGCTCTTTGTGGGAGAAAATACTGTTTTGGGAATAGATAAACACTGGAATTTCAGTCAACATCATGAATTTTTATGAAAATTTTTTGCAGGGTGAGAATGGGAATTTGACTAAAACAGCTCCCTAGTCTTAGCTATTGTAGAATCCAGCATTTGCCATAAGAAATAAAAAATAAACTTATGGGCGTGAAACAGCAGTGTATCCATAAGGTTACACCTGAAGCCGAAGTTGTAATCCATAAGTTGTTCCCACAAAACTCTGCTTTTGGAGTTGGTGTTGGTTTTTGTGGTTTTTTTTCCCTGTGGAAGTAGAAGTTAAGATATACTTTTGAACTTCAGTTTATGGAAAGTTGTGCATGTTTCATCCCAGTTGCAGGAACAACTTTGACAAGGCAAGAAAAGTGTTTTAATATCACCTTCAATGCCACACTCACCTGTCATAATGAGAAAGATGCCTGTTTGGTGACTGCTTTTTCCCAGCCCAAGCCAGCTGCCTCCAGCCAGACCTTTCTTTGGGAAGATCAATCACAAAATTGCATATATATCTCCTGGGAAATTCAGTGTGTGTGAGCAGTAAGCACAAACACCAATGGAAATTCCCTATTTCAAATTTTTCACTGACTTCGAAAGATTTCTCAGTGATCCTGGTAATATTTGACAACCATAAATAAAGAGCACTCTTTGCAACGTAAATAAACAGCAAAGCATTTTTCCTAATTATTAGGCATGAAAGCAAATCTCTTTTCTCATATCTAGGATTGGTCCTGCAGATCAGGTTATAAGTATGTTGTCCTGACAATGTAGGTAATTTATGATATAGCCAGAGGTGTAATTGTTCTGTGAATAAAGAGAGATTTTTAGCTTCCAGGGATATAAAGTATTTCTCATTAATATTAAGTAAACTTTAATGATTGAAGAAAAGAGCAAAGTGGAGGACAGTCGTTTATATCCTGTCTAAACTGGCCTAGAGCCACATCAATGTTTGTAACAGATTAAGAGTATAGTGAAAATAACGGTAAGGATTTCCTCCTCTTTTTCCATAGCCATGTTTTAAACATACACATAACTAAAAGGGTGAAGGCTATCTGCTTATTTACTGTAATTTACAGGTGACATTAAAGAAAAATGGAAAGTAACTGTAATCATTGCTGTTTGAGAAGTAGTGACAGATTGCAATTGAATGGTTTGAGGCTATTAATTGCAATGAGATTATACTAGTTCAGATACCTCTGATGTCAGGTGCTTGAAATATTAGTTATTTCAAAGACAAATTGGATTATAAATTATTAGTAAATCTGTACCAAGGTGATTAAACCCACTTGTAAACTGTCAAACATGGGTACTATTTCAAGATGTAGTTAAGTCACTTGCATGCTGGAAAGGGAGTTAGGAATTAAATTTAGGGTTCATATGGGAATATGTGGAGTAACTGAGTTACTTTTGAGACTGGGCGTTCCCTCTGCTTTCTGCCCTCTTAACGAAATTTTGCTCACCTTTAAAGTTTTCCTAGTCCACCACTAGCTTTTCATCTGACTCTGTAGAAGATGTCCTAGAGAGGGAGGAAGCTGCTTCTCTAAGGCGGACTTGTGAACTCACTTGACCACATGGGGGAGATAAAAAACAGCAGATCTATGCAGCCTTCACACAGATCACAAATATGGTAATGGCATTCTCTGATGTCCCCTCTGACGGTCCACCATTGTTAGACAGTACTGTTCTCAGTAGAACAATATTTGTTTCCAGTAGGACAGAGAAAATATATTGCAATGCATGGATCTTCTTTGTAATACTATCCCATGTCATTGTTATGATTACTCAGATGTTGTTTATTTAACCAAATACAGAATTGCTTAATGGTTTTGTGTTAGACTTATTGAATTTCAAGGAATGAGAAATTGAAACAGTAGAAGCTGAGGAACAGTTCAGTAGTTTAAAAGTCCTGTTAACTTGTTTGTCTACCTACTGAACTTTGTCGTGTGTTCACACTCAGATGCACACATAAACATTTAGAGGATTCCAGTCCCCTGCGCAAAGTAATTGAACAAAGCTCAAAGGCCTGACAATGTGTACATCCAAAGCAGTGAAGGGAAAAAAAAACCACAAGGACATCTTTTTCCATTTATTTTCTCCCATCAGTGTTACGTTCCAAGCCTGAAACTTTCTCACTGAGGTTGCCTGTGGTGTGTGGATATTTGCAGGAGGATGTTAACAGAGTTACAGGCTTTTTTGATGACTATTTTTTACTCTTCAGTTTTTACATAAAACATTTGTTGTGGTCATTACAAAGTTTGGCATTCTAGATATTCTGTTACATGTACTATTAAAAGTGCAATCAACCATGGGAAATACTCCCCAGCAATGTCCTGTTGGTAAGTATAATAATAAACAGATGTAGCTTACACAAAGCAAAACTTCTGGGATGGGTATCGCAGTTCCTCTTAAGCACCCTGGGCTGGAGCTGGCGTTTGGGAGAGGGGGGCTCCTCTTTTCATTCTGCTTTGATTTCCTTGTTTGTTTGTTTGTTTTCCGGTCATCTTTCAGTTTCTGTTACTTTTCAGCCATTTCTTGTAGTTGAGGAGCAGTTCTCTCATCCTTCCTCTTGCTATGTATCTCACACCAGGTCTCTGCTCAGATGCCACTCCTTTGCCAGCAGTCCCTGCTGCAGACTCACTCTCAGATGCATTTATGCTGGTTACCAAGATTATGGGGTTGGTGTTTTCTTAAGTGCCCTTGCATCTTCCTATGCTAAGTGAGTCTTGGTCTGCTGAGATGGGTCCCAAGAATGGATTTTTTCCTTTGTGGCCTTGCTTTGAGAATTCATGGCCCTGCAAGTCAATTCCAATAAGGAAGTGACAACACCAGAGGTCTTGTCACTCTTCCATCTCACTTCCAGCTTTATGAGCAGGACCAAGGAACACTGCAGGATCTTGTTCCTTTCTTCCATCTGTCAGCACCATTCTCCCCCTTTGTTCCTGCCAGCTGGTGACGAATAGCTCTGTCATGCGCAGAGGAGATGGAGCTAGAGCACTTCACACTTATGTCAGTCAGTCCTGCTGGCTTTAGCATTAGTGCAGCCCTTTGCACCATTAGTGCACAGAATGTTGATCTGCCCTGTTAGAGCTGCAGCAGTTTGCTCCAGGTTTTTTTGTTTGGTTTTTTCATTTCACAGACCTCTTCTGTGTCAGTGTTCAAAATGCAGTCCTCTTCTGGCATGGAGACTTGTGGCCTACAGTGATTTATTCCTTTCCTCCTTGGGGCCCGGCATGAGTCTTTCGTGTGCTAAGGCAAGATCACCTACTTGGCAGCTTGCTGGGAATATCCTAAGCATGCACAGGATGTGTTGGTTCCTTATCCAGCAATCACAGGCATCAAACCTCTACAGCATCACAGAGCAGTATGTGTGATGCCACGTGTGGCGAACTTGCCCTAGAGATGCTGTTTGCCTGGGAACTCCCAAAACTGAAGGTACCACTAAAGTCATTACATCCTCACTCCAGAAGCTTTTAAGCTGGTGAGGAAGCATCAGTCATCATCCATACCTTTACAATATGGTATTTAGATGGAAGAGCGATGACCCTGGAAGTTGCAGCACTTTGCCAGTACTCAACTTGGGAACCGGTGTCAGAATTTCATCTCTTCCCTATTAATCATGGTTACATTTTCCTTAATGCTGTACAAAAATTCCTCACACTCATTATGCTCAGTTATAAAGTATGTAGTATAGATGACATTTCAGTTAGGAAAGGACATGGTGGAACATTATGGCTGATTCAAGTGAGTGATAGCACTACATATGACTTGAATGTATTTTGTTGTGGGTAAGGGAAGAACTTTTGGCTTTTTAATGTCATCTTCTTTTAAATGAAAAAAAAAAAAAAGTTAATTCCCAAAGCCATAACAAGGATTATAGCAGAGGTTTGCTGCTATCCTGCTATGTCTTGTATGGCCACCTACCCCTGTTTGAAGTGGGTGTAACAGGCTGTCTCACTGTAGGTGAAGAGTTCTGAATCACCAGCATTTCTGCAGGCACTTTTGCTTGCTCAAGACTTAGTAATGTAAGGTGTGGCTGTAAATACAGCCGGGCAGGGAAGGGCAAAGCTGGCTGAGAAATTTAGTCTAACGTAAAGCTCCTTTCTGCGTAGCACACCGTTTGTCACGTAGGAAGTGACTTAAAGGCTAAACTGGGAATGAAAAGTCATATTCTAAAATAAATACGTAGAGGGAAAGATGAAGAAAAATTTGTCATTCTTACCATGTGAGGAAAGTAATCACAGCCATGCTTTTGTTTTCTAAAAATGGGTTTGAAGGGTGCCTCCTTCGCATTATGCAATTTCCTGAATGATCACTTTGAGTCTATTTTTGCACTTTGCAAAGAAACAAAATATTGTTTCTCGCATATGTAGAAAGCATAACTGTTCCAGTACACAAGAAAGTTAACTAATTCTGCACACCTCTTCAGAAAACTGATGTAGGGTAAGGAAGGTAGCACAGGTTATATATAGTGGGTTTTTTTAGTGAATCCTGACATATGCTTGCTGACCTTGTGATGAAGTGTGTCGAAGAAAAATTTGTTGTATTTATTATCTCTTATGGAATGACTGACACATGGTCATGTCCATATATGCCCAGTCTGTTGCATCATCTTTTGGGTGGCAGATGCTTTGAAAAATGGGGAGAACCACATGTTCCTTTGCCAAACTCTCTCCGAAGAGAAAGATCTAAGGGTCATGGTAGAGAGCAAAATAACAATGAGCAAGCAGTGTGCTCTTGTGGCCAGGAAGGCCAACGGAATCCTGGGCTGCATAGGGAAGTGTGTGGCCAGTAGGTCGAGGGAAGTCATTCTCCCCCTCTACTCTGCACTGGTGAGGCCACATCTGGAATACTGCATCCAGTTCTGGGCTCCCC
>JAOTQQ010000012.1:66883369-66895882 GCA_026546715.1 Gallinago undulata
TGGATGCAGTCCTGAGTAACATGCTCTAGCTCTAGGAAATCCTGCTTCAGCAGGGGAGTTGGACTAGATGATCTCTACGGTCCCTTCCAATTCTAAAAAAATTCAGTGAAATTCAGTGAAACCTCTTGTTCTTTGCTGTGACCTGGCATTTGTTGAAACCATTGGCAACACTGAGCTAATAGCTGGTGATCATCCAAGTTTTTAATAGGTGTGCAAGCCATCTATAGTTTTTACACCACATTAACTATTACTGATGATGTATTATCTGCTGCTACCATCACACGTATCCTAGTGACCCTAGAAGTAGGGTCACTTTCTCCACAAAAATATTTGTATCTTTTGTATTTTTTGGTTATTGTGTGTGTGTGCATTTGTTTTTGTAGTACTGCAAGAACATTTGGGTTTTACTTCATAGATGATGAGGTCTACATCTACTGTGTTTAGGTCTCAGTTTTGCTTAGAGTATTTCCTGCATCCATCCTCTACATGTAGTAGCATTGCTCTTCTGCTTTATAGAGCGTACCTGGAAGTAAACAGCAATTTTGAAATAAAGTGTTCCAGTCTACCGCATTCTCTTATTATTGAGTGCAACATAGCCCAATGAATACATACATGCGGGTTTAAGTCAGCTTTACCTTCTGCAATAGAAGGTTAATTTTATTAACCCTTAATGATATCTGGGAAAACGCCTGTTAATGGAGCTATAATGTGACTCTTGGCAACCAGTCCTAAAAGGTTCCTGCAGGCTGAAACACAATATGCTTCAGATTTGAATGGGATCAAGTTCTGGTGTGGCATTATGAGATGCCTACAGGGAAATCAGTGATTGTTTTTGTTTGTAAATTAACGGAGCGTTCTTCCTGGTAGTGGTCATCACATTGGCATGGCAGTGCTGCTGTGGCCATGAACTGGGGTTTCTATGAACCATAGTGTTATATCAAGAGGATCATTATAACTGAACAATCCAACCAAAACGCCCTGAACAAATGAAACTGCTTGTTAAACAGCGCTCTGTCAATCATTTCTGTGTAACTGCTTCATGGTTTATGTCTGGAGAGGCATCTCTGAGGACCAAGGAATTAGGCAGAGAAGCAGCATCAGAGAAGGACTCAATCTAGTAGATACTGGGTGATGTGGTTAATGTAAAACCCAACTTGATGCAGTTGCTTTGTTTTCTGCATGACAACAAATTATTTTAACATCACTGTTATGTAAAGCAAGAAACCAAAAGTTTTATTTCACAGGATTGTACCCATACTGATAGGGACAGTATTCAGTAATTACCAGTACTATTTTAAATTCCCAAGCAGAGCAATCAGTCCCTTTTATTAAAGACATGCCAGTCTAGAAACAGGTTTTTCTTCTTTTTTGAGATGTTCACCACTAAAACAAAGTTCATGCAAAGAATGATTTATACGTTCTTAACTCACTCGTCATTATTTTTAGTATGAGATTACATTATATTAGTTGATGTTACCATGACACTAACAAAACTATTAAGTTGAAAATAAGAATTTAAAAAAGGTACTGCCTGTAAGTTTGGTGCTAGACTTTGCTCTTGATGGTGAAGTAATTCAGTTACTACAAACTGTTACTACTTAATAAAGTATAAGTTTAGTAGTTCAGTTACTACTTAATAAAGTATAAGTTTATAGTTGCCCTCTGATCTGTATTCACTTTCTATATTTTTGTAGATGACTTCTGGCTTTTTGTAAATTAAGCAACAAAAAAAGGCCGGGCAGGATACTTTCTTTTCCAAATACATACGTAAACAACAGGAATAGCTAATATACCTGATGCAGTGGATTTGTTTTCATTTAATGCCCTGAAAGTATATTGCTAAAGCCTGACATTTGTGGCTGGGTCTCTTTCGGTCCTTTGTTGTTGAAAGTTTGTCAGGCTCTACAGTTCTGTGGCATCACTCGCTGTTTGAACTTTTGGGGGAAACTATGATGTGTTCAAGCAACTGTTCAAGAGCTACTAACTGTTAAATGTTAGTTGGGAGGAAAGGGCTCTCGTACAAATACAGAACATGGCAGAAAGTTTGGGGAGAATGCAGAACAATTTGGGGGAAATATTCTCATCTATTTAATTCTTGCTGTAATTAAATAGCATTCAGGGCAATGACTAATGTGGATTCCAGAGTTTCACTGTGGGAACTGTTTCTTTCACGTTTACACAGAAGAGATTGATTGAAACTAAATTGTATGACAGAAGGCCTAAAAATACAAAATGTGCTTTAATTCTATTAATTAAACTCTATTTAATTCAGCATATAAATGTCAATTCATCTTTTGTGTCTTCGGTTATGCATTTTAATGTTGTTTTAACATGTTGGCACTATGATTTTTATTCTATGGGGAAAAGAAAAAAAGAGGGGCTTTCTGAGCTCCTAACTTTTACACTGCTAGAATCAGAAATCTTGCCTGAATCCGTCTTTTCATAACAGATTAGAATAGCAGTCTCTCTGTTCTCTTGGGGCTTCTAATTGCAATTTTTTTAAGTCTTTACTGAGCTAGTATATGAGGCAATACAGAGTTTAGAAATGCAGCCCATCAGCAGTTTACTGAATTCTAGTTTCTGCATGTAGAATATTAAGGAAATATGAATGAAGTTTAATAAAATACATTGGGGCCTTATGCAACTGTATATTGCTGCCACAAAAATATTACAAGTATTTTGTAGAAGATTAAAGGCTACCATCCTATTAACACGAAATAAAATCTAGCTTAAAATGCATAAGCAAAATCTAATTATGAATGCCAATATATGGAATTAAAGGAAGGAAGTACTAGGCTGCAGTTTTTCAGTGCCTCCTTTTTAGTGGTTTTGCCATATTAAAAGTACAAAGGGAAAGGCAGCATTAGTAGATGCAAGGCAGAGTCTCCCCTGGCTCTCCTTTGTTCTCTATCACCTCTCCAAGGCTCTTACACGTTCTGCTGAGACGGGCTGGTGCATGCCTGCTTCGTGGAGGAAGTTCGTTTGGGAAATAAGACATTAAAAGGAAGTAGTTCACAGCTGCTGCTTTTGGAGAGGAGGAAACCATATAATAGGAGAAATGATGAAAGGAAGAGAAGACTTAAGGGCATGGGGGTTAAGAATGAATTAACAGATGGAATGAAGCAGGGTGAGAAAGGAAAAATAAGTGTTAGTTGTTACTGCGTTCCCCCAGCTACTTAAGATTTTCATCCCCCCGGTATTATTTATGTGGGTTTGACCACCATTACGTATAAACAAAAACCAGAGAGATGCAAGTCTTTCCCAATTAGTGTCTGCCTAAGAAATAACCCATGTATTAATTATGTGTCTTTTTCTTCTAGCTTGCTGCCCTGAATCTGTCAGCTTTTACCACCTCCTTTGTAAAGTATATGCTCTGATGTCAGGCAAAAAATTTTAACCTGTTTTGTAGTTGATACTGATACGAATCACACTGATGTTAGAGACATTTTTCAACCTATTATTCCCATCCTACTATTGTACAAGACATCTTAATTCAGAGCAGGTTATGTATTTCTGCTTGAAGATGTACATTAATCTGGTACATAAGTAAAATGGAAAAAGAAGACCCCATCAGGGCTTTCCTGCACTTTCCCCTTGTATAATTAAGGTCTTGTGTTGATTTCACAGTTCAGCATATTGGTGTTGGTCAATGACACTAACTCTGTTAGAAACCAAGGGAAATTGGAGTCTTTTCTTTTCGTTTTAAATTAAATTGTTTGGCTGAAGTGTCCAATTAGCACTGGTCCAATTACAAGATACCCTGGTGAAGGAAAGCAGGAAGCAATACATCTTGTTTCCTAAGTAGAAACTTCATTTTATTTTTAATCAGTTCTATTAAGGAAGACTTCCTTGGGAGTAGGCTTCACTGAAGGTTTATTCATTATCAGCTCAAGGTGAAGCCAAAGGGAACCTTTCTTATTTCATACCAGAATTGATTTAAAAAAAAAAAATAACTGGTACATGCACAGGGGGTTGGTGTGTGTATTTATAAGTGGAGTTGCCATTGGCAACACAGCTGATTTCCTTTGTTGGAAACGTCATTGTTCATTACTCACCTGAAGTGAAAGGTTAATGGCCTGTAGCGAACTGAAGAAACCCCTACAAAAATGCACAGCAAGGATCTAATGTTGTTATACAATAGTGCTTTCTGCATGCTTTTCCTCAGGTAAGGCCGACATGGAAGATAGCTGTTGCTGTTCTAATAAATGTATTTGATGTAAAGTAGTACCTGGTATAGTGGAAAATGAAAAGGCTCCTGCTGCTGTCAAACGGACAGCTGTCACCAAAGGCACAAATTTTGCTTTCTTTATTGAGGTTTGCAAAATATGCTGGCTACATTCTGTATGGAACTGCTGCACTTTTTTCCCTTACAAAGCATCTTTGTTGTAGTAGAAGTAACTTATTCTGTAGTGTGGCTGTTGCTTTAATTTCTTTCTCTATAGCTTAAAACTGTTACTTTGGGCACATTTTTTTCTTCTTGCAGTTTGAACACAATTAAAAATGACATCTTGTGTAGTATGGTTGATGCTGAGGTATTCCAAATAACTTTGTTGGCTCTCAAACGGAAATTGAACACTTCAGAGAGATCAATTAGCTGCCTCACTGAGATGCGCTTGTGATGTAGGATTAAGCCAAGTCACTCAAGCTCAGGGAAGAAAATTCAGGATACGTTTCAAACCAAAGAGGACTTTAATGGGGACAGAGTGCAACCATCAGTCTGTAGTTGAAGAAGAGTTTTAAGTTGGCACTACCTTTGCAGATGACAGTCCTGCCTGATCCCTTGTGTGGGTATAAGTAATTGGTGTGGTACATGGGAAGAGAGGGATCAGGCTGGCTAGGAAGCAGTTATTTCCAGTGAGTGGTGGTGGTGTTTAGACTGGCTGCTTTCCCAGTCACTTCACCAAACAGCTCTGCAAATGTTGGTGTCAGCAGGAGCAGAGTTGGGAGGAGAAAATGCCAGAAGGGGCATGACTGCTTTTTTTGAGTGACAGTGATAGTCAGTAACAGGATAAAATGTGCATCAAGTGACAGCCACTGATTTGCAGAAAAAATCTTCTGTAAGATGCAACTGGAGCTTAACCAGAGGTATACAAAGAACACCTTTCAGCAGTAGTGTTGATATAAGCAATTCCATCTTAAAGAAACAGGAGGTTGGTTTCTGGTGAAGGCATCTAGACAGCCACCAGGCTGGAGGATCAATCGCTTAAAAGCGACTCGTGGCAGAGAGTCAAGCGGCAGAGGGGAAACCCACAGCAGACTGCACTGCTACAGAGAGAAACCTTCAACCAAACCACATGAGTGAGGACAACTTCAAGGCCATTGCTTCATAGGGTTTAAAGATAACAGCAAGCACATGGTCCCCGAGGCTTCTGAGCAATAATTCTGCCAGGACTACTTTGAAATAAGTGGTGGCACATACTTAATCATTAGAAACCTTTCTTGCAGCACTCCTCTCATGCTGACCGTTCTCAGCTGGTCTATAGCTTGAGAGGAGATAACATTGCATGCTAAATATGTATTAGCAGCTTCAATTTATTTAGTGCTGCCAAAATGTCTTTTTTAGTCAATGATATTAGCATAGGTATTGGAATACTGTGTGAAAGTTCTTTTTAATCTGCCCCTACAAGCCGATAGCTGAATGTTACCATAGATCACAGTCAGCTGAACCTAAAATTATTCCTTTTCCATATTGAGTAAAAACTTCTAGAAGGCACAGGTCTTTACCTTGATTTACTTGAGTGATATTTGATGAACTTGCAAATTTTGACTATGTCACTTAATAGAGATGTATATTTTCCTGCAATAATGGAAAATTTTTGAGCCCAGTTGTCCTCCTCCTTTTTTGCACTTGTCTTCCTCCCCAGTCTTCTTCCATCCCCAGCATCCTCATTTCACTTACTATAGATCATTCCTTTCTTCATGTTTGGTAGTTTTTCTTGATTAGTTATTAAAGGCACTCTAAAAATGTTTAAACTTTGTTCTGGTCTGAATGAGCGGTGGGGCTGTGGAAGAGCTTTGAGAGTATAGATAAAAGAAAGCAGCAGAGCTGGGTCTGGTGGAGCAGATCCTTCTGCTAAAAGTTGCTACAGCCTCAGCTGAGGAGCAGTAACCATCTGCAGGTACATCCCAAGCCTTGCTGCAGTGCAAAAAAAAAAAAACCCTACTGGACCTAACTAAACTTACCTCATTTTGCATCATGGTAGACTAGGAGTGCAGGTGCAGTCAGCTTAAAGGTTAGAACTTCTTACACCACTCTGATACTTACAGTTGCCAGGCCACTTGTTGTGCTAGAAATGCTCTTTGGGAATGGGTCTGTGAAAAACAGCTTGTAAATTAGCTGCAGGGAAAGTCCTCAATGACAAAGCTTGTGTGATGAAACTGATTGCCCTAAGGCAGGGGGGAAAAGAAGTACATGTCTTATCCAGGGAATTGTGAGGAAAACTGCAGGGTTGCTCAGCTCCATTGCAGATCACAAATACATCTCTGCCAAAGCAATGAAATACACCATTTGTGTGTGACAGTTGCATTGTACAGAATTGCCCTTCAGCTGTATGTCTTAGCTCTGGTTTTAGCTACCATTCTTTGAAGAACAGTATACAAGGGAAGAACAAATCACTTCATTTCCATATGTATCTTTAAGTCTATTCCTTCTAAATAGTCCTCATCTACTGGAGAGAATAATTTGTCAATCCCTGCTGCTACCTGTGAGTTAGCCTTCTTTTGGCTTGGCAGTTTGCAGCAGCCTTTCTCTAATTATGTGTGCAAATAAATTTGGATGCACTACCTCAGATAATACCGCTTATCTGCATAAAGATGTTTGCTTTCTAATTTTCCCTGTATTTAGTTTATATGCTATTCATTTTGCTCAACTAGGGAGGAATGCAGGGAAGGGAGTGGAAAATAGTAGAATATCCTAAGTAGAACAAGAGGTGACAGCAGGTTACATATTAATAGAGAATAATAGTTTTCCACCACAAGGACCTGTTCCAAAGAGGAACTTCTACAAGGTTTTGTGAATCCTTCTGAAAGCATTGTTGGTTGAACTGTTGCTTTCCACTCTGAACTTGCAGGTTGTATATTGTTCCCCTGCTTTTTGTGCTATTAATTAGAATAGTCTTCATTGGGAGTAGATTAAATATTGTAAATATTATAAATGTAACTTTCCTTGTTACATTTGTTACTTGTTTTGGAAAGTTTTGTGGTACTTTTATGTCTGTGCTTCAGGCCATAGTTTGGTTAATGTGATTTCAGTGTCAATGTAAGCAGTTCCTGACCTTTTTTGTGATACTATCTCAATTTCTGAAGCCAAAGCAATGATTTAGATCAATAAAGCTGATCCAGCTGAAAAGTAACTTGTTTTATCCTTGTGGAAGAGGAGAGGTGTCATTCACTCACCAGTTTATTTTTGTAGTTTGTTAGAAAGTTACCTTGCTTACCTCATGGCCATGAAAGTATTTATCGTAATAATTAAGGAATAATGGGCGGTGATGGAAGGACCTGCTGAAGTTGGTTCAAGCAGCACGACCACCAAGTAGGTGTGGGCTTAAACATCACCATCCCCAAAAGATACTGTCTGTCTGGGGAGCTGAACAAATTGAGACAATGTCTGCATTAATGCATGTAGCTGATCTGTAGAAGCATATCAGGAAAGCAAAATCCTTTGTGTCAGCAACCTGATGCCTGGGTTATATATGCTTTGGGTTTGGGTTTTTACTGTGGACTAGCTCTTGTGTAGTCATGACGGCTTAATGCTCAGTTACTGCTGGCGCACACTCGGTGTGGTTCTGGAGAAGGTGGTGGTTCAGTCAGAGCAGAATCCAGCCTACGCGCTCCAGGATGCTCTCCAGAGCATGGAGGGTGGAGCAAAGCATGGAGGGTAAGGAAATTCACTTTACAAGTGTGGTCTACGTACAAAGTAAAACCTTGGTGTAGCTGCAGTCCAACAGACTGACTAGTTCTCATTGACAAGAGCGTGTGGTCAAACATGGAATTAGCGATGGCCTTTTGAGTCCTATGGTCATGTTATAACTTCTAGGCAAGCTTCCTTCTGAATTCCCTTTATTACCGAGAGAAACCCTAAAGTAGAATAGGAGGATGGCTTAATAATTAGCAGGCTCTAGCTATTTACACAACTGAATCGTCCTTTTGTCAGTGTGAGAGTTTAGTAGTTAGTACCAGTGACACCCGCAATATGTTTAGTTGGTGTATTGATACAAAGAAGCATGTGATGGCATAAAGCACAAGGACTTTCATTACAGTTTTTGGCAAACCTGAGCTGAAAGAAAAAGTAGCACAGATGGCTGAAAATAGTAGTAAAATATTCTGTTTCATGTCTGCAGAAATCATTAGACAGCAGTTAAGGAGGTGTTACTAATGCGTCAGATTCACTTGAGGAGTTATGTTTCTGTAATGTCCACTCAAACAATGATACCTCTGTTTTTAAGTGGAGTCCTTGCCAAATGCAAACGTGTTTCTCTGCAGACATGAAATGGGTTTATCGACAGTAAAGAAGATGCAGATTCTCTCAGTGGCTTCTGTTTTACTCCTGTCAGCTCAGCACAGTAAGGAAGCAGTAGCATGGCTGTAGTTTTCTGTCCACCATTGCCAAAATTCAGTCCTAGCAGTCTTATGGAACTATCACAAAAGTAGCATGTTGATTTGATGCTGACAATAAACATCAATGACAATTTTTATATGATAAAGCAGAAGATCAAAATGTGACCTACTTATGATGACACGTAACACAACCAGCTTAAATGCAAGATTTCATAGTGAGTGAACCTTTGAAACTTTCTACAGAACTTTGGAGGACTGGGCTGTACAATGGTTTGATCAAGACTGTTTTTAGAGCACAATACATATGATGAAACATTGGCTAATCATAGGTACTGAGTGCTTCTTACAATACTGCAAGAAACGAGGCAAAAATCTATCAACTTTTTTGGCTGCAGCGTTATAAAGCACGGCTTTATTGCAGTATGTGACAAAGTTGCACAGCCCTGTAATCGCATCTTCTCTGGAATGCTAACAAAATCCTTTACAAGCATCACTGGAATAATACAGGGTCATTTATTGATCTTTAGTCTCCATGAAGAACCGCAGTCTTATTGATTCATCTACCATTTACAAGCCTCTATCTTGCTCTTAAAACCCCTTTTTATTGGAACAGTTTGGTAGTTTCTGCTTGGTTTATAGGTGTGTTTCTTCGTTCTTCAGTGCCAGGGAGGTAAACAAATGTGAATAGGTAAGCTTATAAATCTGAAAATTTCCATGTGAATTCAGTCTCTCCAATTAAATTTATTTTCTGAATACAGGAATACTTTTGACCTTGCTGAGGCAGGCGCAGCCTCTGTGTTCCTAGAAAATCTAAGATGGAACAGTTTGAATTATCTCTTTTAAAAATCCTTTTCTCTCAAATTTATTCAAAAAATCATACAACCAAATTAAAAAAAATATCCCATAAACAAAGTTTGATTCCATCTAAAGCACATGAGAATTTTGCTAATGGATTCAGCAAGAACAGGATTTAACTTCCAGTTTTCCCCCCACTAAGTCTGCAGGACAATATTTTTTCTGATAGTGCATCCTTTATAATAATTAATATACAAATCCATGAATTTGTGGTTTAGTAGGGCTAAACCACTACTGTTAACTGTTCTTATTTGTCCTATAAAATGTAGTCTTACTTTTCCTGCTAAGCCATACTGTTGTTATTTTTGCCCATGATGAGCACACTGAATCTTTGCCGTGCAGCCACAGCTCCATTTATATATTATATCTGGCAAGTTTCAGCGCCAGCAGCTGTGTGATGAGACCTTGGTAACTAGAAATAAACTGAGCTAATGCTGTGCCTTTTACCTCCTAGGACAGAGATGCTGCAATCTTCTTCAGTTTGGATAAATGCATTGTGTATTTCTTGTTTTATAAAGAGCATGCTAGGATAGAGAAAAAAAAGCTCCTAAGGTTTGCATGTTAATGCCTCCATATACATCTTGTGTGAAATACGGGCTGAGTTTCAGCCAAAGACTTTCTTGTATTTGATGTGACTTTCAGTTTGGTTCTAATGGATGCAAATGTGACTAGGCAGTTTTCTTGAGTAGTCTCAGAAGTTTGAGAGTACTGTTTGTGGCAGTCTGTAGCTGAAACACGATTTCTGAATTTTTACATTGCTCTAAAAGATACTTGCATGTTGATTCTGAGGAATTTTAAATAAGGAATGTGTTGAGAGATGAGCACCTGAATTTCAAAATGCTTGTACCTGAAAAGACCTGTCATCTCTTTCACTTACTGTCATTTATCTCAGCAAGTGGCAAACTTCTAATATTTTTAGATGTTTTGGAAAGCATTGTCTCCAGATTGACCTGGATGCCTTACACACACACACTTTGGAAAGCATCAGTATCACTGTTGAGGAATGCACTTGCTTTCTTATAATGAAGCTTTTTACAGTTACTTATTTTTCAGAAATGTGTATGCTCATCCTTTGGTATGAAGTAATTTTATACTACAGTTATGCTGCCCTTGCAAAAAATATGTATTTATTCAGTCATCCTGGGGGATTAGATTCCTATTTGCTAACTAGAACAAGCTTCAAACAAGCCTTAGCTTTTTTTCCCCATAGTTAAAACAACTGTGTTGCATTTGCAAATCAGTGGCTTTAAATCTTTTTGAAGAGCAGATCCATGGGAGATGCTTCTATGTTTTGTTTAAGTAGCTGCCTTTTGTGCAATATTGAAGCTGATGCTTTACAGGTATGCACTGACAATCAGTAACTGCAACGTTGCTGTTTTGGGAGTGTCAAATTCTAGCAGATTCTGTACATCATTGTCCAGCAACTCTTTTTATGTTAATTTGGGTCTGGATAAGGGATTTGCATTGTAAGTGAAGAGCCTAAAATAGTACTTGTAGTTTTTACATTGATTCACTTGTCAATTTGCCAAGTACCTTCCTTTCCACTACCCTCTCCTCAGTATCTGCTTTTCAGTATTCACAAGTGAAAGTTTTACACATTGGTCCACTTGTAAATAAATTCAGTTCACTAGTAGTGTCCACATTTTCTGAGTAGTCAAAACAAGATAAAAACACATTGTGCAGCCAATTCCCACTGTAAACACTCTCAACTAAGCAATAAACTTTTGGAGGAGCAGGGGTGGAGAGCACGTCTTTTTGAACTCCATAGCACTTGCAAGTGATTCAGGCATGACTCATGACGTGCAACCAACAGCACGTTTTGTCAAAACCAGGGATGCCAGGTGGACCAATAAACCCCTAGGACTTGTGAAGCTTGTTCAGGGATGCAGCTGAACTCCCAGCTCTGTCTCTGTCGTTCTCTGTGCAGCCCCGTATGCAGTGTTCGTGTCTGCAAGCTCTTTACCTGCGGAGTCTTGTAGGACTGAGCGTGTTGGCTACCATGCCTCTATCAAATGCCCAGCTTTCTGAAGCTGCTTGGATTTTAGTGAACTGGGTGTCTTCACCATAGCTGGAGATGTGTAAACAAAAATACAAGCAGTCAGTGATAGTTGTTAACATCCTACTTTCACGTAATTTGTGGTTCTCTATACTTCTTCCAATAACATGTATGTGGTTTTCATTTTTTCTATGCATACTCTTCTACCTTTTCACATTTCACAAGTTGATATTCACCTAATTAAGGGGGAAATTTCCAGTGGATTTTTGCAAAATATTTCAAGTGACATAGAAATGGTAAACAAAAAACAATCAACCTATTTCTTTCCCCTTTCACTTCAGAAAACAGCTTCTTAAAGATGGAGCAATTAGTCCTGTCAGGTTGCCCAGAGACAGTATCACAGTTCCCACAGTACTTTTTTTCTTCCCTGTCCCTTCTGCATGTCACTTTGTAATATTTTTTAGGTCCAGTGCCAGTACATTTTTCTTCTTCCATTGCTCTAGTTTCATCTTTCTAAATATCTTCTGCTAACTTATGGCTGTGAATATAGTCTAATGGGAAGGTCTGTTTTGCGTAGTCTGCATCTGATCCAACCTGTATCACCTAGTCCTCATTTTCCAATACTCATCTGACCAGTTCCCAGCTGTTATTCAGTTTCTAATTTCTGCTTTGAAACCCAAAAATGGACAAGTAATTTCTGTGCTTTATTTACAGAAGTTTACAGAAATTGTCCAGTAGGAAAGTACAATAGTGAATTCTCTGTTCCCCTTCTTTTTCTTCCAAGACAGTTTCAGTTCAAAGGGCAGTAAAAACCACTAGGAGGAGCAATGCTATTTTTGCAGTTGTACAGGATTTATGATCTGATAGTTGAATGCCATTATAAAAGAAGGTGAAAACCAAAGCAGGGAAAGGGCATCAGTGGAGATTGGGTGCTTGATTAGGGATTTTTGTGTTTTATGGAAACGCTTATCTAACTGTAAGATCACCCCAAACTCCTGTGCATCATTTAATAAAATGAAAGGTATTTGATCTTTTTCTTTCTTTCTTTCTTTCTTTCTTTCTTTCTTTCTTTCTTTCTTTCTTTCTTTCTTTCTTTCTTTCTTTCT
>JAOTQQ010000012.1:66895982-66916897 GCA_026546715.1 Gallinago undulata
TTTCTTTCTTTCTTTCTTTCTTTCTTTCTTTCTTTCTTTCTTTCTTTCTTTCTTTTTCTTTCTTTCTTTCTTTCTTTTTTCTTTCTTTTCTTGTTGCAATTCTTGGTCATAAACGTCAAGTGTTCAAAAACTGGTCTTTCTCTGTGCATTTCTTCTGTGATACTTGCAAGGACAAGAATGAAATTCACAGCACTTCTGCTGAGATGGGTTTTCACTGAGAATATGGATCAGAGCCCAGGAAATAACAATCCACATAAACAAGCTTTCCCTCTTTCTAATACCCAGGCTTTAACCATGAAGAAAGTAATAGCCATTTTGCTATTAATTTTGTGTACAGTACAAAGGCTGAGCACCAAAAAAGTCCTAGAAGGCAGGTATGTTTTATGCTGTCTGCTATCGTTAATAATATCACTAATAAATGATGCTTCTGGGTTTGTGTACAGTAGAAATCCTCCTATTTCATGTACGTATCTCTCAAGAATGGGTAAAATTCACTGTCAGCAAACTAAAGCAACAGCAGTCATGTTGCAAACAGCAGTTCATTTCAGAAAGATATCTCTTGCTTAAATAAATACAGTAACAATAAAAATACAGGGTCAGCTACAGAGTCCACAAAGAAGAACAGGATATTATCTTCATGGATCTTAAAGAATCATAACTGTTACGCAAGAACAAGGTTTATTCTAAATTGATTAGGTATTCCAAAGTAGTGGGACCTGGAATGTAATGGAATTATTGTATAAGCTGTCCCATATAAGATCTTTTTCCACACTAACATTTCTATTATTTAGCGGCTACAGTGGTAGGTAAACATATATCCTAACTTTTGGTGATGCAGATGGAAAGGTGTAGTCATTTAGACCTGCATGATGTTAAGTGTATCAGAGAGAAACGTACAGACAGAATCACAACTTATGTCTTATTATGTCCTTTATTTACTTATAAGAAAATACCTTATAATGCTTCTAAACCCTGCTGCTAATTCTACTGCAGAGCAGTGGAATGTTGTATAGTGTGCATCCAAACAAGCTGAAATGAAGAGTGCTAATTTTAGTCACTGGTGGCTCAGGAGGTCAAATCTTAGCAATAATGTATAGAGAGGAGCACCTACTCACCACCACCTCTTCTTCTCCCGTACGAAGATGAGATTCTGTTGTGCTATTTACTGCACAAAGTAGAGTTCATAGTTAGAATATGTGCAGAATTAGAGTTTGTTTTCATGGATCACAAATGTTTTTAATAGATATTCCAGGCTTGATATTGCTGGAGAGTGTTTTATCATACACTTTATGTTGGGGAGTTGCCTAGCAAGTTCAATAAAATGAAAATATTTACTCTGGCACGCAAGCAAGTTCTAAAAGATCTTAGGCAATATTTCTGCTGCAGAAAATGTCAATTTAGACCTGCCCGAGTTCTGCTTTAACTTGTGAATTTGTTTTTCCTCAAATGAAACAAAAGTTGCTTGGTTGTTTCTTGCCGCTTCTTCTGTGCTGCACTGGAGTTCTTTCATCAGATATGCTGCATGGTTCTGTCTTTTATTGCTTTGTTGTGTGTTGGGTTTTTTTTTATTCCAAGGCCACTTTATGCTTACTCAGAAAATACAGTAGGAAAATAACCTAAGGAATTTGAGTTGTGTGTTAAAAATCACCTATTAAATATATTTTATATTTATATATTTTGCATCTTAGTTTATGTGGGCAGAGAGGAACCTGTACAGGTATTTGTACTTTCTGCAGCCACGGTCTCATGGCTATTGAGGAGGGTCAGTAACATGAGGGGACCTAATGGAGTCAGAACCCCTGCATTTCCTTTACAGAGGGTAAGCAGATTAGCGTATACATAAATATAACATTATTCTTAATATATTTGGCATTAAATACTAGTATTTTACAGGGTGAATTTTGTTTAGTTTTACATAATAAAACATTGCTAGATTTCAGGGCACCAACATTTGTCATGCGGTTGACATGCAATATAGAAGTTAGAAGTTATATATTCAGTTATGCTTTGTGGAAGAGAGTGAGATTGGATATCATTCATTGCATGGAAGAGGGGTGAGTGGATGTGTTCCCAGTCATGAACCAGTTGTGAAAAATAAGGTACTTTATCCAGAAGGGGGCATATGTACAAAGGCTGGAAAGCTGCATGCCATGTTGTAAGGAAAGGAAAAGGTGAGATTAAGGAGGAAGAGAAAGATATCTTTGAATGAATTTATCTCAGTGTAGATAGGTTAATTGTGAGTGTTGGTTTTTTTTTTTATTTCCACACCCGTGTCTTTAGTAAACGTTTGCATGTTGTCAGTTTTGAATTTTATGACTGTATGTCTGCTTTATTGTAATTTAGATTGATGCAGGATAACAGCAAAGCATAAAGTGAATCTGTACACCAGGAGCATAGAACACTTCACACATCCTTGTCCTCCAGCATATTTTTTATGATAACTGAGGATTAGCAACAGGGGACCCATTTGAGCCGCTTGAGCCATGTGGTGAGTTGGTACTGCAAGCACTAGCTGAGGCAGCAGAGGTTTTTTCTACCACCTGTTGGTTACACTCCTGGCATGGATCAACGTGCTAGGGTACACACTCAAACACATTGTAAAAGTGTATTCACTTCCGGCCTGGACGATTCTATGATTCTGTGATCCTGACTCAGAGACAGCAGCACGGATCTGATCAGCAAGAACTAAAAGTAGCTTGTGAGTGCTGATGACATTCTTCTCAATGTCAAGCAGACCTGACAGCTGAAAAGTCATTTTTTGTTTACATGCAAACACTCCAGTTTTCTGCCAGAAAGTATAACCAGGTAGGGGATAAAAAAAATTGAGGTTATTGCATTGCATTGCAGCAAATTTGTGTTATTTAACTGATCTGTTTGGCAAAATGTTTTAAATTACCTGTGATTAAATGTGCTATCACAAATCTGAACATATTTTTTACAAATTACTGATTTAAAAAAAATGTTTGCCTTGCTGAAAACACTACACAGTGTTTAGTACAAAACACTTAAAAAGTAAGAATTGGAAGCTGTCGTAACAGATAGAGATCAGTACCCAGTCCATTTCAGTTGTTAAAATTGCACTGATTATGACCTAAAACCTACTTTCTCTGTAGGAATCTATTTACCTAATTATTTTTAAGTAGATAATATTTTATTTCTGTTTGCATTATTTGCTATCTTATTAATTAAGTCCATGTATCTACCTGTCCTGTGTATTAATTTCTCAGTAAATTCTACTAATTAAGGACCGTAAGTCTAGGTTTTTCTGGTAAATAGTTAAAGATCAGTACAGGCAGCATGCTGCATCCATTCAAATACAACTCTTTGTTAAATGTCTTTTAGGGCAAGTCTGCTCAGAGTTGTGCTTCTGCTGGCTAGGGGTGGACCCCCCAGTCTACCTTTTGCACTGGGACTTAAAACAGCTGTTCTGCCACAGGTGGAAGTCAAGGAACATGGGCAGCCATAAAAAAAACTTCCTTAGACCATCTCTTGTACATATGCAATCATAAGAGGGTTTTAATACCCTCTGTAGCCTGCACCACTAGTTGGTTTTGACTGTGGCGCATTTTTCGGAGAAGCAAAGGAGTCAGGATCCAGAGTCTTGGCTCTTGGAAGTGCCAGTGGACACTCTGCCTGAGGTACCATTTTAAGTGTCCCGGCTGTTTTGCACTGTGTATATGACTCATAACAAGCATTAGGGACGCGTCAATGTGCCTCCAGTGCCATCTGATAACCCTTAGCATGAGGGACCAACAGGCATGGAGCTGCTCCACATGGGCTCCCTCCCAGAAGTGATGCCCCAGGTCCCAGAGCTGTTGGCCTCCAGCAGCAAGGAGGGAGCATGCTCCAGCACCCAACACTCAGAACCAGCTGCTAACCCAGTGGTGCCAAAAATCTCTTTAAAAAAAAAAAAAAAAGGAAAAAAAAGAGTGCCCAAGTTGAAGTTTAGACAAATATAATTTGTTAAATGGGCTGAACCCTAGTAGGTCTCGCTGCCTTCCACACCACAGGACACTTGAGAATGAAGTTAGATGCTGGAACAGGAACTAAAGCCTGTTTCACACACACATTTCTGGTAAAGCTGATGCCACCGCTTGCTGTTGCCCGGTTGATCTTTGTTGCTGTTGCTGTTATACAGGCTGTTGGTTTTTAATCTCTTCAACAAATGACATACTGTTTTACCATTTAATCATTCTGCCACTATCCTTCCAGACCTCAGTTTGATAGGCAGCAACTATCAAATATTAGCCAAGATTTAGTTATTTACTTTAGTTCTTTACATAAGGACTTACAGCCAAGACATGCTTTTTATCTCTCCAGAAAGATACATTTACTTTCAAGGAAGAATGGATCAAAATGTGTTCTTTCTGCTTAAAAACCGTTTGCTCCCTCCTTTTCTATGAGTGCTGACCTAGCAATGTAGGTTTGCTCTCTAAAGAAATGAGGAAGAAGGTGGGTGTGGGGGGAGTGTCTATTTTTTTTACTAAAACATATGAAGTGACAAGAGACTGCCACTGAATAATCATTCTGGGCACTTAATGAGAGTGTTTAATCTTTTATTATAGAAGGCAACTAATGTTTTATTTCAAATACACTTGTGCAAATGCAGAATTTAAAAGAAATGAAGGTTCTGTAGCTTAAATAGTTACAGCTTTATCTCAAGAATTAATGGCAATACTATGGCTGCTTTAAAACAGAATTTAACATTGACATATTATACTTGTCCCTTTAGACTTTAAAGTCTATCTGTTAGAGTTGATGTTGTGAAGAGGGAAGTTCTTTTTGCTGTTTTAAACATATGTCTATTGACTGCAATGATGCTATGATTTCTAAGACTGTAAAGATGCTCAGAATTTCCTTTTCACATAGAAGAGAAGGAGAAAGATTATTTTTATTAGATAGAAATCTGGAAAAAATTGTTGACAAAAATGTGTTGATTTTTTTTAGTTTGCTGAATGAAGAAGCACTAGCTTTCTGTCATTCTTTCTAAAAACTGAATTTGGACCTGGTGGCTTTTCTCCTTGATAGGGAGGATAGCTTGTCAACTAGACCTTTGGCACCATTTGCTTTGTCCTCTGACTATTATACTTCAGGGAGAATATTTTGAACCAGTTGGTTGTGGCAATGGTACAATCACATCCTCTCAAGGAGGACTTGGTGACTTGCTTGGCAAGGCAGCACTCCATAAATGATTGCCTCAGCAGGATTCAAACTAAAATTATTTAAAACGTTATCTACTGCAACTCAATTTAGATGCAGGAGGGCATTTTCTCTTTGTTACAATTTTATTACTACATCAGTTTAATTTTTTTATTATTCAGGACTAGGTTTATCGGCTCATATTTCTTAAGCTTGTAGGACTGAACATTGTAAAATCAATATTTCTGCTAATTAAGGTGGTTTGGGGGAGTGGATAGTCAAACAGTATAGTGAATCATTAAAAACTTACATGCTAATATTGACTAGCACGATTGGCATAAAGAGACCAAATCTCTATGCCAGGGACTTCTTTCCTTCTTATATTTCACAGCAAAAGCAAAACACTTTCAGTAAAAATTGATGTTCTCAGCGTTTAGCAGTGATGGTCCTTTATGGATATAAAAGCAAATGCAGTGTGTTAAAATTCTGGGCACTCAGATGTAGCATTTTCTTTCCCATATTTTAACTTAGCAGTAAATGTTGTCTGACTTCAAGAGGTCTTACTGTCTTTTGAAATAGATGGAAAGCTCCTGACTCTTATGAAAATAAAGGATAATTTCTAATTTATTGACCGTTTTTGCCAGCATCTTTTTACCCTCCAAAAGATGATTTCTTCTTGGCTGCCATCACCTAATGCTTGGGGTTTGTTTTATTTGTTTACATTACCTGTGGCCTACTAGTACTTGCTTCTGGCCTTCTCAATGGGTGTTACTGAACAGACCTGTACATGATGATTTGCAATCACATTAGGAAATAGCTTCTTTTCCCCTAGTTCCCTTACCATGGAACTAGTAACTGCAGGTGGGACTGGATGCTGTTGAACATGATTGTTTTATTTTATGCATTTGACTGACTTTTGCCCTAGACACCTATACTCAAGAACCTAGGGTTTGCTATCAGATCCAGAGTGACCTGACTTTGTGGGAAGGGGGGACCTAAGGAGAAGTTATGTCAAATATCATCTGAGCCACAGAAAATTACAAATGTGTTATCACTGTATTTCCTGGGAAAGTTTCTCCCTAAAGTGGTTAATATATTATTATTGCCTAATCAGAAGTTCAAAGGAAAAGCATTTTTGATGAAAGCACAATATTTATCATTCTTGTTTCTAAAATTAGCTTCCTGCATTTGCATGGGAAATTTTGTAGCATTTGCATATTGAGTCAGGCAGGCTGCAATAATCAGGGCAAGTTTTAGTCTGTCTCTTACAATATCCTTTAACAATTCAGCGTTTCCCTCTGTGACTGAAAAAAATTGAGTTTATGTCCCTTAACATCAGCTGGGACAAAGCAGCAGTGCAATACAAGCTCTTGTGGTGGGAGCTTCCAATTCATACACGATAAAGGTTTTATATCTAAACTAGGGGGAGATGGGCAGGTATTTGCCACCCTGTGGGACAAGCTACAGTGTGACTTTGCACAAAAGGAGTGGCCTCAGTTTGTGACCATCACATTGCACACAGGTTTTGGCCTTTGTTCAGCAGAAGGTAGTTTTAGCTGGCACTGGAAGTGGGGACCAGTAATGAAAGGTAGGTAATGGGGTACCCAGCTGCTGCATGGAGAGGACCACCTGAGAGTCAACAGTGACTCTGAATACACCTTGCCTTATTTTGTGGTAGCTCACTGGTCTGTCCTGTCTGAACTTTAAAAAGACAGTTTGTGGATGTGTGAATTTAGGAAATCTGTTTTTCTGTGTTGTTGGGGCTCGTGGCTTGATTGTTGTGGTTCTCTCATCACTTAAAAGGTCTTGTGTAGGCTTACCCTGTAGCTGAAACATTTACAGCTTCCCTCTCCCAAATTGATTGTCTGGTGGCTAATCAGAGAGACTTGCACTTAAGCTGTAGCCTTTCCTCCAGAGAAGCCATTAATTTGGTTTTCTCCTATAAAATGGTTGCCTGGTACCGGTAGGAACTTGTGAGAACTTAGTATCTTGACTCTGCTGTGAAAATAAGGTGGCAGCTTCAGAAGTTACCACAGGCACAAATGCAGACAATGTAACCATCAAAGCCTACTAGCCTTAGGAGAATGGTTTAAATATCACTTGAAAGAATTTTCCTATAACTAATTACACAGTTAAAGATTGAGTTTATGGAGTGAAGAATATACATGCTCAAAAAATCAAGATTAGAAAACTTTAACTTTAGTTAAATTTTATTTGCATGCTTGCAGTTAAAAGAAATTCCTAATTGGATAACCCCTCTTTGTGTTTTTCCCTTGCTGGTATATTTTAATGTAACTATTGATTGGACTGTGAGCTTGCAGCAAAGTGAGAAACATTACTCTATAAATGCTGATTTGTACAGAAGATCCTATGCCCCAGTTTGTAAGATTTTTTATTTTGTTTTTAAGAAACCTAATTCTTGCTGAGTTGAGAGATTTTTCTTTTACTTGTGAGTGGTAGATATTATTGTACCTCACATAGATTTGCTGTAGGCACTGTCGGAGTGCCTGGAAAAATCTGTCAAACTGCTTTCAGAAATGGCAAGAAGTTGTCAATTAACCCCTGTTCTGTGTGCAGCAAATTAGCAACTGTAGTATCGTGCAGATAAAACATTTTCTGACAGTCTGTTTTTTTAGTAAAAATGGGTAGAGAGCCCCAATGATTAAGTCCAGTGTTCAGGACTGTGCAGTACTGTCACATAATGAACTCTTTAATTTACCCAGGGGATTTTATCAGCCTGTTTTAAATCTGCTCAAATGAGTCGTGTAAAGAACATCAGGTCAGGTGGGCAGAAAAGTCTGGAGATGTTGGCCATCTGTTTCTTCTTCTGGACAGATGTTGTCGGTGGGGAGCCTCCAACCTAAGGGAACCATAAGACTGAGCTCCCTGCCTGGTCCAGGTGCTCCATGGTTGTAGATGAGTATGGTTTAGAAAGTTCCTCTTTCACAAATAGTTACCAGTCCTATAAGCAGTGGAACAACAGAGGAAAATTTCAGATACTGTTAGTGTGAAGTCTACCACAAATCTTCCCTTTGTGCAAGTAAGGGCAGGTATTTTTTTTCCTGGCTATAATTTTGGTCTGGAAGAGCAGTGAAAGCCTTTGGCACAACCACAGTTGTCACCATTTTTTTAGTATCTGAGAAAATCCCCTTTGACTGGTGCTGGGTTGAACAATGGCCTCAGCTCTGGTGAATCAGCACCAAGACCATTTAAAGAAAAAGTCAAAAGGCACTTATACCAATTGTTTACAATGTGGATTTTGAAACAGTAGTCATCTCCAAAAATCCTCTTGTCATTGGGGTGGTTAGCTATAATTGCCATTCTCTAAAATAAACAAATACTAGGTACAGTATGATTTGTTTAGTAGCAGCTGGCCACTACACCAGGAGCCACTGCATGGGTTGAGAAATACCACCTGGTGTGATCAGAGTATGAATGCTTTTGCGTGTGCTCCAACTCTGCTTCTCCTGAAGCGCTGGCTGCATGAGAAGAGTCGACATTTACGAATGTGCCAAAGGACACAAAGTTCAAGCACTCGGATGTGTTTGGAAGGAAATCAGATTCCATGAATTCAATTCCAAGAGCAAAACAGCCAAATCTTACCAGAAAAAGTGTCTGTCTTGTATGGGTCAGGCTGCCTTCCCCATCCAGCACTCTCGTGATGGCAGAGGGTAGCCCATGAACACAAGAAAATAACAGTATTTCTTTTCTCGCTGACACATAAGTGGTGTCCCCTGCAAATCACAGCTTGATGCAGGCTGGACAGGCCTGTAACAATTCTAAGTTGCGTGTGAATTTCCTGGAAGACAAAACCATCAGGTGACCCAGTATCATCTTCCTGCTGGTTCTGTGGCAGTCCCCAGTACCAAGACTCACAAGATACAAGACCAAACACACGTCATAAATAAGATGGTGAAGGACACTTTCCTTTGCCTATGAGTCACCACTCTCTGGAGGTCACCACACGAGGTCACACTGTGTTTATTCTAAGTGTCCACTCCTCTACAATAGACTTCCTGAACCACAGTGTGGTAACTAGACAGAGCTGGGAAAGACTCTGTCTTCATAATAGTCAGAGCAGTCAGGTCACCTCTTCCTACTTGAATCAGTTTCTACTGTCATATGGTTGCAAGTGTCAAGGGGCTCTCCTAGCCTGTTCAGAAATGATGTCAGTTATTAGTCCTACTTTCTCTGACCATGTGGATGTTAGCTGGTTGAGTACTTCTAGTGTAGGCTGTTATCCTCCTTCCTGATATCTGGATATTTGTACACAAAGGAAGGGATCTTTCCATGAGGGAAGAGAAAAATATTTCTGAGGAAAATAAAAACAGAGTGACATTTTTTACTGGTTTTACAAGGTCTAAGGAAAATGATCAGCCATCAAGCTTGAGAGTACAAAAGAAGTACAAAAGTGCATATTTATATGATAGAACTCATTGCTGCAGCATGCTGGGGAGACCAGCAGGTAGATGAGTTCTAACAAGGATCAGTCTGTTAAAATGGTGGTAGGATTGTAGTTACATGGCCCTGAAGTTGCCAAAAAGTTGTCACTGGAAGCAGAGGAGGCACTCCAGCAGAAGGATGGGTGGGTGGATGGATGGATGGATGGATGGATGGATGGATGGATGGATGGATAGATGGATGGATGGATGGATGGATGGATGGATGGATGGATGGATGGATGGATGGATGGATGTGTGACGTATTCATGCTCCCTTTCCCTGAGGAACTGCTGCTGGATGGTGGTAGGAACAACACACTAGAAAAGATGGATCCTTGAGTTGATCCAGTAACACAGTACTTCTCTTCTCTCTTAGACCATTCTTTTCTCTTTGAAAAGCTTTGGGGTTTGTGACATTTGGCATCTACATCACTTAGAAGTGATGATAAGAGGAACTATTTCCCCTATTCTCCAGGGGGCTCCAGTCCAACGTGACCACCTCTGTTCCAGAAAGGAGGCTTTCATTTTTAATATTTAGACATTTACAGTAATGCTTGTAACTTCATAAGAGGATGGAAGAAACATTTTTCTTGTATTCTTCTGTATCTTTAAAAGCTACTTGTATTTAAAAGAAGGGAATTTCCATCTATAAAACCCAACTTTGTTCAAGTGAGCATGGTGGTTTTCCACATATTAAATTTGAAAAAATATTTGAGCTATTATCTTTTGTGGATAAAGTTTTGGTTGCTTCTTTGTTTCTTAATCTGAGTATTAGCCTATCAGGCAATGGAAACCTGAAGTTAAAATTCTCCATTAGAAAAACTAGACTGCTTTCATTTGCTGTAGTAGAAATTACATGGAAAACATATAAATATATAGAACTGGGCACTTAGAGAGACTACTGAATTTTATTAAGAGCCCTTAAGGTAAGCACTATCTGGAAAGTTTTTTGTTATAATACAAGGATTTTTGGAAATTCCTGACAAAACACCACAGCAAAACTAGACCTTTTCTTAAATTCTAATATCATGAGGAACAGTGTTAAATAAGCTTCATAGAATACCTGAGACTGGAAGGGGCCTCCAGAGGTTTCTGATCCAACCCTCTGCTCAGAACTGGTCACAGTAAAGCAGGTGTATCTACAAAGTAGCATGCGGATAAACTACTGATAATTGCAGCTCTAAGTTCAGCTTAAGTAAGTTTGCCTCTGTATCAAATATAACAAAATAAATTCCTGAGTTTTTCTGTATGTTGAATTCTGCAAAGTGGTTTCAAGTTTTTGTGGTTTTAGCAATACAGAGAATTGCTGTGTTGCACAAAAAACTGGTGGGTTGCTACAATCTTCTCTGTCCCTAGCTGTGAGGGCATATCAGCAGTTTAATTGAAAGAAAATGGGAGTATTTATCAAATAGTGCAGAAATTTATTTTTAAGGGGTAATACCTATTCTGCGGTAGTTTCTATAAGGCAAGAAATAGTATCCTCAGAACTGGTTGTAACATCTTGTCTATGATTACTTCTTAGGAAATATTTTTCAACCAATCACATACTTTCTGGTATCCCTTTGATGGCCGTGGCTCGTGGGACATTAGTCATCAAATAAGGATCATCTTTTCAAGTCTGGGATTGTAAATCTAGCATACATAGCTAATTGGATTTGGGAACCAGAGCAGAGAAGATTTGTCAGGGCTAGTATGACAGTGCAGCTACATTGTGTGCTTTTGTTTATTCAGTTGTGCATGTGTAGCATTGAGCAGGAGCAAAATATTGCATTGGTTAAGCAGTAAGTGGTTAAACACAGTACCTAGGCTTGCATGTTTTTTAAGTGGAATTTTCTGGAATGTCTTTTGAAGTGCCACAATGCCATCTACTGGCTCACTTTTCTGTGGTTTTCCCGAAGGGGGGGCGTTCTTTTGTACACAGGCTTATATGTAAGGTTTGTACAGTATTTTTAAATAGCAAAATAAGCTGGCATAGAATGAGCAAGATTTTTTTGGATGCGTGTGTATGCTAAAGGACATAATACATTACATATATTAAAGAATCACTTCTAATCTCTTGCCAGTTAATCTTGCTCTCCTGAGATGATTAGTAGTGAAAGATGATGGAGGAATCTCTACTTTCCATTTATGTCCCTCACAGTAGGTTTTGTGCAAGTAGCTTCACTGTTTTCTCTTTATAGTCTGTCAGTTTGCCTTTTTGTTTCAATGTTTTTCTACAGATAAATGGAAAGAAAATGAATAAATATTTAAGCTCTCAAGCCACAAAAACTGGAAAGTGTTGTATTAGAAAGTATTTCCAACAGGATTTTTTGCTGACCAATTCCTAGATTCAACATACTGCCCTTAATTGACTTCTCCTCCCCATGTGTTTTTAAACAGTCTTTTCAAGATTCATCAACAGGCTTCCAAAGACCAAATTTCCATAGGCTTTCTAACAACTGTTACGGAGAGGCATGTATTAGAAAATATTATGCTCACTATCAGGCTGGTCATACCATAAATGAGCAGTGGGCAGTTGTAAGAAGTTTTGATTCGTTCTTGGTTTTAATCAGTCTGCCTAATATTATCTATAGGAGTAACCCTCTTTCTTCCACTTGATGCCTAAAGAAATGAATGAGCAAATACAAAAATAATTAAAAAAAAAACCAAAACAAAAACAAAACAGGCATTGCAAATACAGGTAAACACTGTTATTGTAGTTTCACTGCCTACTTTTTCTTGAAGATATCTGGAGAGTTTCCTCATTAATGGGTTATTTTGTTTGTCTTCATAAAATACTCTTTCAGTTTTAATTTGGTTTTCCCTTGCGCCTTCAGTTTTTCCTAACAGAAATTTTTCAGAATCCTGCCTTTCTTCTGTCTAGTTAGTAGAAAGGGAGATGTTGGTAATGGCTTGTAATGCTTTGGATTGTTTTTTAAATAGATCTGTAACTTGCTCAAGTACAGCTCCAGAGTCATTACTCAAAACAAAACAGCTGGAAAAAATTTCCAGCTGTTTCCTAAATGGGCTATAATGAAGGTAAATACAAACATCTGTGCCCTTCCTGGCCTTTCACCCTTTATCTCCCTGACATTCAGAAGGTCAAGTGGATCTTGCAAGCCCAGTTATTATCTGGTAGGAGCCGTGTCCTGCTGATAGCTTGTGGAGCAATGGTACGTCCATGTGTGTGCTGGTGGAAGAGCTGGAGAGCTTTTGGCGAGCTCATACAGAAAGGAAGGTGTCTGTGTGTTAAAAGTTAGTGCTTGTTTGTGGCAGCGGGTTATTACGCTGCAGTTGGCATGCTGTACGCTGGGAGCAGTGAAGCTGAAATGATTGTACTTGGCACCTGTGTTGTTTTTTGTCATATACATGATCCGTGTCAGAGAGGTTGCACTGGGGAGCGGGTCTCGTTAGCAGCTCAGGCTTCCCAGTCCTTGGTAAACAAGCCACCCACAAGCCATATGGTGGCTCTGCTGAGGGGAAAGCCCTCTGTGGTGCTCCCATGGCTGTGCTGTTTGGTTTTGGCCGGGGTGTTGTGTTTGGGGAATGCTCTACTCTGTCCTGTGCAGAGGAACAGAGGTTGCTCCCTGCCTGTATCTGGAATAAGTGCTAACCTCTCACTCCCAATTGTTATCTGCTCTGGGAAATACCAGGGCAAGCCTCCATTTAGTGTGACATAAAATACGGGAGAATTGGCAAAACCAGAAGAGTAAACAGGATTATTTCATACCACATCTTCTGTTATAATCTCTTTTTTTTTTTTCCTTCTGCAAACTGTCCTGTGCTATTGCAAAGAAGGAAGAACTAATTAAGCCAGTTGCTGAAAGTGTTTTTCCACCCACACTACTTCAGTACTCTTCGTACAGAATTAGCTCTTACCAGCTGTGCTAAACGCAGTAATTTATCTTTGCCAGAAAAAAGAAAGAAGTGCTGCTATAGTTTATCCCAATTAAACAAGTTAATGTAAGCTATACCCTATATCCACACAAACACAGATATTTCCTGCTTAAAAGCTGGAGGGCTTGCAAATAATTATTTTCTCCCTCGTTAATTCTTTTTAGTGTTTGTAAAAAGGGCTGGGCTGAGGAGCACTGGGAAATTAACTCATTTGTGCATGGAACTGGCATTTGTGCATGGATCCCAAGCTCACCAGCTAGAGAGCAGTTTGATGGCGGGACACTGGCCTGAATTTGGGCAAGTTCAAACGCGAGGGCTTGGATTCAGCTTGGTGTGGTGCTGCGAGCAGTGTTTGCCTGGGTGCTGAGAGGCAGGGGTAGCGATTCCCACCCCAGGGAAGAAGCCGTAGGAAAACAGAATTCCACCCACCTTCATCTGGAGTATCTTCAAGAGGGACAGAATAGTTCATTGTGCTTGTGGTTTGGCTCTATGGAGACTGTTAATAAAATAGATTAGAGTTACATTTTTTGACTGGGATGTTGGTTTGGAACCTGAGCTGAATCAGAGGATTGACCTCAGGGTGCCCATGGTACAGTGGATGGCAAGTGGTAACACACACTCACAAACCTTGACTGAAATCCAACTAATCCATTCTCAGACCTAAAACATCAATGTCCTTTCTCCTCATCTGCTCCCTACTGGTTTTTGAAGAGTTATGGTGGTCCAGACAGCATCTTTTTCCAGCTGAAATTCCAAATGCTGAAGCCTTTGGTCCCCAAGAGCTCAAGGGACTACCTCTGTTCCCCTGAGGGTGTTACAACAAGAATGTTCTGTGTTTTGTACAGCTTTCACTAGAACTCTTCCAAAAGAGTGGGGGGAAAGAAAAAAGTTCTTTGAAGCTTGCGTTACTTTAAGAAGTGGGATTTGGAGATACTAAATGGAGAATGACAGCTGAGCAAGAAAAAAGAAATCGTTGGATAGCCTCTGTCAGAGAAAGTCAGATAAACAAGGAAATTATCTTTGTGACTCTGTCAGGAATGGATGACTAGTTTACTAATCTGTTAGAATTTTGCCAAAAAAGGAAATCTCCTTAATGTAGAAAAATAAAAGCTCTTACTCCTTTCCCTATCCACTTACAGATCAGCTAAACACTGCAACAGGGACCTGACGTGTAAGTAGTTACATAGATTAGGTGCTCCTTTCAGGGTGAAGATACAGATTGAATCAAAGACATCAATACAAAATTAATCTTTGAAAACACAGATATATTTTCTAAAGATAAATTCAGTTAATAAATATTTCTCCTCTTTCTGATTTAATTTTGTAATTTGAATATGCACAGAGAAATGCTCAGCATGTAATCAGGTCTGTGTAGGGTAACATCAGTGAAGAGAAAGAGACACGTTGGAACCTTAAAGTAATTTTTTCGTCATATAAAATTAAGTTTAATCCTTATTTTAGCCTTCCTGAAGGACAGGAGAAAAAAGGAATTTCTCTGTGTCTTGTGTCTTGGAAAAGTATATATGCTAGAGGATCGACTTTTTTTTTTTTTTCCAAAGTGCTGAAAGGCCTTGTTACTTTGAAATGGTATTAAAGCACCTGGCAGTTTTACAAAATGCAGTGTGCCTGGTGCCATCCTGTAACCAGCACTCGGAATCTCATTAAGGGTGGTCTGGAGTCTTGAAGCAAATGTATCACCACCAAGTAATCAAACTGTGGCTCACATACATTCATGTAAAAAATTCAGCAGGTCACTGTGTCTTTCACCTCCCAAAATACAGCATCAGATTAAAATGCCTTTTAAAAAAAAATACTCTTGTGGCTCAAAGGCCGTTAACAAAACAAAATTTAAATTGCTATGTTGAACAATATTACAATTCTGAGTCACCTGAACTTTCCCCTTTATGTTTGGTGTATTGGATAAGATTCAGAATAAATAAAAGAACAAATCCAAGTTTATTTAGTTAAATACTGTATTGCCTTACCAGATGTACACAAATATGTTCTGCTTGAAAGGAGAAATATTTGTCTTATTTGGTGCATCCTTGTGTAGTAGGTGATTGTGCCAACCTGTCTTAATTGCTGCAGTTTTCCTACTAGTTACAGTTAATTCTTTTGTTCAAACAGGTAATCTAAGATCTGACCTCTGAGAGTAACCTCTCTGCACTTCTGCTGTCTGTGTATATTCTTTATGTAAAATATTAGTCAGGATCCCGCAAGGAGCAATGTCCCTTCAGCTCCTACCGGAGAGTTCTGAAGCATAATAGATGTCCTATAGTTGTTTACCATTTGTTTCATTGAGTTATTACTGCAGGTGAATGTGCTGTCACCTGCTTTAGTGCTGCAGATACTGTGAAAACTTCTTGTTTATAAAAATCAAAATGGAAGTGTAGTGAATGTGCAAGGGTGACTCTTGTGCCATGCAAGATACTACAGGTATGAACTTTGAATGGAAGCAAGCGCAGGCCCAGCTGGGATCAGAATACTTACGGGCTTCAAAGGCAACAGATGACCAAGGTCTTCCATGCTGCCTAGCTAAACATATTTGTTAGAGCAATCTGTGTTCCCTTCTACTACTGCACTGACAGCATTCATTGAGGAGTCGTTGACTTTGGTGCTTCTCATCATTTCCATCATTTACATGAAGTTGTGGCTAACTGGGGAGGTCCCAATGGACTGGAGGGTGGCAAATGGAACACCCATTTACAAGAAAGGCAAAAAGGAGGATCCAGGAAACTATAGACCTGTCAGTCTGACCTCGATACCAGGGAAGGTCATGAAATAGGTGATCTTGAGAGCCATCAGAAGCCACATAATGGACAACCGGGGGATCAAGCCTGGTCAGCATGGGTTTATGAAAGGCAAGTCATGCCTGACGAACCCAATCTCATTCTATGACAAGATGATCCTTGGATGAGGGAAAGGCTGTGGATATTGTATACCTGAACTTTCAGAAAGCATTCAATACTGTCCCCCATAGAATTCTTGTGGAAAAACTGGCTGTGCACGGCCTGGATGAGCATACAATCTGCTGGATCAAGCACTGGCTGGATGGAAGGTCCCAAAGAGTGGTGCTCAATGGATTTAAATCCAGCTGGCAGCTGGTCACAAGTGGTGTGTCTCAGGGCTCAGTGCTGGGACCATTTCTCTTTAACATTTTTATTGACGATCTAGATAAGGACATAAGGTGTATCATCAGCAAGTTCGCAGATGACACCAAGTTAAGCTGGAGTGTTGATTCACATGAGGATAGGGAAGCTCTACAGAGAGACTTAGATAGATTGGATCATTGGGCTAACATTAATAGTATGAGCTTCAACAAGGCCAAGTGCCAGGTCCTGCACTTGTGCCACAATAACCCCATGCACCTGCTACAGGCTTGGGGAAGTGTGGCCGGAAAGCTGCCTGGCAGAAAAAGACCTGGGGGTTCTAATTGACAAGAGGCTGAATATGAGCCGGCAGTGTGCCCAGGTGGCCAAGAAAGCCAAGGGCACCCTGGCTTGTATTAGAAATAATGTGACCAGCAGAAGTAGGGAGGTGATCGTCCCCCTCTACTCAGCACTGGTGAGGCCACACCTCGAGTATTGTGTCCAGTTCTGGGCACCTCAATACAAGAGAGACATCGAGGTGCTGGAGCGAGTGCAGAGGAGGGCAACGGAGCTGGTGAAGGGCCTGGAGCATAAATCATATGAAGAGCGGTTGAAGGAGCTGGGGCTGTTTAGTTTGAGGAGGAGGAGGCTGAGGGGAGACCTCATCACGCTCTACAACTTCTTGCAAGGACACTGTAGAGAGGTTGGTGCTGGTCTCTTCTTATAGGTAATTAGTGACAGAATGAGAGAGAATGGCTTCAAGCTCCAACAGAGTAGGTTTAGACTAAACATTAAGAAAGAATTTTTCACAGAAAGAGTGATTGGGCATTGGAATAGGCTGTCCAGGGAGGTGGTTGAGTCACCATCCCTGAACGTGTTTAAGAGTCATTTAGATATGGTGTTGGGGGATATGGTGTAGGGGAGAACTTTGTAGAGTAGGTTAGATGGTTCGACTCGATGATCCCAAGGGTCTTTTCCAACCGAAATGATTCTATGGTTCTATGATTCTCATAGTGCTGCGCTTGCACACTCCTGAACTACTTTTGATTTGAGTGAGCTCTGACATGTTCTGTGGCATGTTTCTTTCGTAGACCCCCAGATGCATTTTTCCAGAACTAGAGCCAGCCAGTCTTGCTTCTCAGTCCTTAGTACCTTGGTTACTGCCATCTGTCTCAATATGTCTTAGCTCCTGAAGTTCAGCCTTTCTCAATGCATGTACTTTGATGCCTTGCACTTACTTTATGTATTGTTCACTTAAAAATATGGTGGCAATAAAGTGTGCAAGTTTTTCAGAGCTTTAGATTTAGACAGGCAAATCTTAATTAAAAACACAATCCATGTGCCATTCGCTGTCTCTGGAACTTTCTCTAAATGCTGGTGGTTTGGGAAATTTTCTGGAACTAGGAGGGAGGATAAATGTAGAAGGTGATGTGCTATATTTAAAAAAAAAAAGAGAGAGGTGGGAGGGAGAGGCACCTATAAACACTCCATATACTGTAACTGTTTTGCAGCTCTTCCTGGGAGTCACATCTCCCAGTTTACAGGAGAAGTAAGGGTAAAGTTGATTATTTCAGTACATTGCATTTCTAGCATCTGACTTCAAATACAAATGTTGTAAAAGGTGGTCTTTAAATTATGACTGTTGACAAGTGTAAAGTGGCAGCTCATTTTAGTTCTGCAGTAGTTCACAGTATGAAAGCCTATTAGTGCTAGGAAATTACTTTATCACACTCCTCAGTAAGCATATTTATTATTTGTTTGTATCTGTCTATAATGTTTTAATTTTCTTCAGTGTTTCATTCTAAGAGTCTCTCAGAATTCGTGATCCAAGAGGACACTGAGGAGTGAAATATTTTCCTTTTATAATGACAATTTAGTCTTTATATGTATTGTGGAGTTAGTTTATCTGTAATGCACCAACATTACAGTATTTTCCTGGACATAGAATGTGTGTTTTGTGACAGTGGCTGTTGTATTATACTACTGACAAAAGTAAGGCAGGCGCTCCCACTGGCTTTGATGAATTCTGCTTATGTAGTTGCTATGAAACATAGGGTCCTCTGTGAATGGTTTGGGCATTTACATACCAAATGTCTCAGCATTACTAGAGTACCTGTTATACCATGCTCAGCACAATATTATCCAGGTCTTTGTCTCTCTATTTTCAAGTACTAATGTTTTGTATTCTTTTCCTTGCCACACTCAGCATCCTAACTGAGTGATTTCTCTCTTCTGCATGCTATGTTGAGATTAGCCTCCATTAAGTTTCTTCCCTTTACCCACATGGGACTGACTCTTTAGAAGACCTGCTGCTTCTGTGTTTGGCTTTCCAAAGAGTTTGAGCTGCTCTGTGGATTTAGAAGTTTTATATGTAAACGAAAGAGAAAAGGCAAGATGCTGAAATACATTAGCCTGGAGGTCACCAGGATGCTGAAAGCATGCAAAGATCACACAGGGTCAGAGAGTTATCTCTGCACATCCGCTTCTTCCGCGGATCTGTGTCATATCAAACCTTTACCTGGCTGTTTAAACCCATAATCAGTCACTCCTTGCTTTCCCATGACCCGCTGCCTGTCATCTTTGTAAGGTTACCTTTGCAGCAAGAGAGGGATGCCTTTTCCCTTTTACAGCAGGCAGCTGCCTGTGCCATCTGCTGTTGGGCCCTGCATACCTTTAAGATGGCATTTTCCTTGTCAGGCTCCTTTTTTCTGTAGGCTGAGGGGCTTGCAGGAAATGAGAGAAGTGGAACCGTGTAGCTTTACTGAAGGAGCACATAATCTTGTCCACTTAGCTTTCCAGTTGTTTTTTTTCTCTGTTGAGGACCCTTACTTGTTATTTCAAGCTATATCAAGTGTGTAGCTCTTTGGAGCAAAAGCCATGTCTGTCATGCCCATGCTGTCTGTAAGGCTAGTTGCATGTTTGTGTAATTTTAAAAAGAGGCAGCTCTCTTAACTGAGAAATAGTCAACATTTAAAAAGAAGAATCCCTTGCTATTGTAGATCATCATATACAAATACACATGAGCATGTATATTTAACAGTATTTTATGTGTTAACCGTTGCTGGATTGGATACGAATCTCTACTCTTTTCACTGAAGAGTGTCTCTTCAGGGAGATGCGCAGAATAAATTAATAAGAGCATGAAATAAATACGTTGTCCTGCTTCTGATAGGCTGAACTGGGGCCTGTTCTCTTTGATATCTTCATCAACGACCTGGAAGAGGGGATCAAGTGCACCCTTAGTAAGTTTGCAGATACCAAGTTGGGCAGGAGTGTTGATCTGCTTGAGGGTTGGAAGGCTCTGCAGAGGGAGCTGGACAGGCTGGATCAATGGGCCAAGGCCAGTGGGATGAGATTGAACAAGGCTAAGTGCTGGGTCCTGCTTTGGGTCACAGCAACCCCATGCATTGCTACAGACTTGGGGAAGAGTGGCTGGAAAGCTGCCCGGCAGAAAAGGGCCTGGGGGTCTTGGTCAACAGACAGCAGGAATATTAGCCAGCAGTGTGCCCAGCTGGCCAAAGGGGCCAACAGCATCCCGGGTTGTATCAGAAATAGTGCGGTCAGCAGAACTAGGGAAGTGATTGTGCCCCTGTACTGGGGGTTGCCAGCAGTGGTGGTGTCCCAAAGCGGGGTCGTTTACCTGGTATGCAAGATGCCAATTTACACACTGGTGAGACCCTACCTCAAGTACTGTGTTCATTGTTGGGCCCTTCACTACAAAAAAGACATTGAGGTGCTGGAACATGTCCACAGAAGGGTAGTGAAGCTGGTGAGAAGTCTAGAGAACAAGTCTTATGAGGAGGTGCTGAGGGAGTTGGGGTTGTTCAGTCTGGAGAAAAGAAGGCTCAGAGGAGACTTGAACTCTCTACAGCTACCTGAAAAGAGATTATAGACAGGTGATGCTCAGTCTCTTTTCTGAAGTAACAAGCAATAGAACAAAAGGAAATGGCCTCAAATTTCAAATTTTGCCAGGGGAGGTTTAGATTTGATATTAGGAAGAAATTCTTTACCAAAAGGGTTGTCAAGTACTGGAACTTGCTTCCTTGGGAAGTGGTTGAGTCACCATCCCTGGAGGTATGTAGGTGTGGTGCTTGGGGACATGGTTTAGTGGTGGATTTGGCAGTGCTAGGTTAACGTTTGGACTTGATCTTCAAGGCCTTTTCCAACCAAAACAATTCTGTAATTCCTTTTGGACATCACCTTTTCTCAAGTCTGCCACCTAGCTACTTATCTGAGTAAATTTAGGGCATTCACAGTGAAATTTGTCAGTGACATCTCACTCAAGCAGGTAGCTAGTAGTTCAGAGATTGTCAGGTTTGTCAGGAAGATAATGATGAGTAGTTCGGTGACAGTGAGAAAATGTATCTTCA
>JAOTQQ010000012.1:66916997-66932778 GCA_026546715.1 Gallinago undulata
TAGTAGTTCAGAGATTGTCAGGTTTGTCAGGAAGATAATGATGAGTAGTTCGGTGACAGTGAGAAAATGTATCTTCATCAGAGTGTGGCAGGATTTGTTAGAGCTCACCGGTTATTCACCACGCAATTATAATTTTGTAAAATACATGGAGGGAAAAAGAGATGCCTGGTCACCTTTGCACTGCAGAGCCAACACAACTAAGGAGGGAAAAATGTTATTATAGTGGACAGATATATATACAGAGCTGTCAAGGAAAGATGCCATCATACTTTGCAGAGCTGTCAATTTAACTGGATTTGTTGAATTTTTAAGATGATAGCACGTTCTTCTAATGTCTTCAGGACGTTGGGTTTGGTGGGTATTTTTCAATATTTAATTCTATTTATTCTACTGTTTAATTCTTATTACGCTTCCCCATAACACACTTCTGAGATTCTGTTATCTAGGGAAAAACCTCTCTTACTGACTATTTTCCCAATAGCTGTGAAAGATTTCATGAAGTAGCTTCTCCCCATGATCACTGCTGCCAGCCACAAGCAAGGGGAAGGACTGTTTCCAAATGAACATACAACCACCCAATAATGAGAGAGTGGTTGGGTTACAAGATGAACCAGTGTTTACTGTTCAATAATGTCTTTTTTCACCACCTGTTGACTGACTCACATCTGCTGATAAATTCTGAAACCCTAAGTCTTGTCCTGGATTCAGATGGAAGGCAAGTTCACAAGAAAAAACTGACCATATTGAACTGTACTAAATCTTTGAACAAGGACAAGTTGTCAGGTTTTGAGGGCTGAACTTGTCAGACTTATTTTTAAAGTACATAATTTTGCAGGCAGAATTTAAATATCAGTAATTCACTAAGATCTGAAAAGCAGCCTTTATATTTCTAATGATTCTCTTCTCCTGATGACAAAGTGGTTCTTCATTGTACATTCTTTCCCACAGAACTTAATTGCAATGTGTTATCTTAGAGAGGTAAATAAAATTCTGGGTGACAGAGTTGCTGAGCAAATGGTAGAGCCTTTTTCCACAAAAGCTTCCTGTGATTAATGAAAATAGCCTGACACTGACCTCTGCACTGGCTGCCAGCCACCCAGCGGAAGAGTAAATTACATGTGGTGTATAAGCTGCAAACACACGTGATGAAAAAAGAACACAACAGAGAGGCACTTCGGTCTTTAATTTGGGAGAACCATCCACAGCGATGCTTGCTGCCTAAGTGGTGAGGACGCTGTGAGAGCACTGGTTTGATTCAGAGGGTTAATGAGTGTCAGTGTGTAAACACAGGCGCAGTCTTTCTGCTGAGGCAGTGGATGTTTATAGATGTGAATTTTTCAGCAGCTATAAACGGAAGGCCTATTTGTTTTGTCTGAAGTGCATGGGAAAGGCTTGATCATAATGTCAGAAATTCAAGGCTAGCGGTTAAAAAAAAAAAAAAAAATCCTTACGTTTCAAAGTTCAGCTTAAAATGTCATGGCACGGCTTCGGGAAGGGAGGCAGCAGAGCAGGCGAGCTGCAGCAGCCCGGGGAAGGCAGACAGCAGAGCGCTGGGGGCTCTGCGCTCCCCGAAACGCGGGCACGCCTGTGGTTTAGGAAGGAAGCAGCTCAACACACACATCTATGACTTTATTGCGTTCGAGTCAAGAGGTACGGCAGCAGATAATAGCACCTCTCGGCACAGGGACAGCAAACAACAGCTTGTACCTTTCTCCTACAAACCCATCTGCCCCGGCTGAGTATGATTGACTGAGAAGTCACGTACTCAGCCTCATCTATCTCCCCAGTTGGCGGAGAAAAAAAAATGCAATTCAGGTTTCAGCATTTTTGTAATCCCTCTGAGCCTCCCATTAAATTTGCTCTACTGTGTGGGAAAGGATTAAAGATTCTTTGGGCTCCGAAACACAGTATACAAAAATTAAGTACTACAGCGTGGTTTGTGGTAAGGCAGGACTGAAGTGCACAGCCTGCCACATAACCCGGAGCAGCCAGCGCTCTTTGATAAATAACACTTGTTGACAGCTTAAAAGTTGTGTTGGTGACACATGCCACAGTTGTGTATGGCCTTTGTTTCAAATATTCTGTATGCAAACATACTTCATAAGTAATTTCAAAAGTGATCAGGGTTGTTCATGTGCTGTTACTGACTTAGTTCGAAGTGCCAAAAGAGGGAATATTTGGTGGCAAGGAGAACTTCTGTTCCTTTAAGAATGGCTCATAAATTCACCCTTGTAATAAATATTTCAGGATTAAAATCGATGCGTTACAAGTTTCAGACAAGGCTGATTATGAAGATGAAGTAGTTCATTTCCTAAAAGGCAATATTATTTACATTTTATGTGAGCGTGGGCATAGATGAGAAATTTTTATTTAAGAGCTGCCAGGATTTTTCCGCTCAAAAATGGTAAATGAAAAATACTGAAACATTTCTTTCTCTAATTTTTAACTACTTTGAGAGCCTAACTTACTGTCAAGTTTAAATTTGTGCAGTATTAAATTCTATTAAATATTTTGTGCTTAGTGTAATTAAGCATCTAGCCTTTTTTGTCCTAATTCCATAATTAAATATATGATTTTCTTTTTTTTATTTTTTTGTGGAAAAGACACAGAGCTACTGCGTACCCAGACCTTGGGCAGAAAGTAGGGGTGAGAAAGGGCGTAATAGATATTAAAAATTGGACTCCAAAATACATTCTTTTAAAATAAGTGTTGTCTTCTCCTATTTACATTAGCAGACTTGCGTGAAACATCTTCCTTCCACATCTCAACCGTTAAGCAAAGAGCTGTGTGTATCACCAACTGCAAACTGACTACAATTTACCAATGCTACAATGTGGACTATAAAGTACTAAACAAGAAGAATCAAAGCATCAGTGTTGCATTTTTGTCACTTTTAATTTCCTCATTGCACTAGAAAGCACAGATATATGAGGTGCCAATACCATCTCATAAACAAGAGGTCAGCTCCAGTGTGTGCAAAATGTTACTGCTGAAATAAATGTATAACTGTTTTCACAGTAAGTAAGACAAATTAAATTAGGTTTCCAGAGGAACTGGAAAACAATATGATACCGTACAATTTATATCTAGGCTGTCCACCCAAAAAGCATAATAAGAAATATCTGCTGACTATATGCATCTCTCTATTTTTCATTATATTAATCTTTCATTTTTCTAAACATACGGCCTGTTTGCTTTTCCCTCTATAGTTACTTCTAATGTTAACTTTTAATATGAGCCTTTGAACAGTATTCCTCAATGTCATCATTTCAAGATTTTATATATGCGGATCTTTTATGTGTCAGTTATTTTGCTGAAGGTCTAGGCTGATAGCAGTATTATTTACCAAAAAAAAATGCTCATAGAAAGAAACATGTCATTATGAAAAATCTTAATATATGGGCTACTCAGTTCTTGGTTTGTTTTTAGTCTCTCTTGTGAAGCTAAAATTATAACCTGTTTACTTTCCAGTTTGAGATTTCTGATATTTTTATTTTATTTCAGGTTACTATTGGCCAGCTGTATTCCACGCAGAAACTGGTTATTGAGAGTCCAGGAAACACATAGCTATGAGAAGACTCTGACCCTGAAGCAACACTGGACCATCTTCAGCATCCTACAGTGCCACATACAGATGCATAAACTCACTGCACATGTCTGAGCTTTTCTGTTCGGCAGAAGAAATGCCTGAGAGACTCAGTTTTTGGCAACCAAAGTACTATTTTCTAATGGTTCACATGTTCTAAAATATATTGCTGTGATTTATAATAGTATGTAAGGTAGTCTTTAAATCTGTTTGCTTGTATGTCCCTTGTGATGAAATAGTTCCTGCCCTACTTTGACAATAAAACTTCATTAAACTACCTGTAACCAGATACATCATTCTGCTGCTGACCTTTTCTCTCACTGAGCACAAAAGATGTGTTAGATTTAAAACCCTTCACCCAGTTAGTAAGTTCTTATTGAGAATGTTTCATTTATTAGTATATAGCTTCTGAATTAAATTACTAAATATGTAGTTCATTTTAAATATTTAAACCAGAGATGAACAGAGTTTTCATCTCCTGGACTTTGATACTTAGAAATATCACAAGCTGCATTGTGTGGTTTCTTTAAAGAGCATCCCTTGACATTTCAGGAGGTGACATAAAAATTTCACTAGTTCTTTAGTACCCAAGAGTTAATAACCAGTCTCATCCTCCTTTTAAAAGTGAACAGATCAGAGGGCTGGAACACCTCTCCTGTGAAGACAGGCTGAGAGAGTTGGGGTTGTTCATCCTGGAGAGGAGAAGGCTCTGGGGAGACCTTAGAGCAGCCTGAAGGGGGCTACAGAAGAGATGGGGAGGGACTCTATCAGGGAGCGGAGTGATAGGATGAGGGGTAATGGTTTTAAACTGAAGGAGGGGAAATTTGTATTAGACGTTAGGAAGAAGTTCTTTACTGTGAAGTTGGTGAGGCACTGGAACAGGTTGCCCAGAGAAGTTGCGGATGCCCCATTCCCTGGAAGTGTTCGAGGCCAGGCTGGATGGGGCTCTGAGCAGCCTGCTCTAGTGGGAGGTGCCCATGGCAGGGGGGTTGGAACTTGATGGTATTTAAGGTCCCTTCCAACCCAAACTATTCTATGAATGTAAGTCTTGCATCATCGAGGCTTGGGAGGTTTAAACTATATTTTCACCACTGAGTCCTTTTCTAAATTTGTTGAGGTGCAGCTATTAGCAGAAGCCACCACATCACATTATGCAACGTTTCACAAAGCTCTTAAAATTTACAGGAGAAAAAGAACCTAACTGTGACAGTAACTCAAGTGCTGTAAGTCACAAATTGGCAGCACTTTGCCTACCAAAGTGGAACACAGTATAGGTCTTTATTGCTTACTATTAAATCTGTAGAATAATCAACATTTTAAAGACAATATGTTTTAAAAAAAGACAAGCAGAAATGCAGAAATTTTGATCAGGTTCTGCTCAAGTCATTGCTATGCTTGAATTTGTTTTCTATTAGAAATTGCAGAAAAATTAAGCAGCGCAAAGCTTTTCAGTGGCATTCAGGAAAAAAAAAAAGCTTCCTTTTTTTTCAGGGGATTGTGGGTTTTATTAAGAAGAAAAACAGAAAATCAAGACTAGTTCCATGACACTGGCCTTTGAGAACCTCCCCTTACTTTTCATACTTCTCAAAATTCATTTTTGTTTAGAACTTCTGTTGTTTTGCTTTGTTCCCACTGTGTGATAACGTAAGTAAAGCAGAGGATAGACAAAAGTGTCCGATTTAGAACAAACTTCCATTTCTCGCTACCATTTAAAGTGTATTTTATAATTTTGTACAGTTAAAGTATGTAGCAATGCATTCTATTAACAATATAGTGTACAGAATAAGCTACTGTAACTTCCTGAAACTACAAATGTAGCCTCCATTCTCACTTTCAAATAAAAAGCAAATACAGTTATAATTGTCCTTGCATTAGGTGTATAAGTATTGCAATGTAAATTGCTTTTAGTGGCCATTTTATTAAAATGGATTACAATTATTCTAATACGTAAAATACATTTGATTCTATATTTTAAGTCTCCACATTCACAACTCTTAAGGGTGAAAGTGAAAGTAAACTCAAAGAACTGTTACAATCTTACACTTTTAGTGGGCCCAGGCTTGGAAGGGCTCCCAGTTTTACGCTCCAAGGGACTTGGTCCCTAAAACAGTGCATGCAAAGATTTAAACATAAATCTTTGTTTAAAATGGTTTAATTACTGGAACAAGCACTGCATACCAATTCAAGACCTGCAAACGTATGCTACGAAACAAAATGAGCTTCCCTATAAATAGTGTAGCCCTAATTTATAAAGAGGGACAACTCCATCAATAACATTTTTACTATTTAAATCAAAGTTTTCACCATGTTTATGAAAAAATACTTGTTTTGAAATGGAGACCCTTTAAATATGCAACCTTTTCTTACAAAATACCAATACCTTTCCAGTGAAGTTTTCTTTATTGTTCAGTTTCCACCAAGAATACAGCTGTAGATGGTACAGGCTGTCATACAGGTATGCAGTCACGGAAATGTGAAATTTTTATTAATTCCTTCAGAAGTATGAAGGAGATTACTTCTCCATTAATGCCTGAAAATTCTGTTAAGTTTTGGTGATGGGTACAGTACTGCACTCTTAATTCATGCCTTGTGCTCCTACTTTTTGTCTCAAGGTTACCACTCAAATTATCTCTCCTTTAGCTATTTATACCTGCAAAGGAGTAGTAGTAGCCTTCACGAGACATTCTACAGAGAGGACTCATCAAGAAAAATACCAAAAAAAAAAAAAATACCAGGCTCTTGATTTCTCTCTCTCCCCAATCCATAGAGCAGAGGTTAAGACAGCTCACTTTCTCAGTCAAAGAAATATTGGTTTTTATGGCAAATTAACCATCAGCTTACCATACAGTACTTATACATTACTTATTAGAAGTAACATAAGAAAACTTCTACTGCTAAGGACCAAAGGCCTGTGTAATACTATCTGACTTGTTAACAAAAGTGCAAAGTTAGCAAAGGTATTAGCCTTTACTAAAATCACTGTGTTTTATATGTCCGTTCCCTCCCTCTTTTGGACAGATCTATGTTTCCTTTCCTCATTAACAAACATGTAAGTGCACCCTCCATTACTGTTATTTATGTGCGTATCAGTTGTATGTGATTTGAAGATACCTAGAAATACTATTTTTTTTCCTTGCCTAATGTGCATTTTAAGTAAATTAACATACCCAGTTCTGTATAAAAACATAATTTACCAAATGCTTTATCATCGAAATCCTACAAACTATGGAAGGAAAATACTTAAAAACCACATCTAGCTTAGGAAGCCCAGCACAGAAATAATACTTGTTGGCTGGGATGCCTTTAGGATTACGTTCGTACCCATTTGCCCTGTTCCTACTCTTGGCGAGGCACGTGGTCCTCATCCCTGATGGAGGCAGCGTCCCAGAGAGCTGGCACCGTGGTCCAGCCTCGGAGCTGCTGTGCTCTTACAGCTGCACCTTCTGTGCTTCACCAGTTCCGTTTACGTTGCAATACCCATTAAATCTCTCTCTTGGCACAATGACAGGAGCTTTGTTGGATTTTGTCAAAGCAGTGTAAACAACAGGAATAATTAAAACACAAAAGGAGTGATCTCATGACTTATGTACAATGTCCACCACTATAAAAAGTGTATCCTTAAAACAGAAAGGAGCTCAATAAGTATCTTTACTAGAGCTGCGATGTCTTAGCATAACAAGCTTGCTTTTGTGTTATATTAAAAATGCTTGTCTGTTCCTGATCTCAACATTTCAGCAAACCATTAACCTCAGCAGTATGCACCAAAATTTGAATGTTTACATATACTGAAGCTTCTCATGAGTTTCACAGTATAAACTTGGAAAAAGCACTCCAAAATTAAAAAAAAAAAAAAGAACAATTTGTTTAATACTAGTAACTGTTTAAAGGGCAGGCATTTCTGTTGTGTGTTACAACTTCTCAGGAGATTTTATTGCAATTGAAAGCTTAGTTTCAAAATGCCCAGATATGCCAGAGGTCCAGCTGTCCTGGAGGAAACCAACCCAAGAGAAGTAGAATGTGAACACTTTACGTTGAACTCTTTACATACAATGCTGAAAGGTATTTCAGTATAAAACTTCACCAAGTTGTGAAGTTGCTTTCACCCTCTAACATGAGCAGGCAGAAGAGTAATTTTATGGAGAAGTGCCAGTCCCTCAATTTCCAACAATGCAACATAAATGCATTTCTCCCAATATCCAGCAAGGACCATACGTACACATAAACAGAGTCATGAAAGAGCTGTGCGCTGACTGTTTTCCTGAGTTTTCCATCATGATCTACAGTGAAATCCTGGCATTATTCAAGTCTGGAGTATACGGTTCGCTTTGTTCCACAGTTCTTAACACAGGCATAATTATTTCATACTCTTAGGAATCTTTTGCTCAGTGACCTTTATAAAAAAAAGAAGGAAGGTGTATAGCTCTTTTACTGAGAGTTTACATTCTTACTTTTTTCAGTATTTTAGAATATAAGAATAGTCCACAAGCCCTTAATGTGGAAGCAGGAAAAAAGAGAGAAAAGCCAACAATTCTTCCAAGGTTATGTATTTTCTACAACTGTAAGAGGAAAAAAAATCAGAACTCTCAAACCTGTTTCACAAACATTTGCACCTTCAAAGGATTCTGCAGCTCGCCCAGGAAATTAAAGATCATCAATGTGTTGCAAGAGATGCTCCTTTCTAAACTACTTACCTTTTTTACTGTGAAGCCCAGTATCTACCGAAGCTTTACAGGAGGGGGAAGTGATGGTAAGTGGTGCATTTAAATGACTACTGTTCTGTGTTCAGAGTCAGAGAACTATGGAGACCTGTGAAGAATGTACAGGCTTTCTACTGAAAGAGTGCACCCCATAAATATTTATACCAGTCTTTGGCAATATGCTAATCCAAGACAAGTAACTTTCCCTCTCTTAAAAAAAAGAATCATGAGAAACAATTAAGGTGATTTAATTACTGCCACGCATAGACAGCAGATTTTGAACTCCTGACAGATGAACATTCATCACAGTGCCGTGTTATCCTAACCCCGTAACACAAGACTCTGAGCAGAATAGACAATTAAACCTAGATCATTTCCCCTACCTTCCCGCAGTACTTTGGGCTGGATCCAAATCCCAGGGAAGCCAATGGGAGCAGGAGCCAGGCTTTTCAAGTACTGACTGAAGGCCTCAGCTTTAAATAAAACAGAAGTAGTTTGCATGCAAGTTTGCAGTTCTTCATGACACCAAAGTAAATTTAGCTTCACAGTCCTTTTCTGAATCATTTACATCTGAATTTAAATGTAAGCGTAAGCGGCAAAAAATTGCTTAAGGAAGATTTAACTTTGATGTCCTTCACAATAATCCGCTATGGAGTTTCAACTATATTAAACTTTTTGGTTTTATATACACCTATAAAACCATTTGGCAGCTATTTCTCCCCTAAGCCCTTAATCCATGGCCGGGAGCAGGGGGGTGGGGAAATGAAATTTGCATAAAATGAACATCTTTGAAGCTGGAGTTTTTCTGAGAATGCTAACAAATCTTTTATCATTTTTTTTTTCTTAAGTTATGGGAGGGAGAGTGTTTATGAGCACATCCTCCAAAAGTTATGCTCTGAATCTTTATAAAATACTACAGTAACAGTAATGCAACCGAACGAGAAGAGTACTTCAATTAACATTTTACTCTGCTAGGCCTTCTGATTTAATGGAATTAGAACTACTTCATTTTGAATACATTTCTTTGAGAATAAAATTGCAATTTTGCCATGGATCTCAACCAGTGACCACGAGCAGCAGCCGCATGCTTTGCTGATGGGCTACACACATGGTCCAGTTCTGATTTTTACACTGCTGCCCAATGTAATCTTTGCTGAGGCTTTGCATTTCTGCAGCCCCCAGTAACCTCATCTATGAAAATGCAGAGAACTGTGTGTGTAAGCAGTGTCTGAAACCTGCTTCAGAAATTATGTTTCTATAACATTGTAAAAGTACCAAAATGTACTATTTATTAAAAAGTGAGTATGTTTGATTCTCATCTGAGAGGTTCCCCCTTTCACAAAAAGTAATTCTTACTAATGAATAAAAACACTTCACCTGTTACAAAAACACAAAAATGTTGTGCTTTAATTCTCACAATTTGCAGGATTTTAGATTGGCACGAATTTTCTGAAGCGCTCACAAGCATTTTACTGTTTAGTCCCAGCAAATACTTTCCTGTGTTTTAGATTTCAGATCACACATCTGAAGAGAACAGACAAATGTTACATTTTGTGATGTGGATGTTTTCCACCCATTGCCCATAGTTTACAGCGTCCCAGAGAGCGCTTCCATCCCTCTATCAGTGAGGGCGACCAGACGGGACTCCCCGAGGCACCAGCTCTGCGCCTCTGCCCGGCCACAGCCCTCAGAATGTGGATACTCCTTCAAATTCTGGTTAAGGAAGGAGAGATCCCTCCCTCCCCTTTTTTGGCAAAGTTTCCGTCTTCTCTGAATACAATTAATAAGCAAAACACAGAATAAGAAATGAGCTCCAGAAGCCCCAAATATTACACCGTACTTAAATGAAGAATTGATCTTACTGCTGTTAGCATCACATACCAGCTTAAGAACACACCGTTTCATTAACGCAACCAGCTGACAAAAGGCTAATTGATATCAGCGTATTCCATGTAATATCCTGTATCCCTAAAACGCACCATAGTTTTAAAACAAAGTTGCGTAGGGAAGGAGTAGAGTTCACTATTCTCATTTAAAACCTTCCATGGTTTGGCAAGAGTTTAGTGTGACCTGGAAAACAACAGTAAGAACTTCTTCCTGTTTGCCCACATTTTCAAAGCCATTATTTGCGCTGGATGGTTTCTTCAGAAATTAAGCACCTCTTCATATTTGGCTGTATTCTCATGCTATGGTTTGTGTACGGGGTTTTTAGGGGGGAGGGAGGGAGGGCAGGCTGCATTTCAGCAGCATTGCGTGTGCTAGCAAACCTGCAGGAACTGTAGCCTGAAGCTCCCTCTGCTTCATGTCTTTTCCCCAGACAGCACCCTGATTTTCTACCAGCTCTCTCAAGAGGCAGGTTATCTGAAGACTTATTTTCAAGTAGAGGGAATTTTATAGAGGTGCAAATTTTTTCTAAGGTGCTAACAATGGGCTCTAAAGTGTTTTACGCCTTCAAAGGAAATGAAGACCTGAGAAAACTCATGGTATGCTCTGTTTCAAAAAAGAAAATAATCTTCCAAGCTCTTGCTGAAGAACATACATCCGTGTCAGAACATTTGCTGCATTCTGACAATATCTTATCTACTTATTTTTCCATCCAAAAAATTAACCCAAATTTTGAGACACTGTATCAGAATAAAAGGAGTCAAAGCTGCAGAAGAGCCAGAACAAAATCTGACTGGAACCTGCCTGTTTTCCACCCGTGCTGGTAAAGCTTCCTCACCTCACAGCTCTGTGCAGGATGCCTGTTCCAAGAGCACACTGAGCCATCAGGTACCTACAGGGCCACCTGCCTTGTGGCTCTGGCAGGACCACAGTCATTTTCAGCTACAGCCCTAAATGCCGCTTATGGACGGGCATGTCCCTGGTTATCCTGAGGCACACTAACAGCTTGGTCCCCTCTTTTTGCAGCACAACCAGGCTAGAAAGCAAAGAAGTATCCCATTATGTTTTGCTATAGAGAAAGAAAAAAGAGTTGTAATGGTGAGCTTTTTAACTTTTTCAAAGCTTTTTTTATTCGTACAAACCCATTTTCATTGGTACTTTTTGCTTCATTTCAGGACTTGGGACACCAGCAGTAGTCAACCTCTAGGCTTGCAATGCAAGAGTGGAGACTATAGAAATCATTTCAAGTGTTCAGTGCCACAAAGTCCACAGTGTGCACACAAACCCCTTTCCCAACAACATACAAATACTGAAAAAGATGTAGCAAAATATGCCAAATAAATTATAAATACTTGAGAAATGTGGTGCAAAATGTAACATAAGGAGAGCTGAACTAAGGCACTTGTTTTCATTCATTACTGAGGACACCCTCTCTCCATCGGATTGTTACTCCTCGGTGACAAGGTCATCCAAATCAGTCACTGCTCCCCAAATCTGAAAACACAGAACTGTGTGTGAGGCAGACACCGTTTTTTACTTCCGAGTGCATTACTCAAAGGTGTTACCAAAGTTCTCTTGATACACCCAGCATCAGCAAACATTTTTAATTCTTCCTTTGTCCCGGTTTTAGACTTGTCAATTGCATGAAAAGAAGTCACCAGTCTATTTTAAGCAAAATTATTTTTGCAGAAGTCCCTGTTGGCTGCTATTAGCCAGATGGGATCTACCGGCGAGCCTGGGGAAGGCAGGGAGGCGCTATCAAAGTGTGCCGGGTGACAAAAACCAGAGCAGCCCAGTCCAGCCCCAGATCCAGCTCCAACACGGCTGCCTGTCGTTCAGAGCCACCACAGGCACGGCAAAAGGTGGGACGGGCACACAAGCCTGTCATGAGTTTGACAGGTGATCACAGCAGTGAATCGCATTGTTACAGAGTCCATTGAACAAAAAAAAAAAAAAAAAGTAATAATAATTAAAAAAAAAAAGGGCAAAGCACACCATTGGTGTTGCAGTACTATGTCTTCGAAATGGATGTGAGAATGGGGAAAATGGGATGCTAAGTTAAATCTGTAGAGAACATGCCGCTAAGTTTCCACACAAGTGCTCCGTGCATCTCTGCCTAATCGGGTCAGTGAAGTCAAGCCCAAATCAAGACCTCAAAAATTCACTTCAAGAGGGGAAAAGCAAAGCCCACACTACCCAGTCTCCTTGTTCTCTCTCTCAAAAAAAAAAAAAACCAACCCCAAAATAACCAACCCAACAGGAACACGACTCCACAGGGCACAGCAATGCGAGCCTAGGACCATCCATGTCTTGCCGGCAAAACCGAAGCGCCCGCTTTAAAACCACCAGATTTCGGGGAGCCTCCGCTTCGGCTGCCTCGGCCGCCGCCCCCTGCCCGGCCGGGCCATCAGTAGCGGGGGGCGGCGGGGGGGGCCGGCGGGAAGCTGGCGGCGGGGGGCGGCGCGGGGTCGGCCCCGGGGTATCCGAAGCACCGCAGCGTGTAGTTGCGGCCACCGTTGTTGTCCCAGTACTCGCCCTGCGGGCTGCGGTAGCGGATGGCGAAGTGGAGGGCCGAGCCCTCCCGCAGGCCGGGCGGGACGGACAGGCTGAAGCCGTAGCGCTCGGCCGGCGGGTCGCCGGCGGTGGCCGGGATCGGGGGCAGGGGGGCGGCGGGGACGTCCAGGAAGGAGAGCCACTCGTTGAAGGTGTAGCGCACCGTCACCTCTTTGGGGCCGAGGCAGCCCAGCACCCGCACCGTGCCCCGCACGTCGTTGGGCGCCGGGGGCCGCCCCAGCCGCTCCAGGCAGACGCGCTGCCGCCGCAGCCGCTCGGCGCTGGGCTCCCCGCCGTCGGGGAAGTCGGGCAGCAGGCGGAGGGCGGGCGGGGGGGGCTCGGGGCCGGGGGGCGGCGGTGGGTGCCGCTCCTCGCCGGGGGGGCCCTGCAGGCGGGACAGGGCGGCGGGCGGCACCTGCGGCTCCTCGGCGTCGCTGAAGTGCTTGACGCTGGCCAGGCTCAGCCCCAGCGAGTCGGCGAACTGCACCCGCTTCTTGCACTTGCTGCAGCAGCCTTCGCCCGCCGCCGCTTCTTCTTCCTCTTCTTCTTCTGCCTCCTCCTCCTCCTTTCTTTCCTCCTCCCCCTCCTCCCGCCGCTCGCCGGCGACGGGGACGGGGACGGGGGACGGCGGCCGCCCGCAGCGCCGCACCTCCAGCAGCAGCAGCCGCTCCGCCGCCGCCTCCCGCTTGGCCTCGCAGGGCACCGTCGGGGCCGGGCCGCGGAGCCGCCTCCGCTGCTCCTCCGTCGCTAGCTCTTGCCGCGGGCGTGCGGGGCTCGCCATGGCGGGCCCGCCGGCTGGGCCCGTCCCGGCCGCCCCTGTGGCGGCAGACGGAGGGGCCGGCACCGCTTTATCCGGCAACCCCCGCCGCAGGGCCCCGGGCGGGGGGCGCGTCGTTCTCTCCCCCCCCCCGAATCCCCCCCGCCCCGCCGGGCCCGGAGCCTCCCCGCGGGGCTGCGGGGCGGGGGCGGGACCTCCCGGGACGGGCAACGCGGAAAGAGGAGCGGCCGCGACGGGCGGCCCCGCACGTCCTCCCCGCCCGCCCGCATCCCGCTGGCGGGGCCGCCGTTGCCACGGCGCGGAGGAGAGCGCTGCGAGCAACGCCGTCGGGCGCTCTGTGGGGCGCTTGGAAGGAGAAATGTGGGGGGAAACGGCGGGCGCACCCGCGGAGCCAAGCGGTGCCCGCGGCTGTACCTCCCCCCCCCAGCTCCGGCCCGCGGAGTCAGGCCGGGATTGGGGGGAAGCGCTGCTGGAGGCCGCTTCGTTGTTATTATAATTAATTATTATCGTCATCATCATTATTTAAGTTTCCACCCATCGGAGATATCCCGAAGAGAAAGCCCCGAGGGTGAGGACTGAGCAGGACGTCGCCCAGCACCACGCTGGCACCACGGAGGAGTGACGGCCGTGCCCCCGGGGCTGAGCCCACCCCGGGGCTGGGCAGCGGCGGGTCCTGGTCCATGTGCCGAGCCCCTCCAGTGTCCGTTCTGCAGCTGAGCGCTTGTGAGACACGCAACCCCCCCCCCCCACGCCACAGGCACCCACCCCGGCTTTTCTGTTTAATACCTGACCCGCTGGAAAAAGCTTTGAGACCGGAGCTCGAGGGCAAAACCCCAAAGGTAAAGGGAACACCAAAGGCGCTTTCCAAAGTACGACATCTTGTGTGGGCAAATCCCTGTAACCACTTGTTACCCGCAGTTGGTCCCAGCAGTATTCTGCTTGTGGAAAATAAAGTCCAAAGGCTCAGGAGGAGCACACACACGTGCACATGCACCATTTTTGAAGGTCAGACCATCTTCGAAGTTTCCACTTAACAAAAAAAAATAGAGGAAAAACAAAATACAGGGTTTACCTTTTGAACAAATAAAGATCATTAAAACCCTCCAACAGTTTTGTTTTCTGAGCATGATGGAAAGTAAACAGCATCCTCATAGCAAAATACTTCTATTAATATGGCGAGATCCATCTCTGAGAATTTTCCAAACTTAATTCCGTACTTTGTGCATGCCACTGCTGTTGTCCGGGGCTGATTTGCACAGATGATTGCAAAAATCCTACATTATTAAACTTCATTCTTTTTTCTTGTGGAATAGACACTAAAATTCATATGTAAGTAACACGCTACTTTCTGAAGTGGGTGGTACACACCCACTATGGATTTATCAGAGGGGTTTTTCTGTTTGTGTTGTGTAGTTTGTTTTATTTTTAGCATCAGTCTGGTTGCCAAAAAGCAGCCTCCCGACATGAGTGAACCCAGTGCAGTCCAAGCAAGCGTGGAGGCTGGGCCTCGCGGAGGAACGAATGTCAAAGCAGCAGAAACACCACTAACCAGCTTCCTCAGCAGACGCTGCTGTGAGGATGTTCTTGACCTAAGAGCTGAACAGCAAACAGTTACTTGGAAGTGCCAAATAATCTGACCCCTCTACCTTCTGGCTGCGCACTTGACATTGGTTAGTAATTCGGTTCAGAGCATCATAAGAAGAGGAACGAAGGACAAACGTTCTTGCTGGCACCAGCTGTACTGATGGAAAACATGACGAATACCAGCCTGCCGTCAACTGCTCGTCACCACCGCTCTGCTGCCGCGTTCCCTAGGCTGTTTGCTGAACTCTTCATAGGAGCATCCCTTTGCCTACTGCCCTCCAAGTGAGCTGCTGTGCCATCATTTAAGCTTTTCGAGCTAAGCAGCCTCAACTTACTGGCACTAAATCACAGAGCACGCTCTTGAGCTGCTCTGAGACTCAGCTGAGGTCTGCCACGCAGCGCAAGAAGGAGGGGAAGGATGGTCTTTCCGCACACGACTGTTGGCAAAGGAAGACACCAGTTTCACCTGCTTTCACCATCACTTCTGACCTACAAGTGGCAGTAACAGAGCAGGGGGTGACAATCATAGAATCATAGAATGGTTGGAGTCGGAAGGGACCTTAAAGATCATTGAGTTCCAACCCCCCTGCCATGGGCAGGGACATCTCCCACTAGAGCAGGCTGCTCAAAGCCCCATCCAGCCTGGCCTTGAACACCACCAGGGATGGGGCATCCACAGCTTCTCTGGGCAACCTGTTC
>JAOTQQ010000012.1:66932878-66971053 GCA_026546715.1 Gallinago undulata
GGGATGGGGCATCCACAGCTTCTCTGGGCAACCTGTTCCAGTGCCTCACCACCCTCACAGTAAAGAATTTCTTTCTAATATCTAAATCTCCCCTCTTCCAATTTAAAACCGTTGTCCCTTGTCCTGTCACTACACAACGTTGGGCCACACTCCTGTTAGCATGCACTTGGATGAAAACAGGTTGCAATGCTGGTGCTTCCTTACCTGAGGCCTGGAAATGAGACCTCGTGACCCACCTATCCGAGGCTTGTGGCACCTCAAATTACCAAGCTGGGAAGAACAAAAATGAATAGATGATGTGTGGGTAACGGTGCTTAGTACTTACAATATTGTCAAGATCCCTTAAATAAAATACAACACTACTACTTTACTTTCTCTTTATAAAAAATCATTTATTTTATGGTGAGGAACACGGAAATTAAGAAACCAGCCCTTACTTCCTTATGTGGTGTTTATTCCACTAGTGCATGCTTTCTCAGCTTGCCAAATCATTAACAAATGTTAAGCAGCAAAGGGAAAAAATGTGCCATTTGCTGATAACGCAAAACCATGTGGACCACTAGAAATTGCACAGGAATGTGAAAGGTTCAAGCAAAATAAGGGACAGCAAGAAGAGAAACTTAATGTAAATATTGATAAAAGTTAAGTAATATTGTAGCAATTAATATACATTTCCTACATATTCCATAACTCTAGGAGACAGGCCTGCAAAAAGGAATACTCTTCACAGAAATTAAGCAAAAACAGTTAAGGCAACAGGAATCTGCGTTGCAGGAAAAGAATTAAAATCAGGCAATTAATGGCATACAAAGGGAAGTCGGATTTTTAGTGGTAATCGATTGCTACCATTCTGAAAGGGAGTAATTTAAAATCAGCTAAACCTTTACAGCAGATGTTCAACTATGTGACAAACTATGCCAGTGGACATTAGTCAAGGAAGCATTTAGTGTTGCCTCTTAAGCATTTCAAAATGGTTTCTCTTAAAAGAAGGGGGCAACCAGGGTCTCAGGCTTCTAAGTACTATTTACCATATTGTTATTCAAGAAAATGTTGAGATAAAATATTTCCTGGTAAAAGAGAGACAGCAGATTTGCTGTCCGGAGGCTTTTTGCATTCCCAGAGCTTCAACCAGTTATGTTTAAGGTCATAAACTACACATGGGATCAACACAGCACCTTCTTCTTTCACTTCCCTCTACCCTGTCCCCATCCTGCATTCAACAGCCACAGCAACAGCGTTTGCATCCTAAGATGGCTGCTGAATGACATAAAAAAATGAATGTGCAAACAACTGGTAAGTGATCCATGGTATTGCTTTCTCAATGCGCACTACAATTGCATGAGTTTGTATTTCTCAGGACTTGCTAAATCAGAGATTTTGGTTTGGAGCTCTATTTGATGTGCAATTTAATAAATTGGTCAAGTTACTTGGATCAGTAGTCATCAGCCTTGGGACACAAAATGGACATGAAAATACTTGTTTGTAGACACCAGGGTCAAGTAACTGGAGGATTCTGTTGATCCAAGTCAGCCACACAATGTAATCCAGAAGCCCATTCAATCACTGTTCATCATTGCTTTTTATGCACTTTTAATATTAGCTTAAACCTTCAAACCCCAAACTAACAGATTTTCTAGTTAGTCCAAGAGGAAAGTATTCTAGTTCTGCATGTACATAGTTCAAATATGCCAAATATCTCCAATTTCCCACTCAAGTCTTTTCTAAGAAAATCTCCCATGGCAATAGCTTATCAGAAAACACGAGTGAGTAATAGCTCCTAAGCTCTATGAAACTATTTACAGGCATTTAGAAATATGCAGAGATTATCACAGTTCATACACAAAATTAATAACATCTTTTCTCAAATTCTAGCAGCATTCATTCTGAATTATCTTCTTGCTTCACTTTCAAAATCATGTAGTTCTTCATCCCAGTTTTAACAGTCAAGTTGCTTGTTCAAAAAACCCACCTTCCTATCTCATGGGAAACTCTAGCTTCTCTGTGTTTTTAATAAGGACATGATTTCAATTTACTATGTTTGTGAGGATGTTCAAACACTGAATGAAAAACTTAGTGGATCCATGCAATCTGAATAGAAATTATTCAGAAGTTAGATTATTAGACGTAATTTTTTTTCTTTATGCAGGAAAACTAAGCAGCTGTACTCCAAAAAGCCATGCATTAGGTTTGTAATGGAAAAAGTTCTGAAATGAAAACAAATATTTGGTGGAAGCGATTATTTTAGGAAGTGATTACCCTAGTTTCCAAATTGTAAATACAAAGATTTAAATCAAATGTAAGCAAAATCCTTTAGCTCTGTCAGTCTCTTAATCACTTTTAGAGATGTCTGCTGTATATTTTATCTTTTCTGTTAGCAGATTTGCATCTGATGTTCATTATGGGATGCAGAGATTATTTTAAATATACAAAAATATATTTATTCAGTTTTCCTGAATTACAGCAATGGCTGCGTTTCCCCTAACGATATGGAATATGCTTTTCAGTTACCTGAGATATCTCAGATGAAGTATTTGGCAATAAGGCAAATTGCTTGGTTCTTGTCGCTCTTAGAGGTGTAAAGACTTGGTTTAATACCTTTGATCTTTATAAGATATTTATCAAAACTTTTTATATTCCTGTAATGCACTGAAGTCGTTTGTCAGACTTTTAATCAATAAATCATATTATGATAAAAAAGCCTCCCATATACAAGCTGCCATCCTAATAGACTTACGGTTGCATTTCAACAGTTTAACACAAATAGACAGTCTTTGAAAAGGAAAAGTTCAGATTAACAGTGAGAAAAATGGTTTCAGCTTCCAAAGTGTATTCACAGTATAGGGGTTGAAAAGGGTTTTGTTTTCTGCGTTTTGTTTGCTTTAATGTGGATCCCCAGAAAGTTGCAGAACCACATCTCTTTCAAAGGTTTCTGATGAACACTAGGATCCAGGTTCTCACATGTAAAACCTCTCCGTTTATATATATTTTTTGTTTAGCAATCTAGGAAAAATATAATTTGGATCAAATTCTTGCCCTATATTATGCTAGTATATTGATTTGGACTTCAGTGAGAACAAAGCTCCATTTTATCCAGAGTAGTTTTATATAAAGGGCATTCTACTGTTGCTGAGTTATTAAAATCAATTTTTTTCTTGCCATCTGTCTTAAATTGCTGGATTTTGCTCCTGCCCTGCCACCTAGCAGACTGCCTCTGGAAAACAAAAACCAATGTCTTCTTAAAACTCTGTAAGAAAACTTATTCAGACAGAATATACATTTACTTCCTGACTAAGGACACTCCAAAATTCCAAATGTTTGACATACCCTCCAAAATGAACTCTTAGAAAGTATGTAACACATAAATGACAGAACAACATATCTCTAGACTAGCTTTTTGAGTTGTTAGCACATGAACATTAGATGTCCAAGGTATTAGATTTTTTTGCCCTCTAAGGCGTTAGATTTTTGCCCGTTGGAATTGAGACATGAAAATGGAAAATGACATGAACTTGTACCCACATTAATTCTGTTTTGTATTTCGATGTTTGTCTCTGTCACAAGCAGCAAGGCGTGTAGCTCACTCAAAATCAATAGTGGCATGAACTTGTTTGGCCTCTCCTAGGACGACAGAATTGGCTGGCTGGTCAGAAGGACCTTCATGACGTCAGCTGGCGAAGCCTCCACCAGTCTTTGCAGTTGCATTTGATGTGGCATAATGGAATCTGACCTCATCAGCTCAGATACCTCCCTGTCTTTTGGGTAAATAGATAAATAAAGGCTGTTCTGGTACCTCCTGGCAAAAGCAGGCCAACCTTTTCGGTCCAGCAGTCACAGCCGGGTAAATTGTACGTCAGTCCCATTTCTTTCACTTGGGTTAGAACATGGGAATAGGCTTTCCAAGTAATCTTGCTGTATTAACTCCATATTAAAAATTGTTTGCCTGAACATCTAGTGTTCCAAACTGCTGAAAAAGAGATAAATTTAACCCTGTCTCTTTGCAGTTCCCCAGGACTGCCTCAGTTACAGTTTCTTCTCAATTGCTAAGCTGTGATGGTAGCCAGCAAAGCAGCTACCTGATAGGGTATGTCCTCTAAGAGAGAGAATGGTTATCACAGATGTGTGTATTCATTCTTATTATTTCTGAACACCATAACTTCAGTTTATATATATACCAGCAACTGGGTATCTGTAATGCAATACAATACAGCTAAAAGACTTCAGAGTTGAATGAATTTCAGTGAATAAAATAGATTATGTAGTGGTCTGAACAAAGAGAGATTTGCATTTCTAAAGAATGTTAATCATTTTTACAGTAAAAAAAAAAAAAGCAAAACCAGAAATATGTGCTGCTTTAATATTACTGCACCATTCTGACAAGTAAGCCTATCCTTGAAAACTCTCAAGTGCATGAACAAGAAACAGGACTGCCTGATACAGCCTAACCCTGCAAAAGCAAAGGACTGGCACAATGGCTACCACTAACGGTATGCAAATAAAAATCACTGACATAGCCATACATGAATGTGGGCATGCTCAATTCTGCATCATCAGAAGTAAAAAAAAAAAAAAAAAAAGAAAAGAAGTTTCTGTTTCAATCACTATAAATACAGTTAAGTAAGTCCCACCAGTCCCAGTGACCTCAGTCCCACAGTTTCAGCACCTTCAGTGGGAAAGGCAGAAAAGAAGCTCCATCTGCTGGTGTGGTTGATTGCAATGGCTCTTAAATTTCATTTAATTGCAAATGCAGTCTTCTCCAGCAACCAAATGAAAAAAATAAGTAACATGTAAAGGATCACCTGTCCTGCAAACTGAACCAGCATTGCTGAACACTTTACAATCAGAAAACACTTTAAAATCAGGACCTTCTACTCGAAGCAAGCCAGAGTTGAAGCCTTTCAATACAAGGCACACATGATCCTGACAGGGTACTTAATCTAGGGCAGAAACAGATCATCAAACAAAAATGAAAGGATGGGTTAGCACACTTCAAGAGGTAACCTGCTGCAGCCTGAGGTGGGGAGAACAGGAGGCAGGAATCAGTGGTTAGAGGATGAGGGAGGAGGAGCAGTGTGAATGTGAACTCAGTGTTGCAGGTGAACCTGTCATATAAAAGTTTATGGAAAGTTTACAGAGGTATTTAAAAAATTGCTGTGTCTCATAGTAAGGAAGCAAGCCATTCTTGTTAGCTGTTTTTATAAGAAACTAACTTTCTTCAATGAACAAATGGCAATTTTGTTGGACCATACAGTACTTTCCGTCTTCAAAAAAATCTTGAACTGTTCTAGTTGTAACAGATTTGAAACATCTTATCATGAAAACTAAAGCAGATGCTTTGCTCACTTTTTTATTTAAATGACTGCATTTTAGGAAGCTGCTTTTTTCTTCCCTGCCTTCACTATGCTTGTACCGCCCGAGCTGTGAAAATGGTGGACTTCTTGAGTTGATTGACAAGTGCAGTAGAGGAACCTGGATGCACAGAACAGCTTAGGAAAAAATAAAGAACAGGCTGACCAGTACCCGTGCTGGGGATTTGCAAAGAATTGCTGAGCAAAACTGGAGTGATGCTGATGGTCAAGTAAAATAATTTGACCTAGACCTACAAATCATTTTAGCAAGCAGTCAATTGCAAATGTATGTGTAGATGCAACATCTGAATAATTTCAGCAAAGTGACTGCTTTGCAGGAGTGGGAGATACGTTCCCCCAAGCTGATGTTACAGAATGTTATAAGCATGATAAAATATGAAAATAATTAGTGAAATAATACTAGATTCAGCTACTGAAGGTCTATGCCTAGTTTTCATGTGCAAACTCATGTCTGCTACTGCTCATTGAAGACTCCATGGCAATTTCTTTCAAGACAAGTCCCAGTAGCCTAGCCAAAGTTTGTGCTAAACAATAGCGATCTTAAACAGAGTTAAATCTTGTTCTGCAAATTCAGGGGAATAAAATATACTTTGTCTACTCTTTTTGTAGTGCCCACATTTCAGTGGGGATATATGCTGCATTTCATCAAATCAATGCACCGTTACTTTTTTCTAAAGAGTAAAGCAGAGCTTAGTATTAATTACCCACCAAAAAATCTATGTTAAAAGAACATTGAGAATACAGATTCAAGCACCGATATGCTAGAAAATCCCCAAAGTCACATTGCCTTTGTAACCTTAATGCAGCCATTTTGAGTGTGTCATTTAGGTTACAGCCTTTAATTATGCATTCTTTGGCCATTTTTCCCTCAGGACTGTCTCATTAAGCACACAAGATAGACAGCTACTCAATGGTGATGTCGTTGCTTTTCTCTACATTGCTCAAAATGTAGCTCTAGGCCTTGTTTATTGAACAGTATTCCAATCCTGCTCTGGAGATGCGATTGGATTTCCTCATGGGATGCTCCATAGTGCTCTGCACAATTATCTTCCAAGTGCTTCAGAAACAGCAGAGTACTACGAGATGAAGTATTCTTGATTTTACCGTTAGAGAGCTGAGCTGCAGAGAAGTAAAGGTAAAAAGCGTCCATTTATTCTAAATATTCATTTTGGAAGTGTGCAACTTGACTTCTGAGGTTGCTTATCAGTATATAAGATGTGTTCAGAGCATTGCTCCTTTTGATTTCAGCTAGAGGTGTAAGTGCTCTGTACCTCAGAAATCTGACTGCTTGGGTTCTTAGGGTAGGAAGTTAGCAACATGCAGTAGGTAACCAAGTTAGTTTAAGCAATATGCATAGCATTGCTAGGTGCTTTGGTCCCTTTAGGCTAGAAATCACTTGCTTCCATGGCAGGTCCATCCTTTCCTTTCCTGCATTCTTTGCAATTTAAAGCAAGTAAAGTCCAAGTCCTCCACCCACATAAGTAGTATGTGATCATGGCATTAAAGCCTTATCAAAGAATATAATTTCATATTATCATGAATGGAGATTGCAACCTTAATAAAGTTCTTTTAGGCTCTTTGTTCCTAGTACCAGCTTGGCACAATTCAGGGCAGTTCCACTTATGAACTATATCTGCAGATAATACATAGTTCACATTATCATACAGTAAATATTGAAGAATAAATTTAGCTAAATATGCTTCCTTTGCTGGTATCTGGACTACTAATCTGCTGTAACTCTGCTTCTGTCTCCATTTTCATATCCAACTAAAACAAAAAGACAAATCCCACACGTCTCCTAGTTCTTTTTCCTCCCAAGCTGATGAGATATATAAAGGCTGCAACTTCCGTGAGTCACTACATCATTTCTAATGTCTCTATAATATGCTAGACTGTAAATGCAACCTAATGGTGCCAAAACTGAGTTGTCTTTTTACTTGCTGAAGCAGAAGGACTCAACTCACTTCAGTTTGAAAATATTTCAAGAAGAAGCTGCATTGTAAGAAGTTCAAAACCAATTCAGTTGAAAGAAGACACTTTGTTTTTGAAATAAAGATGTTCCCAAAGAAGAAGCACTGCCATTCACACCCTGCTCTGTCTTCCATCCAAACAACAGAAATATATGAGCACAATGAAAGAGAACTGAGAGTTTTTACTGCTCTACATTATTCTCTTTGCAACAGTAGTAAGTAGGTCACTGTTTGCTCATCACATTGGACTTGTTGCTTTATACCATGAATAACTTCACTGACGTTATGGGAGTAATTCCAAACTTATGCTGCTGTGAATGAGTGGAGGATATAACTCTGAATCTTTTAAATAAATCATAGACTGTAGAGTCTCAATTATGAATTGATTTCTGGTAGCTAATGTCCCTCTCCCTTACGTACCATTACTTCCTAATCATATAAGCAGCCCTACCCAGATCCTTTCCCTCCAAGGATCCTACCGGCAGAACTAAGGAGAATGCAACAACATCAAGAATAGCCAGGCAAATCTTAGGGAACCAAAATTTGGAGCCCTTAGTTACCTTGTGAAGTGATTTATTAGTCAGGCTGGAGTCACAAGGAAGAGCAGCTTAACAACCAACAGGGAAGGATGAACTAATGAACAGAGCAAGTGTAAGACCAATGGATTCATTTTCATTCTGACTATTGAATGCATTCCATGATTAAATTAAGTTAAATTACCTCAAAGGCCTATTTCAAGAATAATTTTTTCTTCTTCCCCATTTTCCTTTTTCACCCATTGTCCTGAAGATTGCACTTAATTTCACGTAATTTTATATGCTGTTTTGTACTTATCCCAAGTGAAGAAAAAATGGCATTTCTTACTCCTTCCACAAGAAGGATGCATTCTTCTCCCAACAGACATCGTGTCCTTTTCATTCCAAGAACAAAAGATTTATCTTGGCCAAACATAGAGCCCTTTTATTTAACTGTGAAGCCTGTCTTACTTTCAAATTTGAAGATTAATGACTTCACGTAAAATTCGATGTTTCTTTCCTTCCATATGCTCAGGGGGTGTCTTATCATCATGCTTTACGACTGAATCCATGTAGTCATTATTTCTTGATTCATACTACAGAACAGGAAGACCCATAAAGTATTGGCACTGAACTGAAACAAGATGCCAGTTGTTTCTTTATGTTTCTTTTCTTGAGATGCTGTCTCTTCACACTGATTCAATTTTTGATGCTTGCCTGAATGAATGGATGATGCAGTTTCTTGTCTGAATTTTTCACCTAAAGCAAAACTCCAGGCATGCACAAAGGCTTGCCTGTTCCCTAACATGTTTGGCCAGAAGTTTTAGCAGCCACTTTGGTAAGAAGTTCACCTGAACATAAGCTGCTAGCAGAACAGTCAGAATAAAAGAACACAAGCTCTAAAGAAAAAAATATTTTTCTTTCCCATCATGGCAACCAGTAACTGTTTTTCTGTGAATGGGTTGTGTAGCAAATGCTGCAGAAGCTCCTTGGACCTCAGATAAAGAACTAACCTTTAGTGGCAGAGCTTTTATTCAATTTTTTTCTCAAATACATTATACATGAAAAAATAATGGAGGAAAATTCACATTTTCCCTAGCTGTTTGGATAAAAATGCCTTTGTAGGAAACACAATTGTTTTAAATTTACCAAAATGTAAATGTTATCTGTAGAGCTGGGGGAGGAGACCTTAGCAATGGAAAAGGCAACAGCATTTCCCTTCATATGGGATGAGAAGAGGGACATGTTTATTGCCCATGGAAGTTTGAGGTGGGTGTGGAAGCGCTCCCTAGGACATTTCCCAGAAGATGAAGGAGCAACCAGGGGAGCGTGGCCACTGTTTGTTACCTTCTGCAAGGAAGTGTGAATAAGAAACAGATTCCTGACTCTTCCTCAAGTGCTGTGGAGTAGCTTGCCCCAAGGGGCATCTGGTAAGAATGCATGTGCCTCCTATTAGCCATAATGTGATGACAATTGGTCTGTTTAGAGGGAGAGAGAAAGTGCATGAAAATTCCCATCACCGTGTAGGGCCCAGCCAAAATCTCATCCTTAGGAGGGAAGTGGAGGTGAAGACTCTGCTTCAATACAGATGACATACACATCTGCTCCCCAGAAACGTGTCAGACGAATTATCCCTCTCAATTCTTCTCCCACTGTAGTATCATAAAAGTGAGTGTGAGGTTTCCCAGATTGCAGAAGGGTTAACTCTAAAAGAAACAGATCAGGTGGTTGGGTTTGTTTTATTTTAAAATTGCATTTAAACCAAATCCAGCAACTAAGTCAGTGGTTAGAATTTACTATTCTTCCTGGCTCGAACAGCTGCTTTGGGGAGTAGCTTGGCAGCAGCTTTGTTTGTAATCTTCTAGAAAAACAAGTCTGAGTGGGATCTTTTTTACAATCCATCACTGCTCTGAATATTTGGACCAAAATGTGTAAAAACAGTATGTAAAGCTAACAATCTACATCTTCATCTACTTCATCTACATCTTTCCACTTTCCTCAGTGAAGAAAAAAGTTGACACTGATCAAGGAAATTGCTGGTTTTCAGAGTCATACATTTTATTAACTTCAAACGAACAAGGCACCAGAGGTATCTGTTTGTTTCTGTTTTGCAGAGTACTACTTACAACAACCAAGGTTAAAAGATTTAGATAACTTACTTTCTTCTCTTCTACAGTCAATACATAAGAAAAAAAATATTGACTGAAAAGAAAAATATTTTGATTCATTTTAAAAACACAAACCAATTTCAAAATATCCGTGACAGATACTTGTTTAGATTTGATTTTATGAAACTTTATGTATTTTAATAATGTTATTTTTAAAATCAGAAAATACAGCAGAAAGAATGAGTTAAGATTGCTCTTCAATAGTGAAAAAAATACATGAAAGAAGCAGCTGGGCTTCGCAACTAGAGATATTGTATAAAACGTGAAGATCAGACTTTTCTTTCCAAAGCCAGTTATTTTATACAAAAAGAGAATCAAATTTCACCACTCCCAGGAAATATTTCAGAGATCCTTCCCTCCTCTAGGCTATTACCACAGGTTGCCTCAAGGCATTACTTTCCTCTTGACTACAGCCTGTAACTCTCTTCAAGCATGAATTGCTGTAAAACTGCATTACCCTGTCACGGGTTTGAAATCCTTGGGAAAACTGTGGTAGATTTACAGGGGCTGTGTCACTTAAATTGTTTAAAGTTTAAAATGTCTTTTTTTTTTTTTTTAACAACGTACAGAAACCAAATTACTCACAAAACTGTAACAACCACGATAAAAATGCCAACAATTAGTGTACATATATATAGCCCATTTAAAGATAAGGAAATTCCATATGTTACAGCACAGACTACTGGACTGCTAATGTGTTTTTTTTAAATTAGTTCAGTATCTTCAGGGAGTTCTCTAAAACACAATAAACATACTCTATAATAGGACAGCCAATGTATATGAGCAAGGGTGGGTCAAAATTAATTGCCTGACATATGAACCAAACTAACCGAGCAGTGATGTGAATCCTTCAATGCTCCACTGAGCTGCAGTGAGCTACGCTCCTGCCAAAATCCCTAAAATGCTGACTTAACTCTGAATATGCAATCGCGAATCATGACTCTCTTGACCCTTCCCCAACGTATTTTGCCTTCATTTCTTTTCCTATCCATTTGTATCCATAGTAGAAAGCATAAATTGTATTAGTATAGAGAACCTCACAAAAAAAAAAAACCAAACCACAAAAAAAACCCCAACTCCACAGTCTGCTTTGAATATAGCTTGAATTTTCTCTCTGGATCTGTGGGCTTATTGATCAGAGGCTTGAACTTTTCACCCCTTTAGTACAACAGGCTTTCTGATCATCACAGTGTGACGCTTGTCTGCGCGCAGAGGCTTCTGCTTGTGGGTATGGTAATAACTGACATTAATCACACAGTGCTCTTCCCATTAATGTTTGAACACTTTAAATTAGAAGGCTTCTGTAATTACATAGGGTTTTTTTTATTATTATTCATAATAATCCAATTAATTCAATTTAAGCAGGCGATGTAAGTGCAGAATTCAGCCCTCCTCCACAAAGGTTAATGTGCCAGTGACCTCGTAACACATAGCTTGATCTCAGTCTCATGTGTTGGAGGATACAAGCCACTGAGTTCAGAGCAGCAGTGTCTTGATGTCACTTCAGTAAACAAGCACTCGGAAAGTACGTGCCCTGAAACAAGTGGGTCTGAATCTGCCTAACAAGCCAGAAGGGCTGAACTAGTAACTCCTCGGTAGCATCCCTCCTTCCATCGGGTAAGCGTGGTTCTGTAACACAGGCCTTGCAAGAAGCAGCCTTTTTAAACTGCTAGCTGTTTATAGCTATTAAGTCAGCAACACCAGGCAGACCCAAACATAGACAGAGCACTAGAAAAGTGCCACCTATGCTAGAAGCAGAGCCTGGACGTATCGACTGCTGAAGCTGGAGCCATAACATAAATTCCCCAGACTGGAAAGACAGATCTAGAAAACCTAAGTGCTACCTATTTGCCTCAGCCAAACAGCCAATAACTGACCAGGTAGAGAACAAAAGTGCTGGAGTTAAGATATCAAGCCACGAAGCTATGTAGCTGGTGAACAAGTAAAATCATAGGACATTGATGGTTTATTATTACTAGAGTTGATTATTTAAAAGCACTTCAGCTGTTGAACAAATGACCTTGCCATAACTCATACTTTTCTATACTAAACAAACTTACTGTACTAGTCTATACTGAACAAGTTTCTCCTCTTGTTATCCGACCACCTCAGGGAGAGGAATAACCAAACTCATGTACCCCTGAGCATTAATATTGAATGTCACATCTGGAAATAGCAGGTCAAGATCTCCTAGGGCAAGCTTGAGATCTCTGCAACTACTATCATCAAACTGGCATCAAAACCGAGCGTCAGGTTTGCCAGCTTGATATATGTGTGGTGAACAGACCTGAGTGGTGTTTTAAGCACGGTTACATACAGCCTTGTGTAGCGTATAGAAAAAGCAAATAACAAGAAAGTTGTGCGGTACCATTTTAAAATAAATCGGGAGCTACAGGACCAGGAAGATAAATACTACAGGAAGGCAGAGAGAGGACATTTCTGTATATGCTTTATATAAAGTATACAAAGTACAAAATGAGCAGTGAGAGGACAACGGCAGCAGAGCCCAATCCCATAGCCCTTGTGCGATGTGCTTGCTAACCCAAGCTAACTCCTGTTTGGAGTAAGAGAGGACACAAGAGCTTCTTCACTTAAAACTACAGCTGTTACTAGAAATACGCTTGGAGATCTAACAGATCGGAAACTTTCAGCAGGAATCCACATTCCCAGTATGTCTCTCCAGGGTCCTGATGAAATTGGATTATGTTTCAGTAGTGGCCCGTGGCACAGGCTGCACACACCCCTGCGGCTCCTGGGCCTCACGTATTTCTCATAGTTTCTGTAAGGTAGAAGGAAACTGGTTGCTTGACATCTTGAAGGCTGCACAGTGCCACCAGCCTCCCGATGACACACTTCACAAAATTACAGAATGATATGGGGTTGGAGCGACCTCTGGAACTCTCATAGTCCAAGCCCCCTGCTAAAACAGATCCTCCCAGAGCAGGTTGCACAGGCAGAGATGGAGACTCCACCACCTCTCTGGGCAGCCTGTTCCAGGGCTCTGCCACCCTCAACGTGAAGAAGTTCCTCCTCATGTTTAGATGGAACTTCTTATGTTCAAGTTTGTTCAAGAACGATCTCTAGAGGTCCCTTCCAACCCCATATGATTCTACGAACCGCAGCACCTGCACCACAGAACCCGTGTGGTGGCTCCTCCTGCACCTACGAGGGCCAAAAGCACCGACAGCCCACATATAGGGGGTGCGGCGGGGAGGGGCTCTCCCTGCAATGGCCGCCGGCCCCTGGTCAGGGCTGCGCATGCGCGCGCCTCCACCCCGCCGCGCTCCACGGAAGTGACCTCATCGCGCAACTTCGGCCTCGCTCCTCCTCCTTTCTCTCCGGTCCCTCCGCAGCGGGTGACGTGACTGGGGGCCGCCCCCCTACAACCGCCCCCACACCCCACACCCCCCCCGGTGGCATCGGCGGCGGCAGAAGAGGAGGATGTCGGTGCTGGTGCCGCCGCTGCGGCGGCTCCACCAGGTCCCGCGGCACCTCCTGGTCTGCGAGAAGGGCCACCTGCGGCACCCGCATTCGCGGCACGCAGCGCACGTGCGGGACCACGCCTACAGCTGCCGCGTGAGTGTGCCCGCCCGCCGAGCCGAGGCGGGAGCGGGGGGGGGAGGGGGGGAGGAGGGGGCAGTCAGTCAGTCAGTCAGTCAGTCAGTCAGTCAGTCAGTCAGTCAGTCAGTCAGTCAATCAATCCTTAACGGACGTTGCTGTCAGTGGGTGTGAGGGGGGAGGGCTCCGCGGCCGCCGTTGTCCGGCAGCTCCTACAGGGGATTGCTCATCCGAGCGGTGAGGGGCTGAGGGAGAGCCTCGGCGCTGAGGGGAGTTCAAGCTGAAGGCCGGCCGCAGGCGCGCCCGGGAAGTCCCCTCTCTCATGTCGTCCCCGCTTCTGCCGAAGTATCATAGAATGGTTAGAGTTGGAAGGAACCGTAGAGATAACCGTGTTCTAAACCCTCTGCCATGGGCAGGGACACCTCCACTAGACCATTTTATTCAAAGCCCCATCCAGCCTGCTGGCCTTGAACACTTCCAGGGATGGGGCATCCACAACTTCTCTGGGCAACCTGTTCCAGTGCCTCACCACCCTCACAGTAAAGAATTTCTTCGTAATATCTAATTTAAATCTCCCCTCTTTTGGTTTAAAACCATTACTCCTCGTCCTACCACTCCCTCCCCATCTCTCCTGTAGGCCCCCTTCAGATACTGGAAGGCTGCTCTAAGGTCTCCCCGGAACCTTCTCTTCCCCAGGCTGAACAACCCCAACTCTCTCAGCCTGTCCTCATAGGAGAGGTGCTCCAGCCCTCTGATAATCTTCATGGCCCTCCTCTGGACCCACACCAACAGATCTGATGTCATGCTGTCATCAACTGCTTTGTTGATTTGGACACCTTAAATTTGCAAAGTCCATTTTTTGCCAGCTTGCTCTCCTTTGGCTGTCTTGCTGTTTCCCTAGTAATTTTTTTTAGCAGCTGACAGGAAAGCTTGTGTGGCAGGTATCTCACCTGTCTTGTTACTTCTCTTGCATATGTGTGCAAAGGGAAACAGATATATACTTGTGCTCTGTTAGCTTTTGGAAAAATGTTTTTTGAGCGGTAGAGGGGGAAGGAGCAGGAGGAAAGACCTTTATGCTTGGGTATACTTGTTGGGAAACTTGATACTTGTCTATGTAATAACCTTGTTTTTCATGTTCTCCTGGACTTGGTTGATGAAACATGTACAGGAAATATTTTAAACAGAAAGTAAATTAAAGATAGGCAATTTGACCAAAAGATTGAATGCTGAGTTTAGAAAGAAAATCATCCCTTTTGAAAATCTGTTTCCTACCTTAAATTAGAAACCTGTTACAGAACTCGTAGCCTTAACATACACCTTAAGACTTTTTTGAAAATTGTAAGCCCATTTTAAAGTTTTATTCTGGTGCTGTGTTCACTCTTCTGACCTCCAAAATATTATACAGAGGAGAATGCATTGATTCAAAAACTAGTTTAAAGTCTACTTTGGTCCTCATTTTTCCACTGAGATTCCATAAATGCTTACCCTACATTTTTAGTTGTAACTGCTTCCTTCATCAAGAGCTTAAGGAAATGATCCAGCATGACATCAAGCTAAATTTATAATGACATGAAACAAGATCTTTAGGTAACTGATGCTGTGTAAAGTCATGCCTCTGTGTAACACCTCATATGCTATTGTAAATGCATTTGTAAATGCAAGTAAAATGCAACAGCCCCCCAGTAATGTATTTAGTGCACGTGTAAATTGATATGTTTTGAAGACAATGACCTGATGTTATTTTTTCTTCATCTCATTTTGGTATGATATAATGATATCTTTGAAAAATAGAGTTTTTCTTTTGTATTTCTTGATTTTTCTTCCAGAACAGATTTTAGGATATGATTTACATTACAAATATGTTCCTAATAGGTGTCATTTTTGATCCCTGAATGTGGCATACTACCTGAAGTGCTGAAAAGTACCATTGCAGATGTTGGAGAGTACTACTTGGTGAGGAATTTATCAGTTCATGAATTGGTTGCTCATGAATTCATCGATGCTTTTGTAAAGAAAGGTAAGGAGGAAATCAGAACATGACAGATGTAGTAGTAGTGTATTTTGTTTTGTAACACAGTAAAATCCATTTATTATTATTCTGAAAAGTATTTTAAAGCGAGGGAGGAAAATACTAAGAACATTCTGTATTAATTTCTTCATTTGCTTTTTCTTCTGCTTTGTGGTGTGTCAACACCAGTTTATACCCACTGTCAGAACCCAGTTCCCGCTATGGGGAATGGGGGATTGTTCCCGCTTCATTTCTCCCTATTCCATCTTAATTCTGCAATCCAGCTATCAAGAGCTTCCATGTATCTTCACACCTGTTTCTTTTACACATCTTTGTGCAGATTCCTGCAGAAATTGGCTATTTTCTCCCTTTCTTTTACCTTCATATTTCAGCGCAGAACTGTGTTAGCTGTGTACCACAGCAGGCAAGATAAAAAGAGGGGGGAAAAAATGCTTGCTGCTTTTTTTTTTTTTTGCTAATGGAGTTGCAGCGGCTCATCCTTACGCAGTAAGAGCAAAGAGGATATGAAGAAAGATGCAGCCTCTGTGCAGCCAACTTGCAGTTGCATACTCAGCCTGTGCTATTTTCATCGGGCAGGCCCCATTCGTTTGATAAATGTTGATGATAAATGTGGTACTCTCCAGGTGATTTTCTGGGAGAAAAAAAGCTTTATAGGGAAAATGGAGGAGAAAAGAGATCATGTGGGTGAAACAGGAGAATTAGATCCATTACTTTCTAAACATTGGACTCTTATTTCCTTTAGTCTCATTAATGGCTTTTATGCCTTTAGTTTTATGAAAGCTGTATGACACATGTACTTTGAGTTTACAGGATCTGACTCGTATTTTTAAGAACAAAATTGTTTGTGGCAGATAATACTACAAAATATATTTAGTAATGTGAGCATCTTCCACCTTGTCTTCATGTGAACTAACACTAGAAATGTGTCTGGGAAAAAAAATGGGTTTCCATTTGCTGAGTGGGGAAGGTTGCAGGTGGAAAGAAAGCATTTTCATATGGGGGCATATTGCTAATGTTATCTGTCTTACAAGCCCTTTAAAATAGTGCCAATCCAAGGTTTATAAAAATAATAACAAAATGCTGTTTTGCTTGATAAGGTGGAAGAAAGCTGATGAAAACACAAGGGTTTAAGAGTGATTCAAATGGTGTTTTTCATGTTTGATTATCTTGAGGTGAATCTTTCATATCGTCACTGTTCATATTGTCTGTCTTTAGAGACTGTGTAATCTCATGGTTTTCTGCTTTACTATTAAAGGTTCATGCTACGCACTTACCTATAACACAAAAATTGATCAAGATAATACTGCGGCTCTGCTACCAAACGGTATGTTTTGGTTTGCTTTTAGTATTAGATACATATTGATTCTGGTCTTGGGGTTGGTTTGTTGTTGGTTGTTGTTTTTCATGTGGAATGTCTTAAACTGGAAAATGTAATGCTGTACTTGCCAACTATATTAGAAATTTTTTTGAATCAGAAAAATATTCATTCTAACTTTTTTTTTCATTCATGCTGTTAAATTATTTATTTCATCTGAAGGAAATAAAAAAAAAGTCATTTTCACTTCTATATAGTGTCAGATCATCAGCACTTCAACAGTTATTGCAATTACTACAGAGGATTATTTTTGTGAAAACATTGTTCCAACTGCATATTTCCTCCTGGTGTTAGACAGAATTTGTACTAAATAAGAAAATTATCAGTACTGCTTAGGAACACTTTTAAAATATTCAGTGTTTATTCTTTGAGAATTATGTAATGTGCTAAAATACTCTGCAGTTCCATCACAGTTTTATGAAAAAATGTTACATCTCAGGTAATGTTTTTTAATGCAGAGAAAATAATGAAGCTATTTTGTGCATCAAATATGGCATCTTATTTCCATTTACCAGTATATCAGTTACAATAAATGCACAAAATCGGTCTATCAGCCCTTTAGCCCTAGCTGCTATAATATGACAGGTGCACATCAGGACATAAGTAAATTCAGATTCTTCAGAGGAGGGATTCCTTTATGTTCTCTGTTAGCACAGTCCTAGCAAAATGCATACTTGATAGTGTTTGAGTTTGTATGATACAACTATTGCAAGCTATGCACAATTAATGCAGAGACAGCATTACAGTTCCTGGTGATGTCACCATCTGAAATCTTCAGCAACAACCTTATTTGTTTGTATTCTGTATTATGCTGCTACTTCTACAGTAGAACCTAAAGACTCCAGGAGAGATCTGTTGTGTGAAATTTTGTACCAAGTGGCAGCTGCCAGGTTTGGTTTATGAACGTGGAAGTGGAGTTGTTCCAGCACGTATCAGCTCATCACTAATAGGCATAGTTTACGCAGTAGGAGTCGTCCCACTGGAGTTGGAGGAACTTTTGTGTTTTTAGTTGAGCAGTGCATGCATGAATGTTTACTAAGTCAGGCCCCAGTGAGATGTAGTGTTCAACCAATGACACAGAAAATGCTAGGGGACAAGTGGGGAAAAAATTGAAGCAATGAAGTGAGGTAGTAGAGTTAAAAAAGCTATGACTTTCAAGAAAATATTACACTTTTCTCATTCTAGTTCATAAGATGTTCTTTGATTAAAAAAAAAAAAAGAGTAATTGAATTATAACCTGTCTCTTCTTTAAGGGTTAATCTGGTAATCCATTTAACGAAATACAGAGTCTGGGTTACATTAGTAATACCGTTGATCCAGAGCTAACATTGTGTAAGGTATATGGTTCTCACAAGACTTCAAAGGGAACTAAGTAGAAGATTATTTGTATTAAAGTTTATTTTGTTTATAGGGAAACTAATTCTGTCAGTGGATAAGGATACTTATGAGGAACTTGGACTGCAAGGTCACCCATCTCGGTATTCTGGCAAAAAAGTAATGAGATATAGTAAGTATTATTTATATTAACAGTGATTATTTCAGATCTGTCTGTGAAGCACCTTATTAGGATGTTAAACCAGCAGTGCTGAAACTTGCCTTTCCTTAGAATTGGTTATTGTCTAGGTCATATTTTTCCAGATGCCTATACAAGGACTTCATGAAGAGGAAAAAACACTTTTTCCAAATAATACAGCAGCTATAAGGGAACAAATGTGTGATCTTTTGGGTATTCTGTAAAATTTTTAATTTCTGGGTTTTTCATTGCGTTATAGATACAGCCTTGAGCCTCAGTCAAGACTGCTTGCTTGAATGGAAGAATTGTATTACATTAGAAACATCCAAAATGGTAGTCTCCATATACCAAGTGCTTGGAAAATGGTGTAATTTTTTAACAGCTGCAGAGGAGACATACTGAGTGTGATTTTGGGTTTTGTTGTTATTGTTTTGTAAACAATTAAAAATAAAAACAAAACCATGAACACTACCATCTCAAGTGTATTAACCTGCAGCAGTTGATAAGTAGTTACATCAAACCTTCAGAAGGGGAACCTTTTTATCTATAATAAGAATTTTGGCGAAATGGGGCATCTGTTCAGTTGGCCAAGTAAAATTATGATGAAAAATAAATGCAACTTTTAGCCTGGGACCAATTCATCTAAAAGAAAACAGTTTAAAAAGTGTCATTGCCATGTATGTGGCTTTTGATGTTAGAAATTCTAGTTTTTTTAGTGCTAATAGCTTGCCTAATTACCAAAATATTTTTAAGGCACTGTTTTGGGACTTCTGTCACTACTATTACAAAAGGAATCTGTGTCTCCAGTCATTAGAAGGCAGTTCCAGATTACATCAAAATAAGGACAGCAGGAGGTGAATATTTATTTACATAATGGGGAGTCATATTTGCATAATAAAATACTTTATAAAGATGCTGTATATATTAAAAGGAAGTTTAATGTTCTTTGGTTTCTTTTTGTTCTTTTAGTTCTTAATGAATTTAATATAAAAAATTTATTTCAGTTGAGTAACTATTGCCTTTTTTTACATTTTTGCAGTTATAACTATTGACTTGACTGATTCCGGCTTTCACCCTGATAGCAAGAAACATCAAAGAGTGCTTTGGGCCTTGAAAGAAAAGAAACCTTTGGAGTTTGACTTCCTACTGGCTTGGTGTGACACAGGTAATAGGAAGTAAGTGTAAAGCTGAAGTAGAACTGCCATGAAGTCAAAATATTTTTAGTTTACTGTTTTTTTTCTGGTGATTGTCCAAATGCATTTTTTAGTGGAGGGAAGAATTAGATTTAAATGTGTTTGGGTGGGATTTTTTTGTTTGCTTTGTTTATTTGTTTGGGGTGTGTGTTACTTCCTACGCAGCAGAACATTGCAGTTCAGGAACACAGCAGTGAGAGACATAGGAGACAGACTAGTTGCTTCATTTCCTTGTCTCTATTGCCCAGGTTTTCTAGCATGACTTTGCTTATTTGATAGTGCTGCCTCTTTATAAATTTGTGACATACATAACCATTATTAATACACTTTGAGTTTTTTATTAATACATGGAAGTTATATATATGGTGTAGTATTTGAGATGGGGAATTGTAACTTCATCAGTAATTATAGGACATGTACAGAGTCCCTATTTCCGTCATGCACTGTGTACTCTGATACACAGTCTGCTATTCTATCATTTTATTCACAAGCACTTGTGTGAAATTGGAGCAAGGTTATTGTTATAAGAAATTCTATTGTCTCAAATCACCTTTCTTCTAGTATTTGTTTATCTACTGTTTTCTAATTAAATTAATTTTTCTTTCAGGAATTAAGTATTGTTCTTCCTTTGAGGGTCATTTTCCAAAGTCCTCAGTTGCATGTCTTACCTCAGAACAGACTTTATCTAGGGATATATAATATTTGGGTAGAATTGACAAGAACTGCTGGAGTTGGTACTGAAAAAAAAAAAAGTTTTTCTTCCTTGTAGCTGTGTAGCTTTTAGTGTTTTTTCTGGCTCTTCAAGACCAAGTCTGACAGGGAGTTACTGATATGAGAAATTAAAGCTGCTTACAAGCTCCTTTAGCAGTGTCCTGTGTTTCACTTTAGTCCTTCATGTTTCCCCTCACCCTTTTTAAGTGTGACATATGACAAAGAACCTTCCTTGTTTGTTATACAGAATTTTTTTAAAGGCTTGCAATTCCCATCCTTGTAATCTTCAGAAAGAGTCACAGTGAAAACCGTTGCTACCATAAACGGTGACATAAATTCAACTAAGGTGGTGGATCTTCAGGCTCAGCTTACTTGGATTTATTGACCCTGGGCAGAGAGCAAAATGCCTCCAGGGCCGGTATGTTTCTTATGTGTGAGGCTGCCAGTGTAGTAGTGTTGAGGAAGAATAGCATTACTTTTCCTCGCTTTCCTACATAAAAAAAACAGGTCAGGTCAATCATCTCCTGAATATGGAGTGAAATCTGAATGCCTTTCTGTGCAGGAATCTTGTGCTCATAACACACGAAAGACTCTCAGTTCCTTTGTACTGACAAAAATAAAACTTTTATAGATTTTTATTAATAGACACGAGGCAATAGATTCTGCTGGAAGGGGTAAAGAGGGATGTATTCTGTTGAGAGCATCTGTGTTCTCTGTGAACATTCTGCTTTCAGCCTTCCTGCTGATAACCGGTATTTCTTGCTATGGCCAGCACCGCTGCAAATGCTGTAAACGTTTCATGACACTTTCCAAAAGCAGGATTTTTTGCTTTCATACCTGTTTTTCCCACTTAGTGGTTCTGACACCAGGAGGAATAGAAAAAGGGAATATGGAGTGTCTCATGTCTTTAATGACAGAGATAAATCAACCTTTTCTTCTCTTTTCTATTGCTATAATCTCTATGACAATTTTAAATGTTTATTGTCTGAAATTCACGGGTCACAAAAAAAACTTGACAATATGCCTGGTTGTTGTTGACATGGAAAGCTACGCTGTAGCTAGAGGAATTGTTCTGTTGGAGTCTTGACTGTAGTGTTTGAGACTTCTTGAAGTTAGGACTATAGCTGAGGCTCTCATGCAGAGCAGACATTTAAAATGTATTATTTCTTATATATGACTAAGAATTATAGGGTAATATTATACATTCTTTGAACTTGCTGGTCTAACAAATGCCAATAGGAAGTACAGACTGAAGAAAGATGATCTGTTCATCAGATTAAGGATGTCTGTATAAAAGTACTCAGTTAACAAGAATTCGATGGCTGCCTGTCTTTGTCACTGTGCTCTTTGGTACTTGGCCAGCCTTTTTTGAAGAATGATTAAAAGGGATCAGATTAGCCATCATTTTTCTGCTTTCCCACATGATTGTCCTTGATGGGATAAATATGGCTGATGGAGTTTAGGCAGTTTATAATTTGGATAGCAAGCCTTGGATATTGTATTCCATAGTGAACTCTGTCCTGTTCTTGAATTTCTTCTGTTCACATGTGCCTTTCCTATGGTATTTAAATGCTATTCTGGACTTCAGAATTCTGGATTTCTCATGAATGAGGCATTATTTCTTGGTCACCTAGAAACCCATTGTTACTATATAAAAATAGAATACATTATCTGGAATTTCAAATTTAGGAGAATTGATTCCAGGTCAGTTATCTTACTGCTTAAAAAAGGAAGTTGGTTAATATTTCTTAATTTGCAATAAGCTTGCTTAGGTTAGGTTTTTATAATTTTGGGTGCTGTTTTGAATCACTTACGGGAGTTGAAGAAACATGGCCTTTCCCAGAAGTCTATCAAGGTACATCTAACTGTTACAGCCATACTGCATTTGAAGACTTATTACTGGGTTTTTGTTTCGTTTTCTTTTGTTTTTTTTTTTCTTTCATCCTAGTAAAGTGCGATTTGTTATATACTTTTATTTCTCTGTACTCCCCCCTTCCTTCTATCTTCAGTTCTTATCCCCCAGAATATCCTAGATATCATCTTGACATCATTGATAAATCTGTTCTCAAACCTATAGTTACCTGCTCGCTTTTCCACTATTCAGGGAAAACAGTGTTCTGGGATGGCTGACTCTTTAGCCAGGTGGCTAAGAGGGTCTCTAGTCTCAGTGACTGATTCTGGTGTTTTTTCTGGGATCGTGTCACCTTCCAGATGTAAATTAAGATCATCTGAAGATGATTTCTTAATTTACTGTAAATCAAGAGACTTTCTCAAAAACCTTATGGCCTCTAAATTAAGTTTGCCATCACATCTAGGAAATCAAGTATGTGGTCTTTGGTGGTGGGATCAGACCTCTCAGAAGTATTCTTACATGTTCTTGTCCTCAGCTGAAAGCTAAGAGATCCACTAACCCGACATGCTGGACAGAAGACTTGAGTGCCTTTTAGGATAATGAAAAGGGAAACTTTCTGCAGCTGTGAAGGCTTATTCCAGGAGAATCTAAATGACACTATAGCTTTTTGCAAAGTATTCCTGAAATCTGCAGGAATTTATTTCCCTGGAGTTGTTCATGGTTCTAGAAGTCTTGCTGTTTTTAGGAGGCAGTTCTCGGTGAATTACTGATGCTGGGATCCCTCCAGACACTCGGTGGTTTTGGAGGGAGTACTGCATGAATTCATTTGAGCTTAATTCTCTTTGCCTGGTCTTAGAGATTCATTATCTTGGTGTACATCTACCACACGTATTCTCCCTCTCATGGTGCAATGGCCAAGGGATTTCTAGAGACGCTGAGCTAGAAATGACCTAATAAATAGTATAAGGCAGACATCACCCTTCTGCAGCAGTGAGTACCTGTGCATGAACACGAAGGGAATGTACATATGGGCAATAGTAAGGCAAAGTGCTCTCTGGCCTCATGAATATAGGCATGTGTTAGAGTGTGAGTGCATTTACACTCACTTTGTTTTGGGGAGCAATTAACACGTGTTCTTGCTCCCTTTCATTTGTTACTTTTCAGGAACACTCTGAATTCCTCTTTCTAATAAGTTCATGTTATTACTTGCCATGTTAATTCTGCTTGAATTTTCTACTGTCAGATCTATATGTGCTAGTTAAATAGTAAATTTTAGTGAGTTATACTGAGTTGCTGGATCTTGTGCTGTTTTATTTCAAAAAAAGATAAGGAAGTTGAAGATTCTATGACTTTTGCCAAAGAATACAGCATGTAAGCAGTTCACACATTGCATTTTCTTGTATACAAATACAAAGGTTTCATGTATTTAGTGCACCTTTTGTTTAATAGTTTTGTAACAGCTCTTTGTGGTGGTGTGTTGTTAAGGTGCAGAGGGATCAACATTGATGTCATACTTTTCAAAGAACCAAATAAAGGCTCTGAAGCCAAAAATAACAATCGGCACATTAAGGGACTTGCAGTGTCCAGTGTTACAAAGTAATGAACTACAAGGAAAGCCGGAGGAGTCCTGCAGTACAGAGGAACTGTTTGAATGGCTAGGTGCTGTCTGGAATCAAGTTAACTTGTGAGTATTTGAATTTGTTTGATGTTTAAATACATTTTAAGTAAGGAAAGACACTATTTTAAGAGCTAAATAAGAATTAAGGCACATGTCTGTAAGTGGGAAGTTTGTTATGCACTTAAGCGTTTGTTGTAAGACTTGAATAAATTCTGTGGTTTTGGGGGTACTGGTGCTTCTATGGTGCTGTGTTTCAGATTTATGACTGAAACAGTGTTGGTAACTCAGGGATGTTTTAGCTATTGCTGAGCAGTGCTTACACAGTGTCAAGGCCTTTCCTGCTTCTCCTGCTGCCCTGCCAGCGAGTAGGCTGGGAGACAGCACAGCTGGGACAGCAGAACCCAACTGACCAGAGGGATATCCCACAGCATACGGTGGCATGCTCAGCAATAAAATCTGGGGAAAATAAAAAGGATAATAAATGAATTATCTAGTTTGCATTGCTTTCACGTGCAACTTTTGCTTTACTTATTAAATGATCTTTGTCTCAACCCACGTGTTTTCTCACTTTACCCTTCTGATTCTCTCCCCCATCCCCCTAGCGGGGAGTGAGTGAGTGGCTGTGTGGTGTTTAGGTGCTTACCAGGGTTAATCCACAGCACCATGACATCTTGCGTATTAATTGCTTGGCCATTAGTTGGTTCAGTATTAATTTACATGATATACATAGACACTACTTGTTGGATACAATTTTTGATTACTAAGACTTACTGTAGGAGATTTAAATTTTTTTGTTGTTTTTTTTTCCAGAGACAACAAATCGTCTGGCTTCTTATCAACCTATTGCTGCCCTCAGCCCAACACAGTGGTGGAAAAAGCTTTTTTGTGCACAATCACAGGTTTTATAATTCCTGAGAAGATAATTCAGTTATTGGAGCAGCTATGGTAAGGCCTGGTAGAAGTATACTATTAAAACGTTTGTACTCTTAACACTTTTTAATTTTCAAATAACTTTTAAATACTTTTCAGTAGTATTGTTGGAGGTAAATAGCAAAATATACAAAACAAATACTTTCTTTTTTAATTAGGAAATGAGCTGGAAGCTTCACATTGGTATAAAAAAAAACAATAAAAGGTTTGGGATACTCCAAACTGAGAATGGCTGCCCTGTATTCCTGTAATGAGTTTGCTTTTTATCTTAATTTCTAAGAAACAGTGACTCTACTGAGCTCCATATTTTTCACGTTTTTCAAATTCCCTCTGTCTATGAAAATCACATGCCCTCAAATATGTCTGATGTAGTATTTTTAACTACTGATGGAAAATATGATTGAAATCCCTTTATGATACCAAGAAGAGTATCACAAGATACTTAAGGTTATTATACTATTACAATAAATTAACTTACAGTGAGTTTTTTGAATCAAATGTTGTAACATGGGACACTGGGTAGTGGTGACCAGGGTAGCTGTAGTTTTAATTCAGTACCAAACTACATGATACCAGTTGGTCATGGATCAGCGTGGTGTCTGGCTGTACTGTATATTAGTGCTACTGATAGCAAGTTCTGGAAGCTCCTTGCTCCACTTGTGAAACAATTCTTAAAGTGTCTGGTGGCTAACAATTGTAGCACTGACTCACAACAATATTGCTTTTGCTTTTTCTGGAATATAATCATTACTCTGAGCAATTTTCAGATCTCATGCAGAAAAACTCTGTAAGCTAGGGTTGGAACACAAATTTCCTTCGCTTTTATTCTGTACTTTAAAGAGCAGTGGATAATGTCTGGCTTTGATTATTTGTAATCCATTTCCTTTCTGGTGGTAGAAGTATTTGTGTCAGGCGTACCCTGATTGTGTTTTGTCCTCCAATGTCTTTTTTGCCCTGATAGCAAGTGTTCTCAGTAAGTGTTCTATTTTCTGAAAGACAATGCATGCTGTAGGAAATTGAGAACAGCTACTTTACAACTTAGAACTTTTTCTAATTGCTATAACTTGTAGGTTTGCCGTGTCTAAAAGTATGGTAGGAATAATCAAAAGTCATTCTTATTTAATTTCCTAATGTTTTCTGATAGAATATTTCTTTTGAATTTATTTATTATGTACTAAAGTGTGTGTGGGGGTTAACTATTAATTACAGATTTTCACTGAAGTGCCTGGGGTTTTGATTTTTTTTTTTAACTTTATATTGTATACTTTATCACACTGTCTATTCTGTTTTAATTATTGACTACTTTATTGTTTTCCTTGCAGTTGCTATTTTGGTGAACCAAAACTGGCGTATTGGCTGACCTTAACTGTGCATGGCTTTGCAGACAGCCCTGTTTCATGGAGAGAAAGTGAACATGGTTTCCACAAGGGAGGAGAGAACTTGTACAACTTTGTAATTTTCAGAAATCTGGACTACTGGCTTCAGATGGCTGTAGGAACTAATGATGATTGTCCTCCATAAAGCTGCATCTACAGAAGAAGTTTTCTAGTAATCCCATTTTACTGTACAGAAATGTAATAAAATAATTTTTATAAAACTAACTAGGTAACAGGTTCTAAGAGGCTGTATATGTTTTTCCATTATTTATAGCCCTTAAAGGATGGAATGATTGGAAACAATGGGACAATTGGATTTTTGTTTCTTCACTGTCATACAGTGCATTCTGAAAGACTTCACAATTCTAGCTTTAAGAAAAACATACATTTTGGAGAGTTTACATTTTCAGAAATTGACTGTAAGTGGCTTCCCTTTATCCAGGAGTAATTTTGGAATTTGAAAGTTAGCTTTACAGATTGCTAGCTAAAATATTTGGGGGGAAATCTTATTTTGGGATTTAGTGTTTTCTTTCTTTGCATTAAATATCTGTAAAACCTTCAAAGTAATGTTTAAGACATTTCAGCCTACATGCTGGCAATTACAAAAATGTTCTCCGTAATTTGTTATGGGGGAGGAGAAAAAGGGTGAGGAGAAGGGAGGTACATCACAGTAGGAGGAGCACCCATTGAACATGGAGAAAGTAAAGGCTTACTGACCTGCTTTTTTAATTTTGCAGATCACAGTTGGTTGTCAGAGAGAAGTTGATTTTTTAACAGTGATGCAAAAGGCTGCTGCTTGCTTTCTTAATTGACTTCCGCATGCTCACACCCCCACCAAATACCTACTTTTAAAAGTCGCTTCTGGTTCTTGCTTACAGGACAATTTGTGGAGCTAAGATTTCACTGTCATGTTATTGCAAACACGTCTCTGGGAAGGACTCCGTGGACATACCCTGAACAACACAGTTGAAGTGAAACCGGTTTTGTTAAGAATAAGCAGGAAGGCTGAGAGCATAGACAGCTATAAAGAATCCAGGTTAACTCCTGTTGAAATCCATGAAAGGTTGGATGGTGGTTTGCGGGGAAGTAGGGGTGGGTGTTATTTGGGGTTTGTGGGTGTGTATCATTAGAGTACTAATGCAGTGCTAAAATGGAAGCTGTTCACTTGATGGAGTGAGAGATTGGTAGTGGAAGTTAAGGCATAGCTGTAGTGGAAATGTCAAGATCTCCCATCAGGGAGAATAACACAGAAAACCAGAACAGACCATGGGAAGCATTTGAATTTTATTTTTGTTATCTGTTTATTGGCTCTCTTCAGTGAGGAGAATCATCCTGGATTATTTACTTGGACGGTATTTGTTTGTCATACGCCTCCACTAAACATAACCCCTTTTACTGATGTTTTGTTACACGTTTCACAAACTCAACTCTGACAAATCAGCAAACACTTCTAAATTTATTACATTGTTTTTCAAAATTATCCTGCCGTGAGATGTTTGTAGTAGGTTACCAGGAGCAGAAGTGCCACCTTGTCACATGTTCAGACATAGACTCACATGATCACAAACTGAATGGACAAGAGTCTGGGACAGTTCTTGACTAGTAAATATTTAACAAGGTTGGCTCAAACATCATGTTTCATTACTACGCATCAATGCAAATGGCTTCAGTTGTTGGCTAGTCTGTTTTCAAAAGTGTCTGTGCCATGTGTCAACTCCCACAAAAGAAACTCATAACCAGAAGTTTCTTCCTTTTTCCCCTTGATCAGAAGGTCTCTTAAAAGGTTGGGTGCTTTTCCTGGAAGTTACACCTGCAGCAAAAGTTCTTATACAAAGTTAAAAATTTTAAGTCTTTATGAAAAGTAATGAAGTTTGTAGCTGCACCAGGAATGTGCTTATCTCTGTCAGATTCTAGTAAAACTAACTTTTTCCCCCCTGATATATCTACATACATAAAAAAGTGTAACATATTCTGCTTTTTAAAAAAACAACTGCTATCTAGAAGTAAGAATTTTGTATTGGTGGGTTTGTTTCCCTTATTAACTGAGACAAAGGAGTGAAGTCTTACGCGTATGCTTCATACTACTCCCAGCAGGAGTGTGGCAGCTATTGGCCTTGGCTCTGAAATGTCAGCCAGGTGAGGTGATTTTTCTAATTGCCATCTGGTTGCAAAACACCTTGGGTTCATTGATGGAAGCAGCTGCTGCTTAAGTGCTGCTGGGTACATGGTGACAGCCTTACTGAGACAATTCTGGAAGACAAGCTGAGAAGCAGGTATTTCAGCTCTACATGGTATGTGAGTATTAAGGTTAATCTTTTATGGATATCTAGGGAAATCTCATCAGATTGGTCAACAGTTCCCTTTGCCTCCTATCTACGTACACAAGGGATTGTAAATATTTCTCAAACCTCTTGACTCTCAAAGCTAGGAGTCATCTGGCTGTGGTGCTTTCTATTTGTCTTCCAGTGGTTGTTTAAAATGGTTTTTCCATCTAAGGAAGGGATTAAAATCTTATTTGAGATGCTGAGTTGTTTCTGGTTTTTCTCTGTTTTCTTTAAACCTGTACAAAGGATCATTGAAAACCTTGTGCTGGTAATGGTTACTGCAGTTGGTCTACTCCTAGACTCTGTGAGAGAGGCAGGCTTTCTTGTGCTTGCTGTGCTTTGTAGTTGCACAGAAGAGAAACTGGGGAGTGGAATTGAGTTCTTTCTTGCCACCTGCAAACAACTGTGACCCGAGGGAGGGTTTTCCTGGAATGAGGGACAATAGCCTGTTCCCTACTGTCTGTAAGGACAGACAGAATACTGTGTCCTCCTAGGAGACTCCCAAGCATGGGGGAAACTCTTGCTGAGAAAAGGAACAGGAAAGCATTGCTTGCGTGCCTGGGGAAACAGGTTAGGAGAGAAGAGCTGGGTCTTGGCCAGGGGGTAGTAATTCAAGGAAGGCATTCAAGGGCAGGGCACATGAGTTGGACATAAAAAATTTTATGTATGAGAATGAAAGATGGCTGCTGGTGGTGTTTCTGCCCTTTGTGTCTGAGTGTGAGGGAGGACAGGAAAATGCTGCAAAAGTAATGGGGAGCAGCTGTGCACCAGCTGCTTCTGAGATCAAAGGGCTGAGCGCTTACTAAGAAGTTTTGCCTGTGGGGAGTGCTTTATCTACCATGGGGAAGGAAAGCCAAATATCTGAATGCAGAGACAACCTGGGGCAAGCTCATTGCATGAAGAGTAGAGGTTTTTGTTGTCCTGGTATGTGGACAGACAGTGATAACACACTACTTGAGAGCTAGGGAACTGCTCTGCTTTAACATCAGCTGTTACTGGGCTGTGCATTCCTGCCTCTCAGCTGGTGAAAGGAAAGGGAATTTTGTTTAGAGGTTACTGGGGAGTAGCAGAACCAGCTGGGAATGGGCTGCAAAGATCATGTGCTTTTCCAGCCACATGTTTGAGTAACTGGTTGTGTGTTTAGAAATTGGTGGGTGTGGAACAAATAGAGAAAAACCTTTCCTGTTGACAAAGGGGAGAAAAGCTGAGGCAGTTGGATAGTATGTGTTATACAAAATCACTCTAAATAGAATATATTTCCCTTTTTGGTTTGCAAAGGCTGACTGAGTCAGGAACCTGTCTGGAGAAATACAGGTATGTGTCTCTTGATGGCAAGAACAGGAGCCTGATGGTTGTGTTAGTGTTTTGTGTCTGTTAGCATGTGGGACTCTGAGAAAGTTAGAGATAAGGGTGAGAAAAAGAACTTTCACTATCAGAATAGATTCTAGAGATGCTGTGGTTGCAGAGGGAAAGCAGCAAGATTTGGTAAAACTTAGATCTGGAGAATGCAGGAGAGAGAAGAATAAGTGCTAATATAAGGCTGCTTGAAAGGGAGGTGACAGGGCTTGATGGAAAGAGATCCTAAGCTTTGTTTTGGCTGTGTCATGCTGTCCTTTACTGGTGGATATCCATTTGGGAGAGGCTAGCTAAGCTGTAAAGTTGGATGTTTGGAAAAAAGCCAACAAGAAAACAGGTTCATTTATTGTTAGCCCGAGGATTGCATACCTATTGTGGGAGTGAGGGAGATTGCTTAAAGATGCCCTGTTGGTTTTTTGCTGGAAATTATTTGTGTGCTTTTCTTATTCTGTGCCACAGGCTACCTTCTTTTGGTTCATCTGTAAGGTTTCAGAGAGCGTTACAGAAACACCAAAGATTGAAAACTATCTTAGGTTAGATTATGTTAATATTGCTGTTAATTGCAATTAGTAGTTGGGCTGCTCAGCCACCACTGCAGAGCCAGTGTGGGGTTTTGCACATGTAGGAAGTGCCTCTGCTACAACTACCACAAAAATAAATCGGTAGGGCAGACAAAAGGTGAAAAGGAAACTAAGAGTTTGGAGAGGTACTTCTTTCCCCCCCTCTCATGGGAAGTGCATATCAAATCAGTAGCTGATCTGAGATTAAAATGAAGGTTTTTTTCTAGCTAATCCAGTACTCTAGCTACTAGATTATAGTTCCTCTGATGCTGTTAATTAAAGGTTAATACATGCAATTGACTCTGTCTTTAGTATTTAGTATTTCTTTAAGTGGTAGCTATACTGGAACACGCTTGAATTGTTTCTCTTAATCATTTTTATTCACAGAATAGAGCTTAAAGGACAAAACCAGAGACTAATTCCATTAGTGGGCTATTAAATAACCACCTTCTGAATATTAACAAGAATTTCAAAAGTACCTACTATAAACCAAGGCAACTTTACATAAATGAGTGGCCTCTGTTTCATCCCTGGAAGTAGCTTCCAGCACTGCTTAAAACTATTTGCTTTAATGTAGCCACATACAGGAGCAAAAAGGGAGAGCTAAAGCGACTTGAGCAGTTTTCAGTTTTCCAGAGAGCTGGGTGTAGGGTGCCTTGGCTATGCCAAGTTTCTTTTAGCTGGCTTTATTAGAACAATTTAGTGGGCTTCAGTTACTAGAATATGGGTATGTTTTACCTGGGTAATTGAAGAATATCCTAAGCAGTCGTGTATGCTGTTCTATCCCCCCACTGTCAAATACAGATAACCATTTATATTAATATTATTGTTCTTAACAGCTAAGTCAGATGTCTTGGTTCACTAGATACCAACAATCTTTCAGTATCATATGCCAGTAGGGTTGCAGAGAAAGCAAAGGGACTAAGCTCAATTATGTGATTGCAGGTCACATAAGAAGCATGTTTACTGATTTATCGTGAAGGCAAGTATTTACAAAGTTTGTCGCTGTTGAAGTTTCTTTCGTGCTACCAAATAGAGTACACATTTTTAAAAGGATAGGCTCAACGGGAAGCTAGTGCTATTACACTGCAATTTGCAAAACGTCTTGTAGTTTGGCACTGGGATGAAAACCTTACTGAACTAGGCACCACACTGTCACTGGGACAACTTCAATTAAGATTTGTGAAGAGAGGTTTCTTCTTTGTTATTGAAGCAAATTAAGATTTTAAATGGTCAGCTTTTGTAGGGCAGGCACAAAACCAAGCAGTGATACATTGGTCCTTGAGCCTGCTTTTTGGTTTTAGATACTAAACCCAGTTTTGGAGCTCCTGGTGTCAGAACGAAATGTTGTAGCCACATAAACTTGTTCCGATATGTGCTCAAATATTTTCATGGCAGTTGGGTGTCATTTGTTTTCCTTTAGTTGGCATAAATGCCATATCATGTACTTGTCCCTGATTTGACAGAGAGGTGGTTTTGTGTTCCAGATGTCACTGAAATTTGTACTACTGTTCAGGATGTCGTGACTTGTATCTCTCATGTTAAATATTGTGGAATCACAATCTGAGGCACATGGAATCTTTGTACCTGTGCTGATCTTAAAGTTCAATAGGAATAGCACACACTTAGGAATTCAGAGTAATGAATGTCTTGATCAGATGATTAAAGGTATTCTTGTGACCAGCATGGGTTTGCAAGCTCCATGAATCAAGTCTTCACAATTATGTAAGCATCCTCAGGTTAGATCTGTAAAAGCAGCAGTGCCTATGTAACTTTGAAGACTTGTGAAAGACTTTTGAAGATCTGCAATAGCAGAGCATTGTGTTACCTACTTCCTCAGTGGCAATAACAGCCTTCAGACTGGGAATACATGGTCCTGCAAAGCGAATTTATTCTTTTGCTCTGAACAGAGATCAGAAAAGTCAGCATCCTGAGTAGTGAGCTACCTACCCTACTTAATAGATAGTGTGAAGGGCTACAGTGCACCTAGCTCAGCCTGCTCTGATGGAAGCAGGGGTTTTGGGTTGTTTGGGTTTGTTTGGGTGTTTTTGTGTTGTGGTTTGTCGGTTGTTTTTTTTTTTTTTTTTGGAAGGGAAGGTGCAATTTGAGATAGAAAAGCAAGGTTGTCTGAAGACCTGTGATAGAGACATCTGGGTTTTACTTAGATCTCTGGGTTTTACTTATAGCTCTTAAATTTCTGGGTGATCTTCTACAAATAACTTCGCAGTTCTGTGCTGCTCTCATGCTTTCCCATTTGATGCAACAGACTTGGAGAGGCTACTTGCTTTGTAAAGCACTTTGAGAGAGCCATAGCTTATCATTTAGGATTCACAGAATTTACTTCAGAACGTAGAATCGTGTCTTGCCACATCCCTTTGACTCTAAAGACTGCTGATCAGAGAGGAGTGGTTTTGACCAGGGCTCCAGGGCCAAACAAGTCCTATCTTTTCTCTACCTGCCTGGAGGGTGATGTAAGTGAAGGAAGTGGTATGGGTTTATTCTGCTCAAGGCAAGACTGTAATGTACTGGAAAACATGACTGCATTTAGTCAGCTCTATTGTAGAGAACAGAGGGATAAAGGGTAACTAAGGGTAACATGAAGCATTTGAGAAATTTATAAAAATACAAAATGACTTTTCTTGTTAAGAGAATAGTTGTACATCATTAATGGCTACAAAAGCAAAGTGGGAACACGCTTTCCAAATCAGGAGGAGAGCAATCCTTAGCAGTTGCGAATCTATTTATGTTCCAGTCATGCTCAGAGTGTGGCTTTGAGGTCTGAAGCTCTTGTAATTGCCTGGAATATGTCACTTTGCAGCAAGATTCATTGTTCTGTTTTCCCTAAGAGAAAGGCTGAGATTTTTAGCTGTAGGACTTCCCTTTCAGTAGACCGAAGAGACATGGCTAAATTCCCATGTATTGTTTTGTTTAAACACTATTAATTATGGCTTCCAGTATAAGCATGTCAGTTCTTTGTGATCTAGGCAGAAATTGATGCATTTGGTGGGAAGCAGCCAAAGCTTTATTTTGTGATTATGCATGAGTTTTAGGAGCCAGGTTTTGATCCCTGTTGATAGAAGTCCCATAAACTTTGCAGGATCAGTAGGGTGCTTGTTTGATTCCCTGATTTCTCAGTGTCAGAGACTTACTTTTTTTCTTTCCTTTTTCTCAACTTATTGCTGCCAGATTTCCTATGCTACTCCCCAGGCAATGCTCAAGATACTTAGACATTTAGCCCAATTCAATGAGAGTGAAGTCAAAGCTCCATGCCTTGCATGAAGACTTAGATGGGCAAGATTGAGCAGGGAGTGAATGAAGGCAGTTTCAGGAAGCTATGTCAGATGTAGCTTCAAAAAGGCTAATGGTGCAACCTTATCCATGTTACTTTGCATGGGAAGCTTTCTCCTTTGTGCCTTCCCGTGAAGAGAAGTGAGTACATTTTTAAATAGCGAAGAATTCCTGCAGCTTCCTTTCAAGTCCCCAAGGTATTGTTGGCCGTGGGAACCTCTCTGTATAGCTCCTATGGAGCTGGCAGTTTGGACTGTAGCCATGACACTTCCATGTCAGAAATCACACATGCTCTATGTAAAACTCTTGACTGCTGTTGGTAGACTGGGTAGAAAAGACAATTTTCTAGATTTATTTGTTTTGTGAATGACTTTTCTTCCCTGGGGGCTGAAAGTGGAGTTGCTGCTAAGTTTCAACTAAATGAGACTTCCTTAGATCCAGGTGCAGTTCTCCATGCTCCTCCTTTAATTCATGGCTTGATCAAGTGAATTATATGCTGAGGACCTCTAGGGAGGGGAGCTGTGAAGAAAAGATCTTTCTTCATGCCTGTCAGTAGGTAGGTCTGCCCTACGAAGGTACTTCGTAGTCTGGAGCAGCTCACACTTTCTTTTCTTACTCCAGTGTGCGTTGGTAGATTGCTTCAGAAAGTTCAAGCGCTCCTGGATTTACTGGCATCTGTTTCCAAAATTGTTCACTGTGCTGAAACTGAGAAATCAGCCAGGAACATGGGCTTTGCTGCAGGCAGGGGGCCTGCTCAGTGTCCTGCTTGCCCAGCCCAACCCTACCCTTGGCCAACAGTTACCACAGCCTGTGGAGATGAGCAAGCAGGATTTGCTTGCAGGGAATGTACACTGTGGAGTTCTTGGCCTGTTTTCTGGAAGTGTAGTCTGACAACCATCATCTGTACAGAAAGCCCTTGGCACAGAGAGCTCACTCTTCTCTTTAACTCATGAATGGTATACCTCCAAGATGATGCTTGTTTGGTTGGTAGATTTTGAGTTGCTTTTTGTTTTGGTTTGGGTTTTTTTGTCTCTTTTTTTCTCCCTCAGAGATCAGTCATTTCAGGAATACCTGCAGTTTTCTTAAAGACCCCCAAAAATGTGATTTGGAAACAAAAGTTAAGGGGTTGAAAGCTGCAGTGGTAACATAGGACAGAGGTTTGGTTGAGGTCTTTTCAATAACATAAAAATTGCTTCGTGAACCAGATTTTGTCCAAAATGTCATAGGTGCGTGTCCTTGTAAATTATAAGGACATGATAAAAGCACCTTGGGTTCCTTAAAAAAAAAAATAAATGTGCCAGCTCATACAGTTACTACTATAAAATGGCTGTGTCAATGTCCTGCTTCCCTCTAAATCTAGTTTCAACAAAAATGCCAAAGTGGGGAAAGGAAAAAACTAGAATTTGGTCTAGAGACTAAGCATGAGAAATTTTGCCTTGAATCTTTTATATAGAAAATGATACAGTATGTTAAGACTAAGTTGAGGCTCTGCTGTGTTTTTCTCCAACTCGGTAAGGGTGTGGTGAGCAGAAGAGGACAGAATTTATTAAGATGTTTGATTTCAGTGCAAATAGAAACCCCCCAGGTTATTCCACAGAGTCCTGAATTTGGTAAAAACAGGTTTTTTTCCTCCCAATGAACAAATAGCTTACTGTCCAAAATACCTCCAAGTTTAGATTTATTCCACTTACACTCAAACAAAATGAGGTACCTCCCTATTCCAAGAGAATATTCACAAATAACAAAATCTGTGCAAAAATCAAGAAACTGATTAGCATTGTAATAAATCCTTTTGGTTTCTTGTCCTTGTGCAACTATGGCAAGGAAGAAAACCCACTGATAAATGCCTATGAAAGGCATTCAAATGTTTTTGTTAAACTACCTGCAAATATGCTGGTTTATACGTAAGTGCCATTGTGGATGTCATCATCTGGTGACAATGGCCACTAGAGCTGTGTCCTCTCATCAGCTCTGAGCTGTTCTCTGTGACCCTGAGTGGGGGCATATTGAGTCAGATTTTTCAAAGAATCCTGTTTCCATTTAGAAATAGAAATAAATAGCAGCCTTCTTGTGGACTTAAGTATCTCTTGACTTCACTGATCTTTAGTGTGCTTTTTATTATTTTTTTTAAAGTCCCACATATGTTTCAATGTGCCTGTAGTTTGAAAATTACTACAGTCACTTTTATTACGGAGGGGATAAATTTGATTCCTCCTGCATGAACTTTCTGGATATTCTCAGGGCAGGATTCTTATCAGCAGTAGCAAATTTACTGGGAAACAGTGCAACTTCTGAGCACTTCACTGAATTTCTAACCAGTTCTCATACTGAACACAAAATGCCTCAGTCTGCTAGCAGTGTCTTGTCAAGTGCTGTACTAATGTGGGAAGAGACTGTCCCTACCATCCAGTGCTTCCAATCTTAAAAAAAAAAAAAAAGGAGAAAAGTGGTAAAGTAGCACCGATTTTACTGTTGTCACTAGACAAGACAGAAATGCACTTAAGAGTGTTTCACCCAAGCCAATGCTTTCAAACTTGATTGGTGATTCTTAAGGTTCAGAAAGTTTCTCCTTGCCCCGTGGTACTGTGGTTAGACATGAGACATGTGGCCTGCTGTCTTGTGTCCCTGTAGCCGTTCTGAGGGTGTTATTGCCAGTGGAGTAATGTCCTATTTACCAGGTTTTTGGTGGTATTGGGGACTTATCAAAGGAATCTGTCACTCCTTATTTTCCCATCTTGTCTTCCAATAGCATCTGGCTTGCCTTGCTGATGGAAAAGGTTGGTACATGGTAAATCCTGAGACTGACTGTCAAGAACAGTAACAGTTTGAGACAGTGAAAACCAGTTTTGAGATATTGTAAAGAGCTAGGGGAAGCTTTTTGGGAAGGGAATTGAAGCCAACCAGAGAGAAGTCTGGACTATTAAATTAATTAGCCTGTCATGAGGTTTTTGAAAGCAAGGATGGAGCTCTATTAGCGTGTTGGCTTCATGGCAAGTGAAAGCTGGCTGGAGCCTGCTCATCTGCATGTAGTTTTGGGATGAATTAAAGTCTTAAAGCCTGTGGGGTTTGTTGAAAAATGGCATTTTGAAAGAGGCAAGTTGGCTGCTAGGAGTCACAATCAAAACAGAGCCAAAACAAACTTCATATTTCTTAACCCCAGTGTTGCTGTGGACTCCACATTTTCCCAGATGATGTTCAAATGCACAAGGACTGAGCATTGTGAGCTGCCAAATTTTAGTGCGAGAGGGGAAAAGAAAATAAACTACAGTTATCCATTATGTAAATACACGGCAGGTATGAAGAAGACTGAGTTAATTCAGACCTGATTGTGTTTATGATGGAAGGGAGGATGCAGCTATAGAATAAGTAAAAGAGCTAGGGATGTGAGTAAGCTGAAAACTCAGACTATGACTTCAGTGTTTGGCACAAGCCAGAAGAATAAATAAAGCACTGAGATGGTAGGGGGCAGGGAAAAGAGAAGTGTCAAGAGTAGCATAAACAGTGAGTCTTGAGCCGGCGTGCTGTGCATTGTGTTAATAGGAATCAAGTGGGATTTGTGGGAAAGATGGATCATGGCAAAAGCGAGGAAAGGGTTTGAATGAAGGCAACCAAAAGATTGCTGTGCTCCAGTCATTTTTGTACTCTGGTATGAATTGGATGCATCTCTGTGGGACTTCAAAGAGGAATACTGACGTAATGCTAGGAGAGAAATAGGCTTTCTTTTTATTAGAAAAGATGCAGATTAGATAAAATTGTGATTTATATGATTCTGAGTATGTGGGGAGCTGAGTATCAAGGGCTGAGAAACTAACAAATTGAAAAAGCCCCAAGAGAAAAGGAACAGGATCCCAAGGGACTGGTTATTCTCTCCTGATACGAAATGATCTTTTAAGAAAGATAAACTTATTAAAATTAAGTGGTAAAAATAATTTGGGGCAGACTGTAGCCAACATTGCTCGTGACCTAGTTCATGTATGTAAGAACAGGAAATTAGGAGCTAAAGGCAGAGTTGCTGAATGCCTTCTTTTCCTCAGTCTTCACTGCTAAGGCTGCCCCTCATGAATCCCTGGACATGGAGGCAAAGGGGAGGGTATGGAGAGAGAAAGTTTCTCCTCCAGTAGAAGAGGATCAGGTTTGGGAACACTTGGCTAAATTGGACATTCATAAGTCCATGGGCCCTGATGGGATGCACTCGCGAGTGCTGAGAAAGCTGGCAGATGTTATTGCTGGGCCACTCTCTATCATCTTTGAAAGATCATGGAGAACAGGAGGGGTGCCTGAAGACTGAAGAAAGGCCAACATCACTCCAGTCTTCAGAAAGGGCAAGAAGGAGTACCCTGGGAACCACAGACCAGTTGGTCTCACCTCCATCGCTAGAAAGGTAATGGAGAGACTGATTCTAGATGTCATCTCCAAACAAGTTGAAGAGCAGGGGGTTATTGGAAGTGGGCAACATGGGTTTACCAAGGGTAA
>JAOTQQ010000012.1:66971153-67032386 GCA_026546715.1 Gallinago undulata
CAATCTGATAGCTTTCTATGACGTTATAACTGGTTGGTTGGATGAAGGGAGGGCAGCAGATGTCATCTACCTTGACTGCAGCAAGACTTTTGACGCTGTCTCCCATAACATCCTCATTGGGAAACTAAGCAGGTGTGGGCTGAATGAGGGGACAGTGAGGTGGATTGAGAACTGGCTGTGTGACATGATGATCCCTTCCAACTCTAATAATTCAGTGAAATTCAGTGAAATGTCTTAGGATCTTTCAACACTGTATAGTAGCAGCTCCAGGTAGGTCAAGCTAGAAGGGTGCCAAGTGTCCTCCAACACCCCTGTGCTTCTTTTCCAACTATTGGTGACCTCTTCAGATGGTGAGTGGTTTTACATGTCTTCGTGAAGAGCTATTCTGAAATAAAGTTCTACTTTAAGGTTGCTTTTGGATAAAAGCAACACAGCAGAGAGGGACGAAGGGTGTTAATATGTGGCTGGATACAGTACTGATCAGAAAGGCAGGGAAAGATACAGTACTCAGCCTTTCAGGGACTCCTGTTTCATGTTGCCCTTGACACCTGGGGACCACCTTTTAATAAATTTGTATTTCCATACAATTTGATCAGGGAGTGTATAGTTTCTGCTAAAGAAAGAAAACTACTATTCAGATTAACTCTTTCTGGGCAGGAAAAGCCTCTGCAGATCAATTAGCAATGCAAAATCATTGCACTGTTTCATCTGTTTGAAAAAAAATTAATTTATTTTTTTTTCGTTTACAGTGCAGGACATAGGGTAAAGGATACCTGTTAGAATTGCTTGTGACAGTTTCCCCATCACATATAATTTGGGACCAAGAATCTTTAAAGTGAAGATCCTGAAGCTGTGCCAGCAGGCCCTGTTTTGTAGTTCTATGAATGCTTCTAATCATTACAAGTGTTGAATTCAGAAATTTTGCTTGAACAATGTTGGGTCACTATGAAAGGAGGATAAAATTGAGTTTAAAGTTGTTTTAATGCAAAGGTAATAGGGTGACATGTTGGGAAAACGTTAATTTCAGAAAAAAAATAAAAAAATTACTGAAAAGAATGTCGTTAAAACTCTTAAGATGGGCAAAACCTTGTAAGTTTGTTGGGTAAGTTGTCCATGCAGAATATACATGTGAAGACTGCACCTTATGAATTGTATGCGTACAATTCCCTGTATCGTAAATATATTTAAAATAAGGGATTTTAAAAATTTAGGTCTAAGCAAAATTTATTTCCCATTTGCTTTTACTGACAGCTGTGTCTAAACCTCATGATTACTGTCAGAAATATCAAACTCACTACTGTCTTAGAGCATAGGTTTATTAATTTACACAAATAAAACAGTAGAGATGGGGAAAACCTGCAGCTAAGATTTTTAAAAAAGTTGGAGGTTGTTTTGCTTTGCTCTGGGACCATGCAAACTGTAATGTGCTTGTCAGTTAAACTGGTTTGGGGTTGTTTGCCCATTCTGGGCACCTAGCCAACCTAACTTACAAAACTGCAATTATCATGATTGTTAGGAATTGTTCCACTTCTTCCCTGGGATTCTTCTGCCTTGCTTCCTTTCTTCAAGGAAGTCTTAAATTTTCCTGTCCTTTCTGAGAAGACCCTAATTTTCCCCTTAGGGGTTTCCACAGAGTCACAGAGGCTCTCTGGCTCTCCAACAAATGTAATCTTCCCACAGAGGCAGCAACAAGGAAGAGTGTCGCTCCTCGGCATCAAATCCCTGCTGGCCCTAACCAAAAAAGCCAGGTCTTGCTGCTAGGAGACACCCACAGTGTTCAGGGCTTTTTAATTTTATGATTTAACACAGAGCTTCTAAATATATGTCTAAATTGCAGGCTGAAAGGCTTTGGCATTTGCATCATTCCTCGTGGCCACGCCGTTTCTGTGGCAGTTGACAGCAGTTGGTTGGTGAACGCTTTTGAAGTATTTTGATGCCCTTCCACAAAACATGAATCAAAAGGAAAGAAGTAGCATGAGATGCTGGCCACCCAGCAGCTTTTTGACTGCAAGTGCTGTGAAGTACCCATGGTTGGAAGGCCCTCAGGTAACACAGTGTTTATTGTGCTATTGCCTCTGGCCTCAGAGTCTCTAGGAGGAATAAGTTGTCTGGGTCCTAGAAAACTTTCCAACTCTTTCCGCTTTGCTGCTGTGGCTAGAAGTAGATGTGGGTGGCTTTAGTTATCGAGGCGAGCGTGTTGGAAGGTGCAGTTTTTCACATTGCTGGTGTGAGCTGGGGTTGCAGCTTCCTTCGTGAGAAAGCCTGCAAGGTGGTGATAGTGTGTTGATCTAGTGGGGAAACAGGGCAAGTCAGTAATCTTAGCAATGTTGTACTCTGCTGTTTTATCACCAGTGATTTGCAGGGTCAAGTATGGCAGCGATCCAGGCCCAGCACATGGAGGCCTTTGCGCAGCTCTTTGAACAGAGCTCCTGTTGTGCATGATAGGAAAAACAGATGTAAGAGATCTTTAATCTCAGCCATCATCCTTGCAGAGAGGAGTTGTGCCTCTCTTCCGTGTGTTTCATGTAGGTTCTGGGTGGGATGCTCTGATTCTCCTTTGCCTGTGCAAGTGGTTTCAGTTTGATGAGGTGGTGGTCTGAGAGAGAAAATCCAGCACTTATCTCACTTGTGCCTTGTACTGCTGGGCTCCTGTGTCTTCAGTGATAACACGTTTCTGAGGAATGTGCCGTCTGTCCTTGCCACTAGTGCTGGAGCTTTTCTCAGGTTGCAGTTACTCTTCATGACTATGAATTTAGAGGAGCACCAGGAAAGTCAAAGGTTGGGGAAATAATGATGGAGTGCCAGGTTATTGTCTGGCTGGAAGTTTTCCTTCAGGGAATTTCCTGTGTTCAAACCAACTTCTTGGGGTACAAAACTGCTGAACATTTCTGAAGTCTCTAAATGTAAAGCTGGGGACTCTGTGTATGTCTTTTTTTCTAGATCCTGGCAAAATTACATGTCTTCTCAGTCAACCTCCCTCAGGAACTTCTGGACGATTTTAATATTGCTTATTGGTTTAATTATTACATATATTAGTGTTACAGACTGTTGTATTATTTGTTTATTTAGTTTTGAAAGTTCAGTAATCAAAATCAATTTACCAGAGGAGGGAATTGAAAAAGAGAGATCTTAAGTGACATGAAAAGAATGTGATAACTGGTTCAGTGATAAAATTGTAGTCAAGAACTATATAGAGGCAGTTGTGGCACACCTCTTCTTCAGGAAGTTTTTTTTTCCCCAAAGCATTAACTTACCACAGGAGAATTGGGTGAACCTGTCCTGCTCTTAGGAAGGGCAGTGAGGGAGCTGAATGTTATTTTAATATAAGCTAGCCAGAGAGTTCAGAAACCCCTCGCATATCTTCAGGTTTTGAGGTATCTCATAATATTCTTGTATGCTTAGTTCTTTTTCTATTTTTCATTGAAAACTATCTTTTCAACCAATTACATTTAAACTGTTCAATGTCTGTAAAGAATACTTCTGCAGAGTCACAATGTCTAAATCTGTAGCAGAATATAAAAGTATTGAGATGTGAAAAACTGCTGTTGCCCTCATCTGAATAGCAGTGATGCTGGGGGTACCCCTTGTAGGGGAACCTGAACTGTAGACCTTGGGGGTGCATCTTTTTAAGGATTAAGTGCAGTACCCTGTCTTCTTGTGCCAGGACCTTTCAGAAGCACTGAGGGTGTGAAGTTTTTTTTTTTCTGTTCTACTTCAGAGCTTGGTTATGTGGGGTCTCCAGATTTCCTGCTTTACATCATCAGGACTAACCATTTGCAAAGATCTTCTGTTGACAGAATTAGAAATAATTCTGCTGCCCCATAGACTAATATAAATAATTTCAAATGCTTATGATTGTAGGGGAATATAAAGCTGTTCTCCTGAGCTGAAATAGATTGTTCAAAATGTCCAAAAGATTGTGGAATTGTTGCCCCTGGTTTCTCCATCAGAGTTGGTGTTGTGGTTAATTTTGCTTCAAGAAAATACATGTCAGGACCTGACTTTTTTTTGTTCCCTTCCCTTGGATGCATGGACTTGTTTCATTTCCGTCCAGAATACACTATTCTGTTAGGATGAATGACCATGTAATTCCTTCAGAAACTTTCAAAAAAATGAAAGTGTGACTTCAATTATTCCTACACAAAATATAATGCTGGCTTCACAGATGTGAATTGTTACAGCCCAGCTCTTGAAACAAAGTTAAGTTTGCAGGCATTTTGGCGTAATTGGTCTTGAGAAGCCTACCAAGAAGCAAGCAGGAAAGCTTCTGGTGGATTCTCTTTGCTCTCTTATTTTGATCCCCTCGATTCAAGGGGTCATTGAGTTTAAAAACTCCTAGCTTTGCATTGCTTTAATTTTGTTAACTCTTATTTAGCTTCCAAAAGAATACTTCCACCACAAAAGTTTAGGCTTTATCAGGTTTCTAGCTTCAATCCCCCTGACTCTTTCTGAGTATAAAGCCTGGGATGGCAGGGCATGGTGGAAAGAAGGGGAAGAAATACAGGGATGTGGCCATTTGAATGTGAAAAGAAAATGATGATGTCGTTTTTACTTTGCATCATGTAGCGCAAGCATGATTTCTGTAGGGGTGTACGTCTCAGTTATTCCTGGCTTAGCAGGTGTGTTTAGGTTGTGTGGGTTTTTTTTTTTGTTTTTAAATAATATTGTTAGATTGAAGATCCCAGTCCAACTTGACAAGCTCAGTGAATTCCAAAAACATTACTTTTCTAAAGAGCAGCATCTCTCAAAGGCTGCTGCTGGCAGCAGCCAGTTTGCCCAGCATGTGACTTTGGGGGTGGCCTCAGTGAGTGCTTTTTCTTACTGAGACAGATGGTACAGTGAATTTGATGAAAACTAATTTATCAGGGAGAGGCAGGAAAGACAAACAGGACTTTCAAGATTGTTTATATTCTAGGTTTTTGGAACACTTTTCTGGAGATGGAAGTAAAGTGTTGTAAAGAATGCGCCTTGGAAAGCAGCATCTAGGAAATACTGGTTTATTACACCATTATGAGTTGACTTCTCGCCCTGCAGTGTTATGTAGTTACTCTATAGTGTGTGTTTAGTAGGTTCTATCCAGAAGATATAGTAAAAATATCTTACATTGGACCTAAAGGCTCACACTATATGCTGTCCTCTTGAGGAGTCCACATGGTTACATTTCAGTATGACCGCCGGTGGCTGGATTACTCTTCAGATTGATTGATTGAGGCATATCTTGGGAAAAAAATGCAAAATTTCAAGGAGCTGCTGAGGCCAAAGCAATGTTTCAGGTACTGTAAAAGGGATGTATTTGTTTTGTTTAAGTGTTGCAAACCTGTTTATCCTTAAATAAACAAATTCTTTTTTTGTTTGTTTTTTGAACAAATAACTTTTTCTCTATGCTTTTTAACAGACAGAGTAAAGGATGATCCCTGTCTTACCTGAAACACATGAGCTGATCTGTACTTATCTCTGTTCTGTGTGATTTTGTATCATCCAGCACAAGATGTTGGGTTCTCAGACTAAAGTATGTAGTATTGCAGAGCCTGATGAGCCCACAGTTCTAGCCATAGAGGTTGTTTGGTGGATGATGACCAGATAGTTGGAAAATGAATGAAAGTGGGTTTTATTGTGGGTTTTTGTGTGGGTTTTTTTTTTTTTTTCAGAGAGAGTTGAGCTTAGAAGGGACCTCTGGAGATCATCTGGTTCCACCCCCCTGCTCAAGCAGAGCCACCTAGAGCAGCTTGCCCAGGACCATGTTCAGAAGCTTGAATATCTCCAAGGGTGATGACTACAGCCTCCCTGGACAACTTGTGCTGGTGCTTGGCCACCCTCACAGTAAGAAATTGTTTCCTTCTGTGTTTCAGTTTGTGCCCATTGCCTCTGGTCCTGGGCACTACTGAAGAGTCTGGCTCTATCCTCTTTGCACCTTCCCTTCAGGTATCTTTGCCTATTGATGAGATTCTCTGAGCCTGTTCTTTTCTGTGTTGTCCCTCCAGGACATATCAGGGCAGTTGAAGTCCCCCATGAGGACCAGGGGCCTGTGATCTTCACGCTCAGGTTCATAGCGTGCTGCATAACTTTAGACATTGGTACTCATAATGTGCTCTGCACCGATGTATGGAGCAGGTGTATGTCCCCCTCGTGTTCTTGTCCATTGTGTCTCTCCAAGCATTGAGGGTGATAAGAATGAGGACTTAAGGGAGAATAACTGTCTTTCCTTATTTCCTCCTTCAGCTCCTTTATCTTCTTAGCTGCTGTTTCTTAGTGGTTTCTAATTCCCCTTATCTGTTATATTTTTCCCTGTGCAGAGAGGACAAGGAAGACCAAAAGAACTCCCATCGCCATCTTCTCATTTTGTATTGCACTTCAAACTTTGCATATCAAACCACTCTTCATCTTGTGAGTATCTCATGAGGTAATTATATTTGTTTTTTGTTTGTTTACAAGTCTGGTGTATGACTTAATCTGCTAGTCGGGTCCCTCATGAATAAGAAAAAAACCAAAGTATTCTCTAGAGAAAGCTGAAGAGCTGGCTGTACAGAACAGGAGACCATGGTGATCTTGTGCTATTGCAGGGGCTCCCCTTCTGATACTTCTGCCCTTGGAAAGGAAAATTCAGCTGTGTGCCACCTTCAGTATAACCGAGCTCCCATGCTGTGTGACTTTAGGTTGCCAACTCAGCCTCTGATACAGCCCTGTAGTAAGACAGCCTGTGTGTTGACAGCTACTTGGCAGTTCCTTAGGATGGAAAAATCATATGGCAAACTGTAATTCAGTTAAGGGGTATCTCCTCCATCCTACTCTCTTCAGAAGCATACTTGTCATGATGAAGTGCCTCAACTTATGTCAACAATCCTAGGTACAGTATTGGCTCCAATTATTGAAGAAAGTCTCTCCTGCCCACTTGGCCAGAAATGTTTTGTTTGCTGCCTCATTCTCTAGATGTCTGCAATCCTGTTTTATCCAGCATTTGGATAAAGTATGAACTATATCAGTGTGAAGTTAAGCAGTTTATAGCTCAATATTATGTGGGTTTTTTCCTATTCTTTCTCAGTATGCCTGGATTTAAGAAATGAATTTCACCTAAAAAGATTATTTAATTCCACTGTCCCTTGTTTTCAGAAGCACAGAAAAGTATCCTTTAGCAATGTCAGCAATCCAGTGAAGAACATACTGAAGGAAACTGCTTCAAATCTTGGCTTTGTACAAATCAGGAAGTTTGAACAAGGAAAAGAACCCATAGGTGAGCTCAGATCTTCAGATTACCCCATAATACTTTTTGTTGCGCGTTAGTTTACCCAGGGATAAAACCCTTGCTCTGCTTTCTGTTTTTGCTCAAACTTACATGTCAGCAGAAAGTGTGGTTAAGTGTACACGGGTGGCTTTCAAACAGTTCCAGGTAATTTCAACCTCTGGTACCGTTTCCTGACCAGGAGAAGAGGTCTCTTATTTTACTTCCAAAAATAAACTTGAATGTGATGAAACTTTTGTGGGGAGAGTGTACTTTGTGGCCTCAATGCAGTCCAGTTGCCAGTGCTTGTCTATTTGCTGTTTGCTAGTGCCTGAGACATTACCTATTTCAGGAAGAGAACTAGACTGCCATTGAGAGGTTCCTACAGCGCATTATCAGGGCTCCTTGATACAGCACGTTCTCTATGCTCCAGAAGGAACTGAGCAGATTGTGTACTACAGGGAGTACAATGAAGATAGATAGCAGACAGCCTTGACGGGAGACTTAGGGGTCAGGACTGAGCAAGGCTAAAGCCAGCTGATATTTATATTCTGAGACCGTTATTACTAATTCTACTAGCCACTCACTAGACTTCTGCCACCCAAACAGGTGTTGTGATTTGCCTTCATGCCTGAAGGAGGAAAAAAACCTATAATTTGTTAATAGTGCAAACTTAGCTACTGCTGTTAATATAAAGGTAGAGCAATTGCACAGTGACACCAGTGTATATTAATTGGTCTGAACTAAGGACTTTTTCCAGTCAAGGACAGGAATTTATATGGTCATAAACTTGTTAACATCTTAATATGCAAATTCTAGTAGCCCCACAGCCCGACTGATAATAATGTAAAAATAAAGCAAGTAGAATTATTTTCCATTTGAATTGCCTGCACTTTCAACTGACTTAATATTTCTTAAATATCTCTAGCTTCGGTCCTCTGCTACGGTGAAATTCTTCCAAGTTTAAGGAAAGCATAAATATCCCTCCAGCTGAAATAGAGGCAATCTATGGCCAAATACTTCTTACAGATGACAACAAGGGATCTTCCTATAAATTTGAGTCAAACTCCGAAAGGTTTAATGTTACAGAACTGGAGGTAAGGTATCTTTTGTCTCCCTTTCAATAAAATCAAATTCAACTAAGGAATTCTCACTTTACTACAGCGTTGTAGGAAAACGACCGATTTTTAAGAGATTGCAAAGAAACACTTACTGAATGTTCTTTAGAACTGTAACAAAATAACTAAGAGTAGAATAAGTTCCCATATGTCTTCTTTCTCCAACCACCTCCACAAGAAAACTACTACATAGTTTACAACAATAAATTCATTTTCAGCTTTTCCTTTGAAGGAAATTACTAAACTTATGTAAGCTCTTAACAATATAAAACATCAATAGTGAAGTCTTTAATTCACAAGATTTAAGCAATTCTTTCTTACTTTAAAATCAGAACTGAAATGTCTTTGAAAAAGACAACTCTATGAGAGATCCACATTTAAAATGTGTTAAGAAATATTAGTTTTATTTAACCAGTTTTCACAGCTGAATATTTATTCTATAAAAACTTTACAGATTGTACAGTTTATATATAGTTCAAACTACTAGAACAAAAAAGTAGGTCCCACAGATGCAAAAATACTGTACCAATCCAAGGTAAAGGCAGATTTACACACTGTACAGCTCTCCACTGGGAAGGGGAGGTGGGTCAGTTCCAAGTAAAAACTTTAAAACTGTACAAAAATAAGGTTTGATTTCTTTTTCATTCTTCATAATACATTCAATAAGATTGCAAGCACAGATACCCAAGTAATAATAGATATCTGCAGTCAGGAATCAATAACCACTCCTGAAAGGAATGCAAAATAGGTCTATTTACACAGGGCACTCTTTTACACCATACTGTATATAGTGTATATTTAAAATAATAAAAAAGCATAGACAAAGAACATTAAACATCTAATTAAGGTAGTTGTTTTTTTTTAAAGGAGTTTTTTTTTTTTGCTTAATAGTGTGCCAAAAGAATTTTAACTTATTAAATAATATATTCTAAGTGAACCTAAAATTTATGAACATAAAATGCATTTTTGGTGTAATACATCAATTAAACCAGCAACTAGGAAAAAAGAACCGAAACCAAAACCCAAACTGTATATAAAGTAGTATTCTCACCCAGCAACAGAAGCACTTATGTAGTTTGTTTAAAAAAACAAAACAAAAAACCAAAACAAACCCAAAAACAACAACAAAAAAAAAAACCAACCCAGAGAGACTATTAAAAAACCCACTAAAACTAACTTATAACTTAGGATATTCATACATAAGATATTCAGTGATTCACTAATACTGCAAAACAAGCTTTTTATGTTTGTTGGTTGGTTTTTGTTTTTTCTTTTCTTTCCCCTTCCATTTCCCTCCCCTTTCCCTTCGTTCCCCTTCCCCAAGAGACAGTGGTTTCTTCAAGCTATCTGGGTAAGAATTCAATGTATTCCTGCCCCCTTCCTCCCACCCCTCTATACCTCCCCCCAAAAAAGGACAGAGTGTTTTCTTAGCATTAATCCTGAGCACACTCTCTTTTGGGGGATATGTGTGATTTAATCTTTAGGGGGTTTAATTCCCCAAAATTTTAGAATGTTCCATTACTTGAGGTATTTCAACCTTCTTCTGAGACAATGCCTTGTATCTTCGCTGACTCCTTGGGCAGTGAAAGTAAGGGCTGGCTAATACCCGTTTCAATTCTGTATTCTAATGAAAAAGAAAAGCATTATTCCAGACTTCCCTGCCACACAGAAAATAATGCAACACCATTCACTTTATAATCCATTCTCTATTTGATACAGTACTAGCCAAAGATAACAAAAACTAGAGCCTTTAAAGAGATGTTTGGTAGTGCACTCTATCAGTTTTTTAGCTTGTGTGCGTGTGTCTACATACACACTCTCACACACATATTACATTATATATATATATAAAAGACATATATATGCACACACATACACTTGTGTGCGTGTATATATATCTATATGTAACAATCAGGGAGAAAGGAGTTTTGTTCAAATTTAAGTGATACAGTACTTTTAAACCCCTTGACAATAAAAGGGGAGGGGGGTGTCCACTCCTGTTCCCAAGCTGAGCAAGGAGTGAGTTTATATAGGATTTTTAAATGGGCATATTTTGTTTGCCCAGATGTCCAAGAAATACAATTCCAGTGTCAATGGGCATCTCCTCAGAATTCATCAATTTTCTTCTGCAGATACTTTAACATTGAGTCCATCCCTTGTGCTGAGCCCCAGATTTTCTTCAAAACTTCACACTCCTTTTCATTTGCTTGTTCCAAGTCCACCTTCATGATATTACGTACTAAAGCTTTGGATTCTTCAAGTACCTAGACCAAAAAAAAAAAGGGGGAGTTGGGTTAGTATTACATAAGAACTGAGCGACACATGCACTTACAGGTTTATATGGATGAATCCTGAAGTTGATTATGAACTTAAGCTTATCAATTCATGGATATACCATGACCTAAGAAACATGTCGACAGTTCCTCAGAGTCTTTCTTGTAGCATCACACAGAATTTTCTTTGTCCTGAGCACAAGAATGTGGAAATAACAAAAATAATAAAGTAATAACTATGAATAACCAGGCAGATACTGAATCTCTTGATGCAGTTTAAAATAGACTGAAAAACCTTGTTTGCTTTTTCCATTTAGAAAACTATTAACCTGTTTCAAAATCCAAAATTTCTAAATGGACAGAACAATTAGAAAACCAAAATTTCTGGTGCACAGAACAGTTAATTTGTAGTTCATCTCTTCTCATAAGAAAGCATCAAATATTGATAGTTTTAGCTATCCATCTTGTGCAACTGCCAGTAATGCACACAACCACAAACACACTAGGCGTTACTCATAAAATCCTAAGTTCAACATAATGTCAAATACTGTGTTTATTTCCTTGGAAATTTAAAATACAACTCAAGATAACTCAAGATTTCTGTGTTTCTGTGCAGTTCTTGGGCAACTGTTCACACTGTTGATTAGAATAAATTTGACTTGCACTACTATGTTAAAACCAAAATATATTGTAGAGAGTCCAATACTGTTCCGATGTTCTTAACCACAATGTACTATGGCATATTACGCAGTCAGATAAAAACTTAAAAAACAATCCTCAAAAACCCAGAAACAAAAAGATACATAAGAATGGGTTAAAAGATGTTGCTATGCTAAAATGCAGTCCTTTCTTAAAATAATTGTCTTTTTTTTTAGAAGGACATAATGTAGTCTAATAATACTTAGATTAATAAGAATTAATCTCATTATAAAATATATTGTAAGAAAATAAAGGAAACTTACAACTGAATTACACGTGACAAGTTCTTTAATTCGAACCATTACTTCTTGTGTGAACGTTCCTGGCCAAAACACTTGAGAGACGAGTCCTTTGGCACAAGCTTCTTGCGCAGTCAACTTCCTTCCACTGAACAACATTTCATTGGCCTGAAGGGATAAAAAGTTACTTCTGGTATGAAATGTAATGAAACAAAACTCATTAAAGGAAAAATGTTCAAAACGAATAAGGAAAATGCCTGCACTATTTGAAGTCATTTTATTATAGCTCTTCCAACTTTTAAATAATAAAGAAAAAGACTTGCCTGCCTATATATAGCTGGTTGGTGTTGTTGAGTACTACGTCAGTAGTTATAAAAATATGGAGGCCTATGATTAAGGGTTAAACATGAAAATGCCTTTTGTCATTTTCCATTCGTGAGTGTTCATTAGCTCTAGCTTTCTTGCAGTATTGCTGACTTGATTAACTGTATATGTGGTAATAGGTTATAATGCCTGGCAGATCTGTAAAACAGCAATTAATACATCAGTTTGCCCTTTATAATAACATTAGTTGCAGCAATGAAATCTTCACTAAAGATCTACATTATCTGTAAATTATAAACATACCCCAGTTCTGGTAGTAGACCTCCTGGGAACTGCCAGTCTTGGTAGAAAAGAATAGTTAAATATTTAGCAACTAAAATGTGTTTTAGTACTGAAAATATTTCAAACCTAAGTATATGGTTTATTTTCAGTACTTCTCAAAAAAACAAACCACCCAGTATTTAAAAGGTCTTGTCCACAGTTTAAAAGTACAGAACAGAGTATGCTATTCTATGCAATAAGGTGATCTCTAGTTCTGCAATTATTTTTGATTTATAATTATCATACACTTCGCTATTTATCAGCTTCCCATTCAGACTTCATCCTACAACTATTTCCGTTTAAGCTTTAATTCTACCTTTCATGAAGTTTCTTATATAGTTACATTTTTTTGTTTGCAGTGACATCTGCATGGTAACAGCCAGTGAGGATTAAAAAGTCAGAGTAATTGTCAAGCTAAAAAAAAAAATCTTTAATGTTTCTTAATGACTAATTTACATTGAAAATGTGACACATCTATCACTGGAATAGGGGAAGTAAAGCTCTTTAATTAAACACCCAAACCTGACGAGTGTAGCATTTCTGAGGACGAAATTGAGTTTTTCTATGTTTCCTAATACTGGAAATTTTGGTAATTGCTACTGCAACCTTCAGTTAAGCATCTCAAATTATATAATTACTGTAGCTAATGTTCCTAGTATTGCCATTTTACACATGAAGAAATCAAAAAACTTGGAGGTCTATTACTTGCCCCTTTGTAAAGAAATACAAAGTCTGGGTTCTACTGGCAGTTTGGCTGCTGACTCCCAGTCCACTAGGCATGGGAAAAAATAGATGTTTCCTAGGATCTTTTACATAAAAGTTATGATCAGCACATCTCTCAGAAATTAAGATGGAAGGATGTGATTTTTATATGTTAGTTGAAAAAACAAGCCTCAAGCTAAAGGTACAAATTATATACCCCTATAGTTCTCCCTTCTGTGAAAACAAAATAAAATATACAAAGGTCATTATCACAACTATACCTTCTAATTTTCCAGATTGTATGTGGCTGATACTAACCTGAAACACTAGCCAAAAAAATCACTGATATACACAAGTCTGTCTAAAAACAGGAATCATTTTCCTAAGGAGAGATGTAAAAAAAATTATTCCAAAGTAATTTTAAAAGATACTTCACGTTTTGATCTTTGATATAAATGCTAAGTCACCCCAACTGGGAGTTAGGAAAGTCAGAAATTTAAGTCAATGGGGAAGGTCTACATAGTCTTCATGTGTCTCTTTGGTAACAAGGATAAAAATGAATGCTAGAAGATCTTAACTTTTATTTTTTTTTTCCTGAAACTCAGTAGCAACTACTGAGTTCTCCCAAATGTGAAAACCCACAAATGATACTAGTGCCTTATCTTATTTCTGCCAACTGTAACACAGCATTAGCAAGAAATCTTACATGAAATGAGCTCTCCAATTAGTGTTCTTGGTTGATGGGTTTTGAAGGGGAATGCTCTTGCATCTTCACTTTTGATCTATACACAATGTATGCCAGAGACCCGCTACTGAACAAGTTTTAATCATATAAACATGCCTTGTATCTGCTGTGAAAATTAACATGGTTACTTTCCAAGAAATATAATCATAGAATTGTTTGGGTTTGAAGGGGCCTTTAAATGTCATCTAGTCCACCCTACCCTGCAATAAGCAGGGACATCTTTCATAGAATGGTTGGCAAGGAATCTGTAATCGATTTCCAACCCCCCTGCCATGGGCAGGGACACTTCCCACTAGACCAGGTTGCTCAAAGCCCCATCCAGCCTGATCTTGAACGCTTCCAGGGATGGGGCGTCCACAGCTTCTCTGGGCAACCTGTTCCAGTGTCTCACCACCTTCACAGTAAAGAATTTCTTCCTAGTATCTAATTAAACCTAAGCTCTTTCAATTTAAAGCTATTGCTGCACTCCCTGACAAACAGTCCTTCCCAATCTTTCCTGTAGGCTACCTTTAACTACTGGAAAGCCGCTCCAAGGTCTCTGTGAAGCCATTTCTTCTCCAGGCTGAACAACCCCAACTCTTTCAGCCTGTCATCATAGGAGAGGTACTCCTGCTCTCTGATCGTCTTTGTGACCCTTCTCTGGACTTGCTCCAACAGGTTCATGTCCTTCTTATGTGGAGGGCTCCAGAGCTGGACACGGTACTTCGGGTTGGGGTCTCATCTGAGCAGAGTAGAGGGGCAGAATCACCTCCCTCGACCTTCTGGCAACGCTTCTTTTGATGCAGCCCAGAATACAGCATAATTGGATAATAATGTGGCATATGGATAATAAGATGCTTATAAACAACCTTCATTTTCTACTCAGTCTTTCTCCCTACACAGAGGAGTATCACTGAGACATCCTCCAACCTCTCTTTTACAGTGAGTGCTTCAGGGCTCAGGGGACTTTCATATGAGCCTACAGGCAGTAGCCCATGGAGCACCTCAGCTCTCTGGCACTACGATCAGAAGGCATCTGTAACACCCAAGAGCATGGCTGTGATGTGGACTACAGGCACTGTGGAACCACGTATCCCTCATGACTGACAGAAAAGCATAAAAAAATGCTGCCAAGTGTGTTAGAGACCAACAAGGAAACCCCACGTGTGAAGCTTAATCACACAGCTCCTGTGCTTTATATCCAGGACCAGAAAACCAGACCAAGAACTTCACAACAGACACATAATAATGTATCTCCCGAAACACACACCCCCTTAATTTCTATTATAAATAATTTCCAAAACTGAAGTTTAAGAATCCTTCTAAAATTCTTAGTATTTCCCATACAGTATCAGTTTTCAATCCTAAGGTCTGAGCTTCAGATTTCCTGAAATACTTAACTCTGTTGAACATGTTCTGTGGAAAAACTGTCCGTGGCAGACCTGCTCACCAGCAAAGACTGACCTGGTAGAGAAGACTTTTCCAACAATCTTGTGATTGGAGATTTTTACAGAACTGCTGATGATAAAAACAATGCACTGAATCTAATTTACAAGAGTTAAGGGTGGGACTAATATTGCTGAATTAATACATTTGTGGCAAATTCTATGAGGCACACAGAAGCCCTAATTCTTTCTTTTGTATGATACTTTAACTCCCCCTTCCAAATGTTTCTCATTGCATTCATACCATCTCTTCTTTCTGTTGACTCTCTCCTTTTTATAGATAGAAAGCATGCTACTTCATCAAAATGTTCAGTATAGATTCTGAATATATTTCATGGACTTAGCTGCTTGAAATCCAGCTTCTTCCCGTACAGCAGTGACATTGCTGCATTGCAGAGGGTCAAGGTAGTCTGCTGAAAACAGTGGACCTTTTTTTTTTTTCCCTTTTGCACTGAATATTATGGAATTGTTATCACTGGAAGCTTTAAATTTAAGTCTTTATATTGAAAAATGAGAGCATTCACAAACACACATGAAAGAGTATACTAGGGAAGAGCTTCTTGTGTTTTTGTACAACTTCTAAAGAAATGAGAAGTAACATCCACAAGTCTCTAAAGGAGGGGAATGGATGGAATGGATGGATGAATAGATGGATGGCCAAATAAAAAGGGAAAGGAACAATCAGTAGTTTGAAATACGCTAAGATATTAAAGATACTCTATAACTGCTAATCTATTTCAGTTACCTTTTCTGTTCTCTTCTAATAACTAAATCCAGACATCACACAGTAAGTCATTAGATCTGTTCAAACTGATGCTCCTAATGGATTGAAATCTGTATTTTAAAATCAATAAATACCTACAGGGAAAAATTGGCTCTTATAATAAACAGTAATTTATGAAAAGCAGGTGTAGCTATAAGCATACACTGTTACTATTCGCCTTCAAATTGGAATGCGATGTAGGTCTAACAGTTTTCAAGGAGCACAGCATAAAAATAGTAAGCAACATGAAAATAACGTAGGTAAGAGATTTTTAAATAGCTTTTTGTTACATTTGATTCCTCCATCTAATTGGGAAGGAAGAAAAGGGATATTCAGTAACACATGGCTTATGTTTTCAGCAACAATGCAAACTGTTAACCTTTTTTTTTTTTTTTTTCCAGTCTAGTGATACTGTAAATCAAGTGCAAGACTGAAAATAAAACATCCTTCACAGAGGTGATTTGGAGTGAGTATTTCTTGCCTAACGCACTAGTGTTAAACATCAGCAGAGATCTACAAAGCGAGGAAGTTTGACGTGAGTTCTTAAGAACGACAAGTGCATGAAAACTGAATTACTTATTTCGCATACGAGCATTTAGTGTGAGACCGCTCATAGCTGGTGACACAGGGCTCTGCTATGCAATGACACTGAGTGCAGATTCTTCTCCGCTACGTTCTAGTGCTGTGCCGAATGCAAGAGACTGGTGGCTGGTGCTCATGTGGCATCAGCAGGGAAGGTGTGTCCTGGTATGCAGGACATAACCCTTCTGCCACCCTCACAGTTAAGGGTGCCCATGACATGGGATTAGGTCCCGTGCCAGCTTTCTGCTCTGTGCACATGGGTGAATACTAGGTTGTAACATCATGGAGCAGAGAAGCTATAAATACTGGCTTCTTGTGAAAGGTTTTCATGAGAGAAAATAAGAAAAAAAAAAAAAAAGAAAAGACAAGACAACACAGCAAAAGTAAGAAGTCTTGAAATCACTCTGGATATATTATCACAACTGCATGGTGAAACTGTCAGCCCCTACCCTGCAAGCTACTTACAGAAGCCAGGCCCATTATCCGGGGGAATGTAAGGGATGAACATCCATCTGGACTTTGTCCAAAAGTAGTGTATGGTGTCTGAAACCATGCCTTCTCGTTAGCCCAAACCACATCACACAGAGGCAATATAGATGCTCCAAGTCCAATGGCTGGGCCATTTACTGCTACAATGATAGGCTTCTTAAACTGAATAAAAGTATTCACAAAATTCCTGAAGAGAAACAGAAACATGCATTCACTACGTGTATAGAAAGAGTAAAATATACCAGCCCTTGAAAACTCAGTAATAATTCATCTCCACAATAACATCACTTTCAAAACCAACCTGAGAACCTTTCACAATGAGGTGGTTAGCTTGGTGAGCAGTGGGGAGAGCAGTGGATACCAAGTCTACCAAGACTTCAGAGTGAGTCTCTCAGCACTGTCTCCCACAAGACTTTTATAGACAAGCTGTTGATGTATGAGCTGGATGAGCAGACAGGGAGGTGGACTGAAAAATGGCTGGCCCAGAGGGTGGTGATCAGTGGTGTGAAGTCTAGTTGGTGGCCAGTAATTAGTGTTGCACCCCAGGGAGCAGGTGCTGGGTCCAGTACTGTTCAACAGCTTCATTCATGATTTGGATGATGGGTCAGAGTGTACCCTCAACAAGATTGGCAATGATACAAAACTGGGATGATACACTAGAGAGTCATGCTGCCATCCAGAGGGACCTTGACAGGCTGGAGAAACAAGTTGACAGGAACCTCACAAAGTTCAACAAGGGGAAGTGCAAAGTCCTGCACCTGGGGAAGAACAACCCCAGGCACCAATCTATGCTGGAAGCCAAACAGCTGGAAAGTAGCTTGGCAGAAAAGGACCCTATAGGGGTCTTGGTGGACACTAAGTTGAACTCAAGCCAGCAGTGTGCCTTTGTGGCAAAGAAGGCTAATGGTATCCTGGGCTGCACTATGAGGAGTATTGCCAGCAGGTTTTGGGAGGTTATCCTTCCCCTCTGCTCAGTGCTGGTGTCCAGTTATGGGATCCCCAGTGAAAGAAAGATGTAGAGCTACTGAAGATGGTCTAGCGATGGGCCACCAAGATGACTAAGGGACTGGAGCATTGCTTATGAGCAAAGGAGAGCTGGGACTGGTCAGCCTGGAAAGCTTAGGGGGATTTCTTCAATATATATAAATACCTGAAGGGAGGAGAGAAAGAGGGTGGAGGCAGGCTCTTTGCAGTGGTGCCCAGTGGCAGGATCAGAAGCAACGGGCACAGACTGAAACACATGAAGTGGTCGCAGACTACCTGCTCTAGGTGACCGTCCTTGAGCAGGGGCAGGTTGAACAAGAGGACTTCCAAAAGGTCCTTCCCAATCTCAACCATTCTTTGATTCTGTGAAAGCCTAGCATGTCTCCCAGCCCAAAGCAGCACAATAATTGGGCAGGTGCAGATATAACACCCCTCCTACAAGCACCAGCTGATACGGTGCTTCTGGTACATTCACATGCCTTACAGCCCTCTCTTAGATGAAGCTGTTGTCATACCTCACCTCTGGGCACCAAAACCATGGTTACAGCTCTGCTTGGTCTTCACTGGGTTTATGTATGACATTGCTATAAGGCATCTATCTATCTACATGTATTGTTAAGTGAAGATATAAGGTATATAGATATAAATGAAGATAGGCAAAGCATTAATGAGTTTCCTTAATGAGTTTTTCTGGACTTCTGGGAGACAGCTTTTCTTAATAAATAAATCTGCCTTTTAAAATTATGAGCAAGCCATAAATAGTAGAGCTCCATTATCACATACCACACACCTTTAAACTTCCTCTCCTCATCTCTCTCTCTTGATTGGTCATAAGGCTATGGGTGCTATGCTACTAAGTTACAAATGCATATTCTCATCCTCGTTACCAACAAAAAATGACGATTCATTCTAGTACCCACAAAACAGGGATGCTTATATGCCTCTCTGTTCTCAAACAGTAAATGCTTTCAAGAGCCTCTTAGGAAAAAGCAAGTGTGTGTGTACATATGTACACGTGTGTGCACATGCATTAGACCAAATAGAGACTTCTAAAACCTCCAAGCTGAGGTGCAGATATTTCTCGGTTAGTAGCTACCACATATAAAAAGAATTTACTTCAAGTAAATTGAAGTATTTACTTCAAGTACCTGACAAACCTGATTAGAGTACAATGTATGACACACTGTTGTCAGCACCTGCAAAGTATTCCTTTGCTCTGCATGACAGATGATTTCTCATTTTTGTATTTGATGCTGAAATATGGGATTTTTCTCAAAATTTTAGAAAAGTGGGATTTAGTGGTAAGTTTAAAGTTTGCTCTTTATCTGTGTTACTTGTTTTGTATTTCTGCAAAATAGGATATTTTTACTATATTGCATCCATCCCTAAAGGTTATCATGTTTCTTAACTTATTCTAGTGAGCTGTAATAGATGAACGCCAAAATAATTTCTGGAACCAGTTTATGCAAGTCATCATACTAACAACCCATCCAGAGATTTAACAATGATTTAATCATGTCTGAATATTCCAGGGAGGACCATGTCTAGCATATATATGAAAAATACCGTTATTATATTTGAAGGGGGGATTCATAGGTATATTGTTACTTTTATCCATTTTATTAACAATAAATAATAAGTGGTAAATCAGGATTCTGGAAGAGCTTGAATGAAACTAGTGACAGAAACTCACTGTTAAGAGCCTCTGTTCCCTGGCCACATGTGAAGTCACTGCATGAGCAACTTCTACATGGAAGGACTGAAAAGTTCCTTTGAAAAACAAAAACAAAAAACTTTTGTCAACTCTATGAGCCAACTGTGCCTCCAGTGAAACAGGCTTTATATTCTCCTTTTCAGGGATTTGAATATTGATAACGACAACAGAACATAGGTCTCTGAAGGAATACAGATACTCTGGAAGCATACAAGAGCTAATCCAAGAGCCCAGGTGCTCAAAACCAGTATCCAAATGATAGGATACTTGCTTGTATGGTTAAAACATGTCTCTAAGATCTATACTTTTGTCCATATATATTCTTCTAGTTTGTAGTAGTTCAGCTGATTTTGTTTAAATGTTAGGTTTGGTACCTAGTGCTCAGATATGTTCAATAGTGTTAACCTACTCTTCTAAAATATCCATCATTCCACTGCTATGAATGTACTATATTGATACTCATTCAATGCACACCTTGTATATATGTGTGTGTTAAAATTGTTTTCCTGAAAATCTATGGCTGTTAAAGTCTTTTAAAATTGGTTTCACCTGGAAGAGTGTTACCATACTACCAGTTTTCACAGTTAAATTTTAGTAGTAAAAATAGTGTTGCATGAATTAACAAACCAAATAGAAAAGGGACAAGGAGCATAAAGAAGTGATACACTACATCACATAACAGGTGAACATCTGAGATCTTGTTGAATCAGAGGCTTTTGAAATAAAAAAAGATATAAACCAAGCCAGGCTACACAATGAAGAATACCCACTCAGATGACTGAAGATAACCTTACGTACCTAATAGCTTCTGCCATCTTAGTGCTTTCCTTTTTTCTGTCATCCGTTAAACGTCGTATAAAATAAATAAAATCAAGACCACAGCAGAAAATGCTACCAACTGCACTGAACAGCACAAGTTTACTGTCATCTGCAGCTGCTGTGTTCAGTGCACTTTGGACTTCCTTCATTACCTGAAAAAAAAAAAAAAATAAAAAATTCACCAGAATGAATTTTTCTACATCATTAAATATTAGCATACCATTTTCCTCTCCTCTTACCCTCACAAGCCCTCATGAGACATCAATCTTTGCCATCTTTAATTTTTCCTTAGGATCCACTCAACCAATCATATTAGAAAAGTTAACTTTTTTCATTATCCCAAAATAACAAAGTTAAGAAAAAGGGAAGCTCTGCATTTCATAAAAGTAATTAAACTATGATAATGAAATCATAAGGAAGAGATCTATTAGATGTTACCTGTAACTAAAGCACTCATTCAGCGTTTCTGTAATTTGGACAGCAGATGGCATATGCAACCAGTTCAGAAAAAAAAGAACCTTAATTCAGGCTAAAGCTTATTTCAAGTTTCACTTCGTAAATCACCACGTATTATAAGACAGTACATTTAAGTTCAGACAGCGCAGTTAAACCTCAACTGAGTTATACTTAAAGTCATCCTGCAAGCAACAACCTGAATCTTGCTTCATGTACGTTTGTGGCTGAGTAACGGGCACAAGGGAGGCAGAGACTTAGAATTCCCTCAGCGCCCTTCCCCCCTCAAAATCGGAATTGTTCTGACCTCTGGGTTTAGCGAATTATTTTCGGATGATTTTGTTGACAGCAAAATGTGTGTGAATCCATCTTGTTTCCTGACAACGATATCTCTGTACCGGTACGCACTCTCCGTTTGTCTCACACTGAAACGTAGCCTTTTGTCGAAAGGTTGATCTCTCCTGTCATCAATAAACCTTCGTTTGCTGGCTGTCACTCCTGTTACAGATGTCTGTATGTTGGTTGTACCATTGGCTGCTAATGCTTCCATAAAGGTGGATGTACCTGTAAATAGTTTAAATAACATTATAGTAATTACACTTCATTAGCTCAGCAGTTTCAAAATCCCTATTAGCATGAAAACATGCAAGTCATATGAAGAACACACAGTAAATATGAAACTCGGTCACCTGGAAGTTACTGAAATGTTACACTGTGCATGGACCAAAACTGAAGCGAGAAAGTGATCCAACAAATTAATTTTAAAGTTGTGAGAAAATGTGTGTGAAACAAGCCAAACAGACCAATCATCATATACTTATTTTTAGAAGGAAGGGAAATGTTTATTTAACATTCCTTATACCAGTTCACTTCAGTAGGTTAAATGCTCTGCTTTCCCCCTTTCTAACACCTTTAAGTTGTCTAACAGCGTCAAGATTGCAAAGAGATAGCAGATGCCTTTTGTTTCAAATGCCATGAGAAGTTAATGTATGGAACAAAATGACACCTACGATAAGCCAAATAAGGAACTTGATTGACAAGATCATATAAAGCTTAATAGTCTTTAAAGGAAAATGGAAATGAAGAAATACAGACTACACTTCTGTGAGAAGGAAACAAGACCCATGCACTGATGATATTTTAATGGATTCATAGACAATGAGATATTTCTTAAGTCTAAACAATTTTTGCTAGTAGAATTGGCAAATAGAGCATTGTGTCTTTCTGGTCTTGTTCCTAGTGACTTAAATAGGCAAATTTTGAAGGCACACAAGTAAACAGGTCATTCCTCATGATGCGAAAGGGACAGGTTTTTCTTTACTCAACATTAGAAAGATGTCAAATAATTAGCATTCCTAAGATAAAATAAGAGAACATCTTGGATCTATAATCCATCTGTATGTTAAAATCTCCATGTAAAATCTCCATAAAATCTGGCAGATTAAAGTAATGGAGTATGGGTGGGAGGAGGGGAGAGCAGGGCTAAAATGTTGGGAAAATGCGTTACAGGCCAAGGTAGGAAAGTTCCAAAAACCTTTTCCTGAAAACTGAGATCTGAGACTTAAAATCTACTGGAAACCCACAGCCCTTATCTCACAAACAGGTACTTCAGAATATCATCCATATGATGTCTTAAAATTTACAGTTAAACCACATATAAGTTGCTAATTAAATGCCATTGATGGATCTTACTTAATTTTTATCTTTCTGAAGAAAATATATTTTAAAAGTTCTAATAATATGCAGACATGCAATGCTATATATTGTGCTTAAAAAAAAAAAAGATATTTCAAACACTTGTGAGTTCAGTGAAGACATTAAACAGGCCCACCAAAATAACTGGAATATCCTATATCTCCACATTTTAGTTGTATTCAAATGTTGCTTACTTTGACCCATATGAAGTATGAGTGACATATTAAGGGAAAGACTAACGAAATTACAGTTTAGAACATTACACATTTTTCTATTTCAGACTGCCTTCAGATATAAGTGAAGTCTTTTTATCAAATACTTTAAAATAAACAAATCTTTGATTATAAATCTGTTGTGATTAATTAGGCAAGTTGTCTGTCAAAGGAGCTATATAATTATAAGGTTTTATTTTGCTTTTTAAAGTCTTCCTTGTTGTATTAGTGATTTAATCCTCTTAACGTATCACTTTTTGTGAAGTTAAAAACACAATATTTTTCAATTGTTTAAAGTGATGAGTAAGAAAATGAATTGAGTTTCTGATAACTCAGAGACAGAGGTGAATAAAATGAAATGGAAAATTAGTATTTTGTATTGTCACAGAAGTTTCACATTTATTCCTAAATTTTTCTCAGCTTATCAAATTCTTTTTTTCATTTCAGTAGAATAAATAAAAACTTGATTCATACCAAAAAATGAAATTGTTGAGGGATACTTTCGATATTTTTCCCTTTTAAACCACACTATGTTGATTACATTCCTTTACAAGAATTCCCTTTAAAGGGAATTTGCAGGAGCACCACTGTTGCCCACATTTCATTAGGGAACAAGATGAAATGGTAACACTGGCCACAACGGTTTGTTTTTCCATAGGAATGGTAAATTAAAACAACTGAAATCACCTCTGATTTCTAAGCCCTGATATAAGATTTTGTGGCTTCTGTGTTAGTCATAATGAAAAAAGAGAACAAGGAGAGCACAATAGACTAGACTAAGCCAAAAAAAAAAGTGTCAGTAAACTTGTTAGAGCTTTGAGTAGATCTTTTCCCATGATTCATACTTCCAAAGATGTACTCAGACATCAGAAAATTACTTTTGAGATGTAAGAGCAAATGATTATACACTTTGAGACACAAAACTTTTGGCAAGAGAGACCAAGATGTAAACACCACACACCACTTTTCGTGCTTATTGAACTGGCAAGAAACCTTTGGAGTTTATATAAAAACTCTGTCTGCACTTGTCAATAGTTGCAGTTTCAAACCACAAACAAGGGACAGCTGCAGCTCAGTGGAAGAAGTCTCCTACATCCAATCTTGTAAACACACTTTTAGGATACTTGGACTGGAATCAAAAACCTGTCTGCTTTAGAAACCGTACCTCTGCGCAGGGAGACTCAGCCACTTCGTACGGATTAGAAAACGGCACCAACAGAGTTAAAATACATTCATTAGTGTTTGTTGTTATTGCTGTAAGTTTGTGACCTTCTATACCTTAAATTGTAAGGGGGGTGTGTGTTCTTTTGACATTCAGTCCTCAAAAGTGAAGATATGACTCAGAGATATAAAGCAGTCCTTCATGCTATATATATAAATAGTCAAAGGTTGCATCACCAGACAGCCTCGGACATGTGGCAGCAAACAAGGATGAAAGTAAAAGAAAAAAATGCAACGGTGTTGCCATAAATTTCCTCACATGAAGAGTTTTCATTGAGGCTACTCATCTTCAGGTCAATTACAACTTTATTTTACAGTTTTAAAGTATAGATTTCATAACAAACCTAAAGCAGTTCTGCATTTTAATACGTTAATGGTGTTAGCATATCAAAAACAAAACAGCACAGCTCTCTCATTTCAAACTGAGCCTTCCAGAAACAATAAGGGCTTGGAAAAAAGACAATTTACCCTGGATATTGTCAACTAATGCAGAACTATGCTCTTATTTACAAAAAACCCTTCCAACTGCAAACTGTTAAATAATGTGACCTTCTCAAACTTGAAGACATACTTCTACTGTGCAAAGATTCACCATACAGATGCAAAATGAAATTAAGAGGACTACTTGGTTTTGCAGCTTCTGATCAAAACCTGATAACAGTCACTGTTTTCATGCAGCTGCTCTCAGAAAAGAAAAAAAACAACAACTATGGGCAACAGATAAGAAAGGAAATGGTCTTACTCAAAAGGAAGAACACCACAGAATACAGAAGTTGGAAGAGGGGCAGGATAGCAAATGTATCACCATCCCCATTCCACTGGCAGAGAAGACAGGAAAAAGCCACCTATCCAAAATATGAGTAGGACAACAATTAAAATGCATGGTGCCAGACATCTAGATTAAGAGTTTTAAAAAAAAAAAAAAAAGTAACAGAAAACTTCACAACAATCCAGAAGTTACAATCCCAAGCTCTTCTCTAAAATATTTGTGCCTCACTGTTAGGGTCTCCCAAATTCTGTAGAAGTTCAGTTTAGTTTATGTAGCAAGCTGGAGTACACACACTCCCCTCCCAGCAACAATACTGGGGATACATCCAAACAGGTGGTCTAACCACAGCCAAGCCTCCTGTGTGCTCTCCTCCACTATGCACGTACTAGTCGTGGTACTCTGAATTCAAAGGTTTGTCTGACAGAGAATGCCGTTTCTGAAAGGTTTAGGACAGATGTCCAAGTATTGAACATAAGAAGATGGGAGTTGTGAATGATGCTGCCTGAGTATCTTCCCCAACTCCAACCACCAGAAATTTAGTGATTTCTAAAATTTACATGCCCACAATTATAGTGTAAAACCAAATCGTGTAATTAAATCCTTATCCCCCATGGGATTGTCCAATTTACTTTTGAAACCACTATGGTTTTGTCTTCCAAGGTATATTTTGCAGTAAGTTGCAGAACTTGCATCTTTACTTTCTTCATCACACCCCTTCCCCAGATTGAGTACTAATTGAGTCGTCTTAACCTCATTCACCCTTTCTTCTTCCAGAAGCCAGCCCAAGCCCATCATTCTTCTCCATGCTTCTTCTCTTCTACTGAACCTTGGAACAGGGTCCAAAATACCACACAATATTCAAGATGGGGATTTATAACGTGGCACATTCAAGCCTTCTCTTGTCCTCTACTCCATTTTCATAATAATGTCTAATATTTTTAACTTTTTTTTAAAAAAAAAACTAGTACTGAGCAAGTGTTTTCAGAAAACTACCCAAACCAAACCCAATGCCCTTTTCCTGAGCAGTAACAGGTAGTCAGGAACCAGTCATTGCCCAGGCATGGTTTTACGTTTTGCTATAGTCATATTTTTGCATCAAAGACTGTTTTCACCCCTCCTCCTTACTCAGCATTCATCTGCACTGAAAGTAATCTCTCATTTTAATCACAAAATCAGTTGGTATTTTCAGATACACCTGCAGTGCTCACAAGGAGCTTCAGGGACCCTCCCTCGCACCTTTCCTGTGCCCTTACACACCAACCATGTCCTCTCCTGCACTAAGTGATGAAACAGTTAATAAGAAGCATCCCACTTGAATAAGCAAATGGACACCAGCAACAACAATTTCTTAAAGGGTTAACTGCAAAAATAACACTGTAATTGTAATCTGATTACGACTCAAGCGCTGGAGAGGGAAGAACATGATCTGCAAAACTGATTAAGAAAAAAAAAATTAAAAAAATAGCAGTGCTAGAAATAATTGGTTTGTTGTGGTTTTTTTGTTGTTTTTTTTTGTTTGTTTGTGTTTTTTTGTTTGTTTGTTTTTCTTTTTTTTTTCTTCCCCAAAGTCCTTCCTATACTTTTGCTGCTTTATAGTTCCTTGTATAATCCACAAAACTTCACATCAGTTGTCCAGTGCAGGTCGCCTCATGTTCCCTTTTTGCCTACAAACAGTGCTGTTTTGCTGCATGTTCATATGTACTAGAAAGCTCTAACTGTAAACACTGTTAAGCTTCTCCAGTCTTAACTCTGCACTACATCAAATATTTCACACAATAAGACACCAACCACAGACAGCGATATCACAATGCAGACACAATGTATAACAGCTTCCAGCAATTTTTCCACCTCTGCTCCATCAAATACACAGCAAATATTTCTTAGAATTGCAGTGTATTGGCACAGGTTATAGAAATTCAAAATGATGGCTCCTTACACGCTCCAAAACCTGACCGATGTATGTGCCCGTTTTTTGTCCGAGTATATATATATGGTGCGTGTGTGTATATATATATATTTCATTTTAGAATCAAAGTTCCAGCTTCCTTTGAATGTCACTATAAATATTTGTAAGAAGAAATAAAATTATTAAGCTTATTGTACATTTCACCTAAAATACTGTTTTACTCTGTGTTTCTGAAAGAGTGTTAAGAAGGTAGAAGTCATTCCTAAAGGAAAGATACACTCTACTGACATCCTTCCAGAGCGTGGTGGTGCACTGATGCAGCGCTACCAGTAATAACAATGGGCTGCACATACCCCAGCATTAGCGCAGGCATCCCCAGAGACGACGGGGAGGAGAAAGGGGTGGGGAAAAGGTGATACTTCTTCAAATTATGGGCTGCTGTTGGCTGTAATACCCTGCCACTAGTGTTGAAAACCTCCTCACAGCTCCTGCTGTTGGGAGGTGTGTGCGCTAACTTTATCTTTGCAAATAAAAGTTAACCACTTCTTGATTCTGTTTCCAGGAATTAGTTACACTGGGAACCAATTAGATGTTCTTCAGCCACCTTCTGATGGTTTTTTGCAAATACACAAAGAGCGTAGGTTTTAAGCAAGACTAACGAGCAAATTGTGTCGATAAAACATCAGTGCAACAGTTTCACACCAGTACTTGGTGAAACATCAGGAATAGGCAACTACACTCGGCAGGAAACAGTCCTGCAGTGGCTGGCAGGCGCCATTGTCAACGTCTATCTCCAATTCCTAAAAAAAAAAAAGGCCACTTTCTCCTGCCCTTAATTCCTCCTTTCCCTTTATTTTGCATCTGTGTTAATTTAAAATGCCACTTTGAAACACTGCTCCAATAAAATCTAAGGTACCTACAGGACTCTGTTATGGACAAAATTAGCATGAGGAGAGAAATACACACATACACACAAGTACTACTTTGGTAACATTTCTCTGCTTGATTAGGAGTTTTTCATCTTTGCTGCCATACCACATTTAGAGTAATACGTTAGGCATTTTTTCCTTCTGTGCATAGTTTTCTCTGTTTCTTTGATTACTTGCAGCATCAAATATATTTACATGTTTGCAATGATACCGTTAAGAAGATGGCAGCATTACTGGACATATGTTATAGGCTATTTAAGTATTTTTGCTTTTGAATGTCTTTCCTTCTCAGAGCATAACCAGCCATTTAAAGATGAACTCATAATGTCAACCAAAAATGCAACTAATCAGAACATAAAATTCTAGTACTGAAAGTAGGCAATCTTTCCAAGAGAAAACAGCATTTCTCCACTCTTGAGCTAAATAGGTTTACTTTCATCTGACTACCTTAAGCCATATAAGTGGAAAAGAAAGTTTACATACTTCAAAAGTATGTGAATAATAAGATACTAGACCTAACATTTAAGCCCGTGGTTAAGACCATGCCCATAAAAACATCAACAACAACATTATTAATGTAATTTGGCAACAAAGCTCTTAAAAAGCCTGATTAAGTTTTACTACCTTCAAAAAGGAACTCTGCATTATTATGCGTATGGTATTAAGTAATCTTTCCACATGCTGTCTTACAGTGGAAAAAAATGCCCCCTTTCTTATCAGCTGCAAAAGGTTTTCAAATACATCTCTATTCTTATTATTTCACTGGAAATACATAAGTAAACATTCCTCAATGAGAAAATTATTTTTCTCCTTTATCAGGACATCAAGATAAATTAGGATTGCTCTATTCTCTCCTTCCACTTCAGTTTTAGACTAATTTTGTAGTGATTTTTTTTTCATTGAATCTATAGTCAGAATACTACTGACAAACAGGAAACACTGCACTTGATCATGCTCACCAACTTAGCTTGTAATCAAGGTGGCTGTAAGAGAAAAAAAATAGACAAAAAAAAAAATCCCAGAACCTTCTGATATTACTCCAATCAAGAAAACTCAGCCATATTTCACAGTAGCATGCACTAAAGTATTTAATGTGAAAAGCAAATAGTTGTATTTCTTTTTTTCTCATGAACCAGTGCAAATAAGAAAAAACATCCCCAAGTTACAGACTCCTTTTTGAGATCTTTTAATACTGGAAACGTTTCATAAGAAAGCATTCTCCTATCTTGTCCTTTGATATTCTTAGAGCTGCAAGTTATGATATCACAGCATTCATTCAAAATGCCCTCAAATTTGAGACCTAAGTAAGGACATCTCTCGGGGCTCATCTATAGAGGAAAGCTATCACAGCACAGGCTAAGGTTTAAACTCAAAATATATCCAGCTATTTCACACTAACTCCTAGGGTGAACACATTCTATATTAAGAGCACTTCGTTGCAATTTAATCCAATCCCCCAAGCGATCTAAAAAAATGTTTCTCTTGATGGGAAATAAGAAAGACCTAATGTAAGGCTAGTCTAGAACAGATACTGACAAAAAGACATCTAGATAGTTTCCCATTTAGACACAACCATATGCATGCCATATACACATGACATAATTCTCGTAAGGACATCGAAACTTTCTAAATCATTTTAGCTAAATTATTAATGAGATTTAGATAGATAGGCATAACATCACTATATTGGCAGAATACTTTCATTTACCTTTTTCTTGAAACTAATATGTCAATAAGTGTTCACATTTAATTCTTATCACACAGATGACAGTTTCCAACAGCTGGAGAGTTTCCAAAAACTGGAGTTTCCAACAGCTCCATTAACAACTACCCACAGAAACATTTTGCATTTCAATGCAGAAAAGCAGTAGGCAAAGAGGACTAGAGGGCATTCAGAGGTTCAGGACACCGATGTGCATGCATGGAGCTTTACAGGAAACTCCAAGATCTTGAGTGCTCCAGAGTATCTGGAGTGAGCATCCCTACTGGGAAGAAGCATCTCTGGTTTTACAGATCTACCTCAAGGAGGCACGTGTGCCTTTCCAGCCACACCCTGACATCTGTCATTAGTAAGAGATATCTCAACCTCCTGTGGGACATTCAGCAACAGGTTCATTAAGAGGTGGCCAATGAACAGATTACCTGAAGCCCTACGAGCTTGCAGCAGAGGCCATCTTCCAGGACACAAGTACATGTAGCTGCATGCCTTAACATGGCCAGCTATACCCTACTCATGGGTAGCCTGCGATACGTAACATTGCTGGCTGCTACTAACATGGGCAATCTGTTCTGCAGCAGCACCCCTTTATCAGAAATTACTGACCTTGGCAGAAATAACTGGCTGGGTGGGAAGGGGAAGCACAAAGGAGGCCTCTCTTGAGTCTTCACTTGAGTCTTTTGGGTACCTTTCAGAGATGAATGGCACATTCAGAAATGCACGTGCCAAGCAGGTTCTTATTTTTGATTCAGAGGTACTCAATGGAGAGAAGTCTCTACTGGAGAGCCAAGAATTTGAGCCAAGAAGACTTCTGAAAGACCCTGCCTTTAGCCAAAGCACACAATTGCTATTAACACCACATCTAAAGAGGCAATCTTCCCCCCCGCCCCGGATTTCCCAATATTCTAGGAAAATAAGCCCACATTAGAGGCAGGATGATGACAATGATGCAAGGTATCTTTGGGTATCCCATATAACAGATGCTGGGTAGTCAAATGCTCTGAACTGAGAAAGTGATTCAGAACAGCGTACCACCTTGCCAAATTTGTCCTTTTATATTGTTGGAAATGAATAAATCCAAAATATCTACTGGCAATAGCTGAAATGAGGTATTATGGAAAGGAGAAAATAAATACAACCTGTGCTCTCAAGCTGAATCTGGTCTCTCCTTGTTTTTGGCAATAGTAGCTAGGATCAGTGGGTATATGAGGACATGCTTGAACTGGAAAATTAATGGAGAATATCCAGAATTCCTTATTCTACCTATATTAGGTAATAATAATAATAATCACAATAACCAACAAAAATCCCCCAAAAAACCAAAACACCACAGAAAGTGGTAAAAGACTTGGATCAGCTGCTTCCCATGATAAAAATTTATATAATATACCCTCTCTCAATTAGGCTTTGGCCTGTGTCACTGCAGGCAACTACTAGAAAACACAGAAGGCATTTGTCTCCACATCGTCCTGCCCTTCAGGTAGCCCTCAGTACAGATGGTATGGTTCTCCATGTTGTGGGATTTGCAGAAATAGCAAAAAATTGTGAACATGGCCACGAATCCTGGAAAAACGCCTATCATAAGAAAATCTTTTCATCAAATTTTGAAATCAAGAACATAGTGGTAAACAAGCAAATCAAAAAAAAACATGCTCAGGGTAAATCAGAAGAAAACAAACAGAGCTGAAAGCAGCGAAGAGAGAAGGCAATGCTCCAATCTCAGCCAGCAGCTGGGAGGAACTGAAGGCAGCGAGATGCCCTTACACAGCAGGATGGATCGCACATGCATGGGTAGTGTTTGGGTGCATACTCTTGATACTGCAATCAGCTTCTCTTTGAGACCTTAGGCTTTTATAAATATGATAACAGTCAATGAAGTAGAACAGTCTATCAAAGCAAAAAATCTCACAGACAAAAAACCTAAACTGGTAACTCCATAAAGCACTAATTAAGTAGTTAACACATGCCGCCATGCATAGAAAATGACGCAGAGCTGCTAAAGTGGCTTCCCTCAGGCTACACAGCAAGTCAATACAAAAGCCAGGATTATTAGTTACAGGTGGTCCCGATCCCCAAAAGCTACTTTCCCCTATTAAAATCTGCTTTTATTAAGTACTGGATTTTATTTCTTTCCAGAAATTGTAGGTATCTAGGTTAAAGTATAAGTAGCAATATTGATACTATTGCTAGTCAGAAGAGACAACTAAGGAGGCAACTGAATAAGCACTATGTGATATTTAAGTGGGACATTGTTTCAGCTACATCAATATATTAATATATATTTTATATATATATATATATATATAGCCTCTATGAGACTACCAACAAAAAATAAAATGAAGAAATCAGGAAGACGTGGCAGAGAAAAAAGCCCCAAACAAAATATGATTTAAGGCAAATTTCAGAACAAGTTTAAAAAAGACAAACTAATACAAACCACGACAAAACCAAGGAGAGCTTAGTTAGGTACCATAATGCCTGCTGCTATGCAAAAACAAGAACAAAGCATATGATATTTGATGCTTTAAGTCACAATGTCCAGTGGCCTCAGAGATAGTTTTATAGCTTGTGTAGCTGGTTTATTTGACTATTTAGAGATAGATGTAGGAGCACATCTTTTCACAGGAGTCATACTGTGTGATCACAGTTCAAGGGTCAATTTGTAGATTTTTAAAAAATAATATCACTGCAAGTGCATAGAAGGATTTAGGTCCACAACCTGGTAATTTGAGAAAGCAGAGGGGGATATTTATAAAATCCCCATTTGATTTTTGGGCTTGGGAATTGGTGCAAGTCCAATTGGTGCAAATCCAAGTGCTGGAGCCTCAGTTGTTCACTGGGAAGCTCATAAAGCTGTGCTTGGACTTACATTTAGCAAGGAGTGGTTCATGGGTAATGGGCTCTGAACATCTTTAGATACTCCTAAAATACTGAATCTTGCCTAAGGAAACAATCCATTAAGAATACACAGAGAATCCAAAAATATCCAAGGAAGTCACTACATAAAAGACAGAAGAATTGCTACTAAGTAAAGAGTGTGTACGCACAAATAATGAGACCAGTACATAACTAGTCACAATTATGAGCTCACTTTTAATTTGGAAACCATTTAAAACATGTCATAGATGAGATAAAATGATAGATGAATTACACGACTGGTTGTTTCCTGAAGCCTGCCAGGGACCCACCTGTTCAAGTCAGATTCCGACCACTAAACAAAGAGAATAAAGAAAATAGAAACAGGACAGTATCAGCAAATGGAACTGAAATTTAATTTCTACCAAGATGAATGCTGTGCAATTTTAGATAAATGTGTTATGTAAAAAGACACTGCATTAAATACTGTTTAGACAAATAGCAAGACACCCCAGTCATAAGTAAAGGGTGCATAAATGGAACTAAACGTATACAATAATTGAATTAATTTTCTTCAGGAGTGAGATGTAGCTTCAATTAATTCCATATGGTTAAACAGGTCAATAGGAACTGAGGGGGAAAAATAGAATATGCTATACTTACAAGAAAATAGGAAGTAAAGAACACTGGGAAGAATACAGGGAGATGCTAAAACAGATAAAGAACGGTATTAGAAATGCAAAGTAAAACTCTAAAGTTCTCATAGTTACAGATGCTAAACACAAATTATTTTTCCAGTGATAAAAAAAAAAAAGAGAGAGAAGAATTCGATAAAAAAAAAAAAGAGTGAAATGTAGTGTAAGTTACAAAGTCAATTGAAATATTAGTGGGGAAACCAGCATGCCATAAGAAACCAGAAAAGATTTATGAGTATGAATATATTGTACATATACCAAACGACAGACTAAAAGGATTGAACATGGGAAGACTGCTGACTTTAAAGTAAAAAAAAGAGAAACAGACAAATGTGATAGTCTATATAGGAAACGTATCATAGTAAGTGAAATACCTCTGAGTCTTGCTTGCTTAAACTCTAGCAAATTTGGAAGGTACCTTGAGTAATAAGACTTGTATTGATGTAGTTTCAGAAAGAGTTGGAAAAAAAATAATGAAGCCTTAAACCTCTGCAGTTTATTTATGTTTATAAACAACACTGCCCTCATGAAGTCATGTTTCAAAAGAGCCCTTCCAATTAAAACCTGCTAGAGATCGAAACCAATACTCAGGAGAGCCATACTGGATACTGCAGAGAGATTTCATCTTCTTACAAGACTTCACTCATTACTTGCCATATATTTTACCAATATTTTGCAGTTTCATACCTTTACCATGGATCAGAACCCTCCCTATCATGTGCACTTACATCTAATGTAAATGTCAGGATTAAAAAAAAATAATAATAAAGAAATCTCAACACAAGAGCAGCCCTATTTTGCTCATCATTGAAGCCATATACATAGTATTATTCTTAGTGATATAAAGTTGGAAATACATTGAAAAGTAGAAATTTTCTACCTAAAATCATCTTTACTTTATAAGATCCTAAAACATGAAAGTTTCTATTGATACCAAAAAGTGGAAGTTAGTAACAACAAAGATTTCATTGTTATTGTATGCTAAGAATGATAACATTCTCTGTCATTGGAAGTTTGATATACAAAGTTATAATAAACTCTGCATCTCCATTTGATCTCAGAATATATTGCCTTATCACTAGTACATTGCCGTAAGGTCAACAGTTAACTGAAACAAAGATATCACTTACAGTCTTCTATTCTATTATTATCTATACATCAACATATTGGTGATTTACAAACACAAACACTTTGTCCATTTTTCATTACTACAGTACATTTACAGTACATTTTACATAGTACTACTACATTTACATTACTACCTTTCCAATATAGCTACATGACAGAAGGTATGACACCCATCAGGTATTTCCCCTCACCAGCTCTGCTAAAATACAATGGACATCTCAAGGGAATTTATCTTCAAGATGTTCTTTTGAATCATTCTAATTAACAGAGGTGCTGCAGTGGGATCACCATACTTTTTTATTAATTCTTAAACAAAACTATATGCGTACTGAAATTTCTGAAAGAATGAATGTGGCGTTTTGTTAAAAAAAGAAAAGGATTATTCTCCACCTCTGCCCTCCTTTTCCTTTTTTATCCTTCTTCCTTTCAAGCCAGATAAGAGACTACAAGCAAGAAGCAGCATGATCGTATGCTGGCTCAGATCAGACCAACACTACAGATATTTTAAGCAAGTTCACCCCTGCTACAAGGAGGAAAAAGCCTGCCACACGTCTGTCCTTGGTCTCAATTGTTCTTGCCAGGAAACTGGAACTCCATTTAGCTGGCAAGTTCAGCAAATACAGCCAAGGACCTTCCATAAACCTCACCATACCCCTGCGCTCTGGGCAAGCAATGCATACTGAATTACTTATCAATACATAAGTACCAATGTAGTTTACAAACATGAGAATTAAGCTTTGTTTCCCTTCACTTCTCTGCTGCTTCTGCATATAGCCTGCCAGACCAGCAACAAGTCATTCACTGCAGGTATTTCTCTCTAACCCAGGAAAAGTGCAGCTGGTTTCCTTAATACCTTCTTCTCCCTCCACTGATACACCTGCTGAAAAATTCCACAGGAGCTTCCAAAGTTAAACCAAACTACTGTTTAAAACTATTTAACATCAGTGTTTTTACCTCATTTGACTTTCCACTCCCAGTCTTCAGCAAGACAACTGGAATCCTAAACCAAATTTACAAAAAACATTGTCCTGGTTCTACATCTCCTTATCTCTTCCTCTCTGTTTTTTGGGAGGGTGGAGGGCCACCTCTCATTCAAATTGGCCAATTTGGCCTAAACCACAACAAACATTAAGTACAGTTCAATTACAACAGAGTATCTGGTAAAAAGCACTAGTGTTTACCTACTCTGGGCTCATTACTTGGACAGAAATATCAACTTATGACTAAGTAGCAAGAAATGAGTAATAAACTGACATAAACAAATGAAGACATGCCAAAAACCCCACAAAACCTGATAAAATTAGTTTAGCAGCAGGAACAAGCTGAACATTTTTGCAGGGCGCACTGGGTTAGCTTTCAGCTTGATCAGTTCCCGAGTGCTGCTGCTGACCAAGCAGGGCAGCGAGAATGTGTGGGAAGGGGGTGGTGGAAAGAGAGGACAGGATAACTGAGGGTAATGTGAAAAAGCATGTCTAAAGAGAACAGCAACACGTCTCACAAATTTAGATGATATACTAGCTAGCAGATAAAAATTACAGGAAAGACTAGGTGCTTCCTCATGCAAATCCTTAAATTATGAGATTGGGTCCCAGTATTGCAAACTAAACTCCAGCAATAGTGATTTATCCACACAAGAAACTGGTAGAATTGAAATAATCAGAGAACATGTATCATTTTTCTCTGGTAGAACAGGTATCACTCTTGTATGCTGTACAAGTGAAAGCATTTAAAAAAAAAACCCAAACAAGCAACAATCTGCTGTGAAACTATCTTCTAGTATTTCAATAAACATTGAGATGATGAACTAGTTTTGCAAGCATAAGGTGACTCGTAGTTTAGAACAGATCTGTGGACTAGTTTATTCATACTGTAGAAAACAGCTAGTGATGTAAAATCTTCAAACTTGCCCAAACAGAAAAATAATGAGAAGAACCGTTGCGGATATCTGCAAGGGAAATACAGCACATTTCATTGCTGCCATCAATGGCTATCTGGAAAGCCAAGAAACAAGAAAAGTTGTCACAGAAAAGACAATGGCATCAGCAGCCGACAGGACATCCCGCTAAGAGGTGAGCCAGAGCGGGAGGCAGAGCCACCCATCCGCTGAGGCTGCCACAGCCTGCAGTGGGATGAAGCACAAACAGGGACAGTCAGAGAAGTGTGACTATTCATCACCTCTTCTTCACAAACACGGACTTCCCTCCCTGCTAGGTCTGGGACTGTCTCTACAGCATGACTTCTGGCTATAATAAATTCTAGGGTAAGCTGCACGGAATAAGAAAGGAGACTAACGTTCAAGCTGAGGCTCCACAAATCAGTCTAACAAATGCTCCAGTAAGTCCCCAGAAAAGTTTGTCAGAGAGTGCCCTAACATCTCTGAGAATAATATCAGCACAACATGTAGTCAAAAAGCCAATTCAGGAGTGTTTAGTTGCCGACTTTGGAATGACACAGAGAACAGTACAACTGATACAGTCTCCAAAGCTGTTGGGAAAGTTGTTTTTTCTAACCTAATGGCTAGAGTAAATAGTAGACTTCATGTCAAAACACATTCCTTCTACGTGCCATGACGTGGTGCCCATCATTACCAGCCCACGAGACAGCTTTGTTTCCGGATAGAGACTCACACCGTGCCACTCTGGGTGGTTCTCTCACAACTGCTCCTTCCACAGACATGTCTTTCCCCATGCGTCACTTTGTATATATGGGCCAGCAAGCAAAGACTTTCCCTTTCTTTTCAGATAGTTAAGGCTTAAAGTTTAAAATTCCCCCTTCCTTTTCATCTAGCTTATATGTGTTCCCTGTAACACATGAAAAATGAGTATGATGATGACCATGAAGTAGGAAGCATTCAAGAGCAGAAGTGGGCAATCGGATTTTGTCTCAGACGGTGAGCTGAAGATGCAATAAAAAACCTAAACAGATTCTCTTTTGTTTTCAGATTTACTCCTTCTGTGTAATATCTTTCAAACTGTCCTGAACCAAAATAAAAATGCTGCTTCGAAACAAAGTCAGATGTGCATTTAATAAATTAGACTAATTTGCAAATAGGATTCTGCTCTTCCCTATTCCAGGCTCTGCTTTTGTTATGATTTCTATTGTTAAAAAATGTTGCCATACCCATATTCAGGAGTAATATAATTATAGCTTTTATTACTAGAGCTAATGCAGTAGTTTAAATTCTTTTGGTGTGTGAATCTAAATACCTGTTATTCATGTTACTTGTAGCAAAGATAAATAAGAAACATAATAAAATTTGCAAACACTAATGCAGCATTAAACTCACAAGATTCTCCTTGAGGAAGGTTAAAATTGAAGCAGAACAAACCCAGCACTATATCCTACAGGTCAATTTGAAATTACTCATAACTTTAGTCCCACATGCATTTAGCTGAAAGCCGGAAATTATTTTATCTTAAATTTTAAGATTGGAAAGATGTTTCCCTTACGTGTTAAAGGGAAACCAATGGCTTGAATTCAAGCCTGTGCTGTTTCAAGATCACTCTTTGAAAGGGTCTGTCAACGAATTCACTCTGTTTTGGCAGCTTAAAAACCTATGCATGTCAGTGGTTGCAAGGCAATTGGAAACAACTACTTCGCACAATTATTTTCCTTCCAAAAGCCATGGAGAACAATCCCTCTCCCTGTGAGGATTCCTCTACAAAACCCAAGGCATTTGTCCCACACAGGCTCACTAGTGAGCTAGTGCTGGTCACCCTGTACAGTCATACTACACAACCATGCAAATAACCAGGACCTTTAAGCAAAAAAATAAAGTGTGGTCCATTTAAAATAACACACATACACTGCCCTGCATTGCACTTCCACCTTATCATATACTTAAGTGGTATCTTTTAGTGTTCTGATGCAATTAAATGCTTCAAAAAGTAAATTCAAGCAGACTCTGAAAGCAAAATGAGAGTCCCACATTTTGCAGTTATCACAGGCAAACATGGCAAGCATCTCCAGAGACACATGAATTGCTTTCACTGAAAATTTCCCTCATTAAAACTCTTTTCCCCTGCATCCTTAACTAGCTAGAATTATCAATATTTCTGATATCCCAGAGACATCTATAAAAGTAGATGGCATTCTCACTTTATCACAGCACCTAAAACACCTTCTGCTCTGCCAGATGACCCTTAAAGAGAACCTACCTCCATTTCACACTTGCTTGCATTTTTCTCTGCACAGAGACACAAACAAGTACTACGCTTTTTGCTGGCTGGCACATTTTTTAACCACAGAGCTACAGGTGTTTCCCAATGACCCTGATGGATTCCCCTGCATGTGAAAAAGGTTTGATTAAATCAACAGCAGCATCTGCAGAGCAGTCTGGGGGAGGAGAGTGGATTAAACAACAAAGGTTTCTGCAGCCCTATTTCCTAGTATTCTGTGATGCATACGTGCTCAGGCTATGTAGCATTTATGACTTTTTGTCCTGACCTAAAGGCAGTTGCTTTTTAACAAGCTGGAACACAAAGACAAGATACCAGAACCGATGGTATCAGGTGCAGATTAGCAAACTGTGGACAATGACAATGGGATTCTCAGCTAACTGCTGCTTTCAGTCCCCATGGGGAGCTCTCTGCCTGTGTCCTGGAATGAACCCTGGGGGGGGGGGAAAATCCTCTTCTGTGGAGATGCCTGAATATTTCGCTGGGAAGCCACAACAGCAGCTCCAATATGTATCTGTACCTCTGCCATAAAATTTAGGGTCTCATGCTACATTTGCAAGAATGTTCCTAAAGATTGCAGTCTTCATTCTGAACTGATCATTTCTGCAATGACCTTACAGCTGTGAAAACTACTGCTGTCTCATACATTATTTGTAAAATAATTCCAAATCAGAAGACTGGAGTCTGTGGCTGGGTACAAGAAATTATAACCACCTAACAATTTCAAAACAAGGATGAGAAAAGAAAACAAGCTTTGGCAGGCTGAGAGAGCTGGGGTTGCTCAGCCTGGAGAAGAGAAGGCTCCGGGGGAGACCTCATAGCAGCCTATCAATATCTGAAGGGAGCCTACCAAAGAGCTGGAGAGGGACTGTTTACGAGGAAGTGTAGCGACAGGACAAGGGGCAACGGTTTTAAATTGGAAGAGGGGAGATTTAGATTAGATATTAGGAAGAAATTCTTTACAGTGAGGGTGGTGAGGCACTGGAACAGGTTGCCCAGAGAGGCTGTGGATGCCCCGTCCCTGGTGGTGTTCAAGGCCAGGCTGGATGGGGCTTTGAGCAAACTGGTATAGTGGGAGATGTCCCTGCCCATGGCAGGGGGGTTGGAACTCTATGATCTTTAAGGTTCCTTTCCAACCCAAATGATTCTATGATTCTATGAAAATAGCATGTGGTAAAAGAAAATTTCTAAATGATCAGATTAAAACTCACAATTCCCTTTTCACCAAGGGTGAGGAACACAAACAGTTATTCACCAAAGGAAACTGCTAATCTCCTTGGTTTCAGCACAACCAAAATACTATCTAAATTGAATATGGGTGCTATTATTGGATAAACTTTGTGCAATGCCTTTTGGACTGCCCAAGGGGGGTTATGGCCAACTCTAGGAGTCATTATGTCCCAGGTTCACTGCATATTTTGAGGGGGGATGACAATAGTTACTTTTTAAGAGTATTTTTTCCATTTCTTGGACTTACAGTGGTTTCACAACTGTCTGGTTTGTCCAACCTTGCCTACTGTTACTATATTACTCCTGAAGGCTGAAAGTTACACGATCATGAGGTGGGGAGAAATCAAGTTTTCTGTCTCAGCCAAAGCAGAGCCAGTTCCCTCGAGGGGCTTCAGATTCGCCATTTCCCCCCCCCCCCCCTAAATCAAGCATTACTTTGTCAGGGAAACATCACCGTGAGCCAAACCAGTGTTCAGTAGCTGAACAAGAGCCACAGGAGGGTCTTTCACTCTGGCAGTGCTTTTGGCCCTCTGCCAGCTTGCAAGCTGCAGTGCCAGGCTGGGAGGCAGGAGATGGTGGGCTCCTGGCTGGGCAGACAGGGAAAGGATGCAGCAAGGGCACAGAGTCAGTGAAACAACAGGATTATGGTATAGAAGGATAAGGAAGGGGGTGGAGTGGAAAAGGAGCTGAAGCAGAACAGGTCCTCAGCTGTGTGCCAGCAGAAGCGGCCACAGCTGGCTGCGATTTGGTGAGCAGCCCCTTCCCCACCTGGGAGAGAACCTCAACTGTCCCTGCTCCAGCCGGAACATCCATCCCACCACAGCGGGGGCTGGTTACAAATCCTATTCCCTCAAAAAAAAAAAAAAAAAAAGAGAGAAGAAAAAAGAAAAAAGTCTTTTTAAAGAAGCCTTGCTAGCTGGTACAGTATTTCTATGCTGGGGAGACCTGTTCACTGCAAAGGAGGCTGGTTCCTCTGCAGTTAGCATGATGTCAGTAGGAAACGCTTGCTGGCATTGCTACACTCATTCCCAAGCCAGGCTGTGCTCAATGTAGGCCATCTCCAGACAAAGGAACGGATAAAAAAAATGAAGAGATTTTTGCTGAGTGCGCACACAGTCAAACATTTTAAGAAAGACTTACAAGGTGGCCAAGTCTGAACAGATTTTAACATGATAGCAAAAGCACATCTCTGACACAGAAGCCAAAGCTGTGTTAAACCCCAAATCACTGCATAAAGGCTTGTGTGAGGAGCAGATGATCCTTTGCCTTCTTTGACGGCTTAGATATTCATATAGAAAGCTGCTGAGCAATGTATGACATTCTCAGGACATGGGAAATCTTGACATTCCATACGTTTCTCCCATATAATTGCCTCTGATGCAAGCCAAATATTCACCACTGAACTTTCTGCTATTGACTTTTGCTTTTACTTCTCCTTTTCCTTTCCTTTATTCTTCTGGTAATGTGTTTAAGTTTGGATGATAGGTGAAGAGCCTAAGGTTTTTGCCCTTCCTCTTCCCAAAGGGCTAAAATCTCAAGCAAATAAAGTTTCATCAATGTCCCAAAGTTTGAATACTGCAGGCAAAATGGCTAAAAAAAAAGTCAACTGCCACAAACATCACACGTAACAATGGCTCCCTGCTACATTTTCAATGGAAATCTACCTATTAGATATTGCTGTCCAATGAAAGTTAGCCTAAAAATTCCACAAATTAAAAGTTCCATATAAACTTTTTTTGGTTTGTTTTAAAATTTCTTCCTGGAAAGGATGTTCCTTTACCTATCACAGTAAAAGAGGTTAATTTGCACTGACGTTTGTTCCTTCCCATCTGCTTAGTAAAGCTGCATTTAATATTCAAGAGAATCAATTATTGCTTAATTCAGTTTTTGTAACTTTTTTGCCAGTGTGATTCTTTTACTATGTGGACTTTAATACTAAACTTCATTAAAATAATTTAACCTTGGCTTATCTAATTTACATCTACAACCTATATTTCAAAAATTGCTTTTGTTATCTCTTGGCAAAGACTCATTACTTGGTTAATTTAACAATGATCAAATTAAGACCTGTTTTTGTTTATAGAATACAACAAAGTACATACTCTTACTATAAAATAGCAAAAGTGAAATACAATCAAAGATAATCAGAAGCACATAGATATTTCTCTGTATATATGCATTTATCATAAACCTGATATACTGTGAGAATCAGTCATTAAAGCAAGTATTCACATGCTTATTGCAACTTCCAAGTGCTGAAGTTTCATAAATAAATAAAAGAATAAAAAACCCCAACACTTAAGAGTAGTCCATAAACATCAACACAAGATTTAGAGAAAAAAAGGCCAATGCAACTTGGAATGCACTGGCCAGACAGTAAATCTTAGGAGATGAGAAAGAATATCAACATATGGCAGCATCAACGTTATGGCAGTCCTAACCGCTACAGCAGTGGAGCATAGATGGAATATTAGTTCCTGAAACTGCAATAAAATCAATGTAACAGAATCATGGGAATTTCAGGCAAACACATTTGGTCAAACAGAGTGCTCGTCTATAGAATTCCTTTGGTTTATAGCAATGTACAATATTTTGAGAGAAAGATACACAGACCAAGAAAATAAATACGCTCTAAACTTTAAAGTATTTACCTCCTAGCTGCTTTACAAGCTGAAATGTCTAACAGCAGTTGTAAGAGGGAAAGAAACCAAATACAGTCCTTAAACCAAGCACAAATACTGACATCCTAAACAAATATTTTAAAGATGGAACCAAGACCAAACAAGCAAAGTTAAGAATGTACTTCTGCAGGACTTCACTCTAAAGTTAACTGGCAAAAAGGAGGGACTGCGGAACAGCAATTGTCAGATGAAACCCAAGTATCTTCTGCTCAGGAAACTTGGGTAGATTTGGGGGAATAGGATTTGAACTTGCATTATTTTTACCCAGTGAGGCCTGTGGCGCTCTTATTAGATGTTCCTTGTTGTCTTACAGTTTTTTAAATCCTTTAAAGTAAACTAGAAATTAGAGAGTAACGTGTTTTCTGCAGTTCTCATTTCTATCCCACCACTGTTCCCTATACTTTTTCACCTCACAGCAATTGAAAAACCGTGTTACACAACGAGGGCAAAAACCAGACAACCAACCAATCAATCAAAAAGTTGAAAAACCTCTAAGTATCAAACCCCCAAACTTTACTATGGGAATTGTACTGAAAAGATAAAACAAGAGGACAGAATGAGTAAAGATAACATACAGAGAAATAAAAAGTTTAAATCTGAACTTAGCGTTGAGGTATGAGGTAAGAATATGCAATAGCATAGGATAGTATCACAATATCTGCCTCTACTGTAAAAGAGTAAACTGACTTTAAAGAAAAAGACTATTCCAAAAAGCCCCTAAAACACATCTGCAGGTCTTGACAAGTGAAATGCAACGTTTTATTAAAAACACAAAAGAGAGCTTTGAAGACATATTAGCTCCTTTATGGAAAGATGCGAGTACGGTAAACTATCTGAACAATTATATAGCAATTAATGACCATAATTACACCAACTTCATTTTAATTATGAGAAAATCAAACACCAGCCAGTGAATTTAATGAATGCTCATACTGGAAATGAGCAAAAAACTCCATAAGAAAGAACATACCCATATGTCCCTATAACAGAAGATGAGCTATGTATGTGATAACAAAAAAGCACTATGTTCTTGGCATTATTTTAAGCCAAAAATCTAAATCTTAGTAAAGCTACAATTAATTACCTATTATTGCAGGTTACAGAAAGCAGCATATAAAATGACTAACTTTATATTCTGTAATGCCAACAAGACAGCTCTACCTCCCATCTATTCTATTTGAAATAGAAACACACTGAAACTAGGTCCAGAAAAGTAATTTCGTATGTGTCATGGGAAAGCATTGTTGAGATGCTCTCAACAAATGAAGCTCTGAATCCCTTTTTTAAACACTCTACATTTTGTAGGCTAAGTAGCAAATTAATGATTTGTGGCCTTTCTCCCACCAGAATGAATTTTGCAAGAATCACATGAGAAAACCATGAGAAGACTAAAAGTAATGGAAGAGACAGCAAGAACCCTTAGTGTCCACTACTCTTTACCAAATATAACTGTCTTTGAAAAAACTTAAGGATTTAGATCAACCTGATAGTTTTGTAGCATTTCGTACCAGCCTAAAGAGATGTCTTAATAACTTCACACTGAGTGGAGGTCTCTGGCATGGCCAGAAAACAAAATAGTTGAGAGGCAGAGATATTCCATGTACTTACAGATGCAGTCTCAGGGGATCTTATTATCCTGACCTTTAATAATATGAAAAAACCCCAATGAAATAACAACTTTATCAAATTCTGTAGAGTCTTAAATTTAAGGTATGGAGATTATTACCTCTTAATCAGGTTGTTAATTCAGAGCAGCAGACTCAGACAATTAAATATGAATTCTCCCTAACTTAGGCAAAAAAAAAAAAAGAAAAAACTTGATCCTAGAGTCTGAGCAGTACATTTTGTGGGCAAAAGCCTGTTACAATGATAATATAAAAACAAAGAATGTGGTTTAAAGAAGATTTAATCTAACTCAGATATAGTAACAAGCACAGCCCCATTTATTATTAATTACCTATACACCACATAAATTCCAAGTTAGTTTGGATATGTGGCAATGCTGATCTGTGAATTTACAAGGCATGAGTCTCTGTTGAGAGTTTTATAGGGCAGGTAATATTAGACACACTTAATGTTAGACACATTAATGTTAAATTTGTTCTCCGCATCATCTGAAATAAACTTCTAGTGCCATCAATTACACTGTCAAACAAATACAGAAAGGTTTCTCCTTAGAACATCCACATTTAAGCATTATATTATGCCAGTCCCCTCACAGGCGCACGAGAAGGAAGCCATCGCTCTACAGCCTTTGCATAGCAGTAGTTATGATTTGCCACTGACAGAAGCAAAAGCAAAGCTGCAATTGCATGCAGCCACAAAAAGCCCTATATTAAGTACTTCTGGTTAGCCTATAAACTAATACATGTTTCTCATTTGCACAGTGATCCAGGATACCTTGCCCGTCAACATCCAGTGTCAAAAGTTCCACTTTACACTCCAAACCTTCCAGACTACAGAAACTACTACCTTTTAGGAAGGTATATTGCTTTTGAAGATATACTGCCACTTTCTTCTGGCAAAATGTTACCTCTTCCAGAACTATAAAGATCCTAGTAAACATACTGTGATAACCCACAAACAGCTTGTATTTAAATTTGGAGGTGTGCATTTTTATTTCATGGAATCATGGAATTGTCAGAGTTGGAAGGGACCTCTAGAGATCATCTAGTCCAACTCCCCTGCTAAAGCAGGATTGCCCAGAGCACATCACTCAGGACTGCAACCAGGCGGGTCTTGAAGATCTCCACTGTTGCACATACATTTGAAATCTTGATTGGTATCTTGATGAAAAAAAAGTAAAAAGTACAAGACATAACCTACTAATTATTTTTCTTAAACACAGATAATTTGTCATTAAATTTAACTGTAAAATATTCTAATCCTTCTGAGTGGTGACCTGGTGAAGTGGGTGCTTAAAAAGCTTGAGGTCCTATTTACCTTGCAAACACAAAAAACCCAACACCAGCTGGATTTGTCAACTTCCTAAAATATGTTTAAAACCAGTAAATGTCAAAGGTTTTCAAGAAAGTCTCAAGGTAATGCTTCATTACCCATGACATTACAGAGGTGTACAAAAGCAGTCTATATGTGAAACGCACGTAGAACAATGTAAGACAAGCTGTTTTTTAGGCTACACATGCTGTTTCTGTAAGCCTGCAACAGGAAGCCAGAGCCCGGATGGGAAAAGTTCTTAGCAGAAATTGACTTAACTGAAGGTTTGTGACTTCATCCATTATGCCTTTTCTTTTTTTCTTTTTTTTTTTTTTTTAAATCCCAACCAGGTATTTTGAACACAAAAGAATTTCTGGATTTTTGCTTCACAGTTAGCAAACAATATGCAACTAGATAATGACTTTCTTGTATTATTTCAAGTTAGGAGTGATAAAATTAGATAAACTATGAAAAACATCCATTCAGTACATATTCTAGTATTACATAAATTTACGAGATATTTTGAAAATTAGTATTTCCCCCTATCTTCTGAATCACAAAGCTTAATTTAAATAACCTGAAGCCCAGTAACAAGGCTACTAATTAATGTACCTAAAGTCTAAGTGATTTATAAACCATTTACTTTCACAGAGAAAAGTTTAAAATAACTACTGTACTGTTTCAACAAAAGGATGAGGATCACTACCTGAAACAAATACAAAACATAAGAAATTGCCTGTTTTATCCTACAAAGTCATAGTCCAAAAAGTGGGAAATATGGGGGAATATAAAGCATTGTGACTATGGTATGAGTAGAAACAAGCATAATCCCAAATTATTCAAACAAGTAGTGCATAACTTCTTGGAAAGTTTGGAGCTAAAAATGAAACAGAAAGTGCAACTGATTCAGCAGTGTCAACTACTGAAACTGCAAGTCACTGTGCAATAAAAGAGCTGGTGCACTATAAACACTGGGAAGGATTCACATGGAAAAGAGACATACTGCAAATCACTGCTCCTCCAAAATCAATACTTAAAACAACTATAATTACGGAGTTCCTTGGTCAAAACATGTAGTTAATGATACCAAAAGGAAATCAGGACAATAAAGTCCAACACTCCAAAAATTTAAAATACAAGTATGTGTGGAGAAAAAAAAAATTATAAAGGAAGAAAGAAGTGAATTTGCTGTGTTTGCAAATACGTGCAAACAACATCACCTGACCAGACTGAGAAAGCAATATCTTGTAAAGCTACTAATCTCCAGAGTGATCTTTAAAATCTGATAGGCAAAACATGTCACATTTGTAGCTGATTCAGGAACAGCACACACCTTGATTTACAAAACCTGATTAAAATGCGAAGCAGTCATAAATTAAAGCAGCCCAAGGTCAAGCTTGACAGAGGGATGGACAAACCTTACCTGGGGCAGTTCAGAGAATGCTATCAAACACAGCCCACCCACAGGGCACACAAAGATCTTCTCTGGGAGAGGGGGCCACAACTTAACAGCCCACAGGCTCTACTACTACTGTCCCCACAGAAGGTGGGACAGTAGTACAGCCCACCCTGCACTGAGGCAATGAAATGCTGGGCTTTTCTTTCTGGTTCCAGTCAGAAAAACCAAAACCATAATCTAACAATCTCACTGAGGGGAAAGAAAAAACAGAAAAAGGGGAAGAAAAAACCACATCATTTTCTTCCCACCGTGGTATACTGGTGTGGTAGATGTAAATAAGGTATTAATAGGGTATTAAACTTCACTGTAAACCATGTGTGACTTGTCTTTAACACCTTTTTAGCTTCACAAGGAGAAAATCAGGAAGTCTGCAGAACCTAGAAAATCTCATAGGTACTATCATCACCCCTAAATTTTAGAAACTGCAGAACAAAGTCAGGAAATCTTGGAAGGTAATCATAGCTGCTGGACTAGACAAGAGAAAAAAAGGTATGCTGTGATAGATCAGGAGTGTTACTGGGGCAGTGGCTATAGGAACAGATGGGGGGTGTGTGTGTGATGCAAATAACCCAACATTAAAAGTATTACACTTCCACCTTTAAATATACTTGGACCACTACTGTTATTTTTTTAATATATATGTGCGGCTCCTGCTCTCAGCCGCACAATTTTGAACACCCACCCAACCCCCCAAAAACACAAAACCACCACCACAACCACCTCCACACACCTGCAACTAACCTCTACAGGTTGCTTGAACTCAACTAAACGACCCAGTGATAAAGAGTGGAAAAAAAAAAAAGAGATGCTTTCAACGCTTGCGGCACAACAAGACAATACATCATTGTCTAAGGGCAAAAACCATTGAGGTGAGAGAAACAAGGTATATGAAAAAGGTAATTGAAAAAAAAAATATGGTAGTTGAAAAAATACATGCAGAAACATTATCATTTATACACTATCAAACTAAAATTACTTTTCAAGTACAAAGATATGCCTTGGGCCCAATTCTACTCAGTATTTTTTGTGCAAGACTTGGATAATAGAAGAGTGGCTATACAAATGAAATTAACAGATGACATACAACTGAAAGCACCACAAGCTTTCAGAAGGGGAAAATCACATTTCTAAATTATATTGCTGAATTTGGAAGACAACTTGAAAAGTGAATTTTTACCTTCATGGAAGAAAAATAAAACATGCACTAAAACAGTAGAATAATAGACTATGAAGCAGAAAAGGTTATAATCAATCACAAAGTACACAAGTTAACAATGTGATGTAAAAAAGAAAGGCAAAGCCCAGTTTTCTGAGGCACGTTGGAAGGAAACTTTACATGTGCAAAGAAATAATTACATTCTACTAGGTACTTGTGAAGTATCTGCTGATAATCCAATTTTGGGCCCCATACCTAAAGAGAGATATGTTGAACTGTCCATGGTTTATCAACAATGACAATAAATTTAACACCAAGGCGTATGAGGAAAGATGAAAAGAAGAAGGGCTTTTTAGTCCATATGAGGAAGTAAGTCCAGACATCTGACAGCCTTTCTACAGCATGTGCAAGTCAAATATGAATTGTTTGTTGCAAGAATAGCTACTGAAAATAGCTACCTGTATCAATTAAAATGTATTGGGGAAAGCAGAGGAAGAGGACTTTTCTCATCAAAGCAGAATAAAAGGTGAGTTAGAAATGGTTTAATCCCCATTATGGATGTATTTTAAGAACACGTTATACAACCCCTGTCAGGGAAAACAAACACTCAATTCTGCCTCAGTACAAGGATGGACTAAGCTGACCAACATCTCCTTTAGTCCAAGCTCCAGCATTAACAACAGCCCTGACATTTGGGTTTGTTGTTTTTTGTTTGGGTTTTTTTTTTTAAAAAAAAAAGATCTGCATTTCACATGCATAGTCCTGGTTTCAATACTGTTGTAATTTGAACAAAGGCCAATATTTATTGCTTCAGTGACACGTTATTCTGCACAGCTCTTAAGCTTAAGATGTTAGATACTTCTAAATGGAGAAAAAGTGTTCAAGTAACAAGTTAACTATAAACACATACCATCTTGCTAGTTTGAAGCTGTTTGGTAGCTGTTGGTACCACTACAGACAGAGCCAATGACCCCTTAACTCTTTAAGAGGTTTAAACCAACTCCAGAACACACACCACAGAACTCCCATCTGGTAACAGCATCTACTTGAGGAGCCCTATTGATTTCTCAAGTTCTCCAGATTTGTTACAAGGACTGTGAGGCTACAGGTCCAAATAATCAAATTATTTAAACAGTAACTAACTAATACTGAACAACAACAAGGCTGAATACAGTTTACAAGTTTAATTTGACTACTTGATGAGGTAGATTGGAGATTGTCAGAAGTGAGAAATTCGTTCTTCCTTCCCCCAAATCAGGCTTCCAATCCTGAAAGTTAACAAGGAAAACCAAAAACTATACAGATTTTAGTTCCTGCAGTCTATATCAGATGGCCTGACGTGTTAGAAAGAAGAACCTAATGAGAGCTGATCATTTTACTTGTGTTGTATTTAACTACTTAATGAGACTGTACAGAAGCAGAACCAGATTATTCTTGGAGGTGCACATTAGAGGATGAAGGGCAATGGAAACGAATTGTAATGAGGGAAATTCAGATTAGATACCAGGTTAAAACCCCAAAAGTTCACAGTATGGTAATCAAGCACTGGAACAAGAGCCCCAAGACATGTGGAATCTCCATCCTTCAGATATTTAAACAAGCCCTGAGCAACCTCAACAACAATATTCTTAAGAATAAAACTGAATCACATAATTTTTTTTAATAACTGAATACAACCCAATGTATTCTGTTCATTGGATTACCTGCTAGATATTGGTAATTTTTTCTATTATAGAACTGAGTAAAGAATAGGGACATATTTTTCTGTTAAATACCACCTTTTAGAAGTCGTTTAGCTTCTGTCTTCCTGTGACCTGCTATCACATTAGTCTAATGAAGTTAAAAGTCATCTTCCCTCATCAGGCAGTTCCAAAAAGTCATATTGACTAATGGCCCAGGACACATCTTCCTGGGTCTTTATGATAAACTATTTGGCTGAAGTGAAGTTTTGAGTCAGTTACTTCCACTCTTACCATCCAGAGGGACACAGCTGCCAGTGCAGAGTGGAGATGGCTAAGGGAAATCACCATTTAAAAAGACTGTCTTAGTTTGTTGAGATATAAAGCAATCTTTCTATTGCCGTAAAATTCAGTTCAGAGGTTTTTATGTTCACGGATTATATACTGCCTGGATTTAAAGAAGCTGCTCAGTGACACTGCTTGCTTCTATGAGGAAGGTAGCAGACTGTTGTATTGCGTCAGGGTTATAAGCATCTAAGAGATCGTTAATTAGGGGATCTCAGAGTTATCTCTGAATCTCTACTCATTGTAGTAAGTGCTTTTTTTCAGTGAAGAAACCAGCTCTTTAGCACTTTCCACCACTTTACCAGATGTTTCCAGCAGGGGGAAAAAAAGGTTTTTTCAACATGCTCTATATCTAGAGCAGGCTTCTGTAAGCAGTGGTGGGCAGATCCTGTTTTGCCCAATGCCTGCTGGTTTCAGCCCCTGCTCAGCCCCATTAAGTGGGGTGGCAGAAATTAAAGGATATGGACAGAAGCAAGCAGCCAAAACCATGGAGTGATAAGAGGAACAGATACAAGGAAAAAAGACGTTGTGCAAGCAGGTGTAGGAAGCACTCCTACTTAATGTTTAACCACAGTACTAAATGGAGGGAAAATTATAGCTGGCTTGGGCCAGGCTGCCTAATAGAAATCTCTGGCTGTGTTTCTCCTTCCCCTCAAGGAAGCTGTATAGGGTGAAGATTTTGAAGCAGCTGCATTCAACAGACAGAACAAAACTGGAGAAGACGCTTTAGCAAGGCACAGGAAAAACAACTTAAAACATTTTTTTAGAGAGAAAAATCTGGCAAAAATGTCACAACCTTCCCCACATTTAAGAGGGCTCTCTGCAGGCTCTCTGAGGATAATCCTAAAATCAACTTTCAATAATTTGAAGCCTAAAATATTTTCCTCACATTTGCAGAATTTCATAGTCTAGATGATGCAAGAAAAAAAGAGTGTGTTCATGAGACCTTCTATCTTAAAATCTATTTACAATGTATCTCCCTGGCTAGGGCCTCCTACAGGGATCTTTCCAGGCTAGGCTTGACACACATAAAAATCAAAAATCTCTGTGGTGATATCCTACCCCATAGGCAATTGCAATAAAAACAAACAAACAAACAAAATTCCACAATAAACCCACAATAAAACAAAACAACCCCAACCCTTTTGTGTTAAAAAGAGAAACAAACAAAAAATTCTATACTTCTCTTCATCAAGCCTCTTATGCCAAGTCAGCTTTCACATGCAAGAGAAAGTCCAGAGTTTATGCTGCAGAGGCTCAGCAAGGAATCATCTCAGCCCAGCTCTACTCTCTTCCTCAGTTGAGAAGGACAGCAAAGTAAGAAATTGCTAATAGTGAAAGCAAGCCCTTCAGCAGCACGTCCTCAACTGAAGTTTTAATAACCAGCCCACACAGTTTTTCACTGTCAGCATACTCGGGCAATCAGGGAGGCATAACAATCTGCATGGGTCTTGGTGGGAAGAGCAGAGGTTGCCAGAAGGAAGTGTTTGGAAGGCACATTACTAGGGCTCGGCTATGTGTACATGGTTGAAACATAAGCTGCTTTTCTGCAAGCCAGCTCTTTTAATAGGAATCCAGTTTATTTATTTATTCAGAAGCAGATGGCATCCTCTCAAGACGTTATGCAGAACATGACACACAAAACAAGTATTTTCATCTGAGCATATTTTTTCTAATCAACTCCCTGCTATTCAGCATTAAATGACAAACAAAAATTTAGTCTCCAGAGTCTGGTAATACTCTAGGCTAACTCAAGCTCACACAGGATATAGCAGTAAGTGATGAAATGTAATGACTTGTAATACACTAGACCACAGAACAGATGACCTCAGTGTCTTTTGACTTAAATGTTACATAAAAAAAAGCATTCCAACTGTGGGGAAAAAAAATTATAAATTACAGCCTCCATGCTGGTGAGCACATTTGATGGATGAATCCCATGACCATGTTTAGTCTGAAGTGCCAATTGCAACGTTTTATATTTATACAAAGAAAAACGAGAGGCAAGAAATCCTACCATAAGTATGTTGGTAATACTGCCATGTAATCACTGTATTGTAGGGTTCTGTAGGTCATTGCTGATAGCTTTCATATTATGTTTTTATGCAATTCCTTCTGAATTGTGACTTGTAATCTCCATTCACTGCAAAGGCTAAGCAACCACTACAAAGGCTTGTGGAAGGATCTCATGTTGAAGAGACTACATACAGACAAAACATAATTTAGAAGAAAGCCAATTACTAGAAAACACTCTTCTCTCCTGACCCTTCCTAATCCACACCTCAACTCTGAGACCACTGCATGCCACCTTTGGCATCAATACTTTTCCCCTCTCTGCTACATCGAGAATACGAAAAGACATAACAGGTGTGCAAATATCATTGGAGGTGGTCAATAGAAACCTAAAAATTCAATTTTTCATATTTGTGAAATTTTTCTTTAGTTTTTGATACTGAAGTGGATACCTAGACAATTTCCAAGTACTGCCAGCCATTCGGATTTGGTGTTCTCTCTCCCCATGTGGGAATGCATACCTGAGACAATGACTGAGAACCCTAAACTCCAATACCTCCATACGAAGGAGCTGCTAAGTTTCAATCTTCCTCCTTGTGCTTGCTCTTCCACAAATAACCCTATGGAAATCCAGTCAACTAGCAGCTCAACACTAGTGAAAACCTAGCAAACTAGCTAGTAAATTCAAATCTATCTGCACCTCTTTTTTTTCCTAAAAAAATCCAAACTCTGAATGTGCATCTCATGAGGTACTAAGATTTTTAAAAAATAATTTACCCCCACACTCATTATAACTGAGAAATAGTGAAATCAAGGTAGTCACATTTTGGATTGAGTCTTAAATTGCTTCCTGAGAATAAAAACTCCCTGTGCAAACTAGGGAGCTTACAATTCCCCATGATTATGAAAATTCAGAAGTGAAGGAGAACATTACTTCCTCCATTGAGAGAAGAACAGAGTACACATTCTCATCCCTTCCTCTGATGGGCTTCACCATAACTAACTATATATAGAAGATTCTTTCTATGAATGTAGATATACTGTGAAAAAAATTCAATTATATATTTTTTTCAGAATTCTTCACATCATTCTTCACCACATTTTTGAAATATATGATCTTATTTTAAACTGATCAATTAAATACCTAAGGAAAAAACCTTTATCCCTGAAACAGTATTGTATTTAATTTGTTGATTTGATCAAAACAGTCATTCCACAGTATCTAAGTGATGTAACTGAAACTGATTTGAGGAACGATACTAGGTAGAGCACTTCTAGGATCTCACAGCAATTTCTGCAAAATCTAAATGTTAAAAAAACCCCAAAACACCAAACCAATTTACCTACCTAACCTCACCCCCTACAAAAAGTTTTCACTCCTTCTAAGTGAAACCACAGTACAACTCGAGCAGAATTACAAGAGTATCTGTGAAAACTGGACACATACCAAGGAACTTACTGACCTACAAACAAGGTCCATAAAAGCACCCAACGATCACATAAATATCACTCTGCAGCAACAGAAATCCTCCTTAACAGGTCAGGATTGTCAGAGATGCTGGAGTATCCCAGCTTTCATCTAAAGGCTCCAAAAGCTTCCCCAAGGGCCTTCCCTAACCTTGACACCGTGCGGCCAAAGATCATCCCTTCCTCCCTGGGCAGGGGGGAGCAGATAGAGGATCTTAGCGAGGGTGCAGACAGCAGATAGAGAAACCAATGAGCATATACAACCAGGATGAAAAAAGGTAGTGCTTTAGAGATAGAAATACATAGTAAAACTGTAATTAAAACATGCCTCAGTATAATGGATTTTTCTTTTTGGAGTCTTCAAAGAATATGAATCTTACCCAAAGAATATATCAAGTACTTATAAAAGACTGAAACATTTGAAAACGTGATCATCAAGTTTAAGTAAGCTGTTGGAAGATCACAGCATAGCTTAGTCTTATGCTGGCTAAATATTAAATATTAGACAAAATTACAGCACAAGTAGAGAAGTTAATACCGGTTCAACTACAGACCTACTGAGAGACTTTTATACAGGTTTATTCTGAAATAAATATTATTTAGCATTACCCCCACCCTTTTTAACCTGAACAAATGCAAGTGTATGGCCTATTTGTATTGCATTACCCTACTAGGTTTGCAATTTATAATATACAAAAGTAGTAATAATAATTTCTTCATATTACATTTTAACTGAAAAAAATATGACAATATGATATAAATTAATTTGGTTTCAGACTTCATACCAGGAATTTGAAAATAGAAACCAAAATATTTTTCAAAAAGCTGGGAAGAAATGCAACACTGTTATAAGAATTCACTGTCTTCTCAAAAAGAAAGCTCACTCAATTGCAATTTTATATTTTATTATTTTGTTAAACAAATTTGTGCATTATTGATATGCATAAAACATTTAATAGAGCATGGAGTGCTCTGTAACATTTCATGCATCAATCACTAATCTATTAATACATCTTATTCAACTATAAGATGGCATTTCAAACTCGACTATGCCAACAAAACAGTAACCCTTAACTATGACATAAAAAGAGGAATAATCATCTTTTGAAGACGACCACTGTGACAGAGTAAAATTTAATAGTAGAATAAAAAGGAATTTAAAAGCAAAATACCTTAACATACCTTTGTAACAAGTCCATTTTCTTCCTCAAAGTGTCACAGTAAGCCAAAAATTAAAGATCAGTTGGGGATACTGATTGCTTGCATTACTTTACCAGACAACTTGGAGCTCAAGCTTTAATGTTAGCTATCTACATCTATATTTGGAAATGGAAATCAAAAGAAATCTGATTTTCAAAAATGCAGAGCCATCAGCACTTCCCCATGAAGTCAATAGATACAATAGGTATCTAAAACATCAATTGAAAAAAAAATAGAAAAAAAAATAATCATACCATTGATTTTCCATGTATCTTAAAAGAACGCATACTTGAATAATTTCACTCATTGCTTTCACAGCTCATTAAACATAATATGCTTGTTACTTTTATCTTTTACTTTATGGCATCTAAAGGGTTGTTCAATCTAGCATTCCAGAAACAGAAAGAAAACCTTTGAAATGGACATTTCCTCTGATACTTAAGTCCAGAAACATCAAGTAGAATTAAATCAAGTTCAGAAAACCTTCATTTCAGAGTACTCATTCCAGAATAGGTTCTGGATCCTGACACCCATCGTTTCGACTCATCACCATCTTACAGTACATGATCACTTGAGAAAACCCATTATCTTGCTGTATAGCTATTACAAAATATATATATATATTATTATTTGTAAAATATCTTATTTATTTACTTTTAGCTTTTTAAAGTGAAAACTTTGCACTTCCTCCAAGGACATAAGACAAGCAATACGTCTAAATTTCTTTTTTCTCCCTCCCATATTTTGATGCTCCACTGTTTGTGCTCAGAAAGGTAATTTCTAAAAACACCACCCTCCCCTAACCTGACTATAGAGGACACAATAAAGCTGATGGAACAAAAAGCACTGTCAATGAGCAAAGCAAAGAAACAAGAAAAAAAATGCCTCACTAGCTTTCAGTAATGGTAATCAAAGTTGTAACTTGTGTTTTGTATAAACTTTTAAAGATTTAAAACACGTTTTCAAGCTAATTGCCTACACATGCACAGAAAGTAAGAATAGATTCTCTGAAGAACGTAGAATAATCTGTCATCCTTTGTATCCAGGAATTAAAGCAGAAAATTGTTTAAAATACCCATTATTACCATATTAACTTTTCCTACTTGTACGAATATAAGGAAAAAAACTATCTTTTAATTCTTTGGTGAAAGTGTGTTGCTCTGAACTGCCACAAATACGTCTTCACACAATCACCAGCTTTAAGAGAGGCCCAAGCAGGTTATTCTTTCCATATGCTGAAAATTATTTTTAAATTATCTATGTCAATAAAATGTTATGCCTGGTAAAATATGAATTAGTTTTGCATTTACAGTTGGTTTCAACTCATTCCTATATGCCTCAAAAGTGCTCACTGAATTTGAAATCTGTCCAAAAAACCAAGGGATGAGGGGAGAATACAACATAACAAATTTGTTTACAGTGGAGGGGTTTTTGAAAAACGGGTGAATGAAAATCACTATTCTTTACTTAAAGCATCTAAATTTTGTGGGTTTTGTTTTTTTCCCCAGAATGACTGTTTTGTAGAATTCTCTAAGCATTTTTTAAAGGATGTCATATATAAATCTTAAGTAGAAAAAGGTTCTTCACAGTAAGGACCTTAGTAGGAACCAGACCAGACTTCCACCTTCTTTTTCAATGCTTATTCTAATATCCTAACAGGGCAACGATTAGAATCTCTGACTGTTTTTACAGTATAAAAGTAATTTTACAAATAATAGAGTGAATTATTCCATAAATAATGGCTAATAATTAATAAAGTAGCATAAAGCCCCCTGAATTATGTCACAAAAACTTTTATTACTTCTAAAGCAAGAGAACTTACACTCATTGTAAAACAATAATATTCCTATAAAATCTATAATTTGTTTCTTCTATAAAAAAACCTTGTGCAATCTTCTCAGTATTCCCTTCAGATACATGATTTTTTAATTATAATTATTATTATTTTATATCCTCTTTGTTCCTGTTGTACCAGCTTTCATCAGTGGCTTGGCCTAGATTCTCCAACTATGTAGAATACTGGAAGGTCACCTGGAGACTTCTCACAAGGAACTAGTCTGAGAAGGCAGCCAGCCAGTTTCTCCACTCTCTCTCATTCTAGTCCATCTTAAAAACCATACAGCAATCCAAGTTGAAATTTGGACAGCAGTGCTAATGCATGGAAACACTATGCTAACCAACAGATATTCACCAATTCATTATACACCAAGCTTGATTGAAGAGTAGCGATAAATGTGTGCTTGAGAGAATCCTTGAGAACTTCTTTAGTTCAATATTAAGCCAAGTCTACTTGGAGTTGCCCTCAGCAGTGTTCAGGTATTCCTATCTGCACAACTAACTTAGCTTTCTTTAGCTGTCTCTTTCAAGGAATATTTTCCAAAGAAAATAAATTACATTCTGTATTTCTTTATCCACTGTTTCACTGAGATGTTCAAAGAACTCTTAATATAATAGTAAGATGCTCATTTTCTCTTTTCTTCTTCCATGTTAAATCTTAGAACTTCTCAGTTTTCAGATGTGCTCAAACAAGATCAAAGCACCAGTGTTTATGATTTGCCTTTGTTTTTTAAAGACATCTAAAATATAATAAACTTTAAAGCATTTTAAGTTAAAAATACATAATAAAAAACAAAAGCTTTTTTATGCAGTCTAAGATTGCAAAATTAAGAAAATAATTACTAAAGCAGAATTAACTATTTGATAATTTGTGGCCTAATGCATTTTAGTATGTGTTCTTAAATAAGTTTACAATATAAATGGTATGTACAGCAGATAATTTAGATATATTTGATTTGAAAAATTGCAAATGTACAGCTTAAGTATTTATTTTCTTTTAAATAATAGTACTTTGTTGTATTATTATCAACAACTCACAGCAGCAGTTTTGGATCATTCCTATGCCAGTTTGAATACTGCAACTTCTCTGGCTGTGTAAGAAGCACCGCTATCTCAGGGCATTATAGGATCTGGATATTTCATTAGGTCTCATTATGAAAAAAGATACTTTTGCAGTCACCTGTAGAATCAAAGCTGTTTCCAGCTGATATCCAAGCAGTTAGCTTTAAAAAAATAATTTATAAAATCTCAGTTTTGCATCTCCTTGAATCTAACCATTTCCATAAGGAATGGTGGAAAAAAAAGGTAATAGTTTATTTACCAATTCTTTCTATATTTTATCCCACTTGTAACAGTCTCCCTATGAGAACGTTTTCTTGGCTGAAGACTTAACTACACTCTCATCACATGCCTTTTTTATTTCAAGTAGATAAAGGCAATTTTTCCCTGAGCTATACTGTGATCATTTTGGTCAGTTTTTAATGGATTTTTGTATCAACCTATCAAGATTAATCTTCTTTTCAAGAGAACAGAGTTTCATAATGACAGTTTCTACAGCAAATATACATTCCATCCACTTCACAGACCTAACAGAGTTGGGAGATGTATTTAAAATTGAATTGTATTGAACTTTTAAAAACTTCAAACTGCAAGAGACTAAAGAAGTTGCTGGTTACTCTGCCAGGCACAACTGCAAAAGGCACTGCGTTAATATTTCTGATTGCACCTCACATTTCTTCTGTCTTATCAAAAAACTATCCTGAAGTTGCACAATTTTGACAATGGTGGAAGAAAAAAACCCAAAAATTTTGCTCAACACTTTTATTCTATCTTTCAGTCTGATCTCCACCACATTTTCTCGGAGTAGATGTATGCAAAGTAAGTTGAAAGTGAACCTTGTAAACAGAGCCTTTGCTTCAACTGTGCTTTATCTTTCTTAAGTTTTGACACAGCAGGTATAACAAATATATTCTCAGAAATTACTTTTCTCTCATATTGGTACAAGTACTGTAGGAGGACTTAATGGGTGAGCAGTCAAGAGAGATGTAGACTCCAGATCCTCAGTCCATGTGAACTGACACAACTGCACAGCTAAGAGCATTATGTTTACCAGTGGGCCTGCAGGTGTAATGCAAATTTCAGTGAAAATAACAGGAGGATTTTATATCCAAACTGAGTATTTCTTGAAAACTTTCCTTCCCCTCCCCCCTTTTAAAAAAAAAAATACATTATATCCAGAGTTCACATTAAAGGTTTTTCAGGGACAGAATTAAAATAAGGAAAAAGCCTATCTCTTGTCTCTCTCCCCAGGGACACATCCTCTCCCTCATTGTCACTTCCAGCAGGGCTGATAAAAATAAGCCTGTCCTTAAAGGAGCAGTTGGTTAGGCCATATTATAACCTGGGGTTGGGGAAGGTAGGGAAAGGAATGGGATCACTCCTTTCAAACCTTTTACATCAGCTTAGCTGTATCAAAAGTCAACGCCAACGTAGCACCCAACTGAAGCATCTCTGCTCTAAGCAATGAGGATGGCAGAAGCAACAAACAAGTCACACCTTACATTCTCAGGAAAACAGCCTTAAAACTTAAGCAAACCGTGCACTTAAAACCTGCATTATTACTATGCTAATCTACTGACATACATATCAATATGACCTGGAAAATGAGAGGTCTTTGAAAGAAGTTCTCAGTCCTGGAGCACCACGTAAATGCACAATAATCTGCAGCAGAAACTGCACAAGCAATGGGGTAGTGGCGGTGAGATAAATAAAACCAGAACAGTATAGGGTAACGGATCAATTTTCCATGTAATACAGACCATCCAGCCTACCATATTACTTAACACTTTTGCATTTATATTAAGCTAGCAAATATAGATAAACAAGAAATTGGCAACAATTCAGAATATTATTTTAGCTAAGAGTAAAGAAGCTGAAGAATTTGAAAATTACAGAGGAAAATACAGAGGAATATGTAATACAGAGGAAAAATGTGATGGTAGATTAAAATGTTGCAATACAGTTCATAAGGAAAGTAATGATGTGAACTATTAAAGAATAGAATCCAAATGAAATGCAACTTCTGAACAACAACAAAAAAGCCACCAGAGGTGTCTTTAAGGTTGATTAAATGAGAACTGTTTTACTTTTTACTTAGTGATTTGCTAAATGCATACACAATAGAAAAAATACAAAATTACACACTGCTGCATTTGACAAAGAAGTTTAACCAGCAATTTCAGAAGTTAGGCAGGCTTTGCAAAGGACTTTAACTTATCTCATAGGCTTTTGTTTGCACTAATAAAATACTTGGTTGCTTTCCAGATCACTCAGCAGAGATCAAGCCACCATCCAAGTGCAACGTACAAACACACTGAAAATGGAAGTTCCCGTCTCAGGGCTTTTTTTGGAATCGCATTTTACTACTTAACCAAAACCAAAACAAACAAAAGGAGGACTCAAAGCTGCTTCTGTCCCTCCAGGCCACTCAAAAGAAATCTGACAAACTGTAACACATCACACCAACTTTCCTTTAGTTGGCCCGTCCGCTCTAATTCACACAGCAAGGAGCTTCTGCAACTCTCCCCTCGCTTTTGGTTTTTGAGAGGGTTATATGCATAACTTGTGGTCCACCAGGACAATTAATGTGGTTCACACCCAACACACCTTTGTCAACTCCTACTCTCTTCCCATGGGACTCCCGAGGGTGGCCTAATGAGCTGTGCTAGTGACAGTGGGTCATTTCTCATGTAATGCCCAACACCCAGGCACTTCCAGGGAGTGTGAAGAAATTACTGGGAGAGAACTGGGTGAGCTCCCCCCCACCCTCAGGAACAGGGAGCGGCTGAATTCCTTTCAGCTGGGCTTGGTATTGTATTGGGAACATACGTTTTTCCATGGTTCCAGCTGCCTCTGCAAGTGCTTTCTATGTTTGCTTGGTTCTTGTTGAGACTAAAGCTGTCAGACACTTAACCAAACAACAGATATTATTTTCCTTGGGTGTTAGTGGATTTTTTGTTTTCTGAATCTGTGGTTTTTAATCCCATAAACCGCTCTGGTTAAGGGAGAGAACAGGTAACAAACAGAACTTAAGTTCAATCGTTTTTCTCCTGACGCCCAGCTTTTCTTTTGGTGCTAATACCATTGTTTTGAGATAAAACCAGCAGCATTATCCAACTGAAAAATCAGCAGACACCCTTGTTCCTTGTAGGATGAAATACTCCAATCATCTTTGTACTGTCAGACAGCTGATTGCTCCTGCAAGCTATTCATCTGAACTCGGATGTGCAAGGAAGGAGATGCTAATGCCACTGTGAATGCTGCTGGTGCTTGTCTAGCTAAGTGATGTAATTCACTGTTTTCCTTGTATTTCTTCTCTACCTGTATGCCAGCCATCAGCCTGCCTTATTGTAATTATAATAACATATGCAGCTAGATTTTCTTGCTCATTTTATACTTCGAGCTTTGCATGCCTTTCTGCCCGAAATCTCCCTTCTTGTGGCATTTATTCTCAATTACATCCACATGTTGGACATTGTTAGATGAATAAAAACTGTAACAAATACAGAGTGACTGAGAAGAAAAACATAGCAAGGCAACTAGAATTTGCCAAGCAACACCATTAATTTTGTTTATGGTCAAGTTTTGCAGAAGGTGAACAATCAATCTAGTCTTCTGGTCCTTTCTAGAATTGCAGGACAACTCCTCTCTAGCCTTGTGTGACAGATTAGATTCCCCTTACAGTTTCACTTCTTTTGTACTACATTAAATAAAACTTCCCTAGATATTTATGAATGTAATATGCCTTAAACATTTGTAATAAAATTTCAAAACTAATTTTTTATTCAATTTTGATGAAGGAACTTTAAAGGTTCAAAAACTTTAAAGGTATCAGAACATATTGTTAGTCATGATACCACTTCTTGTCTTGCCAAGCAAGCTTTGAGTAATATGCATTGCTTGTAGGTACCATCAACATCTTTTCATGGAATCATGGAATTGTCAGAGTTGGAAGGGACCTCTAGAGATCATCTAGTCCAACTGCCCTGCTAAAGCAGGA